>BSBK01005083.1:0-678674 GCA_027943335.1 Chamaecyparis obtusa
GATATATATGTATACATATACTCTATGTATATGTATACATATATGTATACATATATATCTATGTATATATATATATATATATATATATATATATATATATATATTACTATCATGGAGAGCCGCTGTTTTAATAAGTTACAATTGTATATAAGGAAAGTTGCACCTTAGGTGGTGCGACTGAGTCGCAGCCTTAGGGTTATGATCAATCGCACCCCTAAGGGTGATGACCATATGTGGAGGGGACGTGACTTCCCTCCCATATACCTATTAATATGATGGAACAACATAAAAAGAGAATAGGGAACACAATGAATAAGGAGTTAAAGACTTTCATCAAGAAATTTATTTCGGTATGTCATTTAATATGAATTAAATTATTTATTTTATATCTATATATATATATATATATATATATATATATATATATATATATATATATATATATATATATATATATATATATATATATATATATATATATATATATATAATGTAAATTCTTATTTAATGCATTCTTGGGTAATACTAAATTTCTTTTATAGATGAGTTTTAAAACTATGATTTTATAATCAACATTAATGCTTGTACATTTATATATGTTCACTAAAGATGATGATATGGATACCATATAGAATGAATCTTATATTCATTAGAGGGATTCCTATATCTAGAGGGGGTTAGAGGAAATTGTTATAGATTCCCCAGTCTCGATATTATATAATCTCATGTAGGCAATATATATACTAATACCAGTTATATGCATGTGCGTAAGCTTGGAGAGAATTTATTGCTTCCAAGAGATTCTTATGGACAGTTCTCTATGGGAAGACGTGTCGATAGCCCAATTTCTTAGAGTGGATCTTATATCCCTCAAGCTAAGAATCGAGAATTCTATGAAGCTCGACCTAGAGGCATCTCCTAAGGATCAAATCCCCCTTACTAACTTTGAATAAAGTAAGAGTCATGTAAATATTGCGTAATACTTTCTACTAACGTTCGTTTTGTAGGGAATTACATAAGGAGAATAAGAAGGGACATTATAGTGGTATCAGAGCATAATCTTTCCATCCTATGGAAAATAGTTCATGCAAACCTATAAATGAAAGAAAGGCACAAAATCTATGGCTGAGAAATTAGCAAATGAACTAAGAAACTTCATGGAGCAAACTAATGAGAGATTTGAGCGAACCAATCAATTAATTCTTCAAGCCATCCAAAACATGAGCAATAACAATAACTACAATGGTCGACCCACTTCCCCGATAGGAAGAGATATATGTTCTAATCATTCTGAGAATGAGCCCTCAACTCAAGATTCCACCATGAGACCAACTATGCCATCATTTATTCCAAGAGAAGAAAATGTCGCAGGACGAGAAGAACCATCCACCCACTTAGTAGAGGAGATTGCCCAAATGTAAGCTAGCTTAGAACTAGAGATACAAAGACTCGTTCCCTTTAAAGAATACCATGAAACCAAAACCTCGGCAAGCCATGGTCGGAAAAGACATCATGGGGAAAGAGACATTAAAGCCAAGATAGGAAAAATGTCCCTACCACACTTCGATGGGACGGGAAAAGAAACAGCTCAAGCTTGGGTTCAAAAACTAGATACTTACCTTTTCCTCAGCCCTATGACTGATGAAAACACCATTAAATTTTCCATAATCCACTTGACCAGGGAGGCCCACAATTGGTGGCACCATGGCATCATCACCCTGGGACATAAAAGTATTAACACCTATAGTGAGTTCACTCAAAAAACTCATTAGTTGGTTTGACCAAAGGGAACTAGAATGGTACTTCCAAGAATTAATCCACCTCAAACAAATAGGAACTATTGAAGAATTTGCCAACAAATTTTAGTGTCTATCAGTCATGGTTCTCGACATATCTCAAAAGAGGAGGGTCTATATGTTCATTGAAGGACTCAAAGAACACATCAAGATAAGGGTGAGACCCTTTGAACCCCAAACACTTGAAGAAGCCATCAGGAAGGGAAAAATGACACAATATGATACAACTAAGGAAAAACCCAAGAAGCCTTTTATCAAGAACGCCAAATCAAGGCGAGGAACTCCAAGAGAGATCAATCAAAGTGTTTTTTTATGTCAACAACCATGGAGTAAGGACCACCGGTGCAAGGAAAGATGAGAACTCATTGAGAAAGGGTTGTGTTTCAAATGTAAAACACCATGGACTAAAGGCCACCAGTGCAAGAGAGGACAAATGAACAACATAGAGGATGCACTAAATGAAGGTCTTATAAAAAGGGCTAGACTGGAAGACCCCGAACATGGAACACTAACCAACCACTCATAGCAAAGAGGAGGATACCCCACTCAGGACTTCAATGGTTTTGAAGTAATCATGGATAATAGAACAATGGACCAATGTATTAGAGTTACACCCTAGTATAAATTAATGTGGGAGAACATATAATCAAAATGAATGTTTGTGGGAAATTTTCAAAACATCATCATTCTAGGAATATCATGAATAAATTCATTAGGACGATTCACGATGGACAACCCAATGTAAGATCTTGGATAGATCCTCCACCTATGAACAAACAACTCATGTAGACATCCAACCCATCCTTAGAAAACATAAAAAAGTTTTGAATTTTCCCCTAGTTTACCCCCGAAAGAAGATTCGAACACTCAATTGAATTAAAGGAAGGAGTTAAACCATGTCAGCACAACTCCATGTAATGAACTACCCCTTTGGATAATGAAGGGAAATTCATATTCTGTACCGAGATCATTCTCACACTCAGGAAATTAAGGAATCAAACAATCACCAAATCCCTGGTAAAATAGAAATATTTTTTGGATGAAGATGCCACTTGGGAAAGGGAGAAAAACCTCAAATTGCTTGAGGACAAGTAAATTGAAGACATGGGAACTATGATGTCCTCAATTAAATCTCCTACAAAGTAGTGTTCTAAAATTTCTTACACTAAGAATAATTCGTAATAATCAAAAGATTGGTAATATTGTTACCTTCATTTTTAAATTAATATCATTATTAAAATGAAACTATTATGCATTAATAATAATTAAACAATGTTGTCATTTTCATAAATTAAACATTATTAATATATTAATAACATTATTATTTAATTAATAATAATAATCAATTTATATATAGTATTATATATTATAGTATATACTATAACATATATTATATGCCATTTTAATAAATTAAAATATTAATAACATGATTATTTAATTATTAATATGTATTTTATATATATATATATTATAATATATATAATATATTATATACTATAATATATATAATATTAGTATTAACATATTATAATATATATTACTATCTTGGAGGGCGGTTGTTTTAATAAGCTGTGATGGTATATAAGGAAAGTCGCACCTTAGGTAAATTCTTAATTAATGCATTCTTGGGTGATTCTAGATTTCTTTTATAGATGAGTTTAAAACTACGATTTTATAATCAACATTAATGTTTGTATGTTTATATATGTTCACTAAAGATGATGATATGAATATCATATAGAATGAATCTTATATTCATTAGAGATGGATTCCTATATCTGGAGGGGCCTAGAGGAAATTGTTATAGTTTCCCTACTCTCGAGATTATATAATCTCATGTAGGAAGTATATATATTGATACCAATCATATGCATATACATAGGTGTGGAGAGCATGTATTGCTTCTAGGAGATTCTTATGGGCAGTTCTCTATGGGAAAACGTGCCAATAGCCCGATTGCTTAGAGTGGATCTTATATCCCTCATGTCGAGGATTGGGAATTCTATGAAGCCTGACCTAGAGGCAACTCCTAAGGATCAAATCCCCCTTACTAACTTTGAATACGGTAAGAGTCATGTAGATATTGTGTAATACTTTCTACTAGTGTTGATTTTTTAGAGAATTACATAAGGAAAATAAGAAGTGACATTACAAGTTAAGATACTTGGTTTGGGGGCTTGTGTCCTTAACTTAGCAATGTCTTATCTCTTTGAAGTTTTGCCCATGATCATATCACATTTCTCTCTTTCTTTCTTCTATTTTATCGTGAGTATACATGTAGGATTCATACTTTTGCTAAAGTGGCAGCTAAATATAGTCCTAAATTGTAAGCACCTATAATTAGAAGCTCTATTAGGATCCATTTTAGCATGTATGGCCTTTTGCATTAATTTGCAAGCACCTCAACTCAATTTCACACTCCCATAACACTCATTGGACCTTTATTAATTTAAATTAATATTATGAGTCATCTCTTAATTGATTCTCACCAAAATCTTATTTTGGTCCATTTATTATAAGTGTGCCCATTAAATTAATTCATCTCCTCACTTTAAGATGAGTCCTACACATTTTTCACATGTACCGATCTCACATCTCCATGTGATGCATATTTTTATAAACTAAACCTTATTATCTCACTCCTATTAAAATTTCATCGATTTTAGGCGGGAGTATGTTCAAAAATGACATAACCCCTAAAATTTGGCATAATCCCTCAAAGTTGACCTATTTCCAACCGTTTCACCCAAAAGCATGGGAGTGGGATTTAGTGTGTTTACACTCCCCAAGTATATGTCTGAAATAAAAATATAATTTTTGTAAGTTGGCCTAAAGGTGATTTCCCTTTAAGAGCACTATATAAAGACCTCCATTTCCATTCAATCAACACACAAGAACATCATATCAATTCAAGCTCCGAGATACCATCTCAACGTCTTCACGCATCCAAGTCTTCAAGAATTCAAAGTGTTCTTATTCATCAAGCATTGTGGCAAACTGCAACATTCAATGTGCAAGACTTTTCTTTTCATGATTTCCTTTTAGATTCTTGTGGAGTCAAAACTATTGCATTAACATTTGTGATTACATCCAAATAAGCATCGTGCCATCAAGGTATAAGGTAATTTACGATATAGATCTAGCTTCTATTTTATATCAACATACTTTCCTTTCAAGCATATTTGATTTTTTTAAAGGTTGATTCCTTAACTAAAGTTCGACTAAGGAAAATCCCCCTTCTACACAACAATTTCCTTTTTTTATGTGTGCAAGAATATGTGGCACCCACATCAAATCAGATTTGGAAAGTTCAAGACCTCGCGAACAATCTACAACTGAAATCGTCGAATAGTGCAAGGAACAGATCGACCTAGGAAACCCAATCCCTCAAGATCTCCTTCAAATTGATTTTGTGTGTCAGTTGCATCCTATGGTTTCTATTTCTGGTATTTGTACTAGTGTGTCTACTTTTTGTCAATGTATGCATCCTTGAAACTTGTCTTTTCTTCATTCCTAACCCTAGATCTTGCATTTCTCAATCACATTTACCCAATCAACCCTCAATTTACAAAGAAGGTTCATTGCAGTTTCTTAGTGGGTCATCTTTCTTCCACTATAACTAAGAATTGGTTAGATGTTTTTGGGAACCACTCTACACACGCACACACACACACACACACACACACACACACACACATGTTTATATATATCCTTTTAAAAACTCTCTTTTCCATTTTATTTTTCTCGTTCATTCTCTTGTAGTTCTTTGTTTGTTATATTTCCATGGCCTCTTTAGGTTTTTTCTCTTCGTAGGTGTATATATAGATACGCACACATGCTTATTTTCTATTTCATCTTTCTTCTTTATTTATTTTTGTTTATTCTTTTTCTCATTTTTTAGTAGTCTACTTTTTGGAGTCTTTTGTCCTTCGTGTTTTGTTTAGTATCTCTTTCTTGCTGAGTCCTTTTTGTATTTTCATACTCCTCTTTCTTGTGGTTTCTCATTTTGTTGTTTGATTTTTTTAGAAGTGCCTAGTTTTTTGTTCATTTGTCATTTGCTTTGGTTCTTGTCTCCTTTTAATTTTTTTTCTTCTTTTTCTTCCTATTTAGTAGTAGTCCTTTAATTTTTAAGAATTAGTTTTTCCTTCATATAGTTGTCCTATTTTTTACCTTTCTTATTAGGATGTCTTTTGAGTGATTTTCTTAGATTTCTTTCCTTTCATTTATGTTTTGATTATTAGTTATTTTTGTTCTTAATCTATTTTATTTTATGTGGATTTGTGTTGTCTCCCTCCCCTCCTTTCTCCCTTCGTATTGAGTTCTAGGTCTGCCATCAACCATCTTTCTTTTCCTCGTGTTCTCTTGCATCTTGATGATGGATCAGATTGAGATTTGAAACATCGATAATAAAAATTATTTACACAATCGAATCGAGAAATTATAAAATTTTAATATTAAGCATGTGAGATACTAAACAAAATAGGTGGACATTAAAGGAAAGTCCAATCCAGTGTATAAGACATATATTGGATTCTCTAAGCTACATGACTAGCATGTATTTATGTAGTCGTTTCCACCCAATATGCAACCAAGGAATTTGAATCTAATCACCAAGAGAATGAAATAGCAATAATCTAAGGAGCCAACTAATATGTACTAAACTTTTAGAACAATTTAAATACTTTAAATTAATATTTTCATGTTATAAAATTGGAGCTTCCATTCATTCGTTGTTGTTTTTCTACATTTTATTCATATCATATTGCCTAATATAATAATATGGGCTCAAACTTACAAGGTTTGCATACCAATGTCGCATCTAATTCTATTATTTTCTTGATACATAGATTAAAAATAAAACATATTCCTTAAAAGCTCAATGATATCCTAACCATTCTAAATCATATGAATTTTGAGCAAATCATATTTCTAAAAGCTCGTTGATACATAACCATATTGTTGATCAATGTCCATGTTTACAACTACTTTGTTAACACTTCATGTGAATGTTAATGTGTGCATAATATTATTAACAGCATAAAAATAAATGTACAAATATCTGTTATTTCGTGCATAAATTACACAAGATTGTGTCTTCTCATCAATATTAAAGCCATCCTAAGTACTTTTATGACTTGAACGTGTAACCTGGGAAAAAAATGCTGTTGACATAACAAAAATAAATATGAAAATAGAATATATTTGTTATCTTTTTATAAATTACACAATACTGTTCTCATCAATATCAAAGCCATCCTAAGAGGTAGTATAGCTTGAAAGTCGCGTATGGAAAAAAATGAAGTGAACAACCTGAACTATACATAATGTGCACGGTCAACCTTACAATTTTGCAACCGCCCAAAAAAAAGGTAAGATGGCCCTATATGCATAAAAGGCATTCCAAATCATTAAAATGTTTACGAACATGCCAACATACAAATATCGAAGTACTTTTCACCCTCACAATTGGATTAGGGATCTCAGCATCGAAAAACACAAAGATGGCTACTGAAGTCAGAGATAATATCAATTAAACCTCCATAGCCTCCAACTGCAGTAACCTGCATTCATAAAAAATATGAGGCTAATAGTTTCCCTTCAATAATCAAAATATTACCTAAATACTTCATAAACTTTAACATTGCTCAACAATTGGATTTAGCACTAAATTCCTAGAAAAAACATCTTGCAATATTGATTTGCAAGAAGGCTATGAAACATGGGAACAGTTAAATTGAAATGTAGAATAAAATTGGACTTTTTTGATGCAAAAAAATAAAAAGAGTAAGTGTGAATACACTTGCATCACAGAGCTTCAAGGTAAATTGAATGGGAACAATTCACGACTAGAGATTAAATGTTTTTATTTTCGTAATAAAAGTCAAAAGAAACGAAGTAAGGTATTAAATGAAGTTGGAAATTTGCATATTGTAGAAAACATATTCAGCTACAACGGGGTGGATGGAACCTGGCCTGTGGAAATAATTAACATGGACCACATTACTTTTCAACCCCCAAAGTTTTCTCCTTTTTATCGCCCCTTTACCAAAAAACCAACAGTCAAACCCTTTTAACACCCTCAAGCAGCTTGGAAATTATTGTTTCGACGCCAAGGTTTTCTTCTTCTTATCATTCCTTTTCCAAAAAACAACTGTCAAACCCTGTTAACACCCTCAAACTACATGAATTTATTGCCCAGCACTACCTCCTTAATTATTGGCATGTTCATCCCATACAAGTATGGCAAATCCTTCCACATAGCATTTCCTTCTCTTTCCACCTCCAGATTGGTAAGCATTTACTTTAGCCTACAGTATTGAAGGAAATAAACTTTCAACAAAATGTAAATCAGCTTTTCAAAAGCAAATGGGAAGGAGTTGGGGGAAATGAAGATGTTTTAATCTTTGATTTCTAACCTAAAGGCGCTCCTAATCTGACAAAATCAAGAAAACCCTAATTGATTCAGCCAGTTCAATTATTTGATCCTCAAGACTATGATTTCCTTGAGAAGAGTAACATCATCGGAACTGATTAGTGATTCCATCTTGTGCTGATTACATAATACAAAATCTGGGTATATGTGGCACAAATGCACTCAATTCTGCATAACATTCCAACCGGATTACTTGCATACTGGAAAATAACTTTTCCATGAAAACAGAGTCAAGAAAGAGCCTCTATTTCTTTAAGCCAGTAAAACAAAAGCCAGCATATTGGGCATGTAACTCGCTTATACTCATAAACCCTTCAGAATCTATAGAAAAGTCTACAAGTACATTAACAATAGATGCAATAACAAGATGCAGAGCAGCAAGCAATTGCCTGTGGCTGTGGAAGAGTATGATGAGGTCACAGCCCCTGTATACAGCTCCAAAAGAAAACAAGCAATAGAACTTGAGATTCCCACTGATAAATCCCTATCTGCTCTTTTGTCTAAAAGGCATGGAACTCTACATTTTCCCCCAACTCCACATTTAGGAATGTATTGAATTCAAAAATAAGAAAGGTATATACCCCTGTTGATTTATCTAACAAAGGTCGTGGCTCCAATTCTGCCCTTTCCACTGTCCATGCTATTGTTTCTGTACAAACCCTAACAATCCCACTCACAAGCACATTATTTCATTGAGCCCAACTTCTTCTCCCATTCCTCTGGCAGGCCCTGCTAGTAACATCATCAATAAAAGTGAGCAAAAAATAGCTAAAAGATTTCCTTAAAATTCTTCCTCCATTAAATCCTAAGTTGCCGGTATGGGTACGGGCGCGGGTACGGGTACGTGGATACAGTACATGGGTACGACAATTTTTTGGGAGGGAGGTTTGGGTACGTCTGGGTACGTCCATAGAAAAAACATATAAAATATATATATATATACTTTAATACTCTAAGAGTCTATTCATTATAAATTTTAAAATTAATAATATTATAATATCTGGACATTAAAATTAAAAAACCTTACAGTTTAAAATTTAAATGTTATACTTATATACAATTAAATAAGAAACTTACAATATTATATAAATTTTTAATATACAATATTATAGCATTCAATATAAAATATACCGAGAGAAACAAATTTAACATTCAATATAATATAATTTATAAAATATACCAAGAAACATATTAACCGTTCAATATAAATATAATATACAATATAAAATAATTATTGTATATTGTATACAGTATTCAGTACCAGCAACTTAAGAGTTTAAAAATTAAACATAAAATAAAAACAGGTTGCAGATTTTTATTCTCCACGCAGGTGGTTCTCCCTTCGTCACGGTCGCTTCGTCCCAGTCGCAGTCTACAGTTCGTCCCAGTCGCAGCCGCAGTCGCTTCGTCGCAGTCGCAGTCGCAGCCACAGTTTGTTCAGGTTGCAGCCACAGTCACTCTGAGCGGAAAAGAATGAAAGTC
Source organism: Chamaecyparis obtusa (assembly GCA_027943335.1). Classification (NCBI taxonomy): domain Eukaryota; kingdom Viridiplantae; phylum Streptophyta; class Pinopsida; order Cupressales; family Cupressaceae; genus Chamaecyparis; species Chamaecyparis obtusa. Next base: position 9,712 of record BSBK01005083.1, read on the forward strand.
TTGTTTGCGGCAGAAAGAATAACTGGCGGAATGTAAAAACGCCAAGATATTTGTTAGATTTTAGGGTTTTTGAAAGTGGAAAAAGGCTTTAAAAACACGTCACTGTCAGATTCAACAGACATAACCTCACGTCGAAAACCAGAATCGAAGTCAAATCGCCACGTCAACACAAAAACGTTTGCATACGGGATGAAAAACTCACATACGTTTCAGGCTTTAAAAAATCGAACCCAGTCCGATTCCACAGGGTTTTTTGTACGTATCCGATTCTGATACGTACCGTATCAGTATTTGGAAGAAAAATATGAAGTACCGGTAACTTAGATTAAATCATTGGCCAATCTCAATGATACTCTCACAGGGCGAGTCCTTAAAATAGAAATAAATGATACCAACATGGATTTCATTCAGCAAAGCATTTCCTTCCTCCTTACACACATTCAATGGTGAAAAGAAAATCAATACATATTGCACGCATGATAGCACTTGCTTTACCAATAAGAAAGCCATTAATGAGCTTTCAATTAAATTATTAAAGAACAAATCAAAAGTCTTGGTAAAGCACTTCAACAAAAAGCTCAGCAACATGCCATCAATAGGCAACATATGGCCTACACTCACAGGGACTTGTGAGTCAACATACCCCATAACTCACGCCAGACTCACACGCTGCACATGCCCACTTCCTAGCATGTTTTTCAGTGATCTCCCTTGTAACTCAGTAGGTCTTGTGCTACAACTCACAGATAACAAGCAAACACTTGCCTGGAGTGCAAAACAGAAAATTCTCAAGTTAGAGCCAAAAATTTGTTCATTTTTTTTCATTCGGTCTTCAACAGTAGAAAATGAAGCAGAGATAAGTGATTCACAAGCAGTTGGAGGATGAATTTGAGTATTGAACGGACATTGAAGGGCATTTGGAAAAGGTATCCTTTTAATTTTTCTGTTTCTTGAAATTTTAAATTTAAACACTGAAAACCTTGCTGTTATGCTGCCATATTTTTTCTTTATTTTTTTAATTTAGTTTACATTTACCCGTGCTAGTACTGCAGTTTGTTTTATTTTGCTAATATTTCCCTCTTCTTTTGAACTTTCATCAGCAATGATTGAAACCCCAATATTTTTTTGACTTTTCTAAATCTATAGAATCAGCAATGGTAATGGCAGGAAAGATTCTGCATAGAAATATGGCTCGTTGGGTGAGGCCAAGAGCACAGTGACTTCCAATTTTTGTGGGTTTACTGTGAGAGGAGAAATCAATAGGTTAAAATTCCACCTTGCTCAAATTTTCAGCCAGAATGTAAAAATGTGTCCTCAAATGTCCAAAGAAGTGAGAAGAGAAATGAATGCCCTACTTTCCAATTTGTGGAAAAGAAAACAGAAAGGAAGAAGGCGAGTGAAGAAATGGCAATGGTGATAAGCTGCAATCTCAAATCATCTACAGATTCTTTTGTTCATCTACACATTCAGCATTCTTCTTTGAGGAGAGTTCTTGCTATCTTCATTCTCCACCAAATCTCTTCATTCCTCACAAAGTCCAAGCGCACAACCTTTTTTAAAAAGTAATTGCGATATAATTAGACAAGTAATAGACATACCAAAAATATTGGCTGCAAAGAGGAACACAAGAATAATATTGATTGAAATGATACATTCAATTTATATTATATCACTGGCCTCTTTAAGGAAGCTTGTAATGTCCCCTTCCAAGGAGTAACCAGGAGACAACCTATCTTATTCCTATTGGCTATGTTTTTAGTAAGGGAATAATTTAAATTAATTATTTAATATTGTCTGATAAAATACATTTTTGGGGTAATGTTATTTAATTAATTTAATAGTGTTATAAGGTGACTTAGTGAAATATTAAGGAGGAACTATTAAAGTCACTTCACAATTTGAACATAATGAAATAACAAGTGCAGGAAGTATTTCAAGCAGTTTCCTGGGGCTATTAGAAAAGAAAATTTTGAGGCTCATTTGCGTATGCTTGGATTATTTCTCTTCTACTTGAAATTTGGAGAGCTTCTTGGAGCTTAAACCCTAGGATGCAAACTCTAAGGGCATACAGTTTCAGTAGTGAAACTATCTTCCCTAGCTGTAGAATTGGAGCCACACAGGTTTCATGATTGCATCCAATGACTTGATGTAAGAAATTTGTGCATGTCTTCTTTGAACACAAATTTCAGTGAGTTCATTGTTTTGTTTGGTACTATGCCGCCTCAATGCATTTAGTATTCCATTCCCTTCTTTATGTCTCCCCAACACATTTAATCTTCCTTTCCCTTCATTATGCCTACTCATTTATTCTTTCCAGTGCATGGTGTTTGGTTTTCTCCTCTGACTTTTAATCTTCCTGCTTTTAATTTGTCATGTTTTACTATGTTTCTTTATCCTTTAATTTCTCCAAAGGCCTAATATTTCTTTTGCCTAGGGTCTCCCAAGGAGTCGATGCATTTGTAACTAAGAATTGATGCATCTTCAGCAATGAATTTAAATTCTTATCAAAAATGCAACTAATGCAAGACTAACATGGCCCCTCCCAAATGTTCCTGCATCAGACACGCGGGTAGGAATTTTGTGAGCACAACTCACAAAATGGAGTTTAGGGATTAAACCGTCCTTCCAAATTGAATGCAATCTACAACAAACTCCACTAGAACTAGAACCACAAGTTGACTTGTTCTTTCTCCTTCTCCAACACCTAGTTGAAAGAATCATCACTCCTCTCCAACAATCCTACTCTGCACTCTCCTCTCTCAATGTGCAATTAGTTCCAGCATAATCCCAGTCTCCACCAATTGTAACCATCAATCCTCTCTAACATTGTGGGATTGAACCAACCACATACCGACCAGTGCCTCCAATCTGCACATGCGTTCTACCCTACAATACAATACATTTGTACCAATTCTTCTTCTACACTTACCATTTCATTCATCACAACCTGCATATTATTTTTCTTTACCTCTTTCACTTGTTCATCTGTAGTGATAATAATATATTAATTACCATTTAATACACGTTATTAAAATGCAATTAATTAAATAATAATAATATTAATTATTATTATTTAACTAATTTATTTATCAATAACAGATTAAATAAATAAATTATCAATACTGATTATGTTAATTAATTATATATTAACACAATTAATAAATAGTAAAATATATAATTTACAAAATATTATATATATTAATTAATATTATTATCATTAATTATTAAAAATAATAATTAATATAAATAAAATTATTTATATTAATTAATAATATTAATATTAATTATTATTAATAACATATATTATAAAACAAATATTAATAAAAAAATAAAATAAAAATTAAATTAATTAATTTAAAAAAAACACTGCATAAAAAAAATTTTAAAGTCCCCACGGGACTGGGCTAGCAGCGGGGCCCACTGCTGCAGTCGGCAGTGGTACTCCCGCTAGCAGGGGCCGTCCTGCCTTAGCAGGGCGGTACCCCGCGCTGCAGGGCCGTCCTGCTTCGGCAGGGTGGTACCCTGCGGTCCCGCCAACTCACATCGCTGATGGGAGGGGTGTGGGGCCCGCAGGACCCCCCCCCCCCATAATAATTTTTTTTTTTAAATATTTATTTTTTTTACAAGCACTTTTTTAAAAAGTTACCCACGTTGGGTATAAACATAAATTTATTTTGAATTTCATTTTATTTTATTATATATATATATTTTTTTTACAAAACTTAAATTCTATTATTTATTTAATTTGTGTTAATATATAATTAATTAACATAATTAGTATTGATAATTTATTTATTTAATCTGTTATTAATAAATAAATTAGTTAAATAATAATAATTAATATTATTATTATTTAATTAATTGTGTTTTAATAACGTGTATTAAATGGTAATTAATATATTATTATCACTTAATACTGTAATTATACATACTTTTATGGCGGCATTTATTAATTTTATTAATTATTAGATGCTAATATTAATATGATTATTATTTGTTAAAAATCATGTTTTCTTATGGATGATAGTATGCTTCCTATGGATGGACATTATGGGTTAATTATAGGAAATTATAGGTTAGATTATAACCTTAGTTTTAAGAACAATAAAAGTTGTTTAGCTAATATCTAGCTAATTAGATTGCCATGTTATATTATCGCAACACTTTAATAATTAAATCCTAATGACCTAATGTGGTATAATTTTTGACATTGGGCCTAATTAATAATTTGTGTAACTAGGAAACATAGTTGAACCTTGGGGAAATATTTTCTTGACCTAGTAGTTTAAATTAACTAACGTATAAATGGATCCCTCTTTGCGCTACACTCCTCTTGCTTAAGGTTTACATACTAAGCCTTCCCAGGATCAACTTTTCAACTTGAGCCAACTGCTAATCTTGTCATAAACTTTATACCTAAAAAAAAAAAAAAATTGGTGTGTTTTTAGAGTGAAAATTTATGGGCATGACATACCTCTCGTGACATCCACATACCATTTTGTAATCAAGTCATCATAAACATTATTGAAAGCAACAGTTTCCATTTCCTCTTTTATATTCTGCTGCATCATATTCTTGAACGACTTTATGTCCTCCAAAGGACAAACCACTGCTGCAACTTTTTCCTCGCCAATTTCTTCTGCAACTTCTTTTGCACATACAACCTCCTCATTTTCCACCACAAATGGGGTAGCAAGCTAAGTGGGCTTATCGTTGGAGAAAACTCCATGTTTAAGCACTCTTGAGTTGGAATAGTATTGGGATGGGTGAGCTCCCAAGAAGGCCCAATGCTTCACCTCTGTGAGCATCACCTAGATGCAATGAGTGTTAAGTGTTTCATTCATTCTCATGAGAGATGAGTTCTTGTGAACCACAACTCATTAAACATGGGTCAATGAGTTTGACTAAAAAACTACATAGTTGAATCCTGATAGCAATATCACAATTTGACTTGTTGTGGAAAATATCTCCTACTTACCAATTGATGAGCTGAAGGGTCTTTGTAATGAATGGGTCATAAGGCATAACACTTGCTGAAAGATTTGCAAATGGGGTAACAAGCTAAGTGGGCTTAACCTTGGAGGAAACTCCATGGTTAAGTGCACTTGAGTTGGAATCATATTGGGATGGGTGACCTCATGGGAAGGCCCAATGCTTCACCTCTGTGAGCATCACCTAGTTGCAATGAGTGCTAAGTGTTCCATGCATTCTCATGAGAGATGTGTACTTGTGAACCACTACTCATGAAACATGGGTCAATGAGTTTGACTCATAAACTACACAGTTGAATTCTGATAGCAATATCACAATTTGACTTGCTTCGGAAAATATCTCCTACTTATCAAAATCTCTTTTGTCCATCTATCATGCCTCTGCTTACTTCTTATTCAAGAAAATTTGTAAAAATGAAAACCAAAAACATAAATCTCTGTTTCCAACTACCAATTCACACTATGCAACAACCTATTTTTTTTTTCTTCTCTACGTAGCTATTTCTATCCACTCTATTTATTCTTGGCAGTTGCCTAAATCTCCTTTTCATTCATTTTGACTTCTTTCCCAGTGCTGATTATTTTCTGGCTGCAAACTAATATTATTAATCTGCTTGCAAACAAATATTATTTCCTCTGTGTCCACCATTCTGACTTCCCCTGCAACTTCTCTATTCACTATGTGCTCCCTATCTTTCTTTGCATATTCTTCTATTGCTTATGCACGTTAATTAACTAATTCTATATTATTATATTCTTATTACTCGAGTGCTTCATCTCCCAATTACTCCACACACTCACCCCTCTATCTCTCACACCTCTGCACTCCTTTGTCTTATCTCTGATGTTTGCACTTTGTCATATGCACTTTTCTTTTCTTTTTTCTATAGTTGTAATCTTTTATTTCCTGTGCATTTTGCCACTCTTTTCCTACACCCTTACTAGCTCCTCACTCCAAGGCGCTCTACACTCTGGTGCTTTGTTATTTTCTTTGCTTCACCTCTGTTTCTTGTCTTTCTCTGCTGTGAATTCTTCTTCTTAGTGCCCACAATGTAGGACTCCCTCCTATTATTCCTACACTGAAACTTACTATACATTTCTGCTCTGTTTTAACTTTCAACTTCTAAACTTCTATTTTTCCTACTCACTCCCATGCTTCTCTATTCAAATTTTCTCCTCCTGTTGTGTGGTTTTCCTCTATTTATCTGTGTAATGCGAGCACTAGGGGACGTCAAAACGTCCGGATGGGTTTTTGGGACACGGAAAAAAGGGCTTCAATTTGGGGACGGCGGTGGCGGGGGGGGGGGGTGGGGTGGGGTGTTGTAATATACTATACATATAGTACTTGAATTGCTAGTTATGAAATGATGTATAATAGTATAACTGTATAAGAACTAATAAATTATAGTACCAACTACTTGAACATAGTAAAATTGCAACATGAATATCAAAAATATCATAAAGATGATTACAGTAAGTAGCATGATATCAAAACAAGTACAAAATCATGTACATACATTCATAAATATTAAATATGCATATGTAGTGTGTGTGTGTGTGTGTGTGTGTGACAAAGGCCTTTACAATAGCCAATAAACCCCCTTTCTATGACAAGTGCTGCAGCTGCAACTTTTGCTTGCAGAAACCCCCGGCGACGAGATGGCGATGCGGAGGCGGTGGTGGGGGGACTAGGGGGCGTCCCCAACCCGGCTGCGTGGGGGTTTGGGGGGAAACGCATCCCTATGTTACACTGCTATTTGTCTAGATTCTACACTATTATAGAGAACTTTCCCTTGCACACCCACATATTTGCTTGTTCTCTTGTGCTTATTATATTCAAAACTGAAACAATGCCTCCCCAAAGCAATTAGTCTTCCATTACCTTCTTGACTTGTCATGTTTTACTACATTTCTTTATTGTATGATTTCTCCAAAAGGCCTAAAATTTCTTTTATTGGGGATTTCCCAAGGAGTCAATGTGTTAACTAAGAATTAATGCATATTCGGTATGAATTTAAATTCTTGTTAGAACTACAACCAAGGCAAGATTACCCTTGCCTCTCCCAAATGCTCCTGCATAAACAGCTCAGCATAATTTGGGCAATAACAATAAAAATAATAACAATGGAAATTGGGATGGTTCTGTTAACAACACTGCAAATCAGCGTACTACCAGCTCTAGGCACCTTATACCTAATTCCTGCAAGAAATAATCAAGTACAAAATGAATCACAACAACAAGAGTTGCAAGACCAAATTTTACAAGATTGGAGAGATTCAAGTGTCGATTTTCAAGCTGAAATGTCTTTTTGTGACTACATCGATCTCCTAGCGCTTGTTTTAATTTCCACTCCTCTAGACATTTTTAGGACCATTTATAATCTTAATTTAATATCCAGCTCAAGAATATGGGTCCTATCCTATTTCAAATCTCAACAAAATCCTCTTTGGGCCCTTATTTCCGCGGACCCTTTCTCCTATGTCATTTCAAACTTTTTGGGGTTTCTATCATATTTTAAATTTCAAAGCACTTAAATGCCCACTTAAATGTCGTCAAACCTAATATAAATTCCATATCTAATATTAGGATTTGTTATCTCCCTTCCCTAGAAGTTTTTTCACCAAGATGTTTTCTCATCTTCACAATTCAAGCGCAAACATTCTTATTCAAGAGCGGATCTAAGTGCATGTTATATCAAACTACAACAAGACATCTTCAGATATGTTTTCATGATGGATTTAGCATGCTATTGCAATCAACACTTCGAGGACTTATCCTAAGAGAATTGCATCATCAATCAAAGGTATTATCATTTCAATTCAATATTTGCATTCAAGCATTTCATTTCAATTTAACCTCTGTCCTGCCAAGGGAAAGCTCTCCTTTTCATCATTGTTGTTGTAGCGTTGATTCCAACCCAAGGTTTGACTTAGGCTAGCCCCCATACAACCCAATGCCATTTTCCTCTCCTTGTGTGCAGTTCTCGGCTTGGAAACAAGTTCTAGGCGTAGTTTGGAGGTAGAGTACAGTTCAGATAGAGGCAGAGGCAACCAAAAAAATATTGTCAAAAAGGTAGGCACCATAGTCTCCATAGGACTAGCTGGGGCACCATAATCTAGATGGTTTGACCTGAAAATTGACCAAAAGGCAGTTTGGAGGCTACTTAGACTAGTTTGACCCCAATTTTGCACCCAGTAAACTTGTTTTCAAATATGGAAGAATGTACTAATCTTTAGGAATGGTGTTGAGAATATTATTGATTGAGGTTAAGGAATATGATATTGCCTCTCCTTTTGCCTCAGAATATTTTTCTAAAAGTACTATCTACATTACATCTAACCGTTGAGTCATGTCCTCTTGAGACAGAGCATATACAACGTCAATACTCATAGTCTTATCGAAAGCATTCTTAGTGTACATGTATGTCAACCTCCTTACCACACTCTCCAAGCGGATGTTCAACACACCCCTCTTCTTCATAGATGAGGACAAATGATGCATTAGATGTCGTTGATGCATTTGACATTTCTTGTGTGGTCTAAGCACCTGATAGCAAGCTTGGCAATTTCTTGAATGGTATTGTGCAGGACCTTTGTGTGCCTCTTCACACTCCCTTTTCTCATCTGGAATATTATCTTTGATTGGTTGTCCACATTTGGAACCCTAAAAAGAAATAATCATGCCTTCTCAATCAAATTTCATCCATCTTTTCTACTTTGATGGATGCCCATAACTTGTCTAATAGCTCCTTTTGCCACTAAAAAGGAGGATATAACCAAGGTTGTGAAGTTTTTCATTTTACACCTCTGAAATTGTCCTTGCCATGGCCTTTTCTCATTTCCTACCTCTTCCTCACTCTCACCATTCTCTACATTCTTCTCCTTTCAACTCTAATGAAAATTCTCCCTCCCTGTGTCCCATCTCACTCAACCTTTTCTAACTTTATACCTATTGAAGATTTCATTAAAATGGAAGCAAGGAGAATGCTAGTAAAGGTTTTGGAATATTGCTTTGAAATTGTCCATTGTGTTTGGTTTGAAATTTCTTGAAGCCTTTTACACAAATCCACTTTGTGCCTATTCTCTCCTCCATCTAATCTTTCTCCCACTCTATTTTCCTCTTGTAGTCAACATCCGTTGCTCACATTTTTTCACTTCCCAAACAAATCCTATGTCTACAAATCATGGGTTTGTGGGTGTTTTGGTGTCTACCCTCCACACCATAGTCTTCTCCCCAAAAGAAGGGGTTTCATGTCTATTAATGGAATTGGCAGTTGCGAGTTAGACTACTTGCAATATCCACACACCCAGGACAGTTTATCAGAGATTAGAGATGGTAACAGTGATTAAGACACATTTGGTCATTGTCTTCTTCTCAGTGCAGTTGGGTGTGAGGGTTGGTTAGACAGGAACTCGAGTTTTGACAAAGTTGATGTTTCAGTTGGGTTGAGTTTCGTTGGGTTGTTTCCTGCATTCGCATCTACAATTGGTCTACAGATGATGTTGTCAGTGATGCCAATTGTTTGGGTGTTGAGTGCAGTTTCTCATTTGCTGATTTTTGTACTATTGATGCAGATGATTTATTCACAGGAGTATGGTGAGGATTGGGACATTACTCATGATCATCCTTGGGATCCGGGTGGACTGTGATGTTGCTTGTTTTTCTTGATTGCTTGAGGACAAGCAATCTTGGGAAGGGAAGACTGTAATGTCCCCATTTTTCAGGCTCTTGGGATTAGCCTATCATGTGACCCTCGTAGGCTAATGAGGATGGATAGAGGGTCTCTTTCAGTGGGCATCTACTTCAGGATTCAGTATGCTTTGGTTTGGCTTTCATTTGGCGTCATTCGGACTTCATTTGCTATAGTTTTGCCACGTTTACTATTTATCGTAAGTCTGATGTTGATTGAGAAGGACCCTTTCTATTTTTGGAAAGTGCATTTGGTCACATGGGGAAATAATAGGTGTGACTCCTATTTCAGACGGCATATTAAAAGAATAAGTATTTTAGGAGTTATTATTATTTTGGTGGCCAAATTATTATTAAATCATTAAATGGCTTATTATAAAGTTATAATTTAACTTTATAATTTCACTTAAGTTGAGGGTTGAGTCATCATGGGAAGGGACCATTTATTTAATTAATTCATGGAAGTTTAAGCCAAGGTATTAATTTAAAGTATTGGAGTAAATGAATTATTAAAAGGAAAAGTATATCTTTTTATCCCACATTGGTAAGAATTGTGTTTGAGCTCTCACAATAAAGAATAAAAAGGGACTTGAGAGCTCATTCTAAGATATCTATTGTTCATTTGATAAAAATTGGTTGTGAAGAAGATGGCTAGGGTTTGAGGATTGATTCCTCTCTTTTAGCAATTTGAATCATCACTGATTGATGGTGAATTTTGCAAACTGAATTCTGAAAATCTATTCTGATTCTGTGGATGCAAATTTGGTGCTGTTGTATACCAAATTTGAAGAGAATTATTAAATTGCTACTATTACAGAGGTATACAAAATTCTGATTCGATTTTCTCAGAATATCTCATGTTCTTGGAAAGCTGTTGTATCTTCCTTTGCTGCAAAGTACATCTGGAGGCCACAAACTTTCACCTGGTGGCTGCGAATTTATTTAGAGAAGCTGCATTTTTTCTTTGGCAGCCTGCGACTTCTTCCTGGAATGCTGCATTTTAAATCTGGGAGGCTACGTGGCAAATAAGAAGGGCTGTGTTTCATTACAGGCAGCTGCAATTTATACTTGGGAGGCTGCTAATTATTTTCTAAGGATTGCAAGGCTGCATAATGGCTGCGTACCATTTCTCATTGGCTAAGAAACATTTCCAGCTTGCCACATTTCATGATAAGGTGCCAATTTGTATTTATTTATTGAAAAGTTGATTAGACAATTTGCAAATTAATAAATTTGGTCTTTCCTGATGAAGTTCTGAAGTTAGAATAAATTGTTATTTATTATTATTCAATTCTGGAGAAATTCAAAAGGTCAAATATTATCAAAACAAAACAAACTTGCAAGCAAATCCAGAAATAAATATTATCTTCAGCAAAGAGCCAAGCAGGCTCTTTACAGTGGTATCAGAGCATTTTTCCTTCCATCCTGTGTGGTCTGGATTCATTTATATTCTGAAATTATTTTTTAAAAAGTGATCAGCACTTCCACTCTCCCTAGCTATGGATAAATACAAGAGGCCCAGTTCTGGAAGTCGCCGAAGCAGTATGGGAAAAAGAGAGGAATTAAATGCTTTAGTAGAAAGTATGGAGAGACTTAGATTGCATCAGCAGAGATTGGCAGAGAGTTTGTCGGATCCAGTGACAGTAGACAGGGCAGCGAGATATATGGTCTCTGCCTTTAGAAGGCCGACATCGAGTTTGCAGGGGAGAAAGCTGGATTTTTCTCCGACAAGTGTCCATGATGCTGATGTTCCTATTTCTAGTACAGCACATGCTATTGCTATCCGCAGTGCTGATGATGGATTTATTTCACAAGAACTAGTGGATGTTTCAATACCATTGGTTGATAGCAGCGTTGAGCATCAACAGGTTGAGGCTCCCAGAGTAGTCACTACGGATTGCACAAAGGTAGCTGATGTTGTAGTTATCACTGAGTGTTCAAACTCTTCCGTGGAGGGAGTAGTTATTGGAGATTTTTATGTCAGCTGTAGTAATGTTGCTCCAGTTCTGGAGGTAGTTACTTCCTCAGATGGGACCGATGCATGTATGAAGTCTCTCAGTGGTGATGTTGGTAATTTGGGTACCACAGCGGAGTCAGTTGATGACAGTTCGTGCTCTAGCATTATTGGTGCACAGCCTAACGTTGAGTCATGTCTGCAGAGTCGAGTGTCAGCAGTTGAGATTTCAACAGGAGATGTGGGAGCTAATAGTATAGACACATCTGATGACATTTTTGAGGATGCCGTGAGCTGCATTGGAGATGACACCCCCTGTGAGATGTTGGGTGATGACTGCGAGGAGCATATGAGCTCTGACAGCTCAGAGGTTTATGATAGCAGTCGCAGTGTGGGATCAATACAGGAGATAGTGGTTTTTTCCTATGTTGAGGATGTGAGCATTGAGCTTTCTAGAGATGACACTCAGAATGGGAGTGTTGCAGTTGATTTGGGCAACGTAGTTTCATGCCACAGTATTGTTGATTCACATGACGACATTGAGTCTTGTATGCAGCCGAAGTTAGTGGAGGAGTTGTGGATAGATGATGTAGACACTAGCATCACAGATATTTTCGATGTTGAGAGCGAGGATGATGAGTGTTGTAGTGTTTCTAGTTTTCTATATCTAACTTTGGGTGTAGATTCAGCATTGTCATATGGTGGTTGTGGGTTCCAGGATTCTGTGTTATAGGGACTCACAGATGAGGACAGGGAAGCTTATGAGTGGCAGGAGTTTGTTATAGCCAGAGCCTCCACTTTTAGAGAGGGGTTTACTTCTTCGGTAACTCTTGAGGATGATTCGTCCTGCAGCGGGACATGTTTGATTTATCAAACCTTGGGGGAGGACTCTGAGTTGTTACTGAGTGAGGATGGATCCCAGGATCTGGATTGTCAGGCGATTGCAGAGGACGAGGTATCAAGAGATGGTGTTGAGTTGGTTTCAACAACAACTTCCTCGGAATTAGATGAGGACGAGTCCGATGCCTGTACTCAGTTTGTAGATGTGTACTCGGATGAAAGTACACAGAGATACGATGATCTTGAGGGGAGTTTGTTGGATGCAACTTCCTCTCATAGTGAGGATAGCATAGTAGAGGTTGTTCATAGGAGGCCTATTGTGCAGAGTCATCATGTGACTAGCCAGTTGCGAGTTAATAAGAGAGATATTACTTCTACTCTCGAGCATTTTGATGCCACTCGTCAGTTGTTGGATGTTAATGGTTGGGGTGCTCCTATGACAGATGATCACAGTGGTGGTTACCTTTCCTTGACAGAGATTCTTTCCTTGCGGGAGGCTGTCATGATCTTGAGACAGAATGATTTACAGTTGGTAGCCGGCCGAGATCACCTAGTTGAGTGGGGGAGTACAGCATACGAGTCATTGATGGACAGAGAAGAGGAGGTGAGTGAGCTTACTCAGGAGCTCACAGCAACTACTGAGGCTTTAGAGGGCACTCATCGGGCTCTTCAGGAGTCGCGGATCTAGTTAGAGGAGGTGACCGTGGAGTTGGAGCATTTGCGGTCCACACCAGCCCCAAACCCAGTTTGTTTGCACATTGAGGTGGTTAGTGGTGAGTTTGTTTCTACGATTGGGGATACACGACATGATGATGTGGTATAGACATCTGTTCAGGTTGTCGGTGCACTAGGTATGGATGTGTTGGCAATGCCACATTTTCAGAGGAATCAGCTATGGATTGCGAGGGAGCAAGTTGACACTTCCACGTATAATTTCTACTGCACCAAGTCATTCATGGAGTATTTACTTGAGAGTGCAGATGTGCAAGAGGATTCATACAGAGTGTCTGAGGGTACTCTCATCCGAGGCTCTTGTGCAATTCGAAGGTTGGTAAGGCAGATTGTGGAGACTCTTTCTACGATGCTACCCCACAGGGATTTTGAGGTTGGGTTTGCTGAGAGGGTTGCTGAGGATCCTAACCAGCCTGCGGTTATAAGGAGTCAGAGATTGGAGCCATCTCATGATTCCCAGTTGGGTAGTGATCAGCCATTGACGGAGATTGGGGCTTTCTACCGACATTATACAGTGGGGTTTGCTCATCATTTTTCTTTTCACCCAGAGGTAGAAGGTTTGACTCACGCAGGTGTAGACCGGCTCCAGTTTCTTACCATCAATTATGGGATGGATTAGCCCCCTCTTTGGCAGATGGAATTGGCATTTGCGAGTTAGACAACTTGCAGTATCCACACACCCAGGACAATTTATCAGAGATTAGAGATGGTAACAGTGAGTCAGACACATTTGGTCATTGTCTTCTTCTCAATGCAGTTGGGTGTGAGGGTCGGTAATAGTGCATTTTTCTATAACAAAGAGTCGATATTTTGCTTGGCATCTTGCTGCATCACATGTTTTGTGTATGCGGTTTGTTGTGAAGTTTCACATCATCGCCCCAAAGAATTTGGGGACCCCCAATTTTCGAACCAACTTTGGCTTCTTTTTTTTTGAAATCACTGGCAAATGGAGGCCTTTGAGAGTATTTTGGACTTCGATTTTTTTTTGAAAAATTATTCAGATTGAAGAGCTTGGCTTATGATTTTTTGATTTTAATTGTGTTTTGGTCTTTTGAGTACCTTGTGAAAATTTGGGTGTTGAAATGGGGATAAAATGAAAGGATTGAATGGCCAAGAAATTAGATATTTTGATTTGCCAAAATGAAGATTTAAGACAAAACTAGACCTATCACCTTTTTTCATTCCGAAAATTTGGCCTTTTATTTAGAATAGATCTATGTAATTTAATTTGAAATCTTGGCAAATAAATTACTGAAATTTGAACACTTAAATGTAAATTTTGCTTTGCAAATCGAAGGCCTTAGCAATTAAATTCAAAAATCTGAGATTAAATTTGTAAAATCTGAAATCAAATTCAAAAATCTAGGCAATTAACATTGAAAATCTATGCAATAAAATTGAAATCTGGGCAAGTGGTTTCGAAATCTGCTTTCAAATTTGAAATTTGGGCATTAAAATCAAAGGTTTAGGGCCCCTTATAGGAGGCTTGTGACATGGAAAAATAAAATAGGGCCCTTTTTATAGGTGGCATGACCTATCACCCCCCAATTTAATTCAAAAACCAAGGACTAATAATAAGTTTTAATGCAAATTTAATATTTTATAGCAGGTCGGCCCCCCTGTACTAGCATTTAATTTTAATTTTTGTTGTTCTATATGCAGGTCGGCGCTCTAGGTGGAGGCTAGAGTTTAGTATAAAGGGGCGGTCCTCCCCTCCTCTTCCTCATCATTCATTCCTCAACCATCAAAGCCTTGAGGAGCGAAAACAAGTAGAAGGAGCAGTGCCTTAAGGGGCAGCGAACTATCTTAAAGTGAAGAAGCAGAACTTGTGAATTTGGAGGAAGAGCAGTCCATCCCTAGGACTAGCTGTAGCAGAATTTGGAGGTGTGAAATTACACAGTCAGAGGCAGCGACATTGTTTGGGGCCTGCTATTTGATTGCCTAGGCAGCGAAATTATAAGGAGACTTGCAATTTTGTGAAGGGCAGCAGTTGTCTAGGGCAGAATTCTCAAGAGAAGCCAGCGAATTAAGGGCAAAGAGCCACGAGGAGTTTGGACAGCAAGGTGGGGGCAATAGCCAGCAGCAAGCAGTTAAGAGCAAGAAGAGGAGTTTGGAGGTTGAGAAAGACAAAGAACATCAAGAGCCTCCAGCAAAGAAACAGAGTACAGTGCCACCAAGAGAGAGCATAGTTGAGGCTAGGAGACAAGAGGTTGGTACAAGTGAGCAAAGGGCAGCCGTAGAGGTGAGCTCTGGTTCAAAATCAAGTGGTTATGGTAAAAGTACAGGGTACTCTCCTCTTTCGGAGAACCAAGCTGAGGAGGATATGACAGTCAGTGATGAAGGAAATAAGCCAGTTGACATTGAGGCTCTATCAGTTGAGGAAGGAAGCCAAGCGCCCAAGGCCGTTGGTGATGCTTTGTTAGCCGAACCGAATCCAGATTTGGGGAGATGCATTGTACCACTATCGTTGAAACAGATGCTTATGCCAAGGGGCAAGGTTGTGGCCATCTAGACAATTGAGTATATTCAAGGGTTAGTGGAAAAGGAAGATGATGTCAAATAGAAACAAATTGCAGGAACAATGGCAAAGGTAGGATAGGTGTCTGATTCTGATTGGCTACCATTTTGGTGCCTTCTCTTTGGTTGCCACTTTTCCTTTTTTTTCATTGGTCCATTGATGAGGTGGCGTCTTCTCATTGGCCGATGGGGTGGCATCCCTAATTAGGGTTTTTGGGATTTAATCTAGATCGTTGATTTTGCCTCTTAATCTCTGCCATTGGTTGTAATTTTGGGCCTCTATATAAGGCCAAGTACTCTCATTTGTAAAAGGTTGAAGAAAATTGTTGCTAATATAATACCAGAATTGCTTCTCTTGTCATTGTTGTGTCTTGCGTGGTGATTAAGAACACTTGGTGTTATTGCATGGTTTCTACTTCCAATTGTTAAAGTTAGATTTCATTGAGTTGTTAAAGTAGATTTCATTTCAAGAAAATTATTAAAGTAAGGATAGAAGTAGATGGCTAGTTGTATGGTGATATTGGTAAATGTTTGATAGGGATCTATATACTAGGCCACTAGCATCTTAGCGGCTTGTTAAGGAGCCTTGTGTGGTAATCTAGTCTCATTCTCCTTGAATCATTGCATCTATGGAGGTAGCACCGTTGGCAAGCTTTCATTAGGTTGATCCCCGTCCATTTGTCAATCTTTCCATTCTATAGGAGTAACAATAAAGAAGCAAGTAGTTTAGTAGTTAGAGTTTTGAAGAGCAAAGTTGGAAGTGATATAAATTTGCGTATACATTGCAAAGCTAGATCCCATCATCATCACAGCGAGAATTTGACATCTTTGAACGAACAACGTAAGCCCGCCTAAGTGATTAACCAACAAATCACATTAATATAACTGAGTTAGTATCCACAGGTGTAAGGAACCTTGGAGTTATCCCATGTTCTTCATGAGTATATACTTTTCAAGAGATGGTTGAGTGTTTGGTATTCTATATCAAGTATTCAATTGCTATATGTTATGTAGTGGTACAAAACTAACATCAACATTATTTGGCGCTAGGAGGGCCTCGATAGTGTTTCTTTGAGAACTTGTTGGCATTCAACTATGATGAAAGATGGTGCTTCCGCATAGAGACATTGTACCAGTTTTACAGCCTAACCTCGGATTTGGAGACGACCAAGAAGACATCATCTCAGGATTGAACTCACTCGCCTGGAGAGTTAAGAGAAGTGCACCTGAATATATGCGAGTAAGCTTTGTGTTAGAAGAAGAAGAAGAAAAGGCTCAAAGAATCGAGAGAGAAATTCAGAAAAGATTGGAACGCCAAAGAGAGCTAGAAAGGAAACTTGAAAGAGAAAGGAAAGCACGAAGGTTATCTCAGTCTAGTGGTGAATGCGAAATCGAAGAGATGAACTAAAATGGTACTGCCTTCTTATGCTCATTTCCCAGTCGCACAACCAAGGTTAGATATTAGCTGGACACAGGGGGATATCGTTTCTGATTTGGGGGAATTCATTTGGAATAACAAAGAAGACAATACACATTACCAATTTGCTAGAATTATCTCAGACCAAGAGGAGCAAGTTGGCATTGCATTCCAAAGAGAGCAACAAAGGATTGAAATAGAGATTCGACGGAGGTGGGAAAGAGAACAAATAGAAAGGATCCAAAGAGAGAGAGAAGCCCATAGACTAGCTTAGCTCACCCTTGAGGAAGAGTCAACTTGGGAAGGTCAATCGAATTGAATTGTAATCAAGCTGGATAAAAGAATTGGATCTTCCTCTCCCGAAAGGTTTGAGAAACTACAATCAGACAAGAAGCAAAGGTTATTGAGGTCCACACCACACCAAGAGGACCTAGTTGAGTTGCAATTTCACAACAAAGGAAGGAATCATTGGGTAGCCAATACTGCAAGTTTGGCAAACTCCTCAAGTAGTCCAATTCAAGTTCCAAAGGTTTCAAGCCTACAAAACCCAGTAGGTCAGCCAGCTCAGGCTCAAGCCAATCAAGCGACAATGGCACAACAACAGCCTCCATGGATTCAACAAAATGCCTCACCCATCTCGTTTCAACAATATCATGACCTACCAAAGAATCCATCGGGATTTTGCTCTAAGTTCTTCGTCAACAACCCCAACCGCACAGCTGAGGAGAATATCAAAGTATTTAAAGATGCATTGTGCAATAGAAGGATTCAACATGAGGATGTAGCATGTAGGCTTTTCCCTTACTCATTGGCGGAAGAGCCCTATTTTTGGTTTGTCAATTTGCCAGTGTCATCTATAACAGGATGGATTCAGCTCAGAGATGCTTTTATAGGAAAATTTGGCATGCCCACCGCCAAGCTCAAGCCAATCAAGCGACAATGGCACAATAACAGCCTCCATGGATTCAACAAAATGCCTCACCCATCTCGTTTCAACAATATCATGACCTACCAAAGAATCCATCGGGATTTTGCTCTAAGTTCTTCGTCAATGACCCCAACCGCATAGCTAAGGAGCATATCAAAGTATTTAGAGATGCATTGTGCAACAGAAGGATTCAACATGAGGATGTAGCATGTAGGCTTTTCCCTTACTCATTGGCGGAAGAGCCCTATTTTTGGTTTGTCAATTTGCCAGTGTCATCTATAATAGGATGGATTCAGCTCGGAGATGCTTTTATAGGAAAATTTGGCATGCCCACCACACCATTGGAGTTACATAGGCTATTTGTGGACATCAGAAGACAAGATAAAGAGTCAATAAGTTCCTTCAACAATCGTTTT
Source organism: Chamaecyparis obtusa (assembly GCA_027943335.1). Lineage (NCBI taxonomy): Eukaryota > Viridiplantae > Streptophyta > Pinopsida > Cupressales > Cupressaceae > Chamaecyparis > Chamaecyparis obtusa. The sequence continues at coordinate 28,197 of BSBK01005083.1, forward strand.
CACAAGGCTTACACAAGATTGCAGGCCCCTTACACAATCCAGGAGGCGGGTGCTTTGGAGGCATACTACAATGCCTTAGATAGTCAGACATCTATGTTTACAAGGATGGCGAACCCCTCCCCTACAACGTTGAATGAAGCTTATGCTAAAGCAATTGAAATAGGGAAGCAGTTAGGCCAACAAGGATTGGAACCCCCGAGTGTTCGATATCCGAACAATCTAGTTCCACAACTTACATACCAAGCGCCTACAAATCAGCTTGTGGTACATCTAGGACCTCCGTTGTCTCAAGCACCACCACCAATGCCAGTCTATCTGCAAGGTGCAAGTTCATCAACGAGAACACAAGAGGAGAAGGATGAAATAGAGGAATTGATCGAGCAAGTCAAGAAGCTGTCTACGAAGGTCACTTATTTGAGAAATCAAAACAATCAACTCCAAGCCGCTCAGAGGAACAATCAAGGAGGTCATCAAGGAAATAATTATCAGAGTGGAAATTATCAAGGAGGGTATCAAAGGAATAATTACGAGGGTGGATACCAAAGGAACTATCAGGACAGAGATTATCAAAGAAACAACCAAGGTGGTGGTGGTTATCAGAGGAACAGTCAAAATAACAATCACCAAGGTGGTAACCAATCACAAGATTAAGGATATAACAATCAGTCTAATCAAAAGAGGACATGGAACACAAGCCCAAACAATGGAAATGTGGTGTCGCCACTTGATAATCAAGCTCCAACGGATAGTAGGCCAGTGGAAAGAATATTTCTAGCTGAGTCCGCCTTGTCTCAATATTGCAGATTCCAAGAGATTGATCAACATTCGGAATTAGGATGTGCTGAGTTCAAGAGGGCATCTAACCTATTTCAGAAGGTTGTGGATGAGTCGATGAATCAAGAAGATGTTAAGGTCACGGGATATGAAATTGTCCCATCCCCAAGTTACGCTCAATGCTTGACTTTTGAAGAGGTTTCATTTCCACCAGAATTTGAGGCTTATGAGGAGCACCAAGGAAGGTTCCCTCCCGAGTCAGCTAATGGACCAATTAGCGAAGTAATAGATCAAAATGGGCATAGCAATGGGTCGGATTTTTCTTTCCCACCATTGAGTGACTCTGTTCTAGTTCAAGGAACAGGTGGGAACCAAACATTTCAACAACCGGCTAGCAATGCAAGGTTTTATCAGAGGAACAATAACAGTAAGAGGAATGATGGACATTTCACATCCTCCATACCTCCGAATAATTACAATACACCTCCACATCCCAATGCGAGTAATGTACCAAATCCTCCAAGGGATGCACCTGAATACAGACAAGGTAACCACAACCATGGTAATGGACAACAGAGTTCTCAGCAGAGCACGCAACAAAGTAATCAAGGTGTTCAAGGGTCACAAAGTGCCATGACAACACAAGAGGCAAACAAAAGGAGGATGGTAAACAATTCTTTGAATAACGATGAGTTGAAAAGACTAGGACAGTGTGTGACAGAGGAGATGAAGAAGATCAAAATTAGTCTCCCTTTGTTCCAATTGTTGAAGGTAACGGAAATTAGGGATACGTTCCTTAATAGTTTGAAGGACAACAAGTCACAAGGGTCTCACACTCAAGGTGCAACAGCACCCACCCAAGCAACTCATGCAGTAGGGAGGCCTCCTCCCAACCCAATACATGTGATTCAAGACGTTCCATCTGGGAACATATCAATTTCATCCCACGGGATTTCATATGGTGCGATGAAGAACTCTACACAAGAGGTTGCATATGGCGACATCAATAATTTCAACAGACAGCCAGAGCCTCAACGAGTTTATGTGGCTCAAGGATCAACGCCAGTGGCACAACAGACTCAAGGGAGTCAGGATCCAGTAAAGAATAAAGAAACAGCAAAAGTAGAAGAGGCGGTCCAACCAACAGATTTCGAGACAAAGCCTAAGCAAGTACACAAGACACGAGTAGTATTTTATCAAGGGAAAGATGAACGAGCCCCATTCTTGCTCTCGGTAAGAATATTTGGAAAGCTTCTTCATAATTGTTTGATAGATTCAGGAGCGAGTAATGTCATGCCTTTGGCTATTTGTAGAAAGTTGGGAATCACACCTTTGGGATCAAACAAGAAGGTTACCCAATTGGACAAGACTGAGGTCCCAGTGGTAGGTGAGCTACATAACATACACATGCAGTTGGCATTTGATTCAAGGATGGAACACATGGTAGATATTTCAGTGGTGGATGTGGCTGATTCCTATGGTTTGATTCTAGGTAGGGATTGGGCAAGAAAGTTGAATGGATACATGGCAACTGACTTTTCTCACATGTGGCTCCCATGGAGAGGACTCGCCAACCAAATCAAAATTGATAGCACCCCAAGGTTGAGATTGACAGTTACTAAAAATGGGGAACCAAATGAAATAGTTTGCAGAGACAAGCATGGGCGTCTATAGGCCTAAGAAGGCAGAAGTATTAACATTGAATATCATGAGTGAAGCAAAAGAATCAAGGGAAATGCTAATTGAGTCGGATCCCGACACTTCATCCGATGAAGGTGAAGGCATGTTCGAAAATTTTAGAAACTTTGTGATTAGAGTTGTACAACAAGGTATAGAGTTGGGTAACAGAACATCAGTGACAGACTTATTATTGCCCAAGTGGTCCAGAATTCACAATGCCTTCCATTCAGAATTATCTTGCTCTCTGTGTAAGGTTGCATTAGAGCAGGTGGAAAAGAGAATCCCAGGGGCGCTGAAACAAGATGATCAACATGGCAAACCAAAAGTTGAGATTCCACAAGTTAACGAAGCAGAAAGTAGTATGATGGGTGAAATAAAGAATCAGATTGCACCACCCAATATCGAAGTGAGGAGGAATGATGAATCGGACAAGTCCAAGGATTCCCAAAAGGGTCATTTGGAAAGTGGAGTATGGACACTAAGGTTCGATGGTTCTAAGACTAAGCAAGGAGCTGGAGCCAGATTTGAGTTAGTCAGCCCGACAGGGGCAACATATTTGGCAGCACATAGATTACAATTTCCATGCACCAACATGGTAGAATTTGAAGCTTTGATTCTAGGCTTGTTGTGTGCTATAAAGAAAGGTGCTAAGATACTCCATGTGCTCGGAGATTCATATTTGGTAACTGAGCAAGTGAAGCAAAAGTTTGCTTGCCATGACAAAAGACTGAAAAAATACAGAAATAGAGTATGGGATCTGATAGAAGACTTCGACGCCTTCAATATCAAGTTTAGCTATAGAGCAAGTAACCAGGTGGCTAATGCCCTCGCGCAGGCTACAAGCTCGCTAGCACCAATCAAGTTGGAAGGCTTGAAGAAATTTAAAGTTGAGTTGGCATCGGTCCCATCTATGCCAGATAATGTCAAGAACTTCCAAGTGTTCGAAGATGATCGGCATATCCTCAAGTTCTTGACCAATTCAAATGTTTTCAGAACACAAATCATTGACGGAGAAGTAGATGAAGAAGTGGAGATCAATCCAGAAGAAATTATGAACTTGAAGACAAACACCATTCCAAATGGAATGATTGAATTAGAAAGAATATTTGACATGGACGAATTCAACAAAGTGCCATATCAACCCACAGGGGGTGATGAGTGTGAAAAGGTAAATCTGGGAACAGAGGATAGTCCCAAAATAGTCCACATTGGGAAAGTTTGTACACCTAAGGAGAGAGCTGATATACTCGGTTTGATGAGGGAATTCCCAGATGTGATTGCTTGGGGATATGAAGATTTGAAAACATATGATCCTTCCATCATCACACATACAATTCCACTGAAGGAAGGAAGTAAGCCATTCAAACAGCGGCAGAGGCCAGTTAATCATTTGCTAGAACCATTGATTTTCCAAGAGGTGAAGAAGCTGCTAAATGCACGGATTATCTTCCCAGTGAGACATTCAACGTGGGTCGCCAATCTTGTCCCAGTCAGAAAGAAAAACAGAGAAATAAGGCTGTGTTGATTTCAGGAATTTGAACAAAGCATCAGAAAAGGATAATTATCCATTGCCATCACTAGATGAGGTTTTGCAAGTTGTAAACGGAGCACAAATGATGACATTTATGGATGGGTATTCGGGATATAACCAAGTTATAGTAGAAGAAGAGGACAGATTGAAAACGGCTTTCACCACGAAGTGGGGAACGTTTGCATACAGGAGGATGCCTTTTGGCCTAATCAACGCAGGTGCAACATTTCAAAGGGCCATGGATTATGCCTTTAAGGACTTAAAAGACAAGTGTATCATCATCTACATGGATGATATCACAATATTTTCGAAAAATAGAGAGGATCACATTTTGGACTTAAGGAAAGTTTTCATGAGATGCAGGAAGTTCGGAGTTTCTTTGAATCCGAAGAAATGTATGTTTGGAGTGACCGAAGGGAAACTTTTGGGACATGTAATTTCGGAGAAGGGAATCATGATAGATCCAGAAAGAGTGGAGGCAATTTCGAAACTTGGCCTACCAGCTAGCAAGAAAGAGCTTAATTCGTTCTTTGGAAAGATCAACTTTGTGAGAAAGTTTATATCCGCATTTGCAGAAATAGTGAAGCCAATGAACGACATGTTAAAGAAGGATGCGAAAATGGATTGGACTCCGGCAGCAAAGAAGGTGTTTGAAGAGATAAAGCAAGCTATTGTCAATGCACCAATTTTAGTGAGTCCAGATTACGAGAGGCCATTCAATATATATTCTTTCGCCTCTGATCAGGCATGCGCTGCCATCTTAACACAGAAGAATGTACAAGGGGAAGAGCATCCGATAGCATTCATGAGTGCACCTTTCAGAGAGGCCGAATTGAATTATCCAAATGTGGAAAAACAAGCTTATGCCTTGGTGAAGACGATGAAGAAGTTCAGGCACTACATCTTGAGAAGCAAAGTCCATGCAATTGTGCCTGACATAGCAGTAAAGACCCTTTTAATGCAAAATGAACTTGGAGAGAGAAGAGGAAAGTGGGTCGCCACTATCCAAGAATATGACATAGAAATTCAACCAATGAAGTTGGTCAGAGGTCAACAGCTGGCACAAACCATGGCGTCAGAGGGACCTGGACTTGTACAACAAGTTTATGAGTTGGAGGATGTGCGTCCCGATGAATGGTACCAAGACATAATCAATTATTTGCTAAATCATCGGTGCCCTTCACATTTGAATCCAGTACAGAAGCGGGCATTGAAATTCAAGAGTAAAAGGTACATGTTGCAGGGAGCAGTATTATATAAACAGAATCATGAGGGAATATATCTGAGATGTGTTGGAAAAGATGAAGCTAGAAATATTTTGGAACATTTTCATGATAAATGGGGAACAGGACATGGATCGGATTTGGCCACAGCACATTGGATACTAAGAGCAGGATACTATTGGCCAACCTTGTTCAAGGATACTCACGAGCATGTGAAGACTTGTCATGTTTGCCAGACTTCGGCAAAGAGGGAGAGGAACCCAACAATGCCTTTACAACTGGTTACTGAGGTGAGACCTTTTGCGATGTTGGGACTTGACTTCATCGGTCCCATTAATCCACCTTCCTCAGTGCAACACAGATATATTCTAACTGCAACTGACTACTGTACTCAGTGGTCAGAAGCTCAAGCTTTCAAGAATTGCACTGCTGAGGTTGTTATTAAGTTCTTAGAAGAAAGAATCACTACAAGGTTTGGGTGTCCTGCTTTTGTATGTCATAATGGTTCTGTTTTCATTTCCTTGAAGTTTCATAATTGGGCATTCGATCATGGGATCATTTTGAAATTTTCATCAGGACACTATCCCCAGGGAAATGGCCTAGCAGAATCTACAAACAAGAACCTTCTGACTGTGATCAGAAAACTTCTAGACATGAACCCAAGGGATTGGCACACACAGCTGAGATACCCTTTGTGGGCAGATAGAACAAGAGTCAAAGAGTCCATAGGAATTACTCCTTACTATCTGGTTTATGGACAGGACCCGGTGTTTCTCATTTAGTTGAAAATCCCAACTTTGAGGTTCATACAAGACTACTATGATGAGAATGAAGACAGAGTCCAAGTCAAGTTGGCTCAACTGATGCAGTTAAATGAGAGAAGAGATGTGTTGAGAAATCCAGATCGTCCTATAGAGAATATATGTGAGTGCTGTAGTAAAATAGATTACCATTGTGATTGTAGAATACAATTGCCTTCGTTATTGATTGATTCTACAATAACAATAGGGTATATGTATATATTGAATAGTCATGTAATGAATAGACATGACCGTATATACTTATGGTCATGTCACTTCATTACATAACTATTAGTTAACATATCTTAACCAATAGTTTATTCATACTTTGTATAATATACACACACACACACACACACACATATGCATATTAATATATACTTACTCTTCAATTATATTATATAGTATATATATATAAATATATCTATATTTATATGCATATCATGATTGTTTCATCGTTTATTAAACACGAACGAACAATACTTTAACACTCCCTCTTGAGAGAGAGTTTAATAGAATTTGTAGAATCTTTTCATATCATGATATCCGGCACATCCGGGATAGACCCTTTTGGGAGTCGATCATGATAGGCATCAAGATATCCGGCACATCCGGGACAGACCCTTTCGAGAGTCGATCTTGACAAGTTATTACACATCCAGTAATAACATAAGCAACAAGATATCCGGCACATCCGGGACAGTCCCTTTCAGGAGTCAATCTTGAAGCCTGGTTAACTATTTTCAAGATCGTCACCTTGAAATAGTAACCCAACACACATGAAAGATCGTCACCTTTCATAACACAAAATGAATGGGCCCATAAAGTCTACCATGACTTCCGACACTTCGGGACACACAATTTAATGTAGTCTCGTCATGAAAATAGACTTGAATATCATGATCTCCGCACAGTCGGGACACACAATTAAGTAGTCTATCATGATATGGTTTCGTTATTACACAAACAGTAATAACAAGAGTCAAGATCTCCGCACAGTCGGGACACACAATTAAGTAGTCTATCTTGACACTTTGGTTCACTATTACCAAGTGAGGAAGGCTTCCACCTTAAACTTGTCTATCAAAGACAAGAATCATTTAAGATACAAAATGATAGATCACTAAGGCTGAAAATCTCTTTTCAGCTAAGACTTTATTCCTCAACATTAGGAATACTTCCTCTAAATTAATATGACCATGATCCTAGGTTGCCATCTTAATTTGATCTTCTAGCTTCTCCCACTGACATGAAAGCATAGCCTTCTCACATGGTAATTCATCATAATTCTCTGCTACAGTTTCTTGATCACTAGGTAACCAACAAAACATGGTCTCCTCCCTCTAAATCAAGATCCTCACATATCCACTGATGCATATCTTTTTTCTTCTTCTGTCATGGAGGCATACCCTTTTTATATACTCAGCTCAATGTCACTACAAGATGTGACTTCATACTTTTCTTCCTGAGAGAATCGATATCTCATACTGGGTTTCCATAAGGCTGTGGATTAGCATAGGATGCATTTTGATCTTTTTCAAGGCCATAACATTAACACTCCCTCTTGGACTTAAGGGAAGATAATAAGGACCTCTAGTATGATGTTCATCTTAATGAACTGTAGTCTCGAGATGTATGAATTACTTCAAGTAGAGATTGCATCTCATCTGTGATTCTGTCCACTAGTTTCCACTACTATAATCTCAGAATTGTTTTACCTTCAATAGTGAACTCCCTCTTAATCAATACGATACAAGTTAACTAAATCATATGCTCCCTCTGAAGCTCAAGTTCATCAACTTCTTGACCTCTTGAAAATGTCAGACTTTCTCTGAATCTGAATTTCATATGATTTTGTCTTATATTTTCAAGTATCTCCTTTCGTAAGGTGAGCCCATTAATACGATACTCGTACCCATCGTCCTTCTTCATAACATATCGGTTTCATTCTGATCCTTATGTTAATTTTCTTCTTTACAAACCACATCTCATTATGATAACTACCAATTAGATGTTAACTTCATACATTATCAGTATCCGATTATATTAATCATTGATTACTTTCCCACTTGTACTATTCCCTTTTTCAATTAAATAGCAGCCTCCTTCTATGTGACCAAATCGCTATTAAAAATAGATCTTCATAGCCGATATCAATAGATAGAAATTCTTTCTCTTAATTGATATTATTGATGCTTTGGTTAGAGCTTGTGTAGTCATCAACAATTGACTCTTGTTGGTTTACTATTATCATTGGTTATCATGTCTAGTTTAATCATCTTCATCTTTCATACAAGCCGTTGTCTTAATATGGATCTCTTCCGATGCTTGTTATTGTGTTTCAAAATACGTGGACTCCATGTAGATTATCTTATGCAGAGGTGGCCTTCATTATTATCCCTTCTACGCGCTTAATCTTATGCTTGACCAAGTATGTTTGAACCCTTGCTGAACTTTCCTTTCACTTACTGGTGTTTAGAATTCTTTTTGTTTCATGAATGGATGTTAAAGTCCATATCCAATCTCTGTGACGTTACTCCCCTATCCGCTGAATATAGATTGGAGGTGAGAGTATCCAGCTTGTCTATAATGGGATATATCACTGTTTCATCCTTCACTCGATAATCCTAGTCTTCCTATTGCAGAAGAATAATATCTCCTTCAGTCTCCATTAATAGTATCCATTGTTGATTCTTTATACTATGATTCACAAGTCCTTATTGTCTCATGAATAATATGTTCTTCAGTCTTGTTCGCTCTTAATTGACAGCCTCAATTGAAGACCTTGGAAGTCTTCAGTTCATTCTGGAGCACTCAACTGTAATGCAATCTCCACAGTGACAATGTCAAATGCTATCTCTTCACACAGAAAGTTAGATTCCAGCCAACCCATTTTCTGAGAAATTTTGTGCAGTACTCAATTGGTTCTATTTGAAACTCCAATTCTCAGTGTCGTATCACCTCAGGAGAACACACATTCATTACGAACACTTCACTTTTGCAATGAACATACAGTATTTGCTAAAACAGGAAACCAAGATAACAATTATTGAAGACAAACCAATATCTTGCTGGCCATGTATGAATCAGCTATTCATCCATTCCACGTTCTTGCGTATCAATCAATACTCGTGCATTCAGACAATTGATTCTGTACTCTCTGTTCTGAACGAAGATATTTTGCTTCAATTGAACATGTTCTTCATGACTTCTAGCTGGGTCTTCAATAGACACAACCTCCAATCTCATTTCATTGGCTACTCACGATTATTTTTGACAATTCCAGTCTTGGCAATATTTAGCTTTAGGAATGTCGTGGGGAAATCTTTTCACTACTTCTCCGTATTCGAATTCTATTCAGGTGCAACTGGTGAATCTGACACTTCAAGACCTTACACTCAAACTGTTAAGCTAATTTGAGACCACCCCAAACTTTCAAGTTATGACAGCCTCATTTGGATTCTGGAAATGACCGCAGAAAATAATATATGGCGACATGTGTGAAATACTACTCCTAGAACAATGGTATCAAACTCCAGTTGATAAAAGACTGACTAATGTTCTATTTCCCTTTCGTTTGATATTGCTTAGTTGTTGACTGATAATTTCTATCTTTCGATGCCTTGGGCTATGTCAATTGCATCCTTCGACTTTATAAATAATCGCTGTTAATTATCGGTTCTTTTCGAGTTGTATAAACTTTGTTACACCGTCATGTAACCTCCTATATTTTCTTTAATAGCACCACTTCATCATATTTAATGACTAATAATTTTCAAACGATAATTTTATTTATAAGACCGATAGCTTTTATTTCATCAGGCTATATGGTATGTTGTCGGCAAGTATTATTAATTGTATTGAACCTTTATATTGTCGCCTATTAATAAAATTATCATTGTTGTAACAATAATCGACTGCTCCCCTATCTTTGGCAATAATGATCTTAATACATTGCTTCATGCAGACAATCCAACCTGCCTGTTTCGAAGCTCTTCTATATCGCCAGAGATAGACTGTGTTCAGACTGCATTTGTATCCTTAGAGAATTCCTGAACGTACTCCATACACGATGGCTATGCAGGCCACTCGATTTAAAATTAGTCCAAACGACAGCACCAAGAATGTCCTACAGCATCATCACCCCTTTTACTGGCATCTCGATGACTTCTTTTTCTTTTTTTTCAATTCTCTTATAGGTTAGGCTCTGATACCATGTTGAGAAATCCAGATCGTCCTATAGAGAATATATGTGAGTCCTGTAGTAAAATAGATTACCATTGTGATTGTAGAATACAATTGCCTTCGTTATTGATTGATTCTACAATAACAATAGGGTATATGTATCTATTGAATAGTCATGTAATGAATAGACATGACCGTATATACTTATGGTCATGTCACTTCATTACATAACTATTAGTTAACATATCTTAACCAATAGTTTATTCATACTTTGTATAATACACACACACACACACACACACACATATGCATATTAATATATAGTTACTCTTCAATTATATTATATAGTATATATATATAAATATATCTATATTTATATGCATATCATGATTGTTTCATCGTTTATTAAACACGAACGAACAATACTTTAACAAGATGAAACCCTAGAAAAATTTGCCAAACATCAATGCGTAGTAAAACGTTGGTTTGACAGGAGAACGCAGAACAAGGCCTTCAAGATTTCTGACTTGGTCTTATATTGGGATAAAGCCCATGAGAGGAAAGGACAACATGACAAATTTCACAAACTACGGAAAGGTCCTTTTCAGATTGCGGAAATTGTCAGAGATAATGCATTTAGGCTTAAGACACTCACTGGTAGGGATGTCCCATTGACTGTCAACGGGCAATTCCTCAAGCATTATTTCCAAGCCTAGGACTCCGCCCGAAGCCCTTTTGTACATAGTAGTTTAGTTTGCTTTCAGTTAGTAAGTAGTTCACTTTGAGTCCTTAGAGTAGAGTTTGTCTTCGACCACTTGGTCCAAAGGTTAGAATAGTTTCCTTCCAGTTGGTTAAAGTAGGTTTCCTTCAGTTGTTTAGTTTAGGTGTTGTGAGGGAGCTCAGTGGTCAATTTGCACCAAGTCAGTTGGCTTGGGATCTTTTAGCTTCCCTCCGTTGGAGAGCAGTTTTAGTTTTGGAGCTTTGCAAGTGCAAAAGGGGTCCAGGTTATCACTCGTGGGCGAAGTGTGTAGATTTTACATAATTGGTGACAAAACAGGAGTCCGTCTTGTCCATTTCTTGAATATATTTGACAAGGTTCGGAGGCTTTAGGGTATGCTTAGTCGTTGGTCTATGGTAGCACTTGTACTAAATTTGGGTCAAACTCGATAGTGGTTCAAGAGTTACCTTTGACATGGTTACAACATTATACTCACACTTAATTGCTCCGAGTTCTTGGTGTTTCGAAGTGAAGATGGACTTAGTGAAAATCATACACCTGCTTCAACGCCACTGTGGTCTTCCAAACCCTCCGCGGGCTTCATTGCCTGCAAGTCAAACAAAAGATTGAAAAGAGAAAAGAGAGAAATATCATGAGAAAAAGAGAAAAAATGAAAAGTGCAAAATCAAAAGCAATATCAAAGTGAAAATAAAGATGAAAATTGGCTTTAAAGGGCGTGCAATCATCTCTACTAGTGCTATAAAAATAATCACTAAAGGTAGAACCGTGATTGTGGTGCCAAAGCAATAACTCCATCGGGGCTATGGACGCCTGACTGGCAGCAGGGCTCTATTCAAGATACTTTTGAAGTAAGGATATTATAATAATTAAGTCTACTGGATCTAAGAGATAATAAAACTCTTGTCGAGCGGGGAATAAATCATTTGCACACACGTGAGTAACGTATGGTCAAGGTGCTTAGGTTCAACTTGAGAGTTATTTCCTGGGTTGAGTGCTTGTCCTTAAGTAGATTTTTCAGATAAATCATCTTGAAATTTTTGTTCTAAGTTATTTTGTTCTTGAAATGTTCGGGAACATTTCACCAGTGGAGTCGCCAGATGTTGTGAGGTTTCACATCATCGCCCCAAAGAATTTGGGGACCCCCAATTTTCGAACTAACTTTGGCTTTTTTTTTGAGATCCCTGGCATCCAGAGGCCTTTGCAAGTATTTTGGACTTAGATTTTTTTTTTTAAATTATTGAGATCGAAGAGCTTGGCTTATGATTTTTTGATTTTAATTGTGTTTTGGTCTTTTGAGTACCTTGCGAAAATTTGGGTGTTGAAATGGAGATAAAATGAAAGGATTGAATAGCCAAGAAACTAGATATTTTGATTTGCCAAAATAAAGATTTGAGACAAAACTCGACCTATCACATTTTTTGATTTCAAAAATTTGGCCTTTTATTTAAACTTGATCTACGTAATTTAATTTGAAATCTTGGCAAATAAATTACTGAAATCTGGACACTTAAATGTAAATTTTGCTTTGCAAATCGAAGGCCTTAGCAATTAAATTCAAAAATCTGAGATTAAATTTGTAAAATCTGAGATCAAATTCAAAAATCTAGGCAATTAACATTGAAAATCTATGCAATAAAATTGAAATCTGGGCAAGTGGTTTCGAAATTTGCTTTGAAATTTGAAATTTGGGCATTAAAATCGAAGGTTTAGGGCCCCTTATAGGAGGCGTGTGACATGGAAAAATAAAATAGGGCCCTTTTTATAGGTGGCCTGACCTATCACCCCCCAATTTAATTCAAAAACCAAGGATTAGTAATAAGTTTTAATGCAAATTTAATATTTTATAGCAGGTCGGCCCCCCTGTATTGGCATTTAATTTTAATTTTTGTTGTTCCATATGCAGGTCGGCCCTCTAGGTGGAGGCTAGAATTTAGTATAAAGGGGCACTCCTCCCCTCCTCTTCCTCATCATTCATTCCTCAACCAATTAAGCCTTGAGGAGCGAAAACAAGTAGAAGGAGCAGCGCCTTAAGGGGCAGTGAACTATCTTAAACTGAAGAAACAGAACTTGTGAATTTGGAGGAAGAGCAGTCCATCCCTAGGACTAGCTGTAGCACAATTTGGAGGTGCGAAATTACCCAGTCAGAGGCAGAGACATTGTTTGGGGCCTGCTATTTGATTGCCCAGGCAGCGAAATTATAAGGAGACTTGCAATTTTGTGAAGCGCAGCAGTTGTCTAGGGCAGAATTGTCAAAAGAAGCCAGCCAATTAAGGGCAAAGAGCCACGAATTGAGGAGGCTTGCGATGTTTGGGAAGAGGAGTAGAGTTTGAGGAGGCCACGAATTGCCAAGAGCAGGGCCTGCTGTTTGATAGAGGAGATTGCTATTGGATAAGAGGAGACCACAGTTTAATCCCAGAAAGCTACAAATTTGAAAGGGGGCCTGCCTATTTGAAGGAAATTTGCATAAATTGGTGAGTGGCCTATGTTCTTAATTGTTATCCTTTTTCTTTGATGTTGATGGTTTGGTGTAGGAGACGATCTTCATGATTGAGGGTGAAGGCTGGTCTAAAAGACAAATTTTCTCCTTGTTCTTGCTTGGTACATTTCCCTATTTTCTTGCTTGCATCATCCATCCATCACTTCATCATCTCATCTAGGGCTTGAAGTTGGGAGATATAAGTGTAGTTTCCATTTAGGATTTGGAGAAAGAAGATATAAGTGGTAGTCCCACCCCTAGGAACGAAGTTGGGAGATATAAGTGTAGTCCATCTCATAAGTAACGAAAAGGAAAAAATAAGTGGTAGTCCCACCCCTAGGCGGAGAGGCAGAGATAAGTGTAGTGTGATAGGAATTGGCAAGGCAGAAATATGTTTGTTCATCCATAGGCGAAGGGGCAGAGATAAGTGTAGTCCCACCTCACTGTAGAAAGAAGGGGCAGAAATAAGTGTTAGGATGGCGGATGCTAGTGCAAGCAAGAACCCAAAGGGAATGAGCACCAAGAAAGACAGGGAAGACATGACGACCAAGACCCCCTTCTCAAAATTCAAGCGAGTCGGTGAAACCAACATCGACACCATAAATATGATACAATTGAGACATAGGTTGAGAGGGGGCCAGTCCTCTATGGCAAAAAAGATCTACAAGTGTGGAATTGTGCAAGCTGTCGCCTTCCCTCCTACCTTGCCTTGTCCAAAGTTGGTGATGGAGTGTGCATCTCGGCTAGATATTGTGACTAAGTCCATCATCTTTGGTGAAGAGGTGAGGGTGTTGGCTAACATCAGCGGGCAGGTGGTAGAGGAAGTGTTCAATATACCCCAGCAGAAGGGAATGATAGTAATGTTGATGGATCAAGCCGCCAGGTTCTTTCAAGATAGTCAAGATGCCTACCTCGCTCTACTAAAGCAGAGTTGGTTGCACGTAGACAAGAAGGGAGTCACAAAGTCATCAAAGCTTACCAGGTCAGATTTCAATTCAGAGTATGGCAATCTTATTGTGCTTCTCAACCGAGTCATGGGCTCCGCTCAAGGTATGCAGTTTGAAACTTGCATGTACTATTTTATTGAAGCAATTGAAAATGGAAAAAGAAAGTTTGATTGGGCTAGAATTATAAGTGAAAATTTAGAGTTGCAACTTTGGACTATGCAAAATCAGAAACAATTCTATATGGGGTCCTACCTTTTCTATTTAATTGCAAGACTGTATGAACATCCTGGACTTAAGGCTAGAGGGGTGATTGGCAATGGGACCGGACAATGCTTGGTGCATGAGTGCTATCCACAACTTCATTTGCAAAATGCCAAGGACTACAAGATATTTTATGATGCCTTCGCCATGAAGACGGTAAGGATATTGCAAGGGACACCCGCAAGGAGGCTCTCGCCGGAGGCGGAAACAAAAGTGAAGAAGTTTGCGAGTTGGTTCATCCAATTTCCGCAATTCACTTATATCAAAGTGGCTGGATGCACGGCTTGTCCCAAGAGGCTTCCAAGGTACCCACCCGATAGGATAGTTTTGATGGACTTGGCTGGGCAACTTGAGCAATATGACAAAATGATGAAGCTCAAGGGTGATACAGGGGTTACCTTCTCACTCATGATAGGCAATGACAGTTGTCCCAATCCTGTCGCCTTTGCAGCTACGAAGAAAGAGTTAGAACAATATCATCTAGGATGGTATAGGGCAAGGCAAGGATTCGATCCTAATGGTCTAATCAAGGCATCTCATGGGGATCCATTCAAGCATATTCCTACTTTGGAGCATTTTTGGGCCAATGCACAGGATGACTTTCGTGTGAGGAAGTTGGCTTTCTCAAGGTTATCTGTGGGCATAATGAGGCCAATTAGATGGAGAAATCTTAATATTCCGTATCAGCTGGAAGAGGATGAAGATGTGCTAAGGGAAGATTACAATACAGTAGAGGGAACAGAATTGAATCCAGTTGAGTGAGATGATCATCAAGATCCATCCTTAGATGCGGTAACAAGAACAGTTGAGCTACACACTGAGTGGTGGTATAATAGGAAGTTTAGGCAATTGCAAAGTCGGAGGGTACACCTTAACTATGAGAAGATGAAACTAGAGGAGGAGATTCCAACAGAGTCACTTGGACAGCAAGGTGGGGGCAATAGCCAGCAACAAGCAGTTAAGAGCAAGAAGAGGAGTTTGGAGGTTGAGAAAGACAAAGAACATCAGGAGCCTCCAGCAAAGAAACAAAGTACAATGCCATCAAGTGAGAGCACAGTTGAGGCTAGGAGGCAAGAGGTTGGTACAAGTGAGCAAAGGGCAGTGGTAGAGGTGAGCTCTGGTTCAGAATCAAGTGGTTATAGTAACAGTACAGGGTACTCTCCGCTTTCAGAGAACCAAGTTGAGGAGGAGATGACAGTCAGTAATGAAGGAAATAAGCCAGTTGACAATGATGCTCTATCAGTTGAGGAAGGAAGCCAAGCGCTCAAGGCCGTTGGTGATGCTTTGTTAGCCGAACCGAATCCAGATTTGGGGAGATGCATTGCACCACTGTCGTTGAAACAGATGCTTATGCAAAGGGGCAAGGTTGTGGCCATCCGGACAGTTGAGGATATTCAAGGGTTAGTGGAAAAGGAAGATGATGTCGGACAGAAACAAATTGCAAGAACAGTGGCAAAGGTAATCAGGAATGATGAGGATGGTCACCGAAAGGTTTAGATTGCGGTGCCAAAGGTTAGCAAGGCAATGGGCGAAATTGTGGCCCAAAATTATGAGATAGTGGAGCATGACATGGGAAAAATCAAAGATGACATGGAGTGTGTGGAGGTTTAGGAAGGCATAGCTTCAATCAGAGAAAGGTTGAGAAAGGCGAACGAAAGGATTGCAGAGTTGGAGATTGAAAACAAGTATTGGAGGGATAGCTATCATGAAGTATGTCAACCTATCCAACAGTTCCTTCAGGCGGCCCTTCCACAGGATAGTGGGAGCAATCTAGAAGAAACATTAGCTCGAGAGCAAGAAACTAAAAATTGGATTAGTAGTACAATTCAAGAAGGGCGAAAGTTCTTGCCTGCCTTTATCTCGACATTCAGGTCATTTGTGTCTCTTAGGGACAAATTCAGAGCATTTGAAGGGGATGGAAGGATTTCCTTCCAATCCGTGACTTAGCCATTCCCAGGTTACAAGCGGCCATAAAGTTATCAGAGGGATCTTTGGTGAAGACCAAGTTGGTCAGTGAAGGAGGAAAGAGTATTATTGAGACTTGGTATGTTACCTTGACTGCCAGATCGAGGGTACTTGAATAGATACAGGATGAGATTGCACAATACAGTGCAAGCATCGACACTTTCATTTCAAACATGTTGAGCGATGTGAGGATTGCACTTGATTTTGAAGAAATCAAAGAGGAGAATTTTAATGAGACAGAGTTTGGATTGATATTGGATGAGTTGGGGAAGGTTGTCGCCCCCAGGCAGAAACAGTTGGGCATCCTTGCCTCTCTCAGGGCCCTTATCGAGTTTGCAAAGGATGATGAGAAGGAGAGTGAGAAGACACTGCAGGAAGCAAAGAACATGATGGATGCAGCTGAGCTCAGGAGGAGGCATACACCTCGCCCTCCCATGGAGGAAGTCAACACCATGTTAGCCAAATTCATTGCTTATGCTAAAAAGATGAAAGAAAAGTATAGAATTGTATTAGAAGATCATTTGATGTAAGCCCAAGTGGCAAATTCTCCTTTCTTCTTGGGTAGGATAGGTGTCTGATTCTGATTGGCTACCATTTTGGTGCCTTCTCTTTGGTTGCCACTTTTCCTTTTTTTTCATTGGTCCATTGATGAGGTGGCGTCTTCTCATTGGCCGATGGGGTGGCAACCCTAATTAGGGTTTTTGGGATTTAATCTGGATCGTTGATTTTGCCTCTTAATCTCTGTCATTGGTTGTAATTTTGGGCCTCTATATAAGGCCAAGTAATCTCATTTGTAAAAGGTTGAAGAAAATTGTTGCTAATATAAAACCAAAATTGCTTCTCTTGTCATTGTTGTGTCTTGCATGGTGATTAAGAACACTTGATGTTATTGCATGGTTTCTACTTCCAATTGTTAAAGTTAGATTTCATTGAGTTGTTAAAGTAGATTTCATTTCAAGAAAATTGTTAAAGGATAGAAGTAGATGGCTAGTTGTATGGTGATATTGGTAAATGTTTGATAGGGATCTATATACTAGGCCACTAGCATCTTCGCGGCTTGTTAAGGAGCCTTGTGTGGTAATCTAGTCTCATTCCCCTTGAATCATTGCATCTATTGAGGTAGCGCCGCTGGCAAGCTTTCATTAGGTTGATCCCCATCCATTTGCCAATCTTTCCATTCTATAGGAGTAGCAGTAAAGAAGCAAGTAGTTTAGTAGTTAGAGTTTTGAAGAGCAAAGTTGGAAGTGATATAAATTTGGGTATACATTGCAAAGCTAGATCCCATCATCATCACAGCGAGAATTTGACATCTTTGAACGAACAAAGTAAGCCCGCCTAAGTGATTCACCAACAAATCACATTAATATAACTGAGTTAGTATCCACAGGTGTAAGGAACCTTGGAGTTATCCCATGTTCTTCATGAGTATATACTTTTCAAGAGAGGGTTGAGTGTTTGGTATTCTATATCAAGTATTCAATTGCTATATGTTATGTAGTGGTACAAAACTGACATTAACACGGTTCTAGCATTTGGGTTGATTATGTATAAGGTGTCTATTTCCTGATTTTCAAGTTTAACCAATCTGTGCAGCATGAGTTATATATGTCTGTTCTTCAAACTACGATTTGACTATGTAATGTATCTTACTTGGCTCACAAGTGTTGTCCATAATTTTCAATTTACAAAATTAAGACAACACTGAAATTTTTGAAAATTCGTAGTTTTCCTCTCTAAGATAGGCGTTTTGAGGTTAATTCTCGAAGGCAATGAATCATACCTCGCTTCAACCTAAATTTTTCGTCATTCGGATGTCAATTTTCAAGTTCTTTGTTATTTTGGTGATTTCAGGTTTTATTTTCCTGATTGCAAGTAGTTGATTTGCAAAAATCTTGAGCTTGTAATTACTTTTTCTTATTTTTCTTGATCTTTTTTATCGCCCTTTAGTTTCTAAGATCCTTCGTCTTTTCATTTTAAAGTTTTTGAGTCATTAAACACAAGTTATGTGTTGAAAGCATGTATTTTGCTTAAGGAAAAAGATAACTTATAATACTTGCAATCGGGTTTTTAAATCCCAATTAAAAGTGATATTTTTTTCCTTGTGATACTTGTAATCGGGTTGTTAAATCCTGATTGCAAGTATTATATTCTTTGAGTTTGTAAAAACATGTTACTTGTAAAATAAATTTTGAAATCCGACTTATCTAGTTGGGCGCAATCTTTGGAACAGATTGCAAGATAATAATATGTGAAAATAGGATTCTAAACCACGATTGCATATTACGTTTAATGATTCTTTACTTGTAATCTAGATTTGAAATCCCCATTACAAGTGAGTAATCGTTTTTAAAGGCACTTCATTTATATAAAAACGCGAATTGCAATCAAGGTTTTATATCCCGATTGCAAGTAAGTCATTCTATCAAAATAAAGTCTTTTATAAAGCATTTTATATCGGGATTTTAGAACCTGAATGTATATCTCATTTTCTACCCTAGACACTGCAAAAAAAAATTTTGAAACCCGAATGCAAGTTTTTCTTTGCATTTTTTCAGCATTCAAGCAAAGACCAAGTCTCTGAGATGCCAACGCGGGTAGTAGAAATCCAATCAGACTAAAACACCTTGCATTCTTGCCATTTGTATATGCAACTTTGACACACATGTTATTTTTCCTACATTATTGTTTGGCACTGGAAGATTTAGTAAAGGCCTTTGATTTTCCTTTTTGTTTAAAGAGAGATTGGAGGCGTTTATTTCCTTTGGATGTCTACACTTTCCCAACTTTTGGCAAGGAATTTCAGCCTTGATTTTTTCTAAAGATTTGTGATTTTGGTTCTTGTATGGCATTCTTCTTGTTTTTGTTGCTGTTTTGTGAGTTTTTGTTTAAAATATTGCAATGTAGCTGCAAAATAAACAACTGCAAGATGTTACAATTGTTTGTTCTTCCACAACTAGTTTCTCAAATTGAGAAAGTAGTAATGAAATTCACAGTATATGGTTCTTCCCTTATATGCAATCGGGTTTCTAAAATCCGATTACATATTTACTTTCCAAATGAGAATGTTCTTCCCAACCTGTAATCCGGTTTCTGAATCCCGATTACAAATTCATTTCTCAAAGAAAGTACTTCCAAATGCTGCTGCAAGGATGAAATTCCCAGATGATTCTTCCTAGCCAGTAATGAGGATTCTAAATCCCGATTATAAATTCATTTCTCAAAGAAAGTACTTCCAAATGTTGTTGCAAGGATGAAATTCCCAGATGATGTTCCCATTTGCAATGAAATTCCCAAAATCTGAATTTGCCTTTAAAAACATTTTCAAAATAAAAAAAAATTAAGATTTTTCCCCTACATGCCATTGGGATTTTAAAACCCAAATGCAAGTGAAAGCACTTCCACAATATACATGTAATCGGGTTTCTAAATCTCGATTACAAGTGAGAGTTATCTTCCATACAATGTATATGCATTTGCAATTTGAACTGCCCATTTCTAAGTCCAAATACATATGTTTTATCTACCTACAGTTCCTATCAAAAATCCGGAAATTCTTCATTGGCCTCATTCTAAAAGTTGATTCCATCCTTCAAGTTTTTCTTGTTCAAAACCCCTTCATTCTTGTTCTTCACATACATAGCTCCAAATCTGCCAAGTTCTAGCTTGAAAGATTATTATTTGGCTTCTCCGGTGACTAAAGAAGATGTCGTTACACTGTGGAATTTTCATGTTGCAGCTTCATCTTCTGCAATTACATTTGCAATATAAGACGAGCCAGTCTCTCCAGGCAACAAGAAGAAAATGAAGTACAAATATGATAAATATCAGAATTCTATCCCAGCTACACATGTTACTTCCTCAATGGATGAGATCCGGGATACAGAGATAGGGTTGTTGACATGTCCGAATACATTCAGAGAGTAAATACTTCTACTGAGACGAAGATGGGCATCCTTATTGAGATTAATATTCATCTTGTTTCTACCTTTCAAGTGGCTGCCCTAGAGCCTAAATTTGTATTGGCTTCTGCATCTCATTTTGATCATGGGTCCAGAACAGTCAGTGATGATGATGGGAATGTGATTATTAAATTGGTTCAAGAAACTATAGACAAGGTTTTCAAAGTTCCACCTGCTCCTATCTATGCAACCATCACAAAAGGAGAAAGCCTTGAAAAGATGGAATGATAAGAAGCGGGATTAAATTAAATTCACGAATGAGAATTGGCTCCTCAACAAAAGGATTTGTTTGTTTAGATGGGCTCAGATGTGCAGGACTAATTTCAAAGAGGAAATCAATGACTTGATTACTCTTCTTAGCGGGGTCATGTGTTTAAGAGAATCCAATGTCTTTGAGACTTGGATGTATAAGTTTATCTGCCTCATTATGAGATTCAAACAACACATATTTTGGGGAAAAACAATCAGTGATGCTTTGTGTGAGTAGTTCGATCGGGTTCCTACCACGCTCACTTTTTATATGAATTCTTACTTGGTCTATATTGCGGCTATTAATATTTGTGGCCTTTTCGGAAAGATCAAATAGATGACATGTATGTTGAGATGAATAATAAATAATATACTTATTATTTATTATTTATCTCAACACACATCTCATAAATTATTGTATTAAACTCTAAAGAAACATCATTATATTGTCCTAAAGGGACGACTTAATATTGGCAAGAGGGACGTCTTGCATATTAAATATTATATTTATTGAGGGACGACTTGCACATTGGATATTATATATCTGGCCGACTTACTTGTGCAAATCGGCATTAATAAGGAAGAGTCACACCTCTTGAATGCATATACAGGTGGAGTTATGGTGTGAATATGGCAAGCATCATAAACATAACATGTCTACCTAAATTTGCACCATAGCAGCAGATAAGCAGATCCATTCTAATATGATCCATAACAGTAACAATTCATACTAAAGTTACAATCATTCCTAAAGGAAGAATAGCAGACTAGCAGACCAAAAAGCGCAATATATAGTGAACTTAAAGGACAATACAAAGCAGATTTGGAGGACGAAATATAGCAGAACTGGAGGACAAATTGAAGCGGACATTGAAGTTGAATTATAGCAGCAGATCGGAAGGCGTCATTAAGGAGACTCTATAGCAAACTTCAAAATCAAGTATTATCCATTCTTCTATTTATCTATATTTTGGAAAGGGCCTAAATCTTAGTTCTAAAAGATCATCTATAGATTGTTATTTCCTTTCAAAGTCTAAAATATTAACATGGTATCATAGCCTTGGTGAGTAAAAGATCTACTTTCAGATTAAGAAAATTAATCTAACTCTTTTGAATCTAAGAAATTCAATATGACAAGTGGAGTTAAACCAGAAGATAGACTCGAAGGAGCCACAAACTTCTTATCTTGAAAAATTAGAATACTACTTGCTTTCAGAAAACTAGAACTAGATTCAATTATAGAAAATCTACCTAAAACTGAAATGAATAAAGATGAGACATGTGAATGGAAAAAAGGTAATAACAAAGTTATGAGAATTCTAATTGACAGTGTAAAAGACCATATCATACCCACCATCTCCTGTCTAGAGACAGCCTATCTAATGTTCTCTACATTATCAAGAATGTTTGAAATTAATAATACAAGTAGAATTGACTCTTAAAAAATGAAATTTCACGAATCAAGATGAGTCAAGGAAAATCTATCACATCATACTTTATGAGAATTATTGAGTTAAGAAATCAATTAGCAACTATTGGGCACACCTACAATAAAAAGGAACTATCTATGATAGCACTTAATGGAATATCTCTTTCGTGGGACTCCTTTACTCAAGGAATCAATGCATGTCCTAAAATGTCTAAATTTGATAAATTAAAGATGGTTTGTCTTCAAGAAGAATATAGACTAATATCTAGAGGATCGAATTTTAAAGAGCTTCAAATCTTATACTCTCAATCAAGAAGGAAAGACCATTTCAAAAAAAAATCTCAAAACAAAGGAGAAAGAAACTTTAGGAACAAAAGGAAGAGAGATTATCAAATCAAGCAAGAAGGGAACTCTCACAATAATGGATGGAGAGGGACAGACTATCAAAACAACAAATTTCAAAAGAAATATCTCTCTAAGGTACAATGCTATAGATGTGATAAATTTGGTCACAAGGCAGTGAATTGTCCTGAATGAAACAATCATCAAGCCTCTTTTGCAGAAATAAAAGAAACAGAATCTGAACGTCTTGTCCTTTAGTCTTCAGCTTGAGAGGGAGTTCAAATATGGGCCTTCCTGAACTTAAAGTCATGTTATAAACTATTTCTAATTCTTTGTTAGATTTTAACATCACTTGTAAATAAATCAAATATTACTTTCCATTGAGAATATGATTCTTCGTTCTCTTAAAGTAATGATCAAATTATTATGTGAGTATTTTGTTATACTAACATATTTGCAAGTTTTTGAACATGGAGGCTCTTGATATTTGAGCGTTGAGGCTCTTGATATTTGAGTGTTGAGGAGGCTCTTTCATATCTGAGCGTTGAGGCTCTTGGATAGAATTATCAAGGAAGAGTATCTTTCAGAGAAGTTGTGGTTGGAATCTCACATGAAGACAAAATCCACTAACATTATGTGATTGATATTGTTTTACTGATGATACCTTTTCTCATTTAAGATATTTTTCTAATTACATAGATTTGAGATCTACTGTTATATTGATGATATTTTTTATCTTTTTTTACATAGAGTTGAGATCTATATGTGATTATTGTATACATCATGAAAATAATGTCAATGATGTTTCTTACCTCTCATTACATGTGAACAATGCTTACATTATGTGTTATGTTTGAGTAACCTTACATCTTGTATTAGATGATATTACAAAGGTTGGGACACCTTGAGGATGGTTAATCACATTGATTACATCAGGTATGAATATATTATGTTTTCTTTGATGGTTCCATATTCATTGAGATCACTTAGATTTCTATGAAGGACAATAATTTCGTATGTCAGAATGAAATCTAGTGTGATAATGATCTTCTGATTACATTATGAGATTTATTTTGATCTTCCCTCGAGACCAAGAGGGAGTGTTGATATTTGTGACCTTTTCGGAAAGATCAAATAGATGACATGTATGCTGAGATGAATAATAAACAATATACTTATTATTTATTATTTATCTCAACACACATCTCATAAATTATTGTATTAAACTCTAAAGAAACATCATTATATTGTCCTAGAGGGACGACTTAATATTGGCAAGAGGGATGTCTTGCATATTAAATATTATATTTGTTAAGGAGGGACAACTTGCACATTGGATATTATATATTTGGCTGACTTACTTGTGATAGTCGGCATTAATAAGTAAGAGCCACACCTCTTGAATGCATATACAGGTGGAGTTATGGTGTAAATATGGCAAGCATCAAAAACATAACATGTCTGCCTAAATTCGCACCATAACAACAGATAAGAAGATCCATTCTAATCTGATCCATAACAGTAACAATTCATACTAAAGTTACAGTCATTCATAGAGGAAGAATAGCAGACCAAAAAGCGCAATATATAGTGAACTTAAAGGACAATAAAAAACAGATTTGGAGGACGAAATATAGCAGAATTGGAGGACAAATTGAAGCAGACATTGAGGTTGAATTATAGCAGCAGATTGGAAAGCATCATTAAGGAGACACTATAGCAGACTTCAAAACCGGTATTATCCATTATATTTATCTATATTTTGGAAAGGGCCTAAATCTTAGTTCTAAAAGATCATCTATAGATTGTTATTTCCTTTCAAAGTCTGAAATATTAATAGCGGCCTCTCTC
The DNA here is from genome assembly GCA_027943335.1 of Chamaecyparis obtusa. Classification (NCBI taxonomy): domain Eukaryota; kingdom Viridiplantae; phylum Streptophyta; class Pinopsida; order Cupressales; family Cupressaceae; genus Chamaecyparis; species Chamaecyparis obtusa. Next base: position 52,608 of record BSBK01005083.1, read on the forward strand.
AAACCTTTCCCTGGTCTTTCCACTCAAGGTGATAGGTCATTGGTTCCTGTTTGGGAGTATTATGAGCAGTTGACCCTGAAACCTAGCAAGATACATTACAAAAGACTACAAGATGCATTCTATGGACACTATATGTGCTTTTCGATAAAACACTTGTAAAAAGAAGAGTGTCAGATTCAACTTGGGACAAAGTGAATGAGTATAGTTCCCAACCTTTACCTACATGAGGGTTGGGTGTTTTGATGATGAGCCATACACGCTTCCACAGTATCCTATAGACAAAATCATCCTGATGGAGCTAGCAAGGCAACTCGTGGCAGTTCAAGCTTATTAGTCAAACCACCATAAGGTAGGAATTGGCATCTCCACACAAAACTCACTCCAAATAGGGAGGTATGCATTGATTACCTCACTGAAGGCAAAGTGTATGGAGACAGAATTACAAGAGATTAAACTTGAAAAGTTTAAGCTTAGAAAGAACTTTGCCTATTAGGGCATGAATGATAAAATCAAGAGAACTTTCAGTTGTATCCATCGCCTTGGGGATATTTGGATTGATCTACGCATATAGGATGACATAAGGAGAATGGATTACAGCAGGTTAACTTTGAAGAAGATCATAGACTTGAATCTAACAAACATTTCTTAAGGGTGCTGAAGATGATGAAGACATTCTTGATCCTAAGTATCATGAACAACACATTGAAGAGTTTCCCATTCCTCTTGTTCAATGGTCACCAAAGGAATGCATGTCCCATCTTTGACAGGTTTCAGGCTATTTTGGCCAATAATAATAAATGGTTGAAACGAAGGGGCGTCAAAACAATTAAGATCAAACTTGGCAAGGATATTAACATCGTAGGCCCAGTTGGGCTTAAATCTCATATCAGAGCCAAGACAAAGGAAGGTGCTTCTCCATCAGCAGTTATAGGGACAACAAGGCTCAAACTCAAAGTGAGCAAAGCCTTGATTCGGTCGTCAGAGGAAGTGGTATTGACAGAAGGAGATATGGAACAAGAAAGAATACAAATTATGGGTAGTGAAGATGAATTGCAGGATGGTCATACCCCAAAAGCATCTCTTGCTCTAAGAACAGAGATGATTACTGCGATTCCTGACATAGTGTCTATACCTGATGAAGTTCCTAAGTCACCCCTTGACACCGATGTGGAATCATTTTCTACGGCTTGTGTTCCTCTTGTGGATTCATCTATAGTACCTATTTCATCATCTGTTCCTGCATCCATTTCTGAGGATCAATATGATAGCCCAAAGAATCTATTTGAAGCTTATTCCACATATCCTAGTGTGTCAAATGTTTATGTGCCGCTCCTAGACACTTCAATTGCGAACTTTGACAGGTTTATGGCTGAAGCCTCTCAAAATACTCAGCCTCTTGTAGCAATCCAGACTGAGGTGTCACCCATCATGACGACTGTTGTGCAATCATAATCAATGTCTACAATAGTCACCACTACTCTAACACAAAGTGTTTCTTTTGGTCTACCTCCTTGGCTCAATGCTATTATTCCAAAGAGAAAAAAGCAAGAAGTCTTACCAGACTACTTCAATTTTAGACAACTCAAGAAAACCAAGCCTCAAGTAAGCAAGAGGGCAAAAACAGTCTCCAAAGTGATGGTTGATCAGAATAGGACAAAGTATGATGAGGTTGCAGAGCCTCTTGTTGATAAACCGCAAGATGAGTTGCAAGCATCTGATTACAGGATGACGAAAGTGGAACTAGGGAAGTAGACGCATGTAGACTGAAAAATGATGTGCAAGTCTTTGTGGCAATACTAGCTCAAATTTATGATCACCTACTGGCTAAGAAAAATCAACTCAAGGATGAGAAGCCTCAATTACTAGGAGTGAAATAAAAGATCACTAAAACATTAGAGCAAATTGATCCTATCACTTCTTCCATCTCAGAGGACTCTATCAGAGAAGCATTAAAGCTGGGAGAAAAAGTAAAAGGTGGGGGAAAAAGAAAGAGTCGTGGATGAATGGGTCGCTCAAATAATGACTCAAGGGACACAGTTGGTAAGGGATGCCTTCCGAGTATGACTCGTGCTAGGGTCACCACATCCAAATTGAATGAATTCCTTACAACTGTCAATCAAGATCTAAAGGCTTTAGAAAAGGATTTAGAAGTCTGGAACAAGTTTTCAAAATTTGACTTGGATGTGTTATGTGAATATGGGGTCATTTCCTCTCAGGAAATGTACATTGAAAATCAATAATTGATGGTATATAAGGGTTAGGTTATTGAGGGGCTAGTGATAGATGGGAAGGAAGTCATTGAGACCTATGAAGAAAAGAAATGTGCAATCAGCAAAGGGTTTGAAGAACTGTCATGCAAGTTGATAAGTGAGAACCATGAGTTGATTTTAGATGATATTCTAGTCTAAGAGCTCCTGTTAATGATTCATCTAGAGCTTTTGGCAGATCATTTTACTCTAAGTTCCATGAACAAACTCACCAGTTTCAAATTTTCACTGGATTGTCTTTGGGTCGTACTTGAAGAAAACACTAAATTTATTTCCAGGTGTGCGAACACACTCATTAAAACGACTGTTGTGGCTCGACATACAAGTGTACCAAATCCTAGAGCAGTACGTGAATACATTCGCCGATTTGAGACTTTCATGGAGAATCTCTAAAGGAGATCCTAAAGTGTCTTGTGACACTTAACACATTTTCTATGCTTTCTAGAAGTAATTGTTATTTTTGTTATTCACAGATTACATGTAATTGAGAAACAAGTTGTAATTGCAAGTGACCTTTTCACCTGTAAATTTATTACATGTAATCAAATTGCAAGTGAAATACATTACGACTTGCAGTTTGAACAAGTCAAAGTTAGTTATATAATAGGTCAAAGTTTGTTGGGTTTCTCTGATCTTTTTCTCCCAACTCACATCACCTATTTATAGGAGTGAGCTTCATTGTAAAAATCATCTTTTGGTTTTATGAAAGTAGACTTTGTTGAAATTCTTGTAAGGTGAAAACTTTGTGTTTCATAGCACAAATAGTTTCAAAGTGAATAAAAGAAGCAAGTTAGTTCAAACTTTGTGTTGGAGAGCTTCTAAGTTGTTTATGTATTCTTATGTTGCAGGAGTGATTCAATCTTGAATTCACTGAATAGTATTATTCCTGCTGCCATAATTTCACAAGTGCTTGATCTGCATACTCTTGTAGAATTTGTGTTACAATAGTAGCAAGTTGAGGTAGTTTATACTAGCTTTTAGATACGAAGAACCAAGTGACTTTGAGCCTCTGTTTTAAAGATAATGTAAAACTTTAGAAGGTATACAATTAAAGACTTTGAGCTTTATTATATCTAAAATTGATAGTTTATCTCTTGGAAACAAGTGTAGGAGACTTTGGGTTTCTACAACCATTTCATTAGGAAGAAAATTCGTATACTCCTGGTTGCTCTTACATCAACTAGAAGAATATCGATATTACCATAGCAATAAGCTCTTTTTGGTGCAATTTTCTTTAGTGCTTTGGAAAATATCTATAAATCATTCTTGAAGGAAGAGGAATTGATAGTGAGTACCACCCTACAATAAGAAGGGAGTCTCCCCTATTGCTAAGAGGAGAGAGAAATCTCTTTAACATTGCCTAGAGACACAATTTTGTAAGTTGTTGTCAAAAGTGACCTACAAAATTTTTAGCCAACAACAAGAATGCTTCGCATTTTTCCCCATGCAAGATATGCTCGTACAGTTTTGGGAACATGTTCAAGAACATATAAAGATTCAATGATACGAGTTACAGTTTTGGGAACATGTTCAAGAACATATAAAGATTCAATGATACGAGTTTCACAAGTATTGGTGCTCTGTAACGCTACATCTTGTATGCTGAAGTGTCATAGGCTATCCAAGTTTCCCTATTTCTATCTATTCATTAAGTTTATTTGTTTATGCCAACATTTAATTAGTGATTTACTCAAGAAATGAATGTAGAGAGGTTGTTGATGGTCCACAATGCCTTCATTTTGCTTAACGTGATGTTTTTGGTTTTGCTTCAGTGGTGTAATGGCAAACAAATAACAATTTTGACAATGATGTTGATATTGGGGCCGACAATATAAGTTCTTTCATTTGCGGTTGATTGTGACCTATCTAATTTCCTTTGGAGAATGTGTTGAGATGTTTACGGAGCATAGTTATGCTTTGAGATGATCCACAACCGATAATATTTCCTAATGGATGTGTTGAGGGTCGATTGATAAGGTGTTGTATAATTGAGCTGGCCTAACGAATATAGTTGAGGTGTTGTGGATGATTTCATGAAATCATGTATCAAGTGTGCCGACATAATGAGGATGATTTTGGAGCAGGTAGCCTCTTTGAATGGTTTGTTGTGTTCTATGTGTCATGGTTCAGTTGATTTGAAGTTGACGTATGTGATACAACATGTTTCTTCTATAGGTCCTACTAGTGTCGACCTAATAAGTGATTTCAATTGTTGCAAAGGATATGTAAATATAAGAATGGATCATTTGAGACATGTGTGAGTGAGTGCAAGAAGTGGGTGTTGATCAGTTGAGGATCAAATGTGCAAAGTCGGTTTGAAAGAGTAAATTTGCTACAAAGGAATTGCAACATCAGCATGACAGATTCTCCTACAACAGTTCATGCTTTTGTTCTTATTGTAATTCTAATGTATCCTTCTTTGATAAAGTGTATCTCTTCAGCAGGTTCTTACTACATGAAATCTTGCTTAGCAAGTCCTTTTCGAGAGTAGCAATCTTCGTTAGGCAATGAACCTTAAAACGAACATTGTAACACTTGTTTCATGTAGTGTGAGTTGCCTCTCACTATGGTTTTTCTTGCATTGAGTTGTCCACATAAAATTTTGGTGTCTTTGTGTTTAATGGTGCAGTGCAAACTTTCCTCTCAAGTTTTTCATTCAATAATGATTCGATGGTTTCAAACAACAAATGGATTAGTATAAGTTTTAAAATATGCTGATTCAACCCTCCCCCTACCCCCTCCCTCTCAACATTCTGGCGAGTTCAACAATTGGTATCAAAGCAATGTTCCTAGATAACAATCTAACAATTGAGGGTAGATCCTGCATTTGAACACATGGAGTCTAAAGCAAAAATCAACGAGGTAATCTTTCCAAAAGAAGATCTTGAGGCGATGGAACCAAAAGGATGGGATGTCAATCTTGATGATTATGAAATGGACCTTAAAACAAACATTGTAACACTTGTTTCATGTAGTGTCAATTGCCTCTCACTATGGTTTTTCTTACATTGAGTTGTCCACATAAAATTTTGGCGTCTTTGTGTTTAATGGTGTAGTGCATACTTTCCTCTCAAGTTTTTCATTCAATAATGATTTGATGGTTTAAAACAACAAATGGATTAGTATAAGTTCTAAAATATGCTGATTCAACCCCCCCCCCCCCCCTCCCTCTCAACATTCTGGTGAGTTCAACAATTGGTATCAAAGCAACGTTCCTAGATAACAATCTAAGAATTGAGGGTAGATCCTACATTTCAACACATGGAGTCTAAAGCAAAGATCAACTAGGTAATCTTTAAAAAAGAAGATCTTGAGGCGATAGAACCAAAAGGATGGGATATCAATCTTCATGATTATGAAGTGGATATTGAAAGAGAACTCAAGTATGCTCTTGAGGACAAGGATACTGCATGGGTACAATGTGCAGAGTACAAGATCAGATTCAATAAGATAGAGAAAAAAATCATTGAATTTAAAGCTAAGATAGAATCAAGCAAAGAATGTGAAGTTAAACTCAAAGACAGAAGATGAAATTGTTAACCCAAGAGGTCAAATTGGAAAAGGTAAGCGAATTGCTAACTGTCTGGATTCAAAGCTTCATTATAAATCTACTAAATGCACTAAGATCGAAGGAGAGATTGTTGCTCTAAGAAAAGAACTAGAAGATGCAAAAGAATGGATTGATAAAAACTTAAAAACCAAACGTGTCAATGACACCCTTGATGAGATACTCAGCTGTCAAAAACTACAAAGGGATAAGGGTGGTCTAGGATTTGAAAGAGGGGAAAGCTCAAAAAATAAGGTTGATAAGAAGGAAAAACAAAAGCCTCATGATGAACCTAAGAAGACAAAAAAGGGGAAGAACAACTTCAAGCAAATCCAGAACCAAAAAGGGAACTTAAGAGAGCTAGTTCCTAAACATACTACTCAAAAGACCCCAACCATTTAATGATCAATGCTATACCTACAAAAAATTTGGTCATAAAGCTAATGAATGCAAAAGTAGGCTAATGAGGAATTAATGCATAAGTAGAGTAATAAAGGTGTTGCATGATTGAGTCGACCTAATTAAGGTTGTTGAGGTGTTGTTGATGATTTCTTGGATATTGCATCAAGTGTGCCAACATAATGGGACTCATTTGGGACCATATAACCTTTTTGTATGGTCTATTGTGTTCTATGTGCATAGTTTAGATATTATGAGGCCTATCCATGAGACACCACACATTTCTTCTATAGATACTATCGGTACTAACCTAATTGATTATTCTAAGTGTTGCAAAGGATATATATATATATATATATATATATATATATATAAGAATGGATCATTTGAGATGTGTGTGAGTGAGTGGAAGAAGTGGGTATTCAACTAGTTGAGGATGAATTGTGTGAAATAAGTTTGAAATAAAAATTGTACTACAAAAGGACTACAACATCAACATATGATATATGCTCCTTCTACAGAAGTTCATGCTTCTGTTCTTATTGTAATTCTAATGTATGTTGCTTTGACAAAGTGTATCTCATTAGGAGGTTCTTGTATCATTGTATCTTGCTTAGCAAGTCCTTCCCAAGAGCAATGAGCTTCCTTAAGTAGTGAGCCTTAAAACAAACATTGTAACACTTGTTTCATATAGTGTGAGCTAACTTTCACCATTGTTTTTCCCACATTGGGTTTTCAACGTAAAATCTTGGCATTTCTGTGTTGAATGGTGCAATGCATACTTTCCTTTCAAGTTTTTCATTCAATCATAGTTTGATTGTTAAAATAGAAAATGAATTAATTTGGAGTATTAATACATGATACACCCCCCCCTGCCACTCCCTTCCCCCACTTCCCTCCTCAACATATTCCAGTGTGTTCAACATGTTTCTTGTAATGAACATACCTTTCCAAAATTGGAATAACTATACAATAAATATTACTTCAAAATCATTTAAAATCATAGTTACAAGACTTGAACTTGGAATAGACTCAACAAATTGAGAAAACCATGAAATATAGGGACTTTTACACAAGTATATATCAATCACATGAGTATAAATGTTGATTTTAACTAAAGGAGAATATGTGTGTGTGTGTATACACGTACATATACATACGTACATACATATATATACATGCATATACATACATACATATAAATATATATATGTATGTATGGATGGATATATATATATCACTATTCCACAGGGACACGTTACCCCCGCCCCCCCAAATATGGAGTTTGTGACACAGGGATGTTTCGGGGACAAGGGGACACCTCCAAAACATCTCTCTGTTGCACCCCCACCTCCGCCACATTTCTCCACCAACTCAAGGATGTTTCACTTAATTTCAAGCCAAGAAGAGATGTTTCCTTAAGAGGGGACACCGTTGAGGGATGTTGGGAAGTCTCTAAGATGCCTAGAAGTCCCTCGACATCAAAGAAATGTCCCTCAAGATCAAATAAATGTCCAAGTGTTTCCCTCTGAAAAGGACCAAAAAAATTCCCTCAAAAAAGTAAAAAAAAATTTAATAAAAAAATAATTTAAATAAACTATAACAATATAATCCTAAGTTGTTTTAAAGATAGTAAAATATTAAAAGAGGAATAGGCTTACTTCTAGGAGGGAAACACATCTAGTTACAAGGAGAGTCCACCAGCCAGACGGGATGTAGAGCCAGAAGACTTGCAATAGATTGATGATGATGCTACAGAGTTAGGGTATTGGTATGGATGAGCTTGTGGGGTCAAGTAGTTTGAATGATGAGGACATTGAGGAGTTAGGTGAGGAGCTTGGGGATGAGTAGAGTCATTAGACTCAACTTCTATTGTTTACTGTTTAGTATTTTGTTTTTGAAATTTGAACATTGTTAAATCTTGATAACTTGATCAATTGATTGTAATTTTGATGAACATTGGATTGTGATGAATATGATTGTGAATAAAAAATTTAAAATGGTGAAAATTGTCATTGCAATGTCTTTATTTGATATTCATATTTTCAATTTTGACATTTGTCATTTGAATATTAGTACTAGACTCTAGTTATTATGTTATACATCTTTATTTTTTAAAACAAATAGTTTTTTTACAAGTGCTAAAAATAGTACTATATGTATTACTATTATGTTAGCACCGCTCCCCCATTGCCCCCCCACCCCTAGCGTCTATGATAGAAAGAAGCTTATATCCCTCGAACCAACATTATCAGTTCTATGCCGAGTAGTGTACCTGTATCTCAAACAAGCATGCAAATGTTGCTACAACCTTAGGAGCATTACTTAGGATAGGATTTGACTTAGCAAACCAGAAGTATAAATATAATTTAATTACTGGAAAATTAATTGGAAAAAATCCAAAAAAAAATTAAAAATGTTTCTCTTCCATAAAACACAACCTAAAAAGATTTGCGTTTCTTATTTTTAAAACTAGAGCTGGGATTTGGGAGTAGCACTCCCAATGGGGTTGAGGTGCAACAACTCTTGTGCAGATGTAGGGACAACACCACTAGCGAGGTCTAGAGTTGAGGGGTGAAGCCCTTATGGAACACCAAGCCCAATTAAAAGCCTTTGAGACCACACAAACCATCATTAAAATTAGAATATTTAACTATATTTTATTTTATAATTCAGCTAAATAAAGGTTAAACATTAGAAAACTTAACAAGCTATTTGACAAACTAAAGCAATGAAAAAGAGATGTTCAGAAAAATCCTTACTTTTTAGGCTTTTACTCACCTAAATTTACTATCACAAATATTGTACAAGATGGGGTAGATTAATAAAAATTAGAGAAAACATTTGAGGAAAATGCAAAATCCATCAAAAATGTTTAAAAAAAACTAGGTTACCAGGGTTCGCCCCTGGCCCCTCCGAACTGGACCAAGTTCAAACTGGTCCGAAGTTCGGGTCCAATTCGGCTGTGGGTTCGAAGTGCTTTACTTGAGCATTCTCTCTTTACGCTGCCACATTCTATCACATGGTAACATTCTCAAGTATGCCATGCAAGACACTGGGTTGCTGCGATGGGATAAGGAACATGGTTGGGTGAATATATTAAGTGATCTTTTCGCTGTTGGGTTATCTATCGTACGCCCGAGAATGGCAAAGTGGACGCTGCTTCCTTCGGTGAGGATAGTCAAATAGTCAGGATCGCTCACACACAATTTTCCTCATCGTATCGAGTCACACACAATTACAAGCTATCGCATCAAGGGATAGAATGTTGGAAAGCATTTTTGCGGAGGTAGGTAGGTTGGGCTTTATTTGCTCCGATTGATGGGGAAGCAGAGGAATATGTAAAGATATATGGGGGACATTTGAGTCAAGATCCATTTTTGTGCACCCACCCAGATTTGCAAGCTAAGCGGGAAGATTAATATATTTAATATGTATATGTTAAAAAGTTTAGCATATGTTTAAGTCTTACGTATTTAATATATACGTATTTAAGTTCGAACTATAAAAATAGGCTTCATAAAAATGTATATATATATATATATATATATATATATATATATATATATATATATTTTTAAATCTTACATATTTTTTCGAACCCGAACCCGAACCCCTTTTCAAAATTTTGTCGAATTTGCGAACCAGTTCTTCGAATCCGAACTTCGAACCGAACTCGAACCGGTAACTTAGAAAAAAAAAAACATACAATGCACCAAAACACAAGTGTTGCTGACATAGTTTGTGGCAACATTGGCAACTACATGATTAAAAAAAAACATAAAATGCACCAAAACACAAGTTCACTTCTCTAATAGATATAAGATTAATGAGGTGTTCAGGATAGACCTTGCTATATGCATAGAGAGGGGGGCAACAAACAAAGACATTAGAGACAAAATTCTAGAGAGTTGGAGTTCTACAAGATTGCAGGATCATTTTTATTCACCTCAAGCCATTCAAAGCCACAAACACCAGCTAGGCAAAAAAGAAAACCAGTCCTTTAATTTTTATCTCAATACTAGAAACTTAAAATTTTAAGTCTTGAGACTTGAACTTTTACTCAAATGCTTGTACCTTTTTAAATGTTTATTAATAGATTTGTGGTGGAAGGTTTATGGTGTCATAAAACCAAATATTTAGAGGCTAGCTATATGTGTTTTATCAGAGTTATATAATTTTTCTGAGTGTGACCACAACCAGGTCCTAATTGAGAGCATTCACACAAGGGAAACAAATAGTTTGACCATAGAGCACCTCAATGGCCTTGTCTTCACTTAGTACAATCTTTACTACTTTTGAACAAAAAATATTGAGAGCCATCATGATGCAATCAACTTGGATAGCATCAATCCATTTGCTGATTAGAATAACAAGGAATTAGATATCATGTTTACTGAACAAAGATCTCGCTGACCTGGAAAGAGAAGCAACAGTAGCATTGTAGGAAAGAAAATTTGAGGAATTATTCACTCTTCATGAAGAGTCCAATTTACCTTCTAGAATGAGGTCCAAAAGTATTAGTACATGTAGAGAGAAGAAGACAATGTAGAATGTATTTGGCTTTTTTTGACATATTAACAGTTATACAATTAAAGTAAAACCTATTGATTGACTATATAATTTCTCAAATTTCAAATGTTGGGCATTAATATATCTTTGAATTATGACAAACTGACAATTCGAATAGATTTTATTTTCTAAATGTATTAAAAGACTTATTTGGTAATTATGTGTTTTTTCTGTGGCTACTTTTTCAATGATCCCCATGTCCAAGTCAAAATTTAGGATTGCCACTCTATGCTGAGTTTACGTTTTTCCAACTATGTCCTGTATCATGGCAATCTGCACATGAGAAAAGAGAACATTCCAAGGAAATCCTTCTTGCTAACCAAGTTCGATGGAGAAAGCAGCTTCAAAACCCTGAAGATCTTCCTTGGAAAGTCTTACCAAAGCCATATAGGAAAGGACCCTTTGAGCTGGCCATCCATAAAACTGAATGCTCACTCACATATCTTTGAACTGAACATCTTATATTATTGTTTTTTGATGTGTTAACTTTCTATGTACTTGGTAAATTGGCCTAGCAGCTCTTCATAATGTGCTCTTCTCTTTGTACTGTTTTTCATCTAAACCAGTACATTGACTATCAGTGAATTGGCCTAACAGGATATACTATTCTACTTAACATTAGAGGAACATCTTAAATCAACATAACAAACTACATAAAAAACAAAACTACAGTACAGAACATCCAAAATCATTAACTACATAAAAGACACTAAATGAAACTGAAAGCATTAGGCAAAAACATAACAAGTGAAATTGAAACAAGATTTCAAATTCCTGTTATCGTGAACAAAGAATTAGTAAGCATTATATCAATCAAAATGGGCTGAACCAAAGAGGATGAATATCAACGATTAACAACAGAGGATCAAAATGAATAATCATGGCTGCTGAAAATTGTTTATATGCTATGATGATCAATAGCTTTATCTGTGCTTCAAAGAAGTATATTGTAGATGGAAATAACTATTAGCATATATTGTTATTATATCAATACAAATCTAAGTGTGTCATAGTAGCTGAAACTGCCATGATCATTCTCTAGAAATGGAAAAATCCTGATCTTATAGTAAACCAACAATATTTTTGTACTGCTGGAGAGCTTTAGAACAAGGCAACCAAAAATGGTAAAAACGCTGATGCTCTGTGAGGAAGATTTTCTAGTTTGTTCTTTGTGGCAATTTAAAATGCCATTAGCATGCATTGAAATCATACATTACTAATTCCAAATTCCTCGATGTCTTCATGTTTGAGAAGATTTAATTAATTTTCCATTATATGGTCTCATCTACAAATAAGTAAAAAATTGAGCTATATCTATCATTATGTAATCTGGTAAATGTAAATAAGTTTTTTGAAGGTTTTCTACTGTAGTTAGAGATCCTCATAAAGCTTTGTTTGAAAATACAGACCAACAGGCACTTCACATTTTATTTATAAATCTAATCACGAGTCAATATTGTGAAGACTTACCCCTGAAGAATGCACTTCTACTGAATACGCTGATGATGGTGCACAGTTCACTTGGGAAAGAACTTTCCCACCAAAACTGTAGCGAGAGAGTAGAGGTTTTGCTCCAACTGCAACTATCTAGGAGCATAGCAGAAAAATGTACCAGCCTATGTCAGCATGTAAAACCACAACAACATATTCAGATCAAATTTCCGCAACTACTGTTCACTGCGCAAGCACGTGGACCATGTGGTTAATCATTAGAAGATCTAAATTAACAAGTTCTTATAAATTCTAAATGTTCAAAGTTCAAACCCATTATCAAATGGTTATGTTTGTCACACAGAGCAGATCATCTCTATTTACAGGAGTAGTTGAGCTTTCAAGTTAAGAAAATTTGTGTAATTATGCAACATAGAAATAAAAAAGTGTCTACAACAGAACAGAACTATCTACAATAAAGCATTCATAATCCATCCTATGTTTCGTGAGGACACATTCTCTGGGAAGTTCCACCCACTGCTGTATTGGGAACATTTTGAGGACGTACGGATGGATAGAAAATATCCCCAAGACCATCACCTAAAAAAAGATAGAAAAGAAAAAGTAAAAAAAGCTAAAGGAGTAAAAAAATTATATGTGCCTTGGTACCTGAAGAAGAGGGAGCCTGAAATAGTTCATCTCGAACTGGTTGATAAATAATCCATTTCTCCAGAATATTGGAGAGCTGAACAATTAAATTCTCTGATACTTGGGTCTGAGACGAGTCTTTCCAATCCACTGCAATCAACTTACCATCTAAGACCATGTGAAAGCTATCTTTAACTTTGATTCCCCAATACTGTTACAAAACAATTTTGGCCTCTGATAGAGGAGTAAGATTTGCTAGTGGAAGGAATCCATTCCAGGAATCCTCCAAAGGACTGTTGTTTCTCCATCATACATAGTCTATGTGAGGTATGGGGACATTATTTCCCTACATATGATCAATAGGTTGCACAACTTGGAACCTTGTGGAAGTTTATCTACTATGAAGATGCGCTTTGGGAGGTCTAAATCCAGGTACAATTTTGGTTGGTATTAGTTTAATTTATTTTGCAAAAGCAATTAGTATCAATCTTTCTATTCAAAGTTAGTAAACATTAAAACAAATTGAAACCAAACAATTTCACAACGTTCAATATATAAAATGCATCTGGTTCACATTTGAGAGCAATGTTGTTGTGTTTTGAACTATTGCATATATTGCCTAGCATGGTTGCAAAGACAACATATGTGGCATCGTCTCTATAAATCATTGGGGAGTAACAAAGGTCATGTGGATTTAAATAAAATAAATAAATTATTGCTATAAAAATTACAGTTTGTCTTTTCATAGAAATTTTGAAGGGACTATACTTAAGTAGAAAACATTCATATTAAACCTTAGTCAAGATGAATGAGTACTTTTAGGGTTGGGAATAGAATTTTTATAGTAAACAAGAAGAAATCATTGATATTAAAATACTTCATTAATGATTCTCTTCATAAGTAGTTGTGGCAAAGAAATTGTTTGAGGAAAAAGAGCCCTAAAAATGTTGTGTACCCAAATTTAACAATTCACGTCAAACATAAAATTAAAAATAGAACTACATATATATTACAGTTTCATACCGTTTGTAAGTGGGTATGTAGGTAGTCTAGATCACAGCTGAAGAATATAATGTTTGGGACACAAAAAGGCTCATTCTAATTTCATTTTGATAGACTTATTTTGCTCCTCCAGCAAAAAAAACTATTAGAAAACTTGTCAATGATCTCAAGGTTAACAAACATACACATATGTATGTATCAGCCTTCTCTCGAAAGTGCTCTCAGCTGCTCTCTGCTAATTTGAATTTGCCCGTGTATGGCTGCATCCTCTCGGGAGGAATCTTCCTTCCAGAAGCCTGACCCTGCCCCCAATACTCCTGTCATGGATTCTTCTGCTAGGCCACAGGTTTTGCACGGAAATTCTGGTACTGCGTCGAGGACTGCTCCTCCAGCTGCTTCAGATAGGGTGTTGGAGGGGTCCCATAGCAATGATTCATCCAAGGCCGGGTTGGAAAAAGGCGTTGGTTGGGGGCCCCAACAATCCTTTGGGTTCCCTCCTTGTGGAGTTTACACAAATAGAAGAAGGTACAAAGATCTCCCTACCTGACTATGTTCTGGATAGGATTGTCTCAGAGATGCACCTAGCTTTGGTTGGGAAATTTCTTCCGTTCTGTCCCTCTATTGATATGGTCAGGAAATGGGCTGCTTCGCAGTGGAAGTTAAAAGGTAGTGTTAGCATTTCTGCTATGCCTGGGGGTCTTTTTCTGTTCAAGTTTACTGCGCAGGAAGACCTGATCTTTGTCTTGTCGGGGTCTTCGGCCTATGCTAAACACTTTCTTACCCTAGCCAAATGGAAACCAAGCTTTGACCCTTTGGCTAAGCTCAACAAGATGGCCCCAGTTTGGGTAAGAATGCCTGGCCTCCCCCTTGAGTTTTGGGATGAACAGATCTTCATATGGGTTGGCAACTCATTCAAAAACTATGTCTTGGTGGACACGGTCACTCTGACCCAATCCTAGCTTGTTTATGCCAGATTCTATGTGAATGTAGTCATTAACAATACACTCCCTAATTTTGTGGTGTTGAACTTGAAATTAGGCAAGTGGACACAAGCTCTGGTGTGTGAAAATGCCTCACTATTCTGCAAAAGATCTAATAGAAAAGGGCACACTGTCGCTGAATGTAGAGTCCCTCCTCCTAAGGA
Source organism: Chamaecyparis obtusa (assembly GCA_027943335.1). Taxonomy (NCBI): domain Eukaryota; kingdom Viridiplantae; phylum Streptophyta; class Pinopsida; order Cupressales; family Cupressaceae; genus Chamaecyparis; species Chamaecyparis obtusa. Next base: position 67,618 of record BSBK01005083.1, read on the forward strand.
GCCCAAATTGAAGGAAAAATGTTCCTCCCCGGGTGCTTCAAGGGCAGCCAAACAAGGGAAACCTAACAATGGTGAGATTGAGGAACATCATAACACCATAACACCAGATATAACATGGAAACCCAAGATGGGAAAAACCACGGAGAACCTAATTCTTATGAAAAGAACACTGGTTAAGATGATGTTTACAAGGGGCTCACTACTGGTTTGCTCATTGCTATTTGGCTAACTGTTGCTTGGGCTAACAATCCTCATAGGAAAGATATATTACAAAATAATGTCTTACAGACAAGATGTGAACTGATATAATTGCATCTGCATATACATGAAACAGTTCTAGCTAGAAGCTTAGTAATCACGGATAGCAACAGATCCGACATAGATCTTTTGCCAATTCACCAATCCAATCTTCTACAACTCTGTATGTAAACCTCTTTTGATACCTTTCGCACAACCTTATTTCGTTTACACACTCTACAACCAAGCATTCGCTCGCATACCACCTTTTTCTTTCTCTCTTGCACATTGCTTCGGATACAAAATGATTTCATTACTTATATATACATCTGATAAGGTAAATACATATGTTGGCTTAGCCACAAAACATGTCAGCTACATTAAAAAACATATTACAAATATATTTTAACACACTACCACCGAACCTAAATATAGGTCATATTTATGAAGTCTTCATACCACATTACCACAGGACCTAAAGATAGGTCACACATAAGATAAAAATTTTGGAACCGACAGAACGCCACAACCAAGTCCATGACTTGATCACCAAACCTTCTAAACCAACCGATGGATGGAACCCATTAGAACCTATTTAAAACATAATATAACTATTGTAACAAAAATATCTGATGATCTACATGAATATCCAGGTAGCAAGGATACTCGGAAGAACATTGAAACTCACCAACCAACAAGCATCATCCAAAACTTCATGCTTCTACAAACATTGGAATATATAGATGTACCAAAAGGATATATTTCAATAATAGGAATAAGTACATCCGACGTCATAACCGAAAATTGCATACACTGAATCTATTCTACACATAACTGAAACACTAATATCTAACTGACAACCAACAATCATCAAACCAGTAAAGACATTATCTAATATAAGAGTTTTGACATCAATGACAACACTGCCAACATCTTCTTAATATGTTCAACAACCCTTTCGTTTCAACAAGCAGCCCGACTTGGCCTCTTTCCAATTAATTCATGACTCTTCACAACTAGTTAGCCCTTTCACTAGGTCGACCCTCCTTAAATATTTGCATATTAGTATTCAATGCTCAATTTCTTCTTAAGGCTGACCCATACTTTTCTTTTTCATTCGAAATTTGGAGGCCTCTTAGACAAGATCGGAAATCAAGTATGAATAAGGCGCTTGCATATATGCCAAGGGTGGAAATGTTCACCAAATAGGGCGGAAATCTTGGTTAGGTTTTTTGAAATGATGGTGTTCTTTTGGAAATCAAGTATGCATTGGGCAAGGTTACTTGGGTTTTTTGGAAATCTACTCCTCATTGGGCAAGCTATATTGTATTTAATTGGCCATTTTCAGAAATTAGGAGTTCATGTGGCAAGATCCTTGTTGGCTAAAAATTTTGTAAGTCACTGTAACCACAACTTACAAAATTGTGACTTTAGGCAATGTCTCATGAGATTTCTCTCTCCTCTCAGCAATAGGGTAGGCTCCCTTCTTACCGTAGGTGGCTTCAACGGGAACTTAACTGAAATTACAAAAGGGGTGGTTTTCTTAATCAATTCCTCCTTTTTCAAAAATGATTTGCAAACAACTACAACAAATTTAACAAAAAGGGCATATTGCTACAATAATGCAGGTGGCTCAGTGTGATGAGCCCAACTAGCTCTCAGCTGCCAACTGGCTTCTAACTCAATTTTATTTGCTAATTTCTATCGAATTTCAAATATTTATAACCTTTGCAATTTTTCAACAACAAAATAATTTGACATCCAACAACAATTTAAATCTGATTCCAAAGTTCATTATTAATTCATTCACATGGCCGAAAATTATTAAAAACATTACATATATTAAATAAGCAGGCAGCACCTTATTGAATAGTTTCAAAATCAAATGACGCCACTCTCTTGGAATCAAACGCAGCACCTAAGAATGAAGACGCAGCAACTATCCAATGACACCAGCTTTAAATGTTCTCTCCCATGCTCTTGGCGGCTAAAGACACCATCAACCAGGAAGTCTATACTACAACAAACAACAACCAATTCCAAATTCTTCTCAACCTTTACCGTACAACATCTACGGCTCTGCTAATTTTGTACAGCAGCTGGCAAAATCCTTACAGCTTCAATTCAAATGCAAGCTTTGACCAATCTGCTGCAACACCATTTCAATTTCGATCATAGCTTGGTAAATATAGCAAAGAATTCAATGCTCCCTCCAGAATTGAAGACCAAACACTCAAACCCTAGCTCTTCCTTATACAATTTTGAAATTCTCCTATAAGCTCAAATTGAACTTCTGAATGAAGCCCACACTATAGCAAATCTCAATGTTTATTTCAACACCTCAAATGCTTGTAAAAACTTTGAAGAATTCACAATTCTCCAAGTCTGAAATTCTGAAACCCTTGTTCCAAATTTCTCTTCACACAAATCAATAATATCAAATGCACAATAGAATGAATGAAATGAAATCTGAATCCCCTTTTATAATATTCAATTTTTCATTTGTCTTCATCTTCTTTAATTTACTTTAATTTCATTTCTCATAAAGCAACTTTATGTTATAATTTAAAGATGACATATAATAAAGTCACTTTATTAATTTAAACTCCACCATTGCTCCAAAAATGACCTTCTCATTAATATAATGATATTCTGACACATAGGGTCCCTTTTTTATGTGCTCAAGATTTAAAACTTCTCAACCTAGTTCCAACGAGCTATAACACCAAGGTGTCAAATATGCAATCCCAATAAAAATAGCAACCTTAGCCAATTTAACTAAATAATAATCATAATTCACCCATCTTGCGAAAATGACTAAAGAAGCATCAGAATCGAAATTTGACAGCACAAGCGTGATCCTGATGAAGAAAGACGATGAATGAACCTGACGAGGTGACTTACTAAAAATAGACACTCCCTCCAAGAATCTTGGAGCCCAAACCGAAAGCCGAAAATAAAATCTGAAAGCATCATAAAACTCCTCTAAATCATCTGAGCTCAATAGAACCATATGTTGACTTACTATAAATAGTAATTCCCTCAAAATGGGGCCAAAACACACAACAGGGTCCTCTAATCACCAGTATTAGCCTACAAGGACCCAATGATAGGCTAAATCCACTAACTCCAATGCTCGCTCAAAATGGGGACATTACACTCAGGAGCTGACATAAGAACAACACCTGAGACAGCAATCTACTTATATAATTGTAAAACAAATACAGGAACCCAATGTCTCTTTCGCTTGTCTTGAATGGGGATTCAAGTAGAATAACCAGTAAGGCACAAAGTCTCTTACTACATATTCTCAAATTTAATAAAAACACTTACAACTGAAGCCCAAAGTCTTCAACTCTAAGTAAATGCAGCCACTACTATCTATAACAATTTGTCCTCCTGCAGCACAAAGTCTTCAAAAGTTCAAACTGACTCTGAATACAATAGGCAGCTCAAAGTCTGCACAATTGAATTCAAATCCCTCTTGAACAAGGCACCAAAACTAACAATCAACTCAAGAAAATGTCGTCACATAATACATTGAATTGGCACAAAGTCTCAAAGAAACCTACCTCTTTTATTAAAAGCAATCTGATTTACATCCAAGCACAAAGTCTTAGAGCGCATATACAAACTGGCAAACTTTTCTTGCATTGCCAAAAGATGAAAATTACAATGAAGCTCCCTCCTTTATATAGGAAAAGAGTGGTGAGAAAGGTGGAGAAAGAAGGGGAAAACCCTTAACCACCTTGACTAATTCTCTAACAAACTTCTAACTAACAAACTAATTTTGACTTATTCAATGCTACAAGGCCTAAAGCGCTTGCAACTTGATTACAGGTTAGAGCTTGGCACGTGATACTATCACATGCAAATACATTTTGTTTTACATTACATGTAATCTGTCAAATACAAATTACAAATACATGATGAAAATATTATAATTGTCTGATAAGGCACCCGATGACTTCTTCAAATGCATTCTGTTGCCAATCGTCCCAAGTCCAATTCGCATCCTTCAACAAACCGCTCAAGAAATGTAATGTCCCCACTTTAGCAGTTGACCAAGCGTGTGTGCGTTAGCCTTGTTCTACATGGTCCCGAGGGCTAACGAAGGGTTTAAGGGGATCCTGGAGTGTTTTGGCCTAGTCATTTCCAGTTTGGGCCAAAATGAAGTTGATTTACTCAGTTTCAAGCATACTTACTATTTTTAGTAAGTCAACAGGACACAGTGGAGGCCAGTTTTGGTGATTGGATTTGATACTCTTCGGTGAGAGCTTTCCGACGAGCTATCACTTGCATTATTCGGAGTCCGATTGCTAATACATTTTAATGCCTGAAGTTTTATTAAAGTAACATTTAATTTAATTGTAAAATATTAAAGTGTTACTTTAATATTTATTTTATGGGGATGTGTACCCAAGGGAGACATAAGGGGATATTTTAATATATTTTTTATATTGCACATCTTTTATCCCACATTGCCCATGAGAGTTGAACCGACCCTTGGAAATAGAATAAAAGGAAGCGTTTGTGGCTTCATTAGAGAGGTTGAATATGAGAAGAAATTGGTGTGTGAGTTGCAGATCCGTTCTTGGCATTTGAGGACGTTTATCCTCTCTTGTGACATTCTAGACGTCATTCCCTTGGGGTTTGGCCTTTGGAATCCATTGTTATCAGTTTCATTATCAAGCAGTTTAGTTGCATTTCCAGCTACAGGCAGATTTGGTATTTTGTTCATATCTTCTTCACTACTTGTCCAATGCTTATGCCGCTTTGAGGGAATGATTTTATGAAGGTAGTGGAATGATTGAAGGACAAAGTACTGTAGCGGCACTGTTCATGCGGCACTATTCACGTGGCACTATTCATGCGGCACTATTCACGCAACACTATTCACACGGCACTATTCACATGGTACTATTCACGTCACTGTAGCAGCAAGTTCGAAAGCATGGGCTGGAGTATTATTTCATTAATGCTGGAGTAATTAGTGAGTTGATAAATCTGCCATGTATTTGGTTTTATTAATTCTGAAAATAACATTTTATTGGCAGTAGTTCATTGTCCACTTTGCATATTATTGTAGTTTATTTCTTGTTTATGTTGTATGATTCCTATTCCATGCACAAAACACAACAAACAAATAAATGTTTGATTTCCAGTGTTATAAGGGGTTTAAAACATTAAATGGAGAAATAAGAAGTTGAATGCAAACTGTTTGACATAATTCCTTTCAGCAGTGGGTTTAGTTTTTTGGGGCATTCAGGGGTGTCCATTACAAGAAACCAACACTCTTTGAACAGCTCGCCATGAACCTTCGGATATACCTGAATGCACTAAGGAACTATCTTACCTCCTCGACATTCCTTAAGGACTTACAGTCACAAACCGCAATACCTTCCCCTGAATTGGTTCGGATCTAACCCTATCTCATACTCTGATCAAGAAGCATCACATCATTTAAGTATACCAAACCACACTGATCACAATTTGCTTAGTACTCATCCCAACTCAACAGACCCAAGTCTCTATAATCAACACAAAGGCGCAAAGTCCCTCTAGGCTAGCTCTTCACTAATACTGAGGCACCATGAAATTTGGAAGGCTGCATATCATCCCAGATCCACAAGGATGTGAAGTCCCAGACTTCTGTATGTCCCTATCTCCAATGCATGTCGCTAAGAAGACTTTACCTTTGCCTTCACTTCCAACATCCAACAGACTCAATCTATTCAATGCTCTTTCTAAATCGCTACAATGAATGATCGAAACCATGCAAGTCCACATCAGATCCAGCACAATGATGCAACTCAAATATGGCACACTAACTACTCTAGCCTGTTTTAGGAAATCGTGCCCCAAAATCAAATCAAACCTGTCCATCTCAATCACCATTAAGTCGACAAACCCCTGCCATGAACCCATCCACATGACTACATCGCGAATCTCGCCACTTGTTGTGAAGGTGCATCCAACGCCTTGTAGCTCGCCTCTATCAACTGCATCTGCAGTCCAAGCCTTTTAACTTGGCTCATGGAGATGTAGTATGTGTGGCACCCGAATCCACCATCGTCGTGACTTCCTTTTGCCCAAAGAACATCTTGACAAAACATAACTCATGTAGATCTGAGGTGTGGGGGTTCGTCTCAGAACTTGTCGATTTCTGCAATGTGTTAAGCAGCTACAATGCTCCCACCTCTAGGACCCTCTTGTCATCTGTTGGCACTACGTTGATCTGAGCACGATTTGGACATTCCCTTGCCCAATGATCTGGCTTTCCACAAATAAAACAATCCCGATTTCGTTTCTTCTCCTTTATCTCAGGAACAGAATCACCTTCATCCGACTTAGGCTTCTTCCCCTTGTGATCGCCATTCCAATTCGAGTCGTTTCATCTATCATCCCTTGGATGAACTGCTTGCATTGATCACCCTTATAGTCAAAAAGTTTGTCTGCTACCATGATCGCATCAACTAAGCTTTGAACCTTTTGTCGCCTTAGCTCTTTAGCGGCCCAAGGCTGACGATTCTTCATGAAGAGACAGCTTTTCAAAATGTTCAACTTGGTACATTTTAAGTCCAGCACTCAGAATGCTCGATACTCACAAATCGTGCCTGAATGTTTCAACTGATCAAATCGCGCACGGGTCACCTAGTCAGAGTTTCCTGGTCTGAACTGATCTTCCAGAGCCGCTTGCAGTTTGATCCATGTTTTGATAGATCTCACTGCCTTGCCTACTCGCTCATCGGCAAGATGAGTTCTCCACCATAACTTCGCACTACCAGTGAAACATGCAGAGACTTTCTTGACTTGTGCCTCATCACTAAGCTCAAGTGCACCTGACAAAAACTCCTCCACATCCTAGAAAACGTTATCCAAGCCTTCGTCATTGTGATCTCCATTGTAAGAGACGATTTGCACTGGCTTGGAAGTCTGTCCACCTCCCTACAACAACGCATGATGAAGCTATTGGCCCTCCTTCAAGAACTTAACTTCGTGCAGAGACTCCACCTACTTGGCCAACCTTGTAATCTCATCAAACACCATTTCATGCAGATTGGCATTCTCCAATGCATCAAGTCTCATCTCATGATCTTAGAGCCAATCTTTGTGCTTGAGGGTTCCACGCCCAATGCGACCCACATCATGAGGATGAGGCTAATCAACATCGAATTGACTGTTTGCATCGACCATGTTGCCACCAAGTTCAAATCTGATCTCTAAGAAAAACCTTCGCTCAAGTGCCAACTAGCCATAGTCAAACCAACCCACCATGAAACCTGCTCTGATACCAACACCTATTACATCATCCTTCGTTGGTCTTCACATTGCTACAGGATGCCCGATGGTTGATATGCTATGGTTTGGTGAAAGCATCTTTATCTGGAACAGGACCCTGCATCCTTGGCTGCCTTGTATCATAATGGTTGTTTCTTGAAATTGCACATTTGTTTCTTTTCATCTCTGTCTTGAAGGCATTATATGCCTGCAATCATTCCATCTTTCATCCCTTTCTTTGTATGTTGTCATTCTTTTTGATTATAGTCTTTCAAACCTTTTTGGGGAGAAAGATTCAATCTTCATATCTACCTTGTTTTCCAATTTTGATTCACTTGATTGCTTCGAAGTTGAATTTCTCTTAAGAGTGGCCTTTGAGCTCTCCTATGGGCTTCCCTTTCTCTTTGTATCCATTCTCTTTCAAATTCAATACCAACTTCCTCCTCTTCCTCCAAGATGGTCTGAGCAACTGTATAGTGTGCATCATCTTCTCTTTGATTCCAAATGGAAGTAGAATCCCCTAAGTCTAAAATGATATCTTCCTGCCTTACATTTATATCCAAACCTGGTTGCACAACTGGATAATTAACATAGGAAGGCAACACCATCTTAGATCATTCTTTCAGTTTTGTCTCTCATGTTCCAACCTTTCTTGATTCTCCATTTCAATCATTTGGGCCTTTTCTTCTTCCTTTTCTAATGTTGGCTAAAAATTCTAACGACATGGCAATATGGTATGCCTGAGTAGTTGTAACATGAAAATTCCAAAACATGAGTACATCTTCATGTGATGGGTCCATTTTTAGGCACAAGTGACATTTTTTGGGTAAGATATAAACAAGGTAAGTGGCTGGAATACTTGTTGACAGTGGAAGAACAAATGGGTTTGGGTTAGATTGGCTCTTGTATGGTGAGAAAAACCAAAAACGGGTTTTTCAGAAGGTATTACATATGAGGACAGCAAGCTTTATAAATGGAAGAATGCGTGAAAGATGTATGATATGGTGTTTACTTGTAATGAGGAATATACATTTTCATTATAAGTGTTCCGGCAAGATATTACTATCATGAAGTTTAAGTCATGTGGCAGCAGTAAGACAAGGATAAAGGAACATATAATGCACGAAAGTGATTTTTATTTTTTTTGAAATGGATTTGCATGTGCATATCAACGAGATTGCTTTTCCTTGTATACTTCAATCATAAAACGGGATTTTTTTTATCCCGACAACATATGCAAGCAAGATGAGGTACTTGCAAATGCAACTTAGAGAAATAGAGACGGAAGAAGAAGAATGAGCACACATAAAACAAAACATGTGGAAATATGAAAATGAAATGAAGGATTTGCAACCATTAACAAGAACAAAAATATATACAACAAAACATCACAAGAAAACTCACCTTTTTCACCAAATTGACTAAATCAAATGCATATGCAATGGCAACCAAAAATGGCTGGAAATGTAGTTACTTACCCTAGAATCCTTCTTTGATCCAGAACCTTGATTGAATGCACAAAACTCTTCTCAATGAGTTGTTTTTGGCCAAAACGTGCCCTAGGACGAGCTGTTTTTGATGTTTTGCACATAAAAAACAATGTACTTTACCTTGGAAAATCGCCACCTAGGGAAAGAGAGACAAAACGCATAGAAGAGAAGCAAAAACGTGTTATTTGATGTCAATAACACATGCGTTCAACCCAAAATCACCGCCCAGTCTTTACGCATCCAAAACACATATGTAGGGTGAAGAAAAACATGTTTTCTCAATGCAAAAATATACCCAGTTTTGTAATGAAGGAAAACACTTGAAAGAGGAAGTAAAAACAGGGTTTTAGAACCCAAAAACATACGATTTCAACCTCCAAATAGACGCCCAGCAAGAAATGCTTAAGAATGAAGTTAAAAACGTGTTTCTTTATGTTAAAAACACATGCATTTGGCTCTAAAATCATCACTATACCTTTAAGTTATTAAAAGCGGGCTTTTCACATGCAAATGCATGTGTAAATGTTGGCAAGTGAGCAGTATATGAATGTGTATATGTTCTCATTGCTGGCAACACATATCTCTGCCATAGTCGCTTGGAGTGAAAACAACTTTTGGATAAACAGTCAAGTGAAAAATGCCCAAGTACAAAGTTCGCAGGGAACAGTCGAGTTGTTTTGGTCTGTGAGCAAGAAATATTAATTGTGATGACATGTGAGCTTGGATATATGCTGTATGAGAAGTATTACATCTTATGTCATGGTCGCCTAATTTTTGGTTTCATTTGAAAACAATTACAGGTTGGCAAAGACATGCGAATACAGTAAACAGGGCATATCAATGGACGTGACATTTGAATATGTAAAGTAAGTTATTTTATTATTGTAAATCATGGTTTATGATAGGTCCTCACCTATCTTGCTGGACGAATGGTCGTGTATTGTTTATTTCACTATGGGCTAAGTTTGGAGACATGTTTTGTGAAGAATTAATGAGCCAACTAAGAAACAAAGTTGATCAAGTATATATATGTGTGAGTTTTGCGTTGCAAGTAAGAAAGATGATGAAGCGTGAACATATGATGGCTGATTAAGTGCAGATTCTATGGTTATTGTTGCGAGCTTCAACTGGAACTACTTTGGCATAGCAGATGCAGTTATAGTTCACTTTTGTTGTTGTAAAATCTTTTTGTAATACTAGACAGTGAATCCTTTGTAAGAACAATGAGTCCTTTGTAAGAGCTGTGAGCTCCATTTTGTCATCACCCCTAACAGGGTTATAGACTCCTAACAGGGTTTGTCCTCTAACAAGGACATGTACTAATGTAATATTCAGCTCCTAACAGGGCAAGGTCTCCTAATAGGGACATTATACTCTTAGTGCATATATTGTGGGTACCATCCCCACTGGGGTTTTCCCTTGACCAAGGTTTCCTCGAAAACAAATCATGGTGTTATGTGTTATTTACTTTGTGTATGTTTTCATTATTTCCGTTAGTGCATGGTTAAATTTCAATTGGTTAACAAAGGATAAAAGTGCTACATCACTGATTAACCCCCCCTCTCAGTGTTGCTTAATCCTAACAATTGGTATGAGAGCTTGAGTCCCTTGGAAAGAAAGTCTAACAGCTCAAGGGAGATCCTAATGGATGTAAGCAGCTCGAAAGAAAATTTTGAGACGGCACTTAAGAACTTGGAAAAGCCTAATAGTGATAATGTGGAATTAAAGTTAAAACTGAGAAGAGCTGAAGATTACATCAAGAGACTTAAGGAGCAGCTTGAACTTTCAAGGAACAAAAGGCAAGAACTTGTGGAAAAGATACAGGAGGAACCTAAAAATGATTCATCAGATCTGATTGAACAGCTTAAGCAGGAAAAGGAGGCATTGAAACATGAATGGGAGGTTACTACTTTGCTGATTACCAAAGAAATTCAGCAAGAGAAAGATAAAACGAGCAGACTTGAAGAGGTCTTGAAGAATGCAAATGTACAAATGGGAAGAATGCAGCTAGAAATCAATGATGTTAAAACCAGGTATCAAGAATTGGAGAAGTACAATATCGTCATTAAGGAAGAGCTTGTGGACACAAGGAATGATATTGAAAAACTTCATGCGAGCAGGGACAAAATTGATGAATAGCTAGAGAGACAAAAACCTAAAGATGAAGGTGACAGAACAAGAGTTGGCTTCAATGAAGTTGAATGTTCCAAATCTCAGTAGGAGAAATCAAAAGACAAAGAAGAGCAGTCACCAAATCAAGATAAAGAACCTAAAGAGCAAATCAATCCTTTCAAAGGCAGATGTTTTGAATGCAACAAATTTGGTCACATGAAGAGGGATTGCAAAGGTAAGAGTGTTCCTAAATCTTTTTCTAGCTATTGCCTTAATTGTTAGGCATATGGACATAGAAGAAATGAATGTAGGAAACCAGATGAAAGAAGGAAGAAATAAGATTATGTTAGACGACTTGCTGCGAACAATAACATTACATGTTACAAATGCAACAATTTTGGGCACATAGCAAGGAACTATAAGTTACAAGTTAATCGGGACAGGTCTCAACCTAGGAGACCAAATGTTACTTGTTTTAAGTGCAACAATGAGGAACACATAGCAAAGTATTGCAGATATATTAGATCTGTTAACAACAAACGACCACCTATGGCAATAAAGCAAAATATCGGTGATAAAGGCAAAAACTTGGCAGAGTATATGGATGAGTTCAATCACCATTTTGTAAAAGAAGGAAGCAAGGGCATAGCAAAGTGTGAAAGGAGAAGAATCGGAGTGAATCAAAGGGTCAAGGAGAATCAATAGATGCTACAAAATCTTCCCCCAATGCAAACATTTCCACATCAGCATAAAAGGACAAAGTATGGTCGTAGGGGGAGCATTGGAGGAATTCATCGGTCAATTATTCAACCCCTAATATGCAGATTGAGAATATGCGAGGTTTTGTGTAGTTAAATGAATGTGTGTTGTGTTGGCATTAACCGGTAAGGATGAAACCGGTATATGGAAAAGTGGTGTTGTCAATGATGTCTAAGGTTAATATTGTTCAAATAGGAACAGGTGACAATAATAGTAAACAGGTGCAGTTTACAAGAGAGACTGGTTAGGATACCGGTGACACATATTCAGCAAGAAGTACTATGACCAAGTACTGTGACCGGTGAAGTCACTAACCGATAACTGGAAAAACCAGAGCAATGACCGGTAAAGTATATAACCGGAACCAAGGAACCAAACTGGTATAGACAGAGAAACGACGAGTGACAAGTGATGACAAAGACTTGTACACTACCTAAGGATGGAAACCGCTCATCTCTGATCAGTGAGATATCATCGAGACTGTTGAACCGATGAAAGTCATAGTTGACAAACACTTGTGTGACTCTTTGACCGACATTTGTTGCACAAAATCCAGATGACTTTGTGTTATAAAGAAGATCGGTGCAAGGCACAATTGAAGGTTTTAATGCCGAAGATTAAGGCATTAAAACATGGAGAAATCTCAAGCAAAGGAAAGTATGTGGCACACATCTGTCGTTTTTATTATAAAACAAAAAAAGCACATGGAATGCATCTGATGTTTCCACAATGAACTGAGACTCAACTAGGTGATGGATCCAAAGGAGATCTTTGTGGAGGTCGTGCATGCAAAAAGAAAGAAGAGCAAGAAGACTATTTATTCTTCAACCTTTAAAAAATATTGTTTGCCTTCATTCTGCCAAGAAGAAAAAGAGTGAACCTGTACACTTAGAGAAGCTATGAAAAAAATGAAAAGAAGAGAAGAGTGTGCAAGGAAGCACAACAATCCGAGGAGAGCATACATGTGGTGCCTGGTGATGACTCTCAGTTGAGAAGTGCAATGATCTTATCAGGCTCAGTAAAGCCATTTCAAGAAGATCAAACCCTTTATTGCTCTCTAACAATTGCAACAGCAAAATCTCAGTATTTGGGTGGACATTAACAGGTCCCTTGTATTAAACCCCTTAACCGGGTGACATCTGTGTAGATGTTTTAATTCCTCTAACAAAGCAGGCTTTAACAGGCCTTTTTTCTTAAATCCCTTTACCGAGTCGCATCTAATAGTGCGTTTGTAATCCTTTAACAAGGAAGGCTCCTAACAAGGCGCACTTCAGAAGAGTGCAAAATTTGTGAGGTTTCCTCACACCGTTGTTTTCTCCTTATTTGGGTTTCCACATGATACATCTGGTGTTGTCGATTGCTTTAATTTTGTGACTACTATTTTTGTAATAGAATATGTTTTGCTTACAGTTTTAGTTATATTATATCGGATTGGTTTTTAAGTTTTAGTGGGTGCTGATTCACCCCTCCCCTCTCAGCATAGGTTGGGACCATCAATTGGTATCAGAGCACAGTACCTCTTCTAAGCTACTTAATCGCAACAGGGAAAAGATATAATCGTGAGAAACGAAGGACCAAAGTTTTCTAAGGAAAACTTCACCTTATGGTGTAGCAAAATGAAGTTGTACATAAAAACCACCAGAGATCAATAGTGGACTCATGTAATCAATGATTACAATGAACTCACCGATACCTTGACAGCTGATCAACAAAAGATCAGTAGCGAACACACAGTTGCAATGGATATGATAGCAAGTATGCTACCTGATCATGTATATGCAGAGATTGAACATCTGACTACTGCTTGCAAAATGTGGGCTAAGCTACAAACTATGTATGGAGGTGACCCACATGTTCAAAGAGCAAAGGTAGAAAGCCTCACAGGCAAATATGACGACATGAGGATGAACGAAGGAGAAGACATTGAGCACTACAACAATAGAATAAAAGAAATGGTGAACTCTATCAAAAGCGTTGGAGGAACTTTCAGTGAGCAAGATGTGGGAAGCAAGATACTAAGGACGCTAAGGCCACAATATGCTATCAAAATCTCAGCCATATAGAGCTCAGATCAGTGAGTGCATCTCAAGTCACTTTTGACTCTCTTATCGGTAAGTTGACTGCTTTTGAATTGAGTAATTATGATAACAGCTTACCCATGTTAGATACTGCTTTTAAGTCCTCTGTGAATACTCCTTCCAGCAAGAAAGGAAGAGAGACCGGTAATAATTCTACCAGTAAGTCTAAAAATTTTATTGAAAATCTACTCTAAGAAGAACTAGGGAAGGATGAGTTTGAAGTGCTCATCGCAAGGAGATTTCCAAGAGGAAAAAGGAAGTACAAAGGGAAACTTCCATTAAAGTGCTTTTATTGCAATAAGATAGGACACATTGCTGCAAGGTGTCCAGAAAATGAAAATAAAGAAAAGTCCAATAGATTGAAGAACAAAGGAAAGGAGTGCTATCTTGCCGACGAAGGTGTCACGGACAATGAATTTGAAGAATCAGGAGATGAAGAAATTGTCTTTATTGCAATAAAAGAAGAAAACACAATGATAAGTGAAATGGGACTTATCTCAAGATCTCATCAATGTGACGACTGGATCATTGACAGTGGATGCACTCACCACATGACTGGTGACAAGAACAAGTTCACAGCCTGAAGCTTAATGATGGTGGATTGGTGACTTTCGGTAACAATGCTCCCTGTGCTATCAAAGGCAAAGGTTCAATAGCACTTGGCAATGAAGCTGTATGCGAAGATGTGTACTAGGTGGATGGTCTCATGTACAATATGATGAGTATGGCTTTACTAAACAACAAAGGATACATGTTGGAGTTTGGGCAAGGTTCTTGTATTGTCAAGAATCAATTTGAAGCTTATTTTGCCACCGGTAGACAGAGTAAAAGGAACCTGTTCTACCTAAACTCAATCAAGGGGGCTTGCCTCATAGCTACGGCAAAAGGGGAGACAAAGAAAATCTGTCTCATGACAAAAGAGGACAATAGCCGGTTGTGGCATAAGAGGCTCTTCCACATAAACTTTGATAGTATTGTCAAAGTAAGAAAGAAGAAGTCAGTCGAAGGGCTTCCTAATATTACAAAACCGAAAAGGGGTATGTGTAAAGAATGTCAGTTAGGCAAACTGACGGGAACAAGCTTCAGCAATAAGTCTTTTTCTGTTCAAAAAGTGCTGGATCTCGTTCACACAGACTTGTGTGGACCTATGAGAACAAAGAGCTACTATGGAGACAGGTATTTCATACTCTTTGTAGATGATTTTTCAAGGATGATGTGGACACTCTTCCTTAAGGAAAATCAGAGGCCTTTCACATGTTTAAAATTTATAATGCATGAGTGGAGAAGGAGACCGGTAAAACCTTGAAGTGTCTGAGATCAAATAGAGGTGGTGAGTACACCTATCAAGAGTTGACTCACTACTATGAGGAATAGGGGATAAAAAGGCAGATTTTTGCACCAAGAACCCCTCAACAAAATGGAGTCCTTGAAAGAACAAAACTCTGATTGATTGTGCTAGAGCTCTGATGATTCAGAAGGATCTTCCCCATCACTTCTGGAGAGAAGCAATTAGCACCGTTGTGTATACACTGAACGGGATTCAAGTTAAGAAAGGAACCGGTATGGCCCCATACGAGTTGTGGTTTGGTCATACTCCAAGTGTAAGCTATTTCCGAGTTTTTGGTAGCAATTGTTACTGTTATACACTAAGTTTGCACCCTTGTTTCAAGCTCTCGTAGTCTTGATAACCTAGTATAACATGGGAATCATCTCCAGGTTGTGGGACCTATGCTAACTGAGATGAGACCTCCAGGTTCTAGGCTGGTTCCTCTTGGATAATCACCTTAATTTGCTTCTTTGATAGGAAAAGTAAATCTTTTGAGGGAAAGGGATAGAAGGAATGCTTGAAAGGGAAATGACTTGAAAGCAAACTACCTACTAGGTGATACACCGAAAATGATGGTATGAATTGCAGTATAAAAGATGGATTCAATGAATAAACTTAAGTCTAGGAGATCACAACTCACTGAATAGGCTGGCATAAGTATTTCATAGAAGGGTCTGCAAATAAAAGAGGGTATTCAGGGAAAGAGAGAGATTCTTTCACAAGCAACAACACTCTTAGGATTAGACAACAATCTATGACCTGCAAACAAACATTCACCTCTGCAACTCGGTATAGGAATGAGACAAGATAGTTAAGGGGTTGAAGTATACCCACAAAAGCATTCACATCAAATCATCCACAATGATACACAAAATTGCAGAAAGAAAGAGGGATCAAGAACCCTAAGATATCACTGAGAAGCATGTAAATACTGAATTCATTAAGAGATAACTCACACAAGAAAGCATAGGGACATGAGAAATGTCACAAAATATCTTCAATATCTGAATTATCAATGGGAATTTACAAAATGTAGAAAACCAGAGGACAGAAAAATGTCACAGATAGCCTTCTAAGAAAAGATATTTTTTCTCTTTACAAAATGTCAACTCTGAGCTCTAAAAGCTCCAAAAAATTAACTATATACATCTCCTCTAATGCACACAGGCAAGAGCAAAATATCTAATTAGGGTTACATGGATTTTCATATAATAATCAAACCCTAATTCTATCAAATTCGGCCATAAATGCACATGAAAATATCCCAGCTAATCAGATATCTGTGTTTGCGTGTCCATTCCATGTTTATACCCGTAAAAATCCAGCCGCCTTGATCCATCTACCTACCTGCAACTCGGTCTTGCCATAACTATTCAAATCTGATACTATGAGATATTTGAATTTAAAAATTGATAAAACGGTCACAGGTGGCGCTAAAATTCCTTATTGACAGTCGGCATTTGAAACTCAATCTCTCTTTAAAATGCGACCGTCAGATCTTCCTTTTTACCCAAGCTCGGCATTTGACTGCAAAACTAACCCGGCATCTACCTCAGGTTCCAATTTTCCTTCAGTCGCAGAATCTTTTAAACCTTTAGATGACCCTAGTTAAGTTTGGCGAACACGAAAATGGCTCTTTAGTCGCTGATTCATAGAATACTTTACTAACCCTAGGCCCATTTTGCCATTTGTCAACCTTGTATTCGCCCTTGACTACTCTGTAGGCATACAACTCGGCAAGTTCTGACACGGTCCCACTGCAGCTTAGATTCCAATCTAACGGTGGGCGCATGATCTCATATGTCAGAAAGATTCCTTGCACTTTTACGCCAGCAGTAGATCTTTATTAGACCTGGACCCACTGACATGTATTTATATTTCGGCCAATCATAAACCGGCATGTCACCCTAACCTGGCATTAGACCCACTCTTTATAAGGTTTAAATCAAACGGTGGTCGTTATACCGCTAACTTAAACAACATGCATCTTATCCTAGCAGTGTAACGACAACCGCGAGATCTAGTTGTACTTTAACCTCCCCAAAAGATCAGGACCCACTGACTCATCCAAGTCATCGTTTTGTGGACCAATCACATGCGAGCACATCAGCAAGAAAGGACCCACCTCCAAAGGCTCTGACAACAAAGCAAGATCGATGGTCGACGCATAATCTCATGGCTCTGACACAACGCATGAGATCATGCGCCAGCCGTTGGATCAAAAGGAAGCCAGTCGGCCGGGCCCGCTCTAACAAGTCTTACAAATCACCACCCTCGACCAACGAAAAGCTTCCATGTTGGACGTCGTGGCAGTGGACCCACTAAACAAATGGAGTGCTGCATAGAAGGGAAGATCGACAGTTGTCGTAAGATCACAAGCCTCTGACAGACCCTATGAGATCTTACGACAACCGTTGATCTCATCAACTGGGACCCCACTTAAATCACTTAACCCCAGAAATCTTAGCGAATGCGCGGCCAAAGGAAATTCGCTCAGTCACTGAATAGAATTCTTAACCTCGGCTAAGTCTGAACAATACGCAAACAAGGCATTCGCAGAATCGCTAAACCAAAAGTCCAACCTGGGGTTTTAGTTAGCGAATGCCCGACTGAAGGCAATCCGCGGAGTCGCTAAATACTTTAGGGCACCACCATTTTATTTCGCGACTAGGAGAAACGTTGCAGTTGCTAGTTCGCCGAGAGGAAAAGGTAACCGCCGGAAAAATAAGAGAACTAGCGACCGAATGAAGAATTACGCACATGGGTATTGAGGAAATATAAGTGGCCGATAAAGTAACATGAAAATAGAATGAACGCTAGGGTTTGCAGGGTTACTTCTTGGCAACGGCTACTTTTTTCAAATATTTAAACTGCAGACCAGGGAATAAAACAAATTGCAGAGGTCAGAAGACAAGGCACAATTTCATGAAAATTTCAAGGACGTTTAGCAGGATAAAAAAACAGAGACCTTGGGATAGATATTAGCCA
The DNA here is from genome assembly GCA_027943335.1 of Chamaecyparis obtusa. Taxonomy (NCBI): domain Eukaryota; kingdom Viridiplantae; phylum Streptophyta; class Pinopsida; order Cupressales; family Cupressaceae; genus Chamaecyparis; species Chamaecyparis obtusa. Next base: position 85,890 of record BSBK01005083.1, read on the forward strand.
AATTTGCATGTACAGGAAAATTAGGGTAACAGTTACATCAAAAGAGATGTGTACTCTGGCAAGTTTGAACCAAAGAGTGATGAAGGCATATTTTTGGGTTACTCTATCAAAAGTAAAGCCTACTGGTGTCTGAATAAGAAAAAAGGAAAAATAGTGGAAAATGTCAATGTAAAGATAGATGAATATTCAAAACCAAGGGAAAAGAACAGTCACGATGAATCAGACATTCACCAGGATCATGATGCTGATAATCATTTGGAATTCAATGAAATGATTGTTGCTAATGAAGAAGAACAGGTAAACAAACCCTTGGAGCAACGTAATGTGCCTGAGCCAGGAAGGGATTAGAATATAAGACCAACTGAGACTGATGAACAAGAAATTGTTCATGACCTCGCTGGAAATGTTGGTCAACTGAAAAATGAAGACCGGGACCACCGACTATTTCTATCAAGGTATGTCACATATCACTCCACTGATAACATTATTGGTGACAAACATGCTAATATTCTGACCAGGAGAAAGGCTAGAGAAAGTATCTGCTTACTTTCCAGTATAGAGCCCAGAACTACCAGAGAAGCTCTGGAGGATAATAAGTAGGTCAAGGTGATGAAAGAGGAGATTGAGCAAATTGAAAAGAATGAAACATGGACTCTTGTTCCCAGACCACAGGACAAGAATGTCATAGGGACCAAGTGGGTGTACAAAAACAAGCTAAATGAAGAAGGAAAGGTGGTAAGGAACAAGGCAAGGCTAGTCTGCAAAGGTTATGCACAGGAGGCTAGACTAGATTATGGAGAAACTTTTACACCTGTGGCAAGACCAGGAGCAAGAATCCTACTTGCTTATGTTGCTCATAAAAGGTTCAAAGTATACCAGATGGATGTAAAGTATGCATTTCTGAATGGTATATTGGAAGAGGAAGTGTACATAGAACAGTCGGAAGGCTTCTCATCCACATAGAAAAATGGTATGGTCTGTAAATTGAAGAAGGCACTCTATGGGCTGAAACATCGATCCATTGAGCTTCAACAGAGGAATCAACCTCATCTTAATTAGATGGGTGACAAAGGATTATTGCTCGAAGGGGCAGCAGATTTCAAAAAAGGTAGTCAATTGACTAGCCTTTGGCATTATTGTCAAAGGGGGAGATTATGAAACCGGTAAGGAGCGTTTGCCATCAATGCCAAAGGGGGAGATTGGCAGCATTAACCAGTAGGGATGAAACCGGTATATGACAAAGTGGTGTTGTCATTGATGTCTAAGGTTAATATTGTTCAAACAAGAACAGATGATAATAATAGTAGACAGGTGCAGTTTACAAGAGGGACTAGTTAGGAAACCGGTGACACGTATTGAGCAAGAAGAAGTACTGTGACCAGTGAAGTCACTAACCGGTAACTAGAAAAACCAAAGCAGTGACCAGTAAAGTATATAACCGGAACCAAGGAACCAAACCGGTATAGACAGAGAAAGGAGTGACAGGTGATGACAAAGACGTGTACACTACCTAAGGATGGAAACCGATCATCTCTGATCAATGAGATATCATCGATACTGTTGAATCGATGAAAGTCACAGTTGACAAACACTTGTGTCACTCTTTGACCGAGATTTATTGCACAAAATCCGACTGACTTTGTGTTATAAAGAAGATCGGTGCAAGGCACAATTGAAGGTTTTAATGCTGAAGATTAAGTCATTAAAACATGGAGAAATCTCAAGCAAAGGAGTATGTGCCACGCATATGTCATTTCCTTTATAAAACAGAAAAAGCACATGGAATGCATCTGATGTTTCCACAGTGAACTGACACTCAACTGGGTGATGGATCCAAAGGAGATTTTTGTGGTGGTCGTGCATGCAAAAAGAAGGAAGAGCAAGAAGACTATTTATTTTTCAGCCTGTGAACGATACTGTTTGCCTTCATTCTGCTAAGAAGAAAAAGAGTGAACCTGTACGCTGAGAGAAGCTACGAAAAAGGTGAAAAGAAGAAGAGAAGAGTGTGCAAGGAAGCACAACAATCCGAGGAGAGCATACCTGTGGTGCTTGGTGATGACTCTCAATTGAGAAGTGCAACGATCTTATCAGGCTCAGTAAAGCCATTTAAAAAATATCAAACCCTCTATTGCTCTCTAACAATTGCAATAACAAAATCTCAGTATTTGTGTGGACATTAACAGGTCCCTTGCATTAAATCCCTTAACCGGATGATATCTGTGTAGATGATTTAAGTCCTCTAACAAGGCAGGCTTTAACGGGCCTTATTTCTTAAATCCCTTAACTAGATCACCTCTAACAGTGCGTTTGTAATCCTTTAACAAGGAAGGCTCCTAACACGGCGCACTTCAGAAGAGTGCAAAATTTGTGAGGTTTCCTCACACCGTCGTTTCCTCCCGATTTGGGTTTCTACGTGATACTGGTGTTGTCAATTGCTTTAATTTTGTGACTGCTATTTCTGTGACAGAATCTGTTCTGCTTATAGTTTTAGTTATATTATATCAAATTGGTTTTTAAGTTTTAGTGGGTGTTGATTCACCCCTCCCCTCTCAGCACAAGTTGGGACCATCATGTTGATGGCAGATTTATGTTTGCGAGGTCTGGAAGGTGACTCAAATTGATCGTCAAAAGCTTCATCGCTGACTGGCCTTAAAACAACTTTTTGAATGCATGGGCAAATGTGTCAAAAGTACTTTGCAATCTATAATTGAGCACACTTAGTCATTTTAATCATCATTCGAGCAAGTTTGTGGGAGCAATTTGTGAAATCCCAGTGTTTGCATGATCTGCAACCCTAGTTTGGCAAAAAAGGTATTTAAATTTGCTTGCGAGCTTAATTTTCAATATTTGCAGTTCGAAGCTATGGATGTACCTTAGAATTTTGATGTTAAGGAAAGAACTAGGTATAAGTTTAAGAGACATCCATTTTAATCCATGGAAGACGACTGGAAGGGTGCGTTTTCACAAACCCCACACGCAGTATTACATCTAGAAGACATTAGGGCCTATATCCATTGCAAATTGGAGACTATTGGTGACACTCAGATCGTCCAAGAGCTAGTTAAAATGTTAAATGATGATGGATCCCTGAAAGCCAACTCTGCAAAGATGGAAAACCTAAATATACTACAATGCCAGAGTTTTATGAGTTTGATGAACCTAAATGGATTAAGATAGTGCTGAGTAGAATTCAACATTAGTTCTCCTGGATTGGACACAAACCAGTAAAGATTACCAAGGAACTCATTAATTTGGTAACTAGACTTGACAACGCAGGTAAAATACCTACTGCAGCGAAAAATACCAAGAAAGAAGTTGAAACCTTAATGGGATCCAAGTGGAACAAGCGTGTGATAACCATCGCAGACATTAAGCAAAAGGGTGTAAGACTTGTTTCCATGATTCTCGGCTACAAAATGCACTATAGTAGCAAGATAAACTCTGTGTCAACAGGTATTATCTTCATGGCCTATAAGATGGTTACTGAGAATGAGCACTATGATATGAGTGAAATTCTGAGGCTACAACTGTTGGAGAATCTGAGGCAAATCAAACGTGATATGTCAAGTTCCTTCAAGTTTGGATCATTGATATTACATCTTTTCTTCCACATTGTACATAAGTTTCCTGGCATGCATCCTCATGCATGGAATGAAGATGAACCTACAGCTACTCAGATTAGCAAGTATTATAGAATGCAAGATAAGAATTGGGTTGATGGTGAATTATTTGGTATGTTCAAAGTCTTTCAAAGAGAAATGAAGCAAACGTAGAGCATACCCAAGGAGAGTGGAAAAGTATAAGGAGACCATCTACTTTATGATGGTGATAGATTACATGTGCTTTGAGGTAGTTGAACCAAGAGTGCGATGGTGTCCTCTCATAGGTTATGAGGTGAGCTCTTAGATTCTTATCCCTCACGTTGAACACATCTTAGAATCTGAGAAAGATCCCACAAAGGAGAGATGGGGAACGTATGAAGAAAAGTCTCTGATGGTTGGAGAGGAATTGACTAGGGGAGAAAAGAGGAGGAAAGTAGAGAAATTTCTTGATAAAGTTGCAGAAGGAGAAGGGATATCTAAGGAACAAATAGCAGAACTAAAGAAAAAGGCTACAGAGAAGTTCACTAGACAGGCGAGCTTAGAGCCTACACCCCTACAAACTGCAGAACTTGTAGACATATCTGATTCACCTCTAGTAGTAGTCACGATACATGATGGTTATAGAGAAACAATAAAGGACTGCAACAGTAAAAACTGAGAAGAAGAAAGAAGAAATACCTGTGAGGACAACAAGGTCCTCTAGACCTAAGATGATGAGCTCTGGACTTGGTCCTAAAAGGAAGACCTTTGTTACTCCACTCACGGAAGAATCTCTAGCGAAGAAGCAAAAGAAAGAAGAAAAAGAAGAGAAGAAAACAGAGAAGGCTATTGAACCTGTTCACAAGGTGATTGCACAAGAGAAGCCCATTGAGAGGCAACTATGGAAACCAGAGTTAAAGCAGTTGGCAAAAAGAATAATAGAGCAAGGCAAACTAAATCAGTTACCCAAGTATTATGAAAGGTATGATGAGAAGGATAAAGTTGAAATAAAAGATATTGTGATAAGTCATATGTTAACTTTTAAGAAGAATCTGATTGAGCTTGAAGGCAGTATTCCAAAGGATTTGTTTGATAGATTAGAAGTTAGAAAGCAAAGAGCCTTAGAAGAAGATAATAAGATCCGTGTGAAAGTAATAGAGGATATGCATCCAGTTATTTCCCATAAAGAGATTGAAAGAATTTTGAAGGTGGTGAAACCTTTATTAAGGACAAAGACAAGATTAATCAAGATAATAGCAAGGAAATATGAAGTGGAAGAAAATACACAAAAGGCCATTGACAAGTTGCTACTTGAAGGTCCTGAAAAACCCAATCCCTCTAAGAGGACCAAACCGAAAGACATAAAAATTGGTGAATCTAAGACAGTTAGAGCAGAAGAATAGTCTCGGGATGATGAAAGCACTAATCAATTCTACGGTACTGTACAGCAACCTGACTTCTTTGTTGAAGGTGCGGGCATCACACTTGATGCTAATTTAAAAGAAAATGATCCATTCTCATAGTTTATACCTAAGGTTTTGAGTGCAGAAACAGAGATTGCAGATAAAGGAGAACAGAACAAAGAATCAGACAAGGTCGCGGAGCTAAAGGTTGAAACAAAGGCAGAATGTAATATCCCCGGCTAAGATATTGTCTCAAAACTGATTTGGGTTGTCTATTTTGAGTGTTTGACATTTTGTCAAACACTTAGCATGCAAGCTCTAATACCACTGTAAGAACCCCTATTGGTTCTAACTTTAACAAACACCAAATTGCGTCATTTTTATATGTTTAACATTTCATCAAACACTTTGCGTGAAACCTTTATCTTGCTGTCTTTTATTTTTAGACTGTATTTGCTTGCTTCGAATGGTTTCAAATGAATTTTAAATGCTAGTAAATGATTATAAAGAGGTCCAAGCAAAGAACTGAAATACAAATGCAATCCCTTTTGACCATTTGAATGCATACATAAGATTTCTTCATGTAAAATGTGCATCTACAGCCAATAGACATTTCTACAAACACTTGGCATGCATCCTTACAATTCTTTCACCAAAGAAATGTTTACAAATATACTAGAAACCATACATATATTTTAAATACAAATTGGCACCTTTAAAAACCAAACGCGGCTGCCTTGAAATAAATCGCAGCCCCAAAGAAATGTCATGCAATCCACTGAATTGTGGATGCCAGCAGTATTTAATGGCTCCCTTACCGAAGAAAGTATTAAAACTCCAAATGGCTACCAAGTAGGAGAGACGGCAGCCTCCCAATCAAACCGTAACTGAAAACCTTAAACCGCAACCTCCTTAAAATAATTCGCAGCTTCCTTGAGGAGTTACAATTTGCATAAGTTTGAATAATTCTTCAATCGAACCCTCATACTGATTTACCAAACACTTGTAATCAATTTCCAACACAATTCATTGGCATTTAGAATCCAACTCAAAGTGTAAACAATACCAGAAGATTTCAGTCTTCAAACCCTTCTCAATTCCATCAATGAGATTACATAATAATGACAATTCTGGTATACAGCAGCACCAAAACTATCAACAACAATCAGAATTAATTCTCAAAATCCAAAGCACAATTCACCACTGAAATCCAATGATTCAAAGTGCAGAAAAGGGGAGGAATCAGTTCTCAAACCCTAGCTGAAGAACTTCTCAACTATTTCTCCAAATGATTGAAAAGAAAAGCCAATAATGAATAATGAATTCTCCATAGTGTCTCTTTTTTATAATAAAAGAAGTGTGGCTTCTCCAAAACACTTTTCACTTAAAAAGCTTCTCGCACACTTTCAAATTATAACACAAATGATAAAGTTATTTATCAAGATAAACTTAATAAACAACTTATAATAAAAGCTTCATCAAATAGACTGTATTAAATGCTCAAGAAGCCCAACACCCTGTGCCTCCACTGCACTGCCAAAAATAGCAACTGCCCACAATAGACTTACTAAAAATATTAAGTCCCTCAAACTAGAAACTCTGCAAATGAATCCACAACTCCACTGATACCAATGCACAAGCGTTGTGCTATAAATAGCAATCACGACGATCACCCAAAATAAACACTTACTATAAATAGTATGTCTGTCAATCTGACTCAAACGAAGAGCAACCCTGACTTCACAAACCTCCAGAGTGGAAACTGACCACAGGCTCTACCACACGACCCTCTCCAACATCCTGATTAGCCTACAAAACTCATAGAAATAAGCTAATCTCCTATGCCTAAAAATGGGGACATTACACAGAAGTTGGAAAGTAGAAAGAAGCTAAGTGTAAACCTATTGATACTTCAGTGAGCGATCAAATGAAAAGCCTTGAACAAACTGTGATTACACCTCCTAGAAACCTATTGTTGGCAAGTGAACATGGAAAGGCACTTATTAAAGGAGAGGAAGACCTAGATACCTTTGATGAAGATCAGTTAATGAAGATTTCTTTGATGGCCTTTGCGAAAGCAAAGGAGAGGTCTGAGAAGAAAACAGAGAAGAAGGACAAGATTCTAGACAAAGCCTTGGATTCTGTAAACAAACTACCTCCCATGCCCTACACATTTCAAGGTGGAGACACTGTGGACAATTCGGATAGAGTACTTGATAAATTTGATGTGCATTTTAAGTCAATGGAGGTCGGAGCAGAGGAGAAAATAGAGAAACATTACAAAGTAAAAAGACTTAATGAGATATGCAGATCAATCATAGAGGATCAGAAAATACTTGAGGGTCTCTTTAGCAAAGCCTTTGCTCATCCTATCATCAGCTCCAAAGATGATATCATCCACGAAGATCTCAGCAATTAGATTTCCATCTTCTCCAGTCTTGAGATACATATTGTTGTTGTCCCTGGTTCTTGTGAATCCTATGGTCAGAAGGTATGAGTGCAACCTCTCATACCAAGCCCTTGGAGCTTGCTTTAAGCCCATAAAGAGCTTTCTTCAGTTTACAGACCATTCCATCCTTATGTGCAGATGTGAAGCCTTCCGGTTGTTCAATGTAGACTTCTTCCTCCAGTATTCCATTTAGGAATGTGGACTTAACATCCATCTGATAAACTTTGAATCCCTTGTGAGCAGCATAGGCGAGTAGAATTCTTACTCCTTCCAGTCTTGCTACTGGTGCAAAGGTTTCTCCATAGTCCAGTCCAGCTCCCTAGGCATATCCTTTGCAGAACAATCTTGCCTTATTTCTTATTACTTTTCCATCCTCATTCAACTAGTTCCTGAAGACCCACTTGGTTCCTATGACATTTTTGTCCTTAGGTCTTGGCACAAGTTCCCATGTTTCGTTCTTTTCAATCTGCTCAATTTCTTCCTTCATGGCCTTGACCCAATTGATATCTTCTAGAGCTTCTCTGGTGGATTTGGGCTCTACACAAGAATGTAAGCAGATATTCTCTCTAGGATCTTTCCTGGTTAATATATTTGCATGTTTGTCACCAATTATATTGTCAGGGGAATGATATGTGACATACCTTGGAAGAACCAGTCTTTGTTCCTGGTCTAGTTCTTCCGGTTGAGCATTATCTTCATCATGGTCCTGGGCATCCACTTGTTCATCATCCTACACTGGCCTGTTGGGTTTAGGAACAATCTCCTGCTCTAGATGTCTGTCCATGTGTACTCCTCCTTCATCTTCCGTCATGGCTTCGCTGAACTCAAAGGCATTTCCTTCATTTAGGCTCTCAAGACTGTCATGATCCTCATGACCAGTCTTCTTATCTGGTTCTGAAGATTCATCAATTTTTACATTGATGCTTTCAACTATCTTGCCTGTTCTTTTGTGCAGACACCGATAGGCCTTACTTTTGGTAGAGTAACCCAAAAATGTTCCTTCGTCACTTTTAGGATCAAGCTTTCCAGAGTACATATCTCTTTTGATATAACATTTGCTACTGAAGATTTTGAAGTAGCTTACACTGGGAGAATGCTTAAACCATAGTTCGTAAGGAGTCTTACCAGTTCCCTTCTTGACTTGGATCCGGTTGAGTGTGTAGATAGCAGTACTGACAACTTCCCTCCAAAAGTGGTGAGGCAGATCCTTCTAGATCAGCAGGGTTCTAGCGCAATCAGTCAGCGTCCTGTTTCTTCTTTTTGCAACTCCATTTTGCTGGGGAGTCCTTCGTGCAGATAGCTGCCTTTTTATTCCGTGCTCCTCACAGTAGTGAGTGAACTCTTGAGAGGTATATTCACCTCCTCTGTCTGATCTCGGAACACTTCAAGATTTTGCCGGTTTCTTTTTCCACTCGAACTTTGTAGATTTTGAACATGTGCAAAGCTTCTGATTTCTTCTTAAGAAAGACCGTCCACATCATCCTGGAGAAGTCGTCTACAAAGAGCATAAAGTATCGGTCTCCATGGTAGCTCTTTGTTCTCATTGGTCCACACAGGTCAGTGCGCACCAGGTCTAGAACATTCTCAGCAGAGGACTTGCTGTTAAAAGATGTTCCGGTCAATTTTCTTAACTGACAATCTTTACAGATACCTTTGATGGGCTTGGTAATCTCAGGAAGTCCTCTTACCGTTTTCTTTTTACTTACTTTGACAATACTGTCAAAGTTTATGTGGCAGAGCCTCTTGTTCCATAACCAGTTGTTGTCCTCTTTGGTCATAACACAGATTTTGCTTGATTCTCCTTTGACCGAGGCTATGAGACAGGCTCCTTCCATTGAGTCAAGATAGAAAAGATTACCTTTGCTTTGTCTACCGGTTGCGATATGAGTTCCGGATTGATTCTTCACTATACAGGAACCTTGTTCGAATTCCAGCAGGAATCCTTTGTTGTTCAGTTGTGCAACACTCATCAAGTTGTACTTGAGTCCTTCAACCCAATACACATCTTCACAGACAGCATTATTGCAGGGAGCAATAGAACCTTTACCTTTGATGGAGCAGGGGGCATTGTTTCCAAAGGTAACAGATCCACTGTCATTGAGCTCCAAGTTGATGAACTTTTCCTTGTCACCGGTCATGTGGTGAGTGGAACCACTATCAATGATCCAGTCATCATGCTGATGAGATCGGGATATGAGTGCAACTTCATTCACAACTGTGCTCTCCTCCTTTATTGCAACAAATGCAATTTCTAGATCCTCTGAGTCTTCAGACTCATTGTTTGTAACTCCTTCCTCCGCAAGATAGTATTCCTTCTTTGCTTTGCTCTTGAACCGGTCTCTTTTATCTTTCGATTCATTGTCTGGACACCTTGCAGCAATATGTCCTATCTTATTGCGGGAGAAGCATTTCAAGGGGAGTTTTCCCTTGTACTTCCCTTTTCCTCTGGGGAATTTCCTCGCAATGAGTGCTTCAAACTCATCTTGCTCCATCTCTTCTGAGAGTAGATTCTCAACAAGGTTGTCAATCTTTCCGATAGAGCAATTACCGGTTTTTCTTCCCTTTTTAGTGGAAGAGATGTTGACAGAAGACTTAACGCTGCTTCCTGAACAGATAAGCTATTATCAAAATTACTTAATTCGAAGGCAGCCTACTTACCGATTAAGGAGTCAAGGGTGACTTGATCTTTGGTCACCAATCTGAGCTCTTGAATGGCAGAGATCTTGATGGCATACTGAGGTCTGAGAGTTCTCAGTATTTTACTAACCACCTCCTCTTCACTGAGCTTTCCTCCAGTGCATCTGATGGAGTTGATCACCTCTTTGATCTGGTTGCTATATTGCTCAATGTCTTCTCCTTCGTTCATCCTCATGTCATCGTACTTTCCTCTGAGGCTTTCGACCTTGGCTCTTTGAACATTAGGATCTCCTCCATAAACCGTTTGCAGCTTGCCCCACATCTTGTAGGCAAAGTCAAGATGCTCTATCTCAACATAAACATGATCAGGTAGCGTGCTAACTATCATGTCCATGGCAGTTGTGTGATCGGTCTTGATCTTTAGCTGATCAGGTGTCAGAGTGCTGGCGCGTTCACTGTAATCAGCGGTAGCATGATTTTAGCACTGATCACCAATGGTCTTCATATACAGCTTCATTCTGCTACACCACAAGGTGAAGTTTTCCTTAAAAAACTTTGGTCCTTCCTTTCTCATCATCTTGTCTTTTTCCTTGTGCGGTTAAGCTACAAAGAAAACAAGACAAGGCTCTGATACTAATTGACAGTCCCAACCGGTGTTGAGAAGGGAGGGGTGAATCAACACCTCTAAAACTTTACTCCTACAAATCTGATGAAGTTAACTTACAACTGAAAGGGAAACAGATTCATGCATATAATAACAGTAAGCAACCAATCACACAGTGACACCAGATTTATCACGTGGAAACCCGATTAGGGTGAAAACCACGATGTGAGGAGACCTCACAAAATTTGTACTCTTCTGGAGTACGCCTTGTTAGGAGCCTTCCCGGTTAGAGGATAATAACGCATTTGCTAGATGCGACCTGGTTAAGGGATTTGTTACAATAAGGCCTATTAGGACTTGGTTGGTTAGAGGACTTTGAACACCTTGAAGGATGTCACCCGGTTAAGGGATTTGATACAAGGGATCTGTTAAGTCCACCAAATTTATGGGATTTAACTATTGTAATTTGCTAGAAAACAATAGAGTGAATGACCTTTTACAGTTAACTACACAGTTTGATAAGATCTCTATTCGTGCTCAACTGAGAAGTAACACCGGTCAGTGCAGGTGTCTTCTCCTCTACTTCTGTGCTTCTTAGCACAGTTCTTTTTCACTTCTTTTATCTATTTCACCCTGGCTTCAGCAGCTTACAGGTTCACTCTTTTTCTCGGTAGAATGAAGGCAACTTTTATTTGCCTTAGGCAGGAGAATATATAGGGTCCAAACCCTAATTGTGCTCATCATGCATGACCTAATTTCAAATCATTATCGGATTCATCATGTAGTGAAGTGTCAGTTATCTAAGGAAAACATTTGATGCATGCCCTTGCTTTATCTGCCTAATGAAAACAGTGGTTGCGTGCCAGGCAACTTTCCTTCACAGGAGATAACACTTTGATTTAAAGCCATTGATGTCGGTTATAAATCCTTCAACCGCACCTCAAAAAGCCACTGATTCCGGCTTTAAATCCTTCAACTATGCCTCAAACCAATCACCAAGATAACTCAAAGTCACCCAAATTTACTGCAATAAATCCTGGTCAAGAAGAGTTGGTTGGAATAGATAGTTGACTATGACTTCCTCGGTTCATACTGGAGTCTTATAATATATCGGTTGAGTTCTTTATGTTGTAAACAGGTAAGAGCCTTTGACCTATTGTGGCTTACCAGTTTCTACAGTCCTCGGTTTGCTTATCCTTTGCTTGGCTTACCAGTTGCTCCATCCTCAATTGGTTACCGGTTGCAGCACGGTCCTTCAGCTGATGCTGGAATCCTCTTTTCCTTTACTATGTACATAGCCCGGTGGCTAAGGAGTTGTATAGTGACCGGTGGTATATGCATGTAGTCACAACGTTCTTGTATATTGACATCATTGGCCAAACCATCCTTCTTTCATATAGATTTGTTTGATTCTGTGGACTTTATAGAGATGACAAGTCTCTATGCTCTTTTTGCCAATCAATGACAACACCAGTACCGGTGATAGGCTTACCGGTTATCATCACTTAATGCCAACAAAGAAAGGATAAAAGTGTTGCAACACTAATTCACCCCCCCCCAGTGTTGCTTAATCCTAACAATAAATGGGTTGGAATTTGCCACTGTAAAGCCTTTAAGTTAAAAGGTTTAAAACAAAGTAACGAGAATCGGAATTGGATCGGAACCGGCAAGGCTGAATCAAATCGCAAATCGGCCATGAATCGGAATCGAATCGGCCACAAATCGGCAAATTTAAAAAACCCTTGAAATTTAGAGATTTTAACAATTTAAAACTTATTTCATGCACCCTTTATTGAATATAACTTAAACACGCTATAACATCATCAAATAGAAACTAACAAACATAAACAAGGAAAATAAATGATAAATCAATCACATACGTTACACATAAAATGTAAATTGTAGATGAAGTAAATAGAAATCATAGGATCATAATGAGTCAAATCATAGAATGTATGTAAGATGAAGATCCATAAGACATCAAATCATAACTAGGTCTAAGGTAGCCTTTCTTGGTGGTTGTTTTCAATTTTGTCTGTTGAGAAGTCATGTTTGTCTGGGATTTGGGCGAGAGCTAAGCTAAGTCTTTCATAGAGATGGGGTCGAAACCAAGTGATTTGTGATAAAACGAGTTAAAAACCTTTGAGAATCCTTTAACCAGCTTCAGTTTGACCTTAGAAAGCCATGATGAATTGTGGGAGGTAACCCTGCTGAACGCTTGCTGAATCCTGAAATTTGGCTAAGTCTGGAATTTTTCGAAAACCCCCAAAATCTAGAATCTACATCTGAACTCCTATGAAGCTGGAACCTATCTCAAACATCCTAAAAGTATTTATACAAATATAACTTAAAGTATAAGAAATTAAATAAATCAGACTTATACTTAAATGTTATATTTGTTTAAATCCTCCAGCCCCCTAGATCAATCTCCTCCACAATGTTCCGAGAAGGCAAAAAACAACATTAAAAAAAGACGTGTTTTTTTTAAATTTGACTTGAATTTTCCCTAGCCGCACGGCCGATTTTTGGCGATGTTTTTAGGCGATTCTGGCAATTTTTTGAATTAATCACTCAATTGGCAATTCAGCAGTGATTCATAGCAATGAAATCATCATTCTAGTTCAGCGGTTCATAAAAAATCGGCAGGTCTTAATCGAATCGCCAAACTGGCGATTCAGGAGATTTTATGGCCATTCTCATTACTAAGGCCTAACTTTTTAACTTAACATATTTATTTGCATTTAAAAAGCCCACCTTTATGCAATTCGGAAATCCTAGCTTCATGTGGCAAGTCATTGCAGAATTCCAAGGTTGATGTGTCAAAATCTCACTAATGTAAATCGGAAATCACCTATTCATGGAGTAAGACACTTGAATGTCACTTGGAATTGGCATGGGAATGTGGCAAGGTCTTTACGGCAGATCGGATTTGGCAAGCTTATGTGGCACATGCCACTTAGCATTTTTCGGAAATTTTCATGGCAAAAGGTAATCCATTTTCAGAATTCAAGGACCAATTGGGCAAACCACAAAGTGACTTTTATAATTTTGATGTGCATTGGGCGAAAACATGTACTTTGGGAAATTAAGGATGAGTTGGGCTAAATCACATAGAAGAAATTTCAAATTTCAAGGCCTTGTTGGGCGACATCATGATATGGATTCGGAAATCAAACATAGATTGGACCAAAGACACCATAAGATTTCAGAATTCCCATGTAGGTTGGGCAAGATACATCCTCATTTTCGTAAATCTGCCCCTGGTTGGGTGAGATACAAGTACATTTTGCTTGCCATCAACTTATTCAAATTGGAATTCTTCTTATGGTTGGGTTAAATCATTACATAAGTTTGTATTTGCCTTACTCAAACTTAGCCTTTGTCAATTGAATTCAGATTTGTTCGAACTTAACACCTTGATTTCAAACTTCTACATTTCTCCCTAAATCACTTGAATTCAAACTTCACCCAGCCCTTGATTGTTCACATCGATTTGATTGAAAATTCGCTGCTATTGACAATTATTGGATCAATATTGAATTTGACTCTGAATTTGTCAAGCCCTCTCGGGCTTGACCCAATTTACCTCTTTACCTATGTTTCATGAATTGCCCATTCACTATTTAATTGTGATCAATCTCAACTTCATTTTTTCCTTTTCCAAGACTAGGACACCACAGATTGTCTAAGGCTTCGACTTGATGATCCAACTTGAACACTCCCTACTAGCTCAAGACTTAGGCTTACCCATGACATGGACTTGCTAAATGTTGCCAATCTACTGCTAAGCTAGCACCTACTGACAGCAAAAGTAAAAAGAGGGGGTTCCCCATTTGCAATGGGACGATGGTGTGAAAAGGTCACAAGTTCACAACAGAGACCCAAGTTCAATTTCCAATATGAACATATAAAGTGGAATACTAAGTTGTGACTCTTGGTCTTCCATAGTCAGCTTCCAAATGGAAGTAATTTATGAATAGAAGTGGATTTCTAAATAGTGAGTCTTAGTCTTCCATAGGTGATTTCTAGTGCATTTCTTGTAAGGAGCTTGTATTGGTCTTATGTAGATGCTCCTACGAGCAAGATATTTGCTATCAATATGCAATTCAAATAAGAAAAAATTCACTAAACGAACTATTCATATTGAAAACGCATAAGTAAATATCAAATTAAATCTCAAGATAAAATGTATTCATTATATACTAGAATAAATCTAGTACGGATTTGTTTGACTTTTTGAGACTTTAGGCCAGATATTGAAGCGGAACTCAAACCTTTATTTATATATCCCTAAATGATAGAGACCTCAATGCACTTCCATTAGGGAAGTGTAGTAATTCAAGAGAGACTCAAGGCGATGAACTGCACATGAGATTAAACCTCTGGCCAAAGCATCATACATGTCTTGTTTGATGGACAAATGTGTATCCTATACTATCTGATGTATAGATGATTACTTGAATAATATAGTTAAATGAACATCTAATAGCTTAATAAGTGAAATAGACTTTAATTTAAAAAATCAGTGAACATTTGAAGTACAACTTGAAGGATGTTACATTATGGTAGCATGCATTATCCATTGTGAAATTGCATATGCATAAAAAATGCAATTTAGAACTTACATTCTCATATGAATATTTGAAATCTCCTATATTTCAAGTATTTCCTTTTTCTAGTTGTCATCCCTTAAAAAATGGCCTCCTAAAATAACTTTCCAAGAAATGCATCTATGCATCCCCTATTGTCTTCATCTAATATATGTGGCAATACATAGTCATTAGCATAACATCAATGTTAAGGAATATTAGATCAGAAGATTATATTATTTACTATTGCTGCTCTGGAATGCAATCGCCTATTGTGATTGATTGATTCCACAATAACCTTTTAATATAAATATTAATGTGTAGAGTCATGACCATACATGGCGGTTGCCATGTAGGGTCATGACCCTACGTTTATATTAACTAACCATCAATTAATAAAACAATGCGTTTTGCGTTTTACACCAAACGACTTAGGTCGTTTCATTGCAAAGTTTAACACACGATAATTATCGTGTGCTATAATAATATTACAGACACACGATAATCATCGTGGTTGTAATACTATTACAATCATGATGGTATCGTGTGCTGTAATATGATTACAGTCACACGATAACTATCATGTGACTGTAGTCATACTGTAGCACACGATAGTATTGTGTCTGCAGAGATATCTTAATAGTGTATAAAGATTTACTTTGAGGTTTTTGCAGTATGCCGATTTAATACTAATATATGTAAGTATATAATTATATATATATATGAATATACTTAATATATCAGGCATTAAACACTATCGAATCTATATTTCAACACTCCCTCTTAGTGAGAGAGGGTTTCAGATGGATAGTAGAAAATCATAGTAAGTCATGATTACCGACACAATTCGGGGCAACATAAAGAAATCTTAGTCATGACATATACTTGGACATTTCAATATCATGATATTCGGCCCAATCCAGGACTATCTATTACGGTGTCAATCATAATATATAAGTTATTACACAGTCCAGTAATAACATCTCAACGTCAAGATATCCAGCACAGTCCAAGACAACCTGTTAGGGTGTCAATCTTGAAGTTTCGTTAACTATTGTCAAGATCGTCACCTTGCAATAGTAACCCCAATAGAAGATCATCATCTTCTTGAACACAATGAAATATTTCAAAAAATAACTTTATTTATATATTCATGAATACAAAGTACAAGAGTAGGAATTTCATCCCAACAAGTTTATAGTCTTGTCATACCAATTTTTCTCCTGAAATACTCTATCTTCAATTTTGCAAGAGGTTTGGTAAAGATGTTAGCATTTTGTTCCTCAGTGCTGATCTACACTAGTTTGATGATGTCAACCATATCTCTTATGTAATGGTAAGGAATCTCTATGTGTTTTGATCGATTATGGAAAACTGGATTTACTGAGTGCTTTATACAGCTTTGATTATCACAATGGATAATGGTAGGTACTAGAGGTTTTCCAAATAGATCAAACAATAGTTTTCTTAACCAAACTACTCTAGCTCCCATTGAGGCAGCCATGTATTCTGCTTCAGTCGAACTCTGAGCAACAGTTGATTGTTTTCTGCTGAACCAAGATATCATTGCAGATCCTATACTGAAACAACATCCTGTGGTGCTCTTGCGATCTGTGGAACTACCTACCCAATCTGAATCAGAATATCCCTGAAGTTGAATCTCAACCTTTTCATATTTCAAACCAAGTCCAATGGTGCCTCGTAAATATCTCAGAATGTGCTTAGCAGTCATTAAATGTATTTGCTTAGGTTCACACATAAAGTGACTTAGTACATTTGTGGCATAACAGATATCAAAACGTGTGTTTACCAGATACATGAGTGATCCAACAATTTTTTTGTACGGTGATGGATCTGTAGGTTTAGAATCTTCAGCTTCACTTTTTAGTTTGTGTAGATTTGTTTCCATTGGGGTAGCCAATGGTTTACAATCCATCATACCAAATCTGGTAAGGATGTCAGTAGTATCCTTTTCCTGATTTAAGAAAATGTGATCTTCCTTTTGCCAAATTTCTAGACCTAGAAAGTAGTGTAGTACGCCCATATCCTTCATATCAAACTCAGCTACTAGGTCTTGTTTGCATTTTGCAATCAGGTGACCTTCTCCTATTATAAGCAAGTCATCAACATACAAAACTAGAATTATCATATCACCATTTACTACCTTGAAGTAGATGTTAGGGTCTGCTATGTTCTTGGAGTACCCTAGTTTGGTGAGATAGTTGTCTATCCTTTCATACCAAGCTCTGGAGGCTTATTTAAGGCCATAATGAGCTTTCTTTAACTTACATACATAGTGATTTTTATCATGTGTGACAAATCTTTTTGGTTGCTCTATGTATACTTCTTCCTCAATTTTCCCATTCAGAAAAGTTGTCTTGACATCCATTTGGTGTACTTTCCATCCTTTAGATGCTGCAATTGCAAGAATGGTTCTTATAGAGGTGTAACGGGCTACAGGGGCAAAGGTTTCTTCATAGTCAATCCCAGCCTTTTGTGAGAATCCTCTGGCAACAAACCGGGCTTTATGTTTTTCAACGCTGCCATCTGAAGCATATTTGATCTTGAATAACCATTTTGAAGAGACTACTGATTTGTTTTTGGGTCTGGGCACAATGTCCCAAACATCATTTTTCATAATGGATTGATACTCTTCAATCATGGCTTCTCTCCAAGCTTGTTTTGTTCATACTTTTTCAACACTGTCAGGTTCGGATTCTGCGAGCTCAATTAGAAGGGCAGCATAACATTTTTGTGTTCTTGTTCTCTTATTCTCCCTGAATATTTGATCTGGCTCTATTATTTTCTTCAAACATCTCCCTTGCCCATAAAGGTCTCTTGGTGTTATTTGATGCTACATTATTTTCATCATTTGGACTTGTAGGTTCAATATTTAAAGATATAGACTCAACATTAGAAGATGTAGGTTAAGATTCTATTGTTTTATTCTCCCTCTCATTCTCAATTGCAAGATCTTTATCTACTTCTGTTATGGAATCATCCTCAATAGTTGTGGATATGAAATTTTCTTCAAATTTTACATCTCTACTGATTTCTACGGATCTCTGGCTAGGGATGTAAATTTGATATCCCTTAGTATCTTCACTATACCCTATGAATATACCTTTCTTCTCAGAAAGTTATAATTTGGTTCTCTCCTCTTTTGGAACATGTATGTAAACAGGACAACCAAACACTCTTAGATGGCTTAGGTCTGGTTTGTTCCTTGTAAACACTTCTTCTGGTATAGTATTTTCTAGAATGTAATGAGGACACCTATTTTGTATGTATACTGTTGTGTTTACTGCTTCAGCCCGGAAAGAGATGTGGATGTTTTGATCATGCATCATGGCTTTTGCTGCTTCGATAATGGTTATGTTCTTTCTTTCCGCTACTCCATTCTATTGAGGATTATATGCTACTGTATACTCCCTCTTAATCCCAACAGATTTGCAGAATTCTTTAAAACTATCAGACGTATATTCACCTCCATTGTCAAACCTTAGAGTTTTTATTTTCTTGCCGGTTTGATTTTCAACTAGTGCTTTGTATTCTTTAAATTTAGATAGAACTTCATTAGATTCTTTTAGTTTCAGAAAGTATATCCAGGTTCTTCTAGAGTAGGCATCAACAAACACTACATAGTATAAGGCACCTGACAAAGAATGTGTTGACATAGGACCACATAGATCTGTGTGTATAAGTTCTAATACATTTTTAGATTTGTGTTCACTTGTCGGAAAAGATCCTTTTGTATTCTTCCCTAAGGCACATCCTTTGCATATATCTGAGTGTTCAGATTTAAGATGAGGTATCCCTAGGGTGATTCTTCTTAGGGTTGGAAGAGCACTATATCTAATATGCCCTAACCTTTTGTGCCACATCTCATTATTGTTTTGAACTTCATGGCTTAAGGAAATCTTTTGTTCACCACATAGTTTATATAGACTTCCTTCCGTAGACCCTATAGTGATAGCATTTTTTATATTTGAATTTTTAGTCCAGAAAACTGTCTTCATTAAATGTAACTCTATATCCTTGATCAGCTAGTCCTAATATGGAGATTATGTTTCTTTTTATTCGAGGTACATATAGTACTTCTTTTAACTGTAAGGTTACTCCTCTTATCTTGATTGAACATGTCCCAATTCCTTTCACAGGATAAGTAGAGTTGTCACCAATAGTAACTTCTTTTGAGGAGTCTCCTTTGAATGTTTCAAATTGATCCCTGAATCCAATGATATGTCTGGAGGTTCCACTATCAATTATCCATGTACTCTTGTTTGAGTTTAATTCACTAGACATTGCGAGGAAGAAGAGTGGATTTTCCATTTCTTTGACTTCAGCTAGTGTTGCTTGTATTTTCTTCCTTTCTGGACAATATTTGTGAATATGTCTATATTTCTCACACTTGTAGCATTGTACTTTTGAAAGATCCCTTTTATTGAAGGTTGTAGTACTCCTTTTCCTTTTTGAAAACTTTTTCTTTTTGTTAGACGTGTGGAGTGACAGAACTAATTTTTCTTTGCTAGGTCCTATTCCTCTTGAGATTAATCTTGATTCTTCTTGAGTGAAATCATTTTTTAGTTGTTCAAATTTTGGTAATGGAAGTCTTGCACTTATGCACCGAATGAATGATTCCCAAGAGATAGGTAATCCTGTTAGAGAAATTAAGGATAGTTCCAGATCATCCATATTATTTCCAATGGTAAAGAGTTGATCCCTTAGTTCTGATGTTTTCAGGAAATAAGCGGTGATTGTTTCCCCTTTGTTCATTTTCATATTCATAAGTTGTTGTTTCAGAGTCAATAATCTACTAGCATTATTGATTTCAAATGTGTCCTGAATGGTTTTGAATATTTCAAAGGCAGTGGTTAATCTTGAAATGCTAGGAAGTATAGAGTCTTTGACAGAGTCAATAATCAACTTCCTGGCTTTGTTATTTCACCTTTTCCAAGTGGATTTTTCTGCTTCATCTTCAAGTATTTTTTGTTCTTTCTCTATATAGTCCTCCAATTCGAGTTCTAAAAGTAGAGAGGTAATTCTAGTTTTCCAAGATATAAAGTTGGATGCACCCTCAAGTCTATCTTCCATTCTCATACTATGAGCCATTTCCCTTTGATATTATAATAAAAACAAATATAATTTATTTTTTTATTATGTTTATGTGAAATATCAAGAAAAATAAATAAAATATAAAATATATATCTTCTCTAATAACTTTGCTCTGATACCATGTTAAGGAATATTAGATCAAAAGATTATATTATTTACTATTGCTGCTGTGGAATGCAATTGCCTATTGTGATTGATTGATTCCACAATAACCTTTTAATATAAATATTAATGTGTAGACTCGTGACCATACACGGCGGTTGCCCTATAGGGTCATGACCTTACGTTTATATTAACTAACCATCAATTAATAAAGCAATGCATTTTATGTTTTACACCAAATGACTTAGGTCGTTTTAATGCAAAGTTTAACACGATAATTATCGCTTGCTGTAATAATATTACAGACACACAATAATCATCGTGGCTGTAATACTATTACAGTCACGATAGTATCGTGTGCTGTAATATGATTACAGTCACACGATAACTATCGTTACAGTCACACGATAACTATCGTGTGACTGTAGTCATACTGCAGCACACGATAGGATCGTGTCTGCAGAGATATCATAATAGTGTATAAAGATTTACTTTGAGGTTTCTACAGTATGCCGATTTAATACTAATATATGTAAGTATATAATTTTATGTATATATATATATATATGAATATACTTAATATATCAGGCATACTTAAACACTATCGAATCTATATTTCAACAATCAATATGATTGTTCACACAAAAAATAGAATGGAAAGTTCTCATTCATAGATATCAACATGATGAGCCTCAGTTCCAAAAGAAAGCTTACCTATATGGCATGACAATAGACATAAGATCAAAAGACCTCGAACAACTCAAGATAGCTAGCATTGTAGAAAAGGAAGGGGTGATGTTTGGCTACAAGAGACAAGTTGTTGGACACCATCATAACTCAATTTAATAAATCGGTCTCAAGTACATTATTGAATAAGAAGGCTAAAACTTCAAAACTCATTTTTCATATTTGCATGTGGTGCAGGAGCACCTTTGTTTTGCTTTGTTTTGTTGGCCATCTTTGGCACTTTGTTGTTTTCCCTAAGGTCATGTTGACCAAGTCGTGGACTCCAGTAGGGATTTGAAATCTATCTAGGTCCTAGGTTCTAAATAGAAGACTATTGTCTATTAGTCTTTTACTTGGCAAATGTAGATAAATGATGTCAGAGTGATGTCATGAGGTTTAGAGTGTGTGTAATCAATTTTGGAGTTTAGATGTGTTCTAGTACTCCATGGGATCCTCCCAAAGTCCCTACGAAGCAAGATTTTAAAAGTTGCTAAATTTGTTGTAAAAGTTGCTAAGTGCAAGTTTACCTTAAAGCCTTAATCGGCTTAAGAGGGCTGTAAACCTCCCCTAAACCTATTTTAGGGTTCTATAAGTGAACCTTGGCCCAAGTCCCGAGGTTGGAGAAACTACTATACGGAGAACAATTTCTGGAAGTGTGCACAGTGTTTGAATTTACTTGTATTTCAATAAACAGAGAATTAAGGAGTCAAGCTATGAGTTAGATTTCAGTCTATGGTTGTTTGTAATTGTTAATGTGTGTCCTTACTTTCAATTTCTGCAATTAGTTTAGGTGATCTTGTTCTTTTCATTGTTCTATTTAATTCTTTTGTTCTGGCACCACTCACTGGTTCTTACCAGGAGAGTTGTAATCATGGGGATCTAACTCACTATCCCATCGTTCATTTTGTACGACCTTCTGGGGATAGTGAGTAGACTCCATGAGTGTACCATATGCAGAAGAAGGGGCCTTGGAAAGCATGCTAAGTGTTTTTACAATCAAGCCCTAGGTGAGCCATGGTGAGCCCGACTAGGAAGGATTGAGCCAAGAAGAAGGAAATGTTGCAAAGGTGAAATCGGAAATGTGGTTTGGTGATTGGAGACGTTAGACATGGTCACTAGCAAGATTTGGATGCAAGGAGAAGGTGTGATCGATCCATTTGATCACCCAAAAACAAGAAACACTTCATGCAATCAGTAAAGGCCTTAAACCCTACCAAAATCACCTATTTGTGGTTAGGGGATTGTACGGCCTGGAGGAACCCTAAAACCTCCAAAATCCTTGAGAGGTTGGTTAATGTTGCAAGAATTCACAATTAGTTTGTAGGGTCATTTGGAAGCAAATAGGTGAAAGACACTATTTTCTCAAAGGAGGAGGCCTAATTGGGGCTCTCCCTTGTAGCACTAAATAAAGAAGGAAGTGTGAGATCAGTAAGTGAGATTGGTGAAGTGAGAGTTGAAATACATCAAATAGAACCACATAAGACATTGTCCAACACCTCCTCATCTCTGCAAGTTCCTAAGTTCATTTTGAGGCGGCAAGCTCTTATCCTAGTTTAAGGGTCAGTGTATGCATGGAAGGAGTAAGCACCAAGAATTGCTTTGTCTTGGTTGGATTGCATTGGTAGTTTGGTTGGGGTTGAAGACCAGGGGATTGAGCCTTTGAGGCCATCCTATAGGTCAGTTGTGTCAATTGGAACACTTAAGGGTCACTAGGTGGACCTAGGCAAGGGCTAGTGATTAGCTCTCCCAACCTCCCTATCAGCATGTATGGCTAAATGTAAGCTATATAAATTTTAGAAAATTCAAGTTAGCTGAAGCTTGAAAATGATTTAATATCCCTTTCAACCAAAAAGGGAAGGACATTGTCCTTTCATCATACAAAAAACACTCCACGTTAAAAGATTCTAATGCAAACCAGGGTTATCACAACTACTACGAAAGAGGCTGACCTGATTGTTGGTAATTCTTACATCCTGAGGGGGTGCACAAGCTGCAATTCTAATCGTAGCATGGAAACCAGGGAGGCTCCATAATGTTATACAGCCACCTCCGCTGCCACAAGCCTGTTAAAGAAGAAAGCAAACATTAGTCCAGAAAAAGGTATTCATTAGGCATCTAATTCTATTTCATTGCTTCTGGTGTTACATAGTGAAATTTCATTCAAATGAGAGACTATATATTCTGGAAATGATGTATAAAAACATGTAGGCTATCTGCCCATTGTTAGCATTCAATATTTCTCAAACTGCAATTATCTAGATGGACTCAATTATCAGATCAATAACATATATACAATTATTACTCACTTAGCATCATCTAGTACATCTTAAGACCTTTTTTATGTTTTCCATGATGAAGTAGCTTCCAACCAATTGACCAGCTTAACAATTAAATTTATCATTACTCAATGACATGCCATTTATTGCAAAAAATAATAATTTTATAAATGCATCAGTTCTTCCTTGAAAATCATTAATAGTCTTGCTGCTTGAGTATTTAGCTTTTATGCTTGCAAACTCGTCAACTCAATCAATTGATTCCTTTTAGGACGTCATATGAAGTTTTAGCAGCTGTTTTCTTTATTAGGGCTGCATGATACTTTGATGCTTTTTCTATTTTCCTGAGCTACACCCAGTTTGAGTAGCTTTGGGATATTCCAATTCCATCTACCCTTTTTGTGAATAGGCAGTACATTACATATGCAATAGTACATAAATCTATGCATCAAAAAAGAGAAACGAATGAAACATAAAACTTAAATTTAAACTTTAGAGAGGACTGCAAACAACAAAATGAAATTTAAGAACACAAACTCTTAACACATCATGCAAGTCATACCAGCCAGTTCTGAGTTGGGTCAAGTGCCATGCAACTGACCCACGGGGACATCCTATTTGAATGCTTTGTTATCTTCGTCGCTCGAAATGGGTCCAAGATTGCTATACAATGGCCATTCCTGCAGTCTGAATTTTAGGTTTAGAACCATGGGAATATGTGCATCAACTGTAAAACAGAAATTTAACTAATGTAAAAATATAATCTCATATTTTATAGAAGCCTAGAAGGCCGTCCTCTATAAGATATTTTCCTTTAATTGGTATTCTCCAATCAAAGAAGAAAGGATTCTGAATAGCTTGCAAGGTAGCCAAAAGAATATAAACCAAAAACTTACCCCATATACGAGCAGTCCCATCTTCAGAACCTGTGATAACCTAATCATATGAATTTCTCATCAGTGTCTATGCATTATGTGTAATTATAATGATAGAAAATAGAAAGGAACATGTGTAGTTATAAAATATAGAAGAAATGGCAATAGCAAAGCCTGCACACCTCTTTAAATAAAAAATAATAATAACATGGATGTAAAAAACATTTATAACAATAAAAATACATCAATAATATTTCAGAGATAAGTACTCTATCCTATGAAGCAAAATAGGAAAGAAAATACATTAAAGCCCTACAAATACTAAACAAAAATTAAAATTGAATACATATTCATGACAGTAAAAGAGAGTTCATTAGGACTGTAACAAGTGTAATAGTAACTGTATGATTGATTATGAAAAATAAGTTACACTATATAGGAATTACATTACAATGTTTCTAAATGAAACAAACGTAATCTAAAGTCCGAAATAGAAACTAACTAAATATGCCTAAATGACTATTAAATAGTATACATTGAGAAATATTGGATTTCTCCCTTTAGATGTAATATGAACATTGCCCTTGCCGACAATAGTATACTCTTATCCTCCTTCAAAGATAACAAAATCTTTGAATGGCGTGAATTCTATGAACCAGTTCCGTCAATGAATGAAATGTCTAGGAGCTCCAGAATCAATGTACCACGCAAACAATTTCACATGCTCTGTTGGTCTTTTAGCCGTAAACGCATAAAAGGCAACTCCGACTCAGTATGCTCCGCAACATGGGCCTTGTATAGAGACCCTCCCTGCTTTGACTATTCAGCAGCCAAGCGTTTTTGCATTCTTTCTTCATATGACCATACTGTGATAGTAATTGCACTGAACATTCTTCTTGGAGCTCTCCTAAGATTTACCTTGTTAATTATTGAGGACATTACAGAGGCACAAACCTTATATTGAACATCAGAAATAGGCAAAATAAATAGGACATAGGAGGCTCCGGATCCATCATTCTATGGAAACAACTAAAGCATTATAAAAGTATTAGAGTTCTAGAAATCTCTAGGGTGACATTCACACATATAGCAGTCAAGGCTTGAGGGTTATCACTGAAGAGCACACGGTTATACTAAGAGGGTGGGATGAATCAGTATAACAACTATTTCTTCCAATTTAAACTTTAACAAGTACAATAGCTTCATTACTAAATTCCAAAAATCATCCATATATGACTACAATAACAGAATGTTTTACATGGAACCCTGTTGATGTCAGTTTTGTACCACTACATAACATATAGCAATTGAATACTTGATATAGCATACCAAACACTCAACCCTCTCTTGAAAAGTATATACTCATGAAGAACATGAGAAAACTCCAAGGTTCCTTACACCTGTGGATACTAACTCAGTTATATTAATGTGATTTGCTGGTAATCACTTAGGCGGGCTTACGTTGTTCGTTCAAGGATGTCAAATTTTCATTGTGATGATGATAGGATCTAGCTTTGCAATGTATACTCAAATTTATATCACTTCCAACTTTGCTCTTCAAAACTCTAACTACTAAACTACTTGTTGCTTTACTGCTACTCCTATAGAATGGAAAGATTGGCAAATGGACGGAGATCAACATAATGAAAGCTTGCCAGCGGCGCTACCTCCATAGATGCAATGATTCAAGGGGAATGAGACTAGATTACCACACAAGGCTCCTTAACAAGCCGCTAAGATGCTAGTGGCCTAGTATATAGATCCCTCTCAACATTTACCAATATGACCATACAACTAGCCATCTACTTCTATCCTTACTTTAATTTGAGAGATGAGAAGAAACATGCAATACACCAAAATGATCATGTATATCCACCATGCAAACCACAACAATGAATAGAGAACAATTTTGATAGTATTTTGGCAACAATTCTCCAACATAACTCTCTTTACAAATGAGAACAAATGGCCTTATATAGAGGCTCAAAATTACAATGAGTGGCCAAGATTAAGGGGCAAAATCAAGGGCCAAGATTAAACCTTACAAACCCGAATTAGGGTTACCATCCTTCAACCGATTACATGAGGACACCAACTTTGTGGGCCAATGAGAAAATTACAATAATCTGTCAACCAATGAGAACATAGGACACTTGGCATGATTTGATTGCATGCACATGAAATTGCCACCTCATCAACTTTATCTTATAAATTTATTTAATCCTTGAGATGAGGTGAAGCCTCGGATGCTTGAGCTCATCCTTAGAAACTTTCTCATCACCACCTGAACTTGCTTGTACCTAATGTCTTGACCTTGAAAGGGTGAGGTCTCTATGCACTTGGGGTAATCTTGCCTTTGCCTCGGCGGCTTGCCTGGATGTGAACCTTCTTGCAATTTGAGAGCCTTGCTCTTGGTCACCGCCTTGAAATCAAACTTGACCTCTTTCAACCTTTCATCTCGCCTTCCTCCTTCATTATCCCTGCCTTCCTTTAACCTTCTAGGTCTTCTCTAACCTTCCTACTCGAATTTGGTTTGCATGCACCCCCCTCTGCTTCAGTACTCTTGGGTTCTGGGAGAACGTGCCTTGTCCATACCTCCTCTTGACCTTTAGAACTTGCCTACTTAGCCCATTACAACTTATCAACAAAATGCATGACCCTTTTGGGTGCTAGAACCTTATCAAATCTAACCAAGCTAGCTTGCATGAATAGCCAAGCCTTGCCTAGCCTCAAATATCTTCAAATCCCTTCCAATTTGCAATGAAACCTGCTTCCTTACTAATGTTCTTCTCTTTGGTTAACCCTTGAATGCCTTCAACTGTTCGGATCGCCACAACCTCTTCTCTTGGCATTAGCATCTGCCTCAACCATAGTGGTGCAGTGCATCTCCCCAAATCTGGATTTGGTTTGACTAGCAAAGCATCACCAACAGTCTTCCATTCAAATAGAAGAGGTAGGACCCCATGTAGAATTGCTTCCGATTTTGCACTATCCTAAGTTGCAACTCTAAATTCTCGCTGATAGTTCTAGCCCAATCAAACTTTCTTTTTCCATTCTCAATTCCTTCAATAAAATAATATATCCAAGGATTAAACTGTGTACCTGGAGCGGAGTCCATGACCCGGTTGAGAAGCACAATAAGGTCGCCATACTCTGATTTGAAATCTGACCTGGTGAGCCTTGATGACTTGGTGATTCCCTTCTTGCTTTCGTGTACCAATTCTGCTTTAGTAGGGCGAGGCAGGCATCCTGACTGTCTTGAAAGAACCTGGCAGCCTGATCCACCAACATTACTATCATGCCCTTCTGTTGGGGTATACTGAACAATTCCTTGCACAATTCCACACTTACTGATCTTCCTTGCCATAGAGGACTGGCCCCTTCTCAACCTATCTCTCAACTATATCATATCTATGGTGCCGATGTTGGTGTCACCGACTCGCTTCAATTTTGAGAAGATGGTGGTCTTGGGCGTCATGTCTTCCCTGTCTTTCTTAGTATTCATTCCCTTTGGGTTCTTGCTTGCACTAGCATCCACCATCCTAAACACTTATTTATGCCCCTTCTTTCTACAGTGAGGTGGGACTACACTTATCTCTGCCCCTTCACCTAGGGATGATCAAACATATTTCTGCCTCGCCAATTCCTATCACACTACACTTATCTCTTCCTCTCCGCCTTGGGATGGGATTACCACTTATTTCTGCCTCTTCATTACCTATGAGATGGACTACACTTATATCTCCCAACTTCTTTCCTAGGGGTGGGACTACCACTTATATCTCCTTTCTCCAAATCCTAAACGTAAACTACACTTATATCTCCCAACTTCAAGCCCTAATGAGATGATGAGGTGATGGATGGATGATGCAAGCAAGAAAATAAGGAAATGTACCAACCAAGAACAAAGAGAAAATCTGCCTTTTAGACCAGCTTTCACCCTCAAATCTGAAGATCGTCTTCAACACTAAACAATCAACATCAAAGAAGAAAGATAACAACTGAGAACATAGGCCACTCACCAAGAAATTTTGCAAAATTTGTTCCTCTAATTGGCAGGCCTCTTGCAATCTATAGCTTCCTCCAAACTGTGGTCTCTTCCTTCAAAATTCATGGCCTCTAGATGAAATAGTAGGTCCCAAACAATTTGTGGCCTCTCCTCCTCCTATAGTGGGTCTGTTCAAGCTCTCCCCTCACAAAAAGAAATCGTAAGCCTCCTCCTCCAAAAATCGCAGCACCTCTTACAAAATGTTTTCACAGCCTCCCTATGCTCTGCTATAACAAGTTTGCTATGCCTCGAAGGGATGGGAAGTCGCAGTCTTATGAATCAGAATCGCTGCCTTATAGATCAATGCTCTGCCTCTTAGAAGTTCGCTGCTCCTTTACTTAATTTCGCTGGTCTTCCTCTCTGCTATTTCGCTGCCAAGGCAATGAGGGATGAGTGAGGAAATGGAGGGAAGGGCGCTCTCCTTTATAGCAAACTTAGCCTCCAACATGAGGGCCGACCTGCCCCAAAAACAAACAAAAATCACAATTAAAAGCATATAAAAGGAGGGCCGACCTGGCTTATAATTAATAAATTCGCATTAAAACTTTATTACTAATCCTTGGATTTTCGAAATATCTTGAGGTAATAGGCCACACGCCACCATTAAGGGCCAGATTTTCGAGTTTAGGGCCCAAACTTTTTTTAAATTTCAAAGCAAATTTTAATATTGTTTGCCCAGATTTCGAAATAAAGGGCCAGGCTTTGCAATTTCGATGCACACATTAGGACTCAATGCAAACTTTAAATGTATTTGCCCAGAATTTATAATTATAGCCCAATCTTTTAATTTCATTGCATGGATTTATTTCCCAATGCAGATTTTCCAATGTTATTGCCCAGATTTTTAAATAAAAGGCCAAATTTCGAAATTAAGAAAAAGATGATAGGCCTAGTTTTGTCTCAAGTATCCATTTTGGCAAATTAAATTAATAGGCCATTTAAAATTTTCATTCAATTAATTCATTTCAACACCCAAAATTGAAAGATTTTCAAAAGACCAAATCACAATTAACTTCGAAAATCACAAGCCTTCAAATTTCAATAATTTTCAAAATTCACCATCTAAGTCCAAAAATTCGTTAAGGCATCGGGATACCTGGGTCTAAAGAAAATGCTAAGGTTTGCTCGAAAATAGGGGTCCCCAAATTCTTTGGGGCGATGGTGTAAAAACCACACAACAAAACCCTAATGGGAGAAAACCACGACAAATCATTGCTTTTATAATTCTTCTTTTACAATGTTTGTAAGCACCAACCTACTAGAGGCACCAAACCATAACTTAGTTTGTGAACACCACCCTACTGGAAGCACCAACTCCAGCTTCTAAATTTGTCGGCACAAACCTACTAGAGGCACCATCCCCTACTTTCACTTTGTAAGCACCAACTCACTAGAGACATCAACCTTTTGATGCAAATTCCACCTTGTCAGTATTGCTTCTACAACAGATGATGAACAATTCAATCCTTTCCTCCACAAACTCTCCTCTTCTTAAATCCTCATATTATCTTCTTTACACAAATCTGCCTTTTACTCTTCAAACATGGACTGCACATCTATGTTAGCCCGAGTTTCCAAGACAGGGGAATGGGGAAATGGGTTTCCAGGACACTTTCTTTCTCAGAGCAAGGGACGGCTATAGATATATATATATATACATACATGCACACACACACACATATATGGAAATCTGAAATTTCAAATATATTCATGAATTTTATAATATTGTAACATTCATCATAGCAACATAATAACATTTATAAATCTAAAAACAATCATCATTCATCGAATTATCATAGAACAAAGCATCAAATAAATCAAATCAAATCATCATAGAATAAGAAAATAGGATAGCATCAAATGAGAGTTCAAATTTGAATTTCATACATTCATAGATAGAATTCATTGAAACAATAAAAAGTATCATATCATAGATCAAAATGTGTAAAGGCTGCAAGTTTCAACAAAATGCAAAATTAAAAACTTAAAGCATCATATCATATGTGATGTCCCCATTTTGAAATAGAAATTAATATTTTATAAAATAATAAAAGAAAATTTAATAAATAAAATGATATAATATAATCTATTATTAAAATAATAAAATAGTATATAAGCATACTAATATATTATTAATATAAAATATTATTAAACTAATGATAATAAAAATCTGATATATTAATATAATATAATATATGGATGAGTCAGTATAATAATATTGAATTAAAAATAGAGGTTTTGAATGATGGGAGCACTCTGCAACTAGGTGTCCTTGGCGCCTCTTCGTAATTTTCGTCTAAACCCTCGTACGTGCTTCGCTCGGGATTGCATTAATGGCCTCGACGTCACCCGGAGCCATTAATGCGGGCCGCCTCAGCCAAGGGATTTACTCCTGAAACGCAAGGCAGTTTGCTCATTTCAAATGGTGCCCTCGCCGTGAAACCTAAGGATCCCCTTCAACCGTCTCCAGTGGAGTTAGTCGTCGCTGGTGAAGAAAAGACACAGCAGAATGGAAGGGAAGCGCCGACCGTTGCCAAGCCGAAGTCGTTCAAACAGGCCATCCAAAATGAACGAGTCTTCCCGGAAGGAGCAGCCTTCCTCGCAAGCGCCTAGCAAGGGATTTCAACCGCTGAAGGAAATGGAGGTAAGGAACCTATTCCGCCCAAGTTAATTGTTAAACCGAACTCACAGATGAATGTGGTTATAGAACAGGAGAAAGCTAGGCTTAAAGATTGCGCTATTTTTTTTGCTGCAGTTGATAGTTCTGGGGTTCCTTCTAGAAATTTTCTCAATGACTGGTTCCATAAAACTTGGGGGCAGAAACTAGGCTTTCACTTTACCTACTATCGTATGCTCCAAAAAGGTTTATTTATTCTATTTTTTTGTGACTCTAAAGCCCAGAAAGCTATTGTTGAGAAACAATTTTGGAGAGTTGGCCCTTGTGCATTTAGGGTAATTCCCTGGTCTCTCGAAGCCTCCCAAGATGAAGTTTTAGCACTATCCAGCCCTAGGTGGATTATTATCGGAAATCGCCCTCCGTTTTTGCTGACACTCATTCCGCTTGCATTGGAGCCGATTGGAAAGGTTCTCAGGATTGATCAGTCTAACACCCTCATCTCGAATACAGATGTTCGGATTCTTCTCTCTGTGAAACCCAGAGTTGATCTCCCTGAGACCCTGCAATTTGATACTGACCCCAAACCTATCTGTTGCCAGATAATTTTCTTGGGGGAATAGGTGGTTGCTTTGTGTGTAGAAAAGGTCACGGGAAGAATGAATGCCCTATCATCCATAAAAGAAATGCTCTTAGAAAGAAGGCTAACCCTCCTCCAAACCCTAACTACAAGTCAGCCCCTGAACTTCAGTTGAATTCAGCCAAATCCACTTCTCTTGATCGTCCCCCTGTTATCCAGATCTCCCCCCCACCTGTTTGGAACCAAGATTATGTCGCCCTCTCTGCTACCCTGGACAACCTCAAGGGTAAATTTGACTCTACCCCTGGTAACCCTAATACTAGCTCGGCCTTCTCTAAACCCCTAGACATTATTACTCTTGATGATACACTTGACTTTGGTCTAAAGGGATCTAAATCAAAGCATTTTCACAGAACCAAAAATGCTCAGCAATTGGCTATTGAGAAGATCAGGGTTAGAGCCATGAAAAATAAAAATGTGACTTAGCCCAAGTGGAAAACCTATGAACTTCCTCATAGTCAGAGGCCTCTAAATAATATCTCTCCGCCCTCTGCTCCCTATTCAGGAAGGTTGAACAATTTGGATTCTACTCCTGTTCACTCCTCCTCTTTAGATGTCTCCACTACCCCTCCGCCAGTTGGGGAAGAGGGAGGGAATTCCCCCCTTTCTGCCCAAGAAGATAAATTGAATGCATTCTCTGTTGTTGTTATTCCAGCCCCCCTCCCCTTCCTCCGCCGCCGGATAAATGGCAATATGTATCTATTGAGAAGAGTGAGGAAGTGTCCACCCTCCCTGAAGGGGGAACAGTGATGGGAGAAGTGATGAGGCACGCAGGGGAGCTTGAAGAAGGAGAGATTGTTGTCTCAGGAAGTGCCATTGTGAAACATCTTCCAGTTGAACCATTTGTATTTTCTGCTAACCCCTCCAAAAATAATGAAGGAGAGGAGCAACATATGAAGCCAAGTGATCCCTCTTCAGGCCTAGTCAAAAAGAAGAAGTGAGGTAGACAACCCCTAATCAGTGGGAACCCTGAACCTTCCAAGACACCCAAAGTTGACATGCCTAAATGCTTTGAGGGATTTAGGAAACCCATGGATACTGACTAATTAGAAATTACTATGATTGTGAACTGTGCTTCATGGAATGTTAAAGGGCTGGAAGCCCCTGACAGAAAATATGTTGTCAAGAGACTTCTTAATTCTCATAAAGAGTTAGATTTTCTTCTGCTTCAAGAGGTTAAAGCAGTAGGTTTTGAGCTGAATATTGCTCTCAAATGCATTTGGAGAGATGCAACTGCATTCTCAACTAAACACCCAAGAGGTAAGGGGGGAACTTCTATTCTGATTAGCCCTTCCTGGAAGAATACAGTACTATTATGGGGCACATCTCCATGTAACAGAGCAGTCTGGATTAAGTTGAGAGTTGAGAACCTTGTCTTTGGTCTATGCTCAATTTACGCCCCAAATGATCATAGAGGCAGAATTGAGTTGTGGAAGTGGCTTGCTGACCTTGAGCCTATTCCTTGGATTGTAGCAGGAGACTTCAACATGGTTGAGAGGGCCCATGATAAACTAGGAGGACTCAGATTTGAGTGGAAAGGCAATGAACCCCTTTTTTGGTGCAGAATGGTCAACAAGCTTGACCTGTATGACCCTCTAGCAGGAAGGAAGAATGAATCAAAAGGTATCTGGTACACATGGTCTAACTTTCAAAGAGGGGATAAGAGAATTTATTCCAGATTGGACAGATTCTACCTTAATAAACGGTGGTTCAGCTGTCAACCCTGCAATGATAACAATGTGTGAAAGTCTCACCCTTCACCCTTTCAGACCATCATCCCATCTTTTCCTCCATACAACTCATTGAGGAACAAGCCTCTGATAATCCCCCCAAGCAAGGCTTTGCCCTAAACACATCCCTTCTTAGGGATGAGGATGTCCAAGCAGCGGTCAAAATCATTGCCTGGTACAATGAGGAGATTGTACAACATGACTCTGAGGTTGACAAATGGAATCAGACCACTAAATCTTGGCAGGGTCTGCTCAAAGCTGTTGGGGTTAAGAAAGCCAAAGACTCTAGAATGATGGAATACCAGCTGACGGAATCTCTGCAAGAGCCAGAATCTCAGATCCAAGACAATCCGGAGTCTGAATTGCTCCTAGATAATGTTATAAAGTGCAGAGATTCTCTAAGAAGACTTCAATTGGTTAAATCTAAAGGAGCCAGAGTGAAAGCCAGGATTAATTGGATTAATTTGGGTGACAGAGGATCTAAATTCCTTTTTCAAACTCTTAAGAAGAAAGAAGCTAGAGACAGGATTGCTAGTATTAGAGTCCAAGACTCTGTGGTGTCTTCTCAGAAAGAGATCCTCAGTGCCTTCTCCTCATTCTACTAGGAACTCTTTACCTCTGCAGATTCTGACCCCTCCATGGAGAATGCCAGGAACAGGATTAGAACCATCATCCCTAAGAAGGTTAGTGAGGAGGATGCTAAGCTTTTCAATAGGGGCCTATCAGAGGAGGAAATCAAAGTAGCCATCAATAGAATGGCTAATGATAAAGCTCCAGGACCAGATGGATTACCAATTGAATTTTACAAATCCAACATTCATTGGATTGTGCCTAAACTTCTGCAAGTCTATGAGGAAGCTATTGAGGCAAGTACCTTGGGACCTAAGGTAAATGCTGGACTCATTAAACTCATTCCTAAGGAAGGTGATAGACTTCTAATCAAAAATTGGAGACCCATTACTTTACTAAATGTCATCTACAAGATCCTAGCCAAGGTTCTTGCAGTGAGAGTTGAGAAGCTTCTCCCCTCAGTGATTAATAGCACCCAAACTGGTTTTGTTAAGGGGAGATATATCCTAGAGAACCTCATCACTTGTTGGGAAGCTATGGATTGGGCAAAAGCTTCTGGGCAGAACTGTGCCATGCTTCTTATAGATTACGAGAAGGCATATGATAGGATTGAATGCAGGTTCATCATGATGATGTTGGAAGCCTTGGGAAAGTGCTGATTAGAAGTAATTTGCAGAGGGCTCACTGTAGCAGACCTAGAGGATGGCAAAACCTCTGTTTTACTGATTCTCTTACTGTAGATGCCAATTTTGTTGTTCAAGGCTCTAATGTCTTCAAGAGCATTTGGAAGGCTTGGAAGTATGTTAACGGGTTTTTGATACATAAGAAACCAATTGAAAGCACTGGGAATATATGCAGGCTTAAATCTATTTGATGGAACTTGAGTCATCGTGACAAAAAACTTGCTCTTCTACAGGGCTGTTCAGCTAAGAAGTGGGCAGGGATCGGTATTGCAACATTTGGTGATATCCTACAGCAGGGCAAAATTCCTTCTTGGGAATGGTTGGAATCCCAGTTCAACTTACCCAGGTCCCATTGGAGAACATATTTTGTCCTTAGAGAAGCTCTATGTTCCCTAGGTCCCATTAAAGGCTATTGCACTGAGTCCTGTTGTGCTTTCCAGTTATGTTGGCCTGACAGTACCCCTCTTCACCTTGGCAAATCCAAGTACCTCTACCAGTTGTTGACCAACAACAATGACATC
This sequence comes from Chamaecyparis obtusa, assembly GCA_027943335.1. Lineage (NCBI taxonomy): Eukaryota > Viridiplantae > Streptophyta > Pinopsida > Cupressales > Cupressaceae > Chamaecyparis > Chamaecyparis obtusa. The sequence continues at coordinate 121,053 of BSBK01005083.1, forward strand.
TTTACCCATGTTAATAGTAAGTGGGGCCTAGAAATTCAGGAAACAGAATGGATGAAATACTTCAATAAGCTGTGGGCCAGACCTGTTGAACCAAAGATTTCTTGCTTCCTGTGGAAACTTTCCCTGCACAAGTTGCCATTTAAGAAACTGGGAGGAGAGCCTAATATTTGTTTTGTGTGTAGACAACCTAAATCTGTCACCCATGTTTTCTTTGAATGCCTATTTGCTTCTGAAATCTGGAATATTTTTGGACTGTCATATAAGACCCACTTTAATGTTCTGAATGTTATCTCTGGTTCTATCAACTGCAGCAAATTTTGTAACTCTTTCTGGTCTTTGCTTTCTTCTGTTATTTTATGGTTCATCTGGAAGGCTCGAAATAATGATGTACTTGCAGGAAAGAATAGGTACCTTATGGAGTCTCGCAAGAGACTCATATTTTCTGATATTTCCATGCAGGTCATGGTGATTTTGAAGGTGAAGGAGAGCAAGTTCTTGCAAGTGCTGAGAGAAGGGAAGGCTACCATGGAGAAATCAAAGGTAGCTTATGGATACACTACTATGAAAGATAAGGATGAATTTGAATACACCCTCAAGGAATTTATCCAGCAGTTGAAGAATGAAAATCTGCACAAAGAAATGAGCAACAAAGAAGATAGAGACTTTAGAGTGTTGGGTACAACTCTGTTTCCCCAGACACTAATGATGAAGAGGAAGAAGAAGAGGACAGTTCCTCTTGAAACAAATCTGAATCTTTATTACAATTTTGTTTTAATAATATACTTATGTAATTGATTGGTGTACTCAGCAGTTCTGGGAGGTTTTGTAATATGTTAGATGCTCCTGATTCGTAAACTTTTGTACTAAACTGTTTAAATTATATGCAATAGAAAAAAATATAATAATATTAACAAATTATTAAATATAATAAATATTAAATAAGTAGTCACACTATAATTATAATCTATTATTATTTATAATACATTATTCATATAGTAAATATAATTAAACAAAATAACATAATATAATCCACAAGGCACGACTTTTGGAAAAAAAAAAGGTATAAGAAAACAATTACGGGGAAAAAAGAAGGGACACTAAGAAATAATATGGAAAACTTGGGAGAAAATAATACAGGAGAAAATGCAGGAAAAAAGCTAGGAGAAAATGAAGGAGAAAAGATAGGAGAATATAAAGGAGGAAATGTAGGAGGAACTCAAGGGAGGAAAAAAGTATAAAAGGAAAGTAAGAAAATATTAAGACCTTACATTGGGACCACCAAAGGAAAATATAAAAATAAAGTATAAACTATTACTTGCAAGATCAAACCAACATTTAATAAAAGTAATAAACTTATTTCATTCATTACATAAGAACAAGGAGGTGTTAGGGAATAGAAAACCAACACAAAAAAATAAAGGTATGTCCTCCTAGTAAGATGAAATATATGGGATTTAGTTCCATTTTATTTATATATTAAATTAAATAAATGTCAAAGCTTTAGTTGTTCTGAATTATATTTTTGTATTAAAAGAATTAGGAAATAGAAGAATTAATTAAGGAATATAATGGATACTCTTCAAAAGGAAGAGAAGATGGAATAAGATTGTGACTATAGAAAGTATTTATGAATCAATAATAATAACAAAATATTATATTTACATTCTACCAAAACTAGAAGTCTTTATATATTCTAATTTATTTAATATATATAGGAATTATATCAATTATATTATACAAGATCTCTTTTACTATTTGGCTTAAGTAGAGAAGATTGTAATGTTACCAAGGAGGCGCTTGTCTAAATCCAAGCAATGGCTATCTGTCCCAAGATAGGGTAGGGGTCAGTGTCCCAGAAACCTTGAAGGAAAGTCCCAAGATAGGAAATGGGCTTGAACCTGCAAAGTTTGAGGGAGCCCATTGTAGTTGGTCTCTAGGCACCTTGGATAACATCTACTCTTTGCTTCATGGAGTTAAAATAGTAATAAGGTTGGATATGAGTGTTAAAGATAACTAAATCTAATGTGATAAATGACTAATCCTATCATGGACATTACAATCCAAACCCTAATTGAGAAATTTCGGATAAAATAATCTTACATTTTGCCTCTTGCCGCTTGAAACAGCCAGCAGTCCCCGGGACAGTTAGGGGGCGGCTTGGCAGTCCCCAGTCGTCCTAGGGACGATCAAAGGTTTCTGAAACTTCAGTTGACCGTCCCCGAGTTTCCAGGACGGTTTCCGAAAATCTTGCTTCATCGAGGATGGCTTGGAAACATCTCCGGCTGTCCCCCTATCCCCGAAACCGTCTCCATTTACAAAACTTTTCCATTAGGGGTGCAAACACGTTTCTGGGTAACATAGCCGCACCTATTTCAGTATGAATCTGAAACACATTTCATATTTTTCTTTTTGTACTCTTCTAAATCTGCTATATATCACTCACAAAGCTGTCATATAGTTATTTACAAAAATGTGAACAACAGTCCTCCAAAACACTGACACACACCTTTCAATCTGCACCCAAATCTGATTTATAATCTGCATTAAGTCTTCATCTCTCCACTTTGATTTTTTGAATAATCTTCTTTAGGTTCTTCATTCACTTCATTACTCATACATTCTTCTTTACACCAGATCAATGCTGGTGTATTAATTAGACATACTTTATTCAACACACACCATCTACTGTCACACACAAAAATAATTTTATACCTTCTTTATATCTCTTCATAAAGGGAAGCGATCCTTTCTAGCAAAGTGTCTTTATTGAAAAGAGGCATCTCATCTTCATCTTATTACTAATTTCATAACTCAAGCGCTGCCCCCACAAATATTATCTTTAGTATTGTGATCACTATTTCTAATTGTGATTGCTGCAAACAGTTACTGTGCCTATCAATTGCATCATTCATTCAGTAATTTTCGTCATTATAATTCACTACATTTCTTTCTCTTTGAGTTGTGCCTTGTGTCATTATCAATCCAAAATTGAAATGGTCAAACATGAGATTCTTAAATCTTTTGAAGCCTATCCGTTATCTCACACAACTTTCTTTCATATTCCTTAATTGTTGTACATTAGTTATAGATCTTCTTTAAAAAAGTGTAATTGCTGCCCATATTTTTCATACATCATAGCATAAGCTTTTAATGTTATTGCTTCTTGTTTAATATTAACCTTCTTGACAATCACTACTATTGAATAATTGCTGCTCTTCATTATCATAATTGTTTTTTTAAAACGATTCTTAACAAGATTCCTGCATTATGTTCTTTTGATTAAAATTAACATAAGCTATTACAAGCACTAGTGCTTTTTAAGCAACCGATACATGCAGACTTTTCCTTTCTCTTGATCATTTCATGGCTGTGATTCTTTATAACCAAGCTGCTGACCTGTTGTTGCATATTAATGTTTCTTTCTTTAATATTGATCGCTGACTTATCCTTTACTTGTCCTTTAGTGAGGTAGGCAACATATTAAGTCTCCTTTAATATAATCTCCTCCATATCACTGTACACATACTTGAACATCTCATCAATGTCTGAAGCACACGTATCAATAAAGTCGTCTGTAGTGTAATAAACTTGCACAGCATTTGAAGTCAAACAGTGTTGATAATTATTGCAAGAACACTATCTGTTTAATATAGTAATTGATATATTTATTAATTATGCTAACTTCTGCTAACAAACAAATGCATTGTTGTCATTTATGACTTGTTCCTTGTCGTAAAATAATCATCTGTGTACTCACTGTGTGTCTTCAACAAGCAGAGAACTACCTTAAGAATGTAATCATATCCTTTGATATTCACTGCATTGCATAATCACTTGAATTGCTGACTTGTATATTTTCCTTACTGCCATCTAACATATAAGAGTGCATATCTTGGCAAGGGCGGTTGGCCAGCATTAAAGGTTGTCAGCTATGTATTAATTTAATTTATTAAATTCCTTATGAAGGACAAATATATTAATGAATGTCAGCCTTGGTATGAAGTTGGTTTTCATATGGAGCATAATAAATTTAATTTACTTTCTCTCCAGTGCGCCAAAGTAGAGGGTTGACCTGCAGTCTTGAATAATTCTTCTCTTGATTTTGTCCCTCCAATATCTCTGTTCATCATTGTTGCCTTGACCTTTGATATATCATTGCTGTTTTTACATGATTCATTAGGATTTAAACTTGGGTGATAAACCTTCATTTATATGCCTGTCTTTGGCTTTGGTGGCTCAAACGGACATTTTAAGACAGCTATTTTTGCATCCTCAATTCTTTGAGACATTTGTTGATGACTCATATCTTTGTCTATAACGATGCCTTCAACCACTTCTGTATAAACGAATCCTAGTGACATCAATGACAATAATCTCCTTATTCTTCCTTTGACATTAAAGGTAGCAATCCTCATTAATATGCCTTTGACATCAATGACAACATTTCCAGCAGTCATGCCTAAAACCCCAATCCACCGCTACCTTTCTTTCAGTCACATGCATCAGTAGCAGATAAGGAAGAGCTGATCTACAAATTAACTGTTAGCAACTTGGGAAGAAATATACGTCCAAGATCCATCACATTCAATTGGCCAGGAAATTACCTCAAATCTAGGGTGCAACCTGCTCAGACTTCAACCAGCTCTTTATACCAGAGCAGGAGCTAGGAATCGGGCTGTATATCAGTTCAGGAGGTCAACACAGCACTTCCAAAACCTTCATTGCAGTCTAAGTGTGAAATCCACTAATTCACAAAGAAATACACAGGTTGTCCCTATGAGCACAGCAAATTACAGGTAAATTTTCATTTTGAAGGGCTTGTTATAAGGAATAAACTTTGGTGCAGCTTACTAAATATTCTGAATCTGCATTCATCTTTCTGTCTATTTTCTAGAAAAGTGTTCTATCTTTCAAATTTCCATAGAGAGGATCATTACAGGCAACCACCACCCCCCAATCACCAACAATGTAGTGTTGCCCTGATTACATAAGGTCAAACCATAGGAAGCAATCCCATGGGTAAAACTATCTGCCAGAAAAAAATTCTAAGTTAAAATCATAGCATATAGCAGCAAGTCCAAGCAATTCATTCCAAACAGCACTTGTTGCTACAAAGGACACTCACTAAAGAAATCAAAGGGCAGCAAATTGCAAACTTGTGACAAGAGCGCACTAAGGGTAGTACTTGACAAGCAGTGAATAACAAAGGACAGTCGATTAACATATGATTTGAAATGTGTATGTTGCTTTAAGTTAAATGGGCCACTAGTTTTTCCAAGTCAAAATCAAGATAGAACAAAAAGGGCACAACAAAGATAAAAATAAAGCTCAATGTGCAATTAGAAAAAGTGGATGACCATCGCAACCCATTTCTTGATGCAAGTGGAGCTTCTAATTGCTAGGAAAAACAAGTAATTTAATAGCACGTGAAGACTCTCTATTCTTTCACAACAAACACTACAATATCAACATCCAAATAAAGTACATAGCATGGATAAATGATAAGGAATGTTGACACCATACAAACACAAAAGCAAAGGGCAAAACTACAGAATAAAAGCAAACATAAAAGGTTGCATAACTAAATGTATGAGCATGGCTAAAGCACATAAACAAAACAATTTTGCACAAAGGGCTATATTCAAGATACTTAGACATCATAATTTTGAGCTCAATATCGTATAAAACAAAAGTAAACACTAATTAGAAATTTTAGAGCACTTATCATCCTAGGGATATTAGGGTAATGGAGAAGCATGGGTTAACAGAATCTTACAATTCAAGGGCAAATGCCAACACCTACAGGCTATAATCCCTTTTTTTCTCATTACCTTGGTTAAGCCAAGTCCATACCACTCACAATGTATAATGGCAATAATTTATCATAGTTAATATATCTTTATGTGTGATTCTACCAAAATAAGCAAATGGAAACCTTCGGCTTTCATAGAAATGGTATCCTCGTAAACTACATTAATTTCAAATTTTCGACATGAAATTGCTGAGTACAATTAGACAAAAAAAATTTAAGAAATGTAGTAATTAACATTGTGAAATTCTAGCAAATGAAAGTTATGCACTTACAGTACCAATTTTCACATTCATTAAGTATACCATTCCAGTAAAATATAAACCTGGTTTTGGGATGGCCGAGCAACAATACACTGCAAATAATCTGAATGCCCTTTGAATGTCACTGTGATTTTTCCAGTATTCTGTTAAGGGTCAAAAGAAAAATTGATGTTAACACAATTAAGCAATTGCAAAATGTCAGTCCTATAAGAACATTACATAACATCAAAAATAGAAACCTTAAAAATATGTATAAAACATGAATGGCAAGTACATCTGAAACTGTTTAGGTTCATTTCAAAGATAAACATCTATACAGTTATAATAAGCTCAATTTTGATTTTTACAGTTATAATAGACTCAACATTAGCATAAAAACTAAGTTACCGGTACTTCATATTTTTCTTCCAAATACTGGTACGGTACGTATCAGAATCGGATACGTACAAAAAACCCTGTGGAATCGGACTGGGTTCGATTTTTTAAAGCCTGAAACGTATGTGAGTTTTTCATCCCGTATGCAAACGTTTTTGTGTTGACATGGCTATTTGACTTCGATTCTGGTTTTCGACATGAGGTTATGTCTGTTGAATCTGACAGTGACGTGTTTTTAAAGCCTTTTTCCACTTTCGAAAACCCTAAAATCTAACAAATATCTTGGCGTTTTTACATTCCTCCAGTTATTCCTCCTGCCGCAAACAAGACTTTCATTCTTTTCCGCTCAGAGTGATTGTGGCTGCAACCTGAACAAACTGTGGCTGCGACTGCGACTGTGACGAAGCGACTGTGGCTGCGACTGGGACGAACTGTAGACTGCGACTGGGACGAAGCGACCGTGACGAAGGGAGAACAACCTGTGTGGAGAATAAAAATCTGCAACCTGTTTTTATTTTATGTTTAATTTATAAACTCTTAAGTTGCCGGTACTGAATACTGTATACAATATACAATAATTATTTTATATTGTATATTATATTTATATTGAATGTTTAATATGTTTCTTGGTATATTTTATAAATTATATTATATTGAATGTTAAATATGTTTCTCTCGGTATATTTTATATTGAATGCTATAATATTGTATATTAAAAATTTATATAATATTGTAAGTTTCTTATTTAATTGTATATAAGTATAACATTTAAATTTTAAACTGTAAGGTTTTTTAATTTTAATGTCCAGATATTATAATATTATTAATTTTAAAATTTATAATGAATAGACTCTTAGAGTATTAAAGTATATATATATATTTTATATGTTTTTTCTACGGACGTACCCAAACGTACCCAAACCTCCCTCCCAAAAAATTGTCGTACCCACGTACCCGTACCCGTGCCGGCAACTTAGCATAAAAACATTGGACTATATTGTCCTCAATTTTGTATTCACAAAATTTGGGCAACCAAAAATTTCGTAGGATAAAACTCTCTAAGGCATTTTCTTAGTTGTTTTGTTTGATTTTGGTTTTATTTTCACCCTAGGATTGTGGCATTTTCAATTACGCTCATTTCGAGCTATTGTAGGCCTCAATTGGAGCTGTATGTAAAAAGTTATTAAGGAATTAAGCATTTTGGAGGTGGGTTTTTTCAGCCTAACAGCATATCCTTATTCTTTGATTAAAATCTTTCATGGGGTGGGCTTTTCGTTGACAACTACATAGCATAATAGGTGTTATTTACATATAAGATGGAGTTAAAACCCCACTATCATATGTTCTCATTAGAATATGTGAAATCTTAATGAGTTTTTAATCAAAAAGTGGACATTTAAAGTTTCATTACATCTCTCCTCATTAAAACTGAAATTACATGTAAAATTAAACATGAGAAACCTATGTGCATTTACAAGTAGCGATTTTTAGATGCAATACATATGGAAAAGTTCGTCATTACTTCTAGTTGATATGCAATGGCTTTTAAAAAGCCCATTTACACGTAGGAAGTTTTAAATAATGAGTTTTTAAATATGTAATGGATTTATAAAAGCCCATTTGGGTCAATTTTAAAAACTCTATTTAAACTTTGTGCATTTGCATATAAAAAGCACGTCTTTGGTTGTAGCTTCTCAAGCACATTCATTTTTACATGGAAATGCATTTCTAAAACCCGTATAGGGCTTCCTAGACGAAAAACGCAGCTTGTAATGCATGTATTTGGGTCTTCAAAGCACGTCACTTGGCTGGGTATGCAAAAACGTCTCCATTTTTGCTTGTATTTAACAATAAAAAGCCTGTTTTGGGGGCTGTAACAGCAAAAACGTGGTATTCATTACATGTTTTGGGTCTTCAAAGCCCGTTTTTGGCATTGGATATCAAAAACGCCTAGGTTTTTGCATGTAGTGGGCATTCCCAACAAAAACGCCATAAAAGTTATATGTAGATGGAGATTGAAAGCCCATTTTGGGCCTTGAAGTTCTGAAACGCCTCATTCATTGCATGTTTTGAGCAATCTAAAGCCTGTTTTTGAGCTTCTTGACCAAAAACGCCTCCATTTGGGCTTGTATTTGGAGGTCCAAATCACGTTTTTGAGTTTAACCAGCAAAAAATGTCCATTAAAGGGGCTGTATTTTGGATTCAAAAGCCCAATTTTGGGCATTCTTCATCAAAAACAGCAAGTAGGGCATTGATTGCAAGTGTCTCATATGTGATTGCAAGGAAAAATCTCGTCCTTGTGCAAGCATCTACATTTGCAGGTTTTAATAATTCTTTCTTGTTGCTATTAATGTGCATTTTATTTCTCAACCATAAACACTTGTCAAGAAATCATTCTTGACTTGAATATGCATTGATTTAGCAAGGGGATTTAGTCAAATTCCTTTCCTATATAACTCCAATCTTGAGATCTTTCGCTAAATCCAAAATCTCTTGGATTTGATACAGATTTTCTTCAAGATTTTGAGAGATTGTTTTGCTTGCATTTCTCACGAGGAGGTAAGTTTGTTTTGAAAATTTCTAGGGCTTTCTTTCCAAGTTTTTGTATATATTTATATTTGCTCTTGTTTATGCAAATCTTTCATTTCATTTTCAGATTTGTATGTTTTTGTTTTTAGTTGTTGTTCTTTCTATTTCCATCTCAATCATTCTTCTAGGGTTGCACATGCAAGAACTTTATCATGCTTGCATATGCAGTCGGGATTAAAAACCCTTTTCTAAGTAATGAACCACTCTAAAAAAGAGCAAGTATTTCCCTTATGCAATGCAAGCTAAAAAGCTCACTTTTGAAGTGTTTTCTACACACTTTCTGATGTTTTCCAAAAGGCTGCAAATGGACTTCAAAAACCCGTTTGTAGGCATCAAGAGATTTTTGGATGATTTGTAATGGGACATAAAACCCCACTTATAAGTAAATAACCTTCCCATTTGTATATACATGCATATACACCTCATTTCCTTGCTCAAAGCTTGCTGTCCATTCATATGCAGTGCTACCAGAAAATCCCATTTTTAAGTTTTTCCCTCATTTGAAGAGCTGGTTTTGCATAAAATCCTTCACACTTTCCTTTCTCAGAGGCCTTCCACTCATTTCCTATATGCATACTCTTCCAGATCTGCAAAGTTCTAACTTGAAAGACCATGTTATGGCTTTTTCTAGTAATTGAAGAACGACAACATGATGCAGTCATACAAAGAAAGGGACTAGAGATGGAATGATTGCGGACATAGAATGTTTTCAAGACAGAGATGGAAAGAAACAAAGATGCTTTTCCAGTAACCACCATTATGATGCAGAACAATCAAAGATGCGGATTCATATTCCAATTCATCATGCTTTTATTCAACCTGAATACTTAAAACATGGGGCATCCTATAGCAACATGAAGACAAAAAAAAAATGATGTAATAGGGTTTGTGTCTTGTTAGGCACTAAGTTTATTTTTCGTCATGCATTTTATAACTTTGTAATTTACAAATTACATGTAGAGTGAAAACAAGATGTAATTGCATGTGATAGTATCACATGCAAAGTTGTAACATGTAATCAGATTACAAGGTCATTAGGCTTTGTAATCTTGAATAAGTCAAAGGCAGTTAACAGTTTCCCCTTCTTTGTCCACCTTTTTCTCCACTCTTCACCTACATATAGGAAGGAGCTTCATTGTAATTATCATCTTTTGCTAAAGCAAGAAAATTCTACCAATTTGTATATGCACTCTAAGACTTTGCGCTTAGATGTAAATTTGAATTGCTTTCAATAAAAGAGGCAGGTTGTTTTGAGACTTTGTGCCAATCCAAGCTGTTATGTGACGAAATTTTCTCGAGTTGATTGTGAGTTTTTGGTGTTTTGTTCAAGAGGGATTTGAATTCAATTGTGCAAACTTTGAGCTGCCTATTGCATTCAGAGTTATAATTCAATTTGAGCTTTTGAAGACTTTGTGTTGCAAAGAATCAAATTGCTATAGTTAGTAGTGGCTGCAATTACTTAGAGCTGAAGACTTTGGACTTCATTTGTAAGTGTTTTTATTAAGTTTAAGAGTATCCAATAAGACTTTGTGCCTTACTGGTTATTCTAATTGAATCCTAATTTGGGATAATCACAAGAGACTTTGGGTTCCTGTACCTATTTCACAAAATATAAAAGTAGAATGATGTCTTTGGTGTTGTTCTTACGTCAACCCCTGAGCCACCGGTATTATCGTAGCAATAGATATCTTTTGTTAAGTTGGAGAGTTGTGTATGAATCATTCCTGAAAAAAGAGAAATTGATTAAGAAGAACCACCCTTTGTTAATTTTAGTTAGGTCTCTATTGAAGCCACCTACGGTAAGAAGGGAGCCTCCCCTATAGCTAAGAAGAGAGAGAAATCTCATGAGACGTTGCCTAAGTTACAGTTTCGTAAGTTGTAGTTTTAGTGGCTTACAAAACTTTTAGCCAACAGGCTACACGAATTTGACGAAAATAGAGTTTCAAATTGTATGTGACATGATATGTATGGATGAAGGATCATTATTATTATGGAATGGCATCTCATGAACAAGTTGCCACCAAATGAAAAAGTTCAACATTTGATCAGTTTAGGGCCTAGGCTTTGTTCTCCTTTTGGCAGATCTTGCCTTTGAAATGTCCCCATTCTGAAATAAGATTTTAATAATAAAATTAAAATACAAAAGAATATAATAATAATAATATAATCCCCAATTAATTAAGTTTAATGAAAGGTCAAGAGGCATACCATGAAGATTTTTTTCTCCCTCATATGTAAAGATATGAGAAGGAAGACCAAATCATTTGGGGGACCAGCAAGTTTGGAAATTTAGATAATAAACTAGAAAAGAAGTAAAAGAGAATAATAAAAGATTAAGTTATATCAAACACCAACAGAAGTGATCCATTTGTGAGGGGATGTATCCCTTGGGAATGTTATGATTTTAGTGAAAGGATATGACTTTCCCCTACTTAAAATGAAGATATTAAAAAGGCAAAGAACTTCATTGAAGGAACGAAAGATAGGAACACGCATTGGGGAAAGCAGGAAATTAGAAAGAAAAACAGAAATAGAATAGGTAAGTCTATGTGTGGAGGTTGACAGCTAGGGAATCAGATCTGATTAAATCAGAGCAGAAAGGGCAGATCAACAAATGAACTAAGAAAACAAGAGATTCTAAGATATGATTTGGATAAAGAGTGATGGTCTGATCTGGAAGGTAAGATAGTTCTGATCTGCAAGCAGGGAACATAATTATTAAGAGTTAATGGAAGAAGAAAGGAATGAGGAAGTGGCTCTTTCAAAAGGTAATAATTATGAACGGTTGTGACTCTCTCAAAGGGTATAAATGATGAAGGATTGTGACTCTCTTGAAGGGTGGTAATTGTGAAAGATTGTGACAATTGCAAAAGAGCAAACATGACGAAGAGTTGTGACTCTCTTACATTGGAAGATATAAAGGGAAGAAGGTTTCGTTTGAGGAGGCGACTCAACGGACATCAATTGAGAAATAAATTTATTAATCTCAAATGGCAGCAAGGAGGGTGGTGACTCAAGTCTTATGAAAGGTTGTAACTGTTGGCAAATTCAAGTTGTCATTGGTGAAGTTAGATGCAATCATCATTCCCACTGGTATAGGTACATTGGTAGATCACTCATACTTCTTTATAAGCACCGGTAGACTAAACAAAGGAGATGCATCGGTAGATCAAAGAGAGTACATAGTACCAGTCTTATAGTGCATACAGGGGATGAACCAGGTATAAGATTGATACCGGTCAAGTGCATAATAATCCGCACCAAATTATGCAGAGTTGTCTGATTTAAAACCAGATTGCACGTAGCATCCACCGTTTAGAACTAGAGTTAGCTTTTTAACAGGAGTTAGTTTTACTTCTACGCGGATGTGTCAAGGCTATAGTACACAAAAAGAAGTGTTGTTGAATATACAGAGCAGGAGAGAGATATCTTCTAAGAGAAGCTACGGTCACAGAGGTGAAAGGCAGAAAGGATGAACAGCCAGGCAGAACAGGAAGGTCAACAAGTATGATCTAATCAAACAAAGAGTGTCAATTAAGATCTTTGCTTTTATACTGTTAAAGGCATATTCAAATCCCTCTATCAGGGTGAACCCTAATAGGTTCTTTGTATAAAGTCCTTTAACAAGGCGGCTCCTAACAGAGTCAAGATCTTAACCGATCTTCTACCAAATCCCTTTACCGGGTGACACTCTTACAAGTGCTTTGTAAGCTCCTAACAGGGTGTCTTTATTACTGCAGTAGTGAAGTTGTGAGCTCTGTCTCACCATTGTTTATTCCTTCTAACCGATGGTTTCCACGTATATATGATGTGTTGATCTGAGTATTTCTATTTATGTTTGTGAATGGTTATTTACATTATGTTTATTCTGCAAGAATCTTTATACAAGGTTTAATTGAAGATGGAAATAGTATTTACTGATTCACCCCCCCTCTCAGCAACCGGTTAAGAATAACAAATGGTATCAAAGCTTAGTTCTCTTAGATATAAAGCTTAACCGCTTGAGAAAAAGATCATGGAGGGTTATAGATATCAAAAACAGCTTGAGAAAGCCAATGACATCATTGCCTCTATTGAGATAGGCTGAGAAGATCCTTTGCTAAGAGAAAGGAGCTGGCTCTACAGTTGACTAAGACCAATGAAACAATTGATGAACTCTCTGGGCAAAGTGGATCAAATGAAGCTGAGGAGGCAGTCTTTGAGCTCATGGAGAGAAACCAGATCCTAACCGATCAGATCTCCAACCTAAAAAGGGAACAGGAAGATAATGCCCTAAGAATGATTGAACTGATTGAGAAAAAGAGGAAAGCTGAAGACGAAAGAAACACTGCAATTAAATCACTAACAGCCTCTAAGAGAGCAAGAAATCTGGCTAAACAAGTTGTACGGGAAAGTGATCTTATCGTTCTGCAACTTCAACAAGACATGCAAATAGTCGCTCAAGAAAATGCCAACACGCAAAAGATTTGGCATGATAAAGATGATGCATGCAAGAGGCTGGCAATTGAGATGTATCAACTGAAAGAACAAATGAAAGAACTCGAAGAAAGGAATGAAACCCTCAAAAGATACAATGAAAGCTTAGTAAAGCTTGATGAGCAACTAAAAACTCAAAGAAAGTACAAAGATCCCACAGGACTTGGGCTCACCGGACAAGACACCAAGGAAATCGATGAGTCATCTGGAGCCAACAAAAACAAGAAGGAAAAGAAGAAACCGGCAGAACAAGAGGGTAAAAAGACCTTCAACACTTCTTGCAATCACTGTGGAAAACGAGGCCATAAAACAAGTAACTCCAGAAATGCACATGTAAAGCCAACCAACAGTTACTGCAAAAACTGTTACAAGTATGGCCACAAGACCATTCAATGTTGGTCTCGACCCACAAGTGTGTCCAGTAGAAGCAGGGGAAGCGTCAATGGCTATTGCTACGTATGCAACAAGTTTGGACACAAAGCTGATGAATGCAGATCCAAAACAATGGCATTCAAATCCCCACCGAGACCGATATTCTCTAAAAGGAATAAGAACCGGAGCACAACCAACTGTGCTAACCGTGGCATGCATAGTCATAATAACTCCTGGTGTAATTCACCTAACAAAAGAAGGGTAAATCAATGGAAGGCAACGGGGATAGTCTATTACACCTGCAACAAAGTTGGACACCTGGCCAAAGATTATAGGAACCGGCAAGTAAACAAAAGAAGAGGATCGGTCAAGCCGGTGATGAAGACCTTGTCTCCCAATGAAAAGAACAAGGGAAAAGAGACCGAGAAAGAAGTCAAGAAGATTTGGTTCAAAAAGGAATCAAAGAGCTCCACTGAGAAGAAGACAGAAGGAAGATCATCATTTCCTGATGGTGATATCTCTTCAGCAAACTAAGCCTAAAAGGCTAAGAGGGAACCGGTAGCCCGTCTATTGTTCCCGGTAGGACAGGTGAGCATCAAACTCACTAAGTCAGTAAGTAAAACCGGATAGGTAAGTGTTGATCAACCGAGGTTTGTTCAACAGGAAAAAGTCTGAATACCAGTTGGCGAAAAAGGAAAGAAAGGGTAGGTAAGGTAATTAATGCTATAGCCGTTAACAAATAGTTACCGTTTGGTAATTACCATTATGACCTAAATCTATATAAAGAAAGGAGGATTACTCATTTTCTTTTACTTTGTGATTTCTGATTAACAATTTCTGATGCTCAAGTAATATTCTCGTGCTTTGATCATCGATAAGATATTTTCTGTAAGACCGATCAAGCTACTTTTTGTGTAAACCGGTTGATAACAATGACATCATCATCATCTATCACCAAGTTGATTCAAGGTAATCAATTCGACCGACCTATCTACGACATCATGGCAGTCCAAAACAGGGAAAACGACATGTTTGGTGCACTGTCATCTGTGCCTGATGGTGTTCTCATGATGGAAGATGTGACCGCTTTCATTCATGCAAAGCAAAAAGAACTAGGTGAAGCCTTCATCCAAAGCGAGTACCTCTCATTGTGCATAGACAGAAAGCTTCAAGAGAAATATGCGAAGCTGGTGTCCTCAGGGCTGATTAATGGAGTTTGTTACCCAACCATTTTTCGATCAGACTGGATACGACTGGTTCGCAGTCGTGTGCATGAACCTGGGTTCTGGCTTGCAAAAGGAGCTTGCACACAAATCACCGAGGACCTACATAGAGTGACCGGGTACAACGACAAAGGGGAACCTCTCACCCTAAGAACCATCTCCAACGCCGTGGTCACCAACTTGAAAAAATTGAAGTCTGACAGACGTCTAATGACCGTCAACGACATCAAAGATGAAGGAGTTCGATTCGCATCTGCAATGATAGGGGTACAAAATCTATCAATCAAGTAACCTAAATAGCATACTAGGAGGAGCCATTCATGCCGCTCATCGAATAATGCATGACAACGCCCAGTACGATATTTGCACAATGCTTCGAGGACAAATTTTTGAGAATCTGAAGAAGCTCAGTATCGTAAAGAAGAAATCCCTGAAGTATGGAACCCTACTACTATGCCTTTACTTTTACTATTCTAACTTCTTTCCGGGAATAGGCAAGGTGACTTGGGGAACCAATCAACCAGTCATGATCCAGATCAATGAATCATATGGCCAATCAACTGGGAAACCAGTTCAGAAAAGTCATGACTCAATACTTTGAGGCATTCCAACTAAGAATGCACGCCAGGGAAACGATTCCGTCAACTATTGTTGACTCCTACAAAGACGATGTATGTTTTCTGGTCTCCACCGATCACTGCATCATTCAGGCAGTGGAACCACGAACCGGGTATGCTCCTGAACTAGGGTATGAAATCTCTGCAAAAACAACAAAAGCGTATGCAAATACCCTACAAGATTGTGATCTGGACTTATCTGCTTACCGGTTGGGAGCTTTGAAGAGATTTAGGAGAATCTAAAGAAAAGGGCACCAATTAAGAATGTTTATGTCAAGAGGACCCCTACACCAAAGAAGAAACCGGTAGCAGATCAACCGAAAGTCCAAAGGAAAAGAGCACAACAAGCGACCAGTGCTCAAGCAGAAGAAACGGAAGAAACAGAAACCGAGGACCCAACTCCTTTGGTCTACAACAGGAAATCAGCTAAACAAGTGAAGGAAGATGAACCAAGAGCAAGAAAGCCCACCATTGATGAATACGTGGGAGCATTAAAGCATTCAGGTGGTATGGCATCAATAGGAAGGAGGTATGATCTGGCAAATGAGGAAGATAGGAGGAAAATAGAGGAAGCGGTAGTCTATTGCATTCACAAGTTCAATCTAACTCCTACCGAACTTCATAAGGTCGTCCCTGACGATCTCCAAGAAATTCTTGAAGCAAGATGGAAAGCTTCAATGGAAAGAGTAAAGGAGCTAAGGATTAGAGCTCTCCTTGAGGTTCAGAATCATCTCACTCTGGACGATGCCACTCAACAAGCAGAATTGCACAAGCAAAACTTTCTGTTAAGAAAGAGGGTCAGTCAGATGCTTGTCGAAGAAATTGACAAGGTTCATGAGGAAGGTGTGGCAACATGGACTAAGCTTCTTCAAACCCAACAATAGGCAGAACAAGCATGCCAAAGGACCACTGAGCCACCGGTCAAAGACACCGGTAAAGGAAATGGAATTCTAGGAGCCGAAGCTCAAATAAAAGCTAAGGTATCGACTGAACCGGTCATCGTCGATATCACCGACGACAAAGGTGGCGATCCAGCTCCTCCAATCATTCTTGTTTCTCCACAAAAAGGTAAGGCTAGCACTATGACTGTTAATGATATAGTAGATGAAGTAATGGATTTTGGAGAAGTAGCCAATGCGGCTAAATGGTATAGTGTGTTAGGAGAGGAAGATCAACAAGCAATAATAGTGGCTCTGTTGGAAACCTTCTTAGATTACAATAGAACTCCAAGAGACTACAGGTCTAAGTTTCCCCCTGAACCAAATACAAGACTTATGACAAAATGAAGAACCGGTCTAGGCTCCAACACGAGAATTGCTAAGGAGACATTGTCACAGGTCAGACCTGGTCTTAGTGAAGAAACTATCAAACTTCTGATAGAGGAAGGATCAATGGATTTGGATACTAGAAATAGGGTTGCCAAGATAATAAATGGTTATGAGAACGAAGTCTATAAAGAGACACTAGATTTCTGGCAACAATATGATTTCAGTGCTCTAAAGGAAACAGGTCTATAGGATGAACCTACGACAGAACAGGAAGCACCGGTTCAATTCATTGCTCGTGAAGAACCTTCAACCGGTGAACAAGAAGTTCCTAAGGAACGGTTCACATCAAGTGAACAAGTACGGGGAGAGTCATTGGTCAAGATGACTATTGACAACACCACATCCGGTGAAGAAGACATCGCTATAGGTGAGCTTCATACAACTGAGGAGAAGCACTCAGATCCACCACCGGAACAAGAAGCCCCACTAGAAGAGCAATTGCAACAGGAAGAAGATGCACAACCAGATGTAGAAGTACAACAGGAAGGGGAAGTACATAAAGAGGAAGAAAGACCAGAAGAGGCAAGAATACTAGAAGAGATGGTAAAACCGAGGAATGCAGAAAAACAAGAATGGCAGAATGAACAAGAACAAGAGTTCCCTGTACACATTGAGCAAGAACAACTGGTACAGGAGCCAAGGCAAAAGGAACAGGTAGATGTTCCAAGCTCGTCCTCATCCAAGAGGAAGTTATCCTTTGCAGCAGACAAAGAAGCCAAGAAGAGCAAGGCTAGCAAGACTGTGGTTGACATAAGCAAAATGTCAACTAGGCAACTAAAGGAGCTGACAAAGAGGAAACAGGACATGGTCCTCACAAGTGTAAAGAACATCCTGTACAACTTTGTACCGGATGCAGACATAGATGAAGATGAACTTGTAATTGATCAATTGGAGATTTTGGCTCAAGCGATCAGAGAAGATGTCACCGATCGGGAGACAATTGCCATCGATCACTATGAGCAAAAGACAATAGAAATTCTACACAAACAGGTTGAAGAGATAAAGGTAACGGTATCAACCAACATAAGGGTACTTCAGCAACAGTTACAAGTTGCGGGAAGTCTAATGACAAGGACTTCAAATTTTGATACTTTTGTGCAAGATATCACAAAGAAGTCATCTAAGACTTCTCAAGACATCAGAGCTATGTCTTCCCAATTTAACATAAAAAATACATCTGCAACCGATTTAAGCAGAGAAATGACAAGCCTAGCTCTCATTCTGAGAAAGCCATCTGAAGAGAAAAGCAAAAGAATCCAAGATCTTATTGGATTTTGATTATTTCTAGCCCCAATATTTGATTTAATGCAAAGGACTGCAACTGAAGCCGAGAATCTGATCAGTGAACCGGCATTTAATGTTGTAGCCGTTTAACAATAGTTACCATTTGGTAATTACCGTTATGCCCTAATCCTATAAATGCAAAGAAGGATTACTCATTTACTTTTACCTTGCGATTTTATGTTTATCTATTTTATGCTTGAGCAATATTCTTGCGAATTGATCATCGAGCGAGATTGTCTGTGAAAACCGACCAATCATCTCTTCGAGTAATCGATTAAGAGCAATGGCATCTTCGTCATACGAAGCTAAGCTGGTTCCAGCAAATCAAGTTGATCGTCCTCGATATGATATCTTGCCGAATCAGAACAGGGAGATCGACATGGCTGGTGCGCTCTCCCCAGTACCTAATGGAATGCTCCTGACAAAGGATGTAATTGCATTCATCCATGCAAAGCAAGAAGAGTTGGGTGAGACGTTCATACAAAGCGAGTATCGCTCGCTATGCAAAGATGGAAATTATCCCAATGGTTACGCAAAGCTGGTATCATCTGGGATTATCAATGGAGTCTCCTATCCAACCATATTCAAACCAAAATGGATTCGAATAGTGGTTAGTCGAGTGCATGAACTGGGATTTTGGGTCATGAAAGGAGTCTACACTCCGATCACGAAAGACGATCTTCATAAGGTAACCGGGTTCTGCAATCAAGGGGAAGCCCTAACCCTGAGAACCATATCAAATACAGTGGTGGCCAATCTGACAAGCGATTGATGACCGTAACGGATATTGAAGATCCAGTTGTTTGGTTCACATCGGCTGTAATAGGTTACAAAGTATATCAATCCAGTAACCTAAACAACATACCAGGTGGAGGCATACATGCAGCTTACAGAATTATACATGATAATGCACAATATGATATGTGCGAAATGCTAAGAGGACAGATTTTTGAGAATATGAAGAAGCTAGGCATCGTCAAAAAGAAATCACTGAAATTTGGCACACTTTTGGTATGTCTCTACTTTTACTATTCTAATTCCTTCCCTGGGATAGGAAAAGTAACATGGACAACACATCGACCAATCATGATGCAAATCAGTGATATGGCTAATAAACTGGGAGACCAGTTTGACAAGGCAATGACCGATCACTTCAAAGCCTTTCAACTAAAAATGCATGCCAAACAAAGAATTCCGTCAACTATTGTTGACCTGTACAAAGAAGAGGTATGTTTTCTAGTATCAACTGACTTCTACATCATTCAAGTAGTAGACCCGAGAGATGAGTATGCGCCGGAGCTTGGTTACAAAATCACCGCAAAGATTGCAAAGGCGTATGTAGAGGCCCTGGAGAAAGCACACCTGGACCTCGGCGCTCAACGATTTGGAACCTATGAGGAAATAGAGAAAAATCTAAAAAGGGGACCAACCAAGAACATTTATGTGAAAAGAACGCCTACACCAAAGAAGAAACTGGGAACTGCACCACCAAAAGCACAAAAGAAGAAAGCTCAACCTGTGGCGAGCACATAGGAGGAAGAAGCTGAAGAAACCGATTCTGAGGGCACAATTCCACTCATCGAAAGAAAGAAGAAAACCGATAAACTAGCAAAGGAGGATCCACCAAGAAAAGGTAAGGCAACAATTGATGAGTTTGTGTCAGGATTGCAAGAACGTGGAGGGTAGTGTCAAAAGAAGATACAATCTGGCAAATGACGAAGACCGAAGGAAAATTGAAGATGTTGTAGTTGAATGCCTGTATAAGTTTAATTTGCATCCTGCGGAACTTCATACAGTATTACCTAAGGATCTTTTGGATATTCTTCAAGATAGGTGGAAAGCTTCAATGAATAGAGAAAAGGAGTTCAGGATTTGAGCTCTGTTAAAAGTCTAGAATCGTCTCACTCTAGAAGAAGCAACTCAACAAGTTGAACTACATCAACAAAATTTCTTGACAAAAAGAAGGATAAGTCTTTTGCTGATTGGAGAAACCGAGAAAGTACATGATGAAGGAGTAGCCATCTGGGCCAATCTTCTTCAGACTCATAAACAAGCAGAGGAAGCACGCCAAAAGGCAAGAGCTTCACTGGTCTATGACATCGAGAAAGGAAAAGGTGTACTCGGAGTAGATAAACCGGTTATTGTTGACATAACTAATGAACCAACAAATCCAACACTCCTAGTATCTCCAGAAAAAGGTAAGGCTCGAACTATGACTGTCAATGATATTGTAGCTGAAATTAAAAATTTTGGAGAAATAGATAATGCAGACAAATGGTATAGTGTATTAGCCAAGGAGGACAAACAGGAAATTGAAAAAGCTCTTGTTCAAAGTCTACTAGATTTCATCAAGACTCCTAGGGATTATAGGGGCAAGTTTCCTCCTGAGTTAAACAATAAGCTTCAAACAAAATGGAGAACCGGTCTAGAAATAAACTCAAAGATCAATAGGGAAGCACTGGAAAAAGCTAGACCCGGTCTAAGCGACAAGCGAGTAAAGCTTCTATTAGAAGCAACATCTATGAATCTGGATACAAATTACAAAGTTGCCAAGATTCTCAATGGGTATGAGAATGAAGTCCTCAAAGAGACTTTAGATTTCTGGCAGCAGTATGACTTCAATACTCTTGAAACAACAGGTCCTCAGGATCACACCGCAAATAATTAAAGATCCACCTGTTCAGTTTACTACAACTCAGACTCCAATAACTGGTGTACAGGAAGATCTAACAAAATTCTTCACTTCTGATGAACCGGTCAATTTGGGACAAACTTCTAACAATACTCCCACTGACAGATCAGTTAAAGGCGATGGGAGGAATCGTTGTGGGTGATCTTCATTCCGCTGAAGAGCAGCAACAAACACAAGCCCCACCAGAAGAGCCCTCGCATCAAGAAGATGTTATGCCTAAGATAGAAGTTCAACAACCAGAAGACAGACCGGAAAAAGGAAACAAACCAGATGAACAGGACAAAAGAGAAAATGAGCAAGCCCCAAAGGAACAAGAACAGGGAAAAGAGAAGGAACAGGAGCTCAGCCAAAAGGAACCAGAAACTCTTCCTAGCTCATCTAAAAGAAAGCTCTCATTTTCTGAAGAATCCGAAGCAAAAAGAAGTAAGGCAACTGATACAATAGTTGACATCAGCAAAATGTCAACGAGACAGCTGAAAGAGCTTACTAAAAGAAAACGGGATATGGTTTTGAGCAAAGTAAAAGATATCCTATATAACTTCGTACCGGATGCTGACATAGATGAAGACGAACCGGTAATCGACCAACTAGAAGTACTTACTCAAACTATCGGTCAGGATCTAACTGATCCAGAAACAGTAGCAATTGACCACTATGAGAAGAAAAGAGTGGAGATTCTTCACAAACAAGTTGCAGATATAAAGGTTATTCTGTCAAACAATCTAAAAGTTTTTCAACAGCAGATACAAGTTGCAAGAAGTTTGATAAGAAGAACTTCAAATTTTGATGTATTCTTACAAGATTTAACTAAAAATGCTGCAAAGACCTCAGAAGACATAAAAGTTGTGTCAACCCAATTTGACATCAAGAATAAAACTGCAACAACCTTTAGCAGAGAAATGGCTAGTCTTGCTCTAATCCTAAGAAAGACAGCTGAAGAAGAGAATAAAAGAATCCAAGACATCATTGGATTTCAGATGCTTCTGGCCCCAACACTTCATATCATGCACCAAACAGCTATTTCTACAGATGCTCTGATTAATGAACCGGACTACAAAACTGCTCTGATTATGTATTGCATGATTTATGATTAAGTTTACTCCCTGGCGGTTCTGTGAGTACAAGGGGTTCACTCTTGTATAAATATAGGTGATAGGACGCAAGATATGTTGTTGTTGTTGTTGTTGTTAACAATTGGTGATTGCATAGAGCAGAGGAGAGATATCTTCTAAGGAGTGCTACAAGCACAGAGGTGAAGAAAGCAAGGAAAGATCAATAACCAGGCTAACCGGGGAAAAGATCAACAGGTATTATCTAATCAAACAATCAATATCACAATAGATCATTTCTTTTATAAGGTGTGAAAGCATATTGAAATCCCTTGATCAGGGTGGACCTAATCGGTTCATTGTAAAATCCCCTAACAGGGTAACATCTTTGTTGATGTTCAAAGTCCTGTAACCAGGCAGCTCTTGACAGGGTTCAGATCTTAACCGATCTTTTGTAAAATCCCTTAACCAGGTAGCACCTTAATCAGTGCTTTGTAAGCTCCTAACAGGGCACCTTCATTTTGTACAAGTGAAGTTGTGAGCTCTGTCTCACTGTGGTTTTTCCTTCTAACCGAGGGTTTCCACGTATAAATACTTGTGTTGATCTATGTGATTTTGTTTATGCTTGAATGACTGTTATATTCTATTTATCAGTTAAGGACAATTTAAGAAGTTGAGAATTAAAGTACTACAATGAGTATTTACTGATTCACCCCCCCCCTCTCTCAGTAACTAGTAAGTATTAACATTGCATAGCCTGATAAGATCTCTGTTTGTGCTCAGCTAAGAATCGTCACCGGTTGCAACAAGTGAGTTCTCCACTACTGTTGTGCTTCTCTGCACACACTTCTTTCTCTACTTCTCTTTCTAATTTACCCTAGCTTCTTTTAAGCTTTTCACGTTCACTCTTTTCTCTGGCAGAATGAAGGCGACTTCTATTCCCCATAGAAAGAAGAATATATAGGGTTCAAACCCTAATTGTGCTCATTATGCATGACCTAATTTCAGATCCTTATCGGATTCATCACTTAGTGAAGTGTCAGTTATCTAAGGAAACATCTGATGCATCCCCTTGCTTTATCTGTCCACTAAAGAAAACAGTAGTTGCGTGTCAGACAACTTTCCTTCATAGGAGATAACACTTTGATTTAAAGCCACTGACTCCGGCTTTAGATCCTTCAGTCGCGCCTCAAAAAGCCATAGATTCCGGCTTTAAATCCTTCAACTGTGCCTCAGACCGATCACCAAAATAACTCAAAGTCACCCGGATTTACGAAAATAAATCCCGGTTAAAAGAGTCAGTTGGAACAGATAGTTGACTATGATTTCCTTGGTTCGTCACCAGAGTCATTAATATACCGGTTACGGTTGAGTTTAGTTCTTCGTGCTGTGAACCAGTAAGAGTTCATGTTCCTGTCCCTTGCTTGGTTTACCAATTGCACCATCCTCGGTGTTGTCCCTTGCTTAGCTTATCGGTTGCACCATCCTTGATTTGTTGTCCCTTGCTTAGCGTACCGATTGCACCGTCCTTGGTTGTAATTGTTGAAACTGGTTAGCTTATTGCTATATCTGCACTTGTCTACACTGGTTGTAGCATGGTTCTCAGCGGATGTCGGACTCCTCTTTTCCTTTCCTGTGTACATAGCCCGGTGGATAAGGCTTTGTATAATGATCCTTCTTTCATATAGATCTCCTAGGTTCTAGAGGTGACAAGTCTCTATACACTCTTTGTCAATCAATGACAACACTAGTACCAATAGCAGGCTTACCAGTTATCATCGCTTAATGCCAACAGAACATACCAGCAACGACCGATGATCTTTCTCAGTTGAGTATAACAGAGATCTTATCAAGCTATGCAAAGCCATTTGTAAAAGGTCAATTCTTCTATTGTTTTCTAACAATTACAATAGCTACATCCCAGTATTTTGGGTGGACATTAACAGGTCCCTTTCACTAAATCACTTAACCAGGTGACATCATTTTAGGTGTTCTAAGTCCTCTAACCAGGTAGGCACTAACCGGCCTTATTGTACCAAATCCCTTAACCGGGTCGCATCTAACAGTGCATTATAATCTTTTAACAGGGAAGGCTCCTAACAAGGCGCACTTCAGAAGAGTACAGAATTTGTGAAGTTTCCTCACACTGTGGTTTTCACCTGATTTGGGTTTCCACGTGATAAATCTGGTGTTACTTTGTGGTTGATTGCTTGATGCTATTCTTATGCTTGAATCTGTTTTGCTTACAGTTATAAGTATACACCATCAGATTTATTTTATAGGTTTTTATAGATGTTGATTCACCCCTCCCCTCTCACCACCGATTGGGACTATCAATTGGTATCAAAGCCTCGGTTTCTTTTCTTTACTACTTAACAGCAAAAAGAAAAAGTCAAGATGATGAGAAAGGAAAGACCAAATTTTTCAAAGCAAAACTTTACTTTGTGGTGCAGCAGAATGAAGTTGTACATGAAGACCACTGGAGATCAATATTGGACTCATGTAACCACTGATTACAGTGAACCCACTGGTACCCTAACTCCTGATGAATTAAAAATCAAGATAGAACACACAGCTGCCATGGACATGATAGCCAGCACGCTACCAGACTATGTCTATGTTGAGATTGAAAATCTGGAAACTGCTCACAAAATGTGGGCCAAGTTACAACTAGTATATCGAGGCAATCCTAACATACAAAGAGCTAAGGTTGAGAGCCTCAAAGGAAAGTATGATGACATGAGGATGAATGAAGGGATCAACTCCATCAAAAGCGTTGGAGGAAAACTCAGTGAAGAGGAGGTGGTTAGCAAAATACTGAGAACGCTCAGACCTCAGTATGTCATCAAGATCTCTGTCATTCAAGAGCTCAGATCAGTGACCACAGATCAAGTCACTCTAGGCTCCCTAATCGGTAAGGTAATTGCATTTGAATTGAGCAATTTTGATAATAGCTTACCCATTCAGGAAGTTGCTTTTAAGTCTTCTGTTAATACCTCTTCCACCAAGAAAGGAAGAGAAACCGGTAATAGCTCTACCGGTAAGGTTGGAAGTCTTGTTATGAATCTGCTCTCAGAAGAAATGAAGCAAGATGAGTTTGAAGCACTCGTTGCTAGGAGATTTCCCAGAGGAAAAGGGAAATAAAAAGGAAAGCTTCCACTGAAATGTTTCTCTTGTAATAAGATAGGACATATTGTTGCAAGATGTTCAGACAATGACAACAAAGACAAAATCAACTGATTCAAGAACAAAGCAAAGGAGTGCTACCTTGCAGAAGGAGTCACGGGCAATGAATCTGAAGACTCTGAAGATCCAGAAATTGCATTTGTTGCAATAAAAGAAGAGAGCCCAGTGATAAGTGAAATGTCACTTATATTAAGATCTCATCAGCATGATGACTAGATCATTGACAGCGGATGCACTCACCACATGACTGGTGATAAGAACAAGTTCATCAGCTTAAAGCTCAATGATGGTGGATCAGTAACCTTTGGTAACAATGCCCCCTATGCTATCAAAGGAAAAGGTTCTATTGCACTCAGCAATGATGTTGTTTGTGAAGATGCGTTTTGGGTAGGACTCAAGTACAACTTAATGAGCATTGCCCAACTTAACAACAAAGGATTCCTGTTGGAATTCGGGAAAGGTTCCTGTGTTGTCAAGAACCAATCTGGAACTCATATTGCAACCGGTAGACAGAGCAAAGGGAACCTGTTCTACCAGGACTCAATGGAAGGAACCTGTCTCATTGCGTCAGTCAAAAGAGAATCAAGCAAGGTTTGTCTTGTATCCAAAGAGGACAACAATTGGTTGTGGCACAAGAGGCTCTGCCACATAAACTTCTACGGTATTGTCAAGGTGAGTAAGAAGAAATCAGTAAGAGGACTCCCTGAAATCACAAAACCTGACAGAGACATTTGTAAAGATTGTCATTTAGGAAAACTGACAGGAACAAATTTCAGTAGCAAATCCTTTTCTGCTGAAAATGTTCCGGATCTCGTACACACAGACATGTGTGGGCCAATGAGAACAAAGAGCTACTACAGAGACAGGTACTTCATGCTGTTTGTAGATGATTTCTCAAGAATGATGTGGACACTCTTTCTCAGAAAAAAATCAGAGGTGTTTCACATGTTTAAAATCTACAAGGCTCGAGTAGAGGAGACTGGTAAAAGCCTAAAGTGTCTGAGATCCGACAGAGGAGGTGAATACACTTCTCAAGAGTTTACTCACTATTGTGAGGAACAGGGAATAAAAAGGCAATTATCTGCACCTAGAACTCCTCAGCAAAATGGGGTAGCGGAAAGAAGAAACAGGACGCTGATTGATTGTGCTAGAACCCTAATGATTCAGAAGGATCTCCCCCATCACTTCTGGAGAGAAGCTATCAGCACTGTTGTCTACACGCTGAACCAAGTTCAAGTAGAGAAAGGAACCAGTAGGACTCCCTATGAACTATGGTTTGGTCATACTCCTAGTGTAGGATCTTTCAGAATCTTTGGTAGCAATTGTTACATTAAGAGAGATATGTACTCTAGGAAGTTTGAGCCCAAGAGTGACGAAGGAATATTTCTGGGTTACTCTACCAAAAGTAAAGTCTACCGGTGTCCGAATAAGAGAATGGGAAAAATAATTGAAAGCATCAATGTAAAGGTTGATAAATATTCAGAACCAACAAAGAAGATCGGTCATAATGAATATGACGGTCTGCAAGGTCACAATGCAGGAAATCTCTTTGAGTTCAATGAAATAACAACCAAAGATGAAAGAGAAGAGCATGTGAACAGACATCTAGAGCAGGAAACAGTTCCTGAAGCTAACAGACCAACTCAAGATGATGAACAAGAAGTTGTTCACGACCATAGTGAAGAAATTGCTCAACCGGAAGAACCTGACGGGAAACATAGACCGGTTCTCCCAAAGTATGTCACATATCACTCAACTGATAATATAATTGGTGACAAACATGCAAATGTCTTGACCAAGAAAAAGGCTAGAGAGAATATCTATTTGTTTTCCTATATAGAGCCCAAAACCACCAAGGAGGCTCTGGATGATGAAAATTGGGTCAAGGCCATGGAGGAAGAGATTGAGCAAATAGAAAAGAATGCCACATGGGTGCTTGTGCATAGACCACAGGACAAGAATGTCATTGGAACAAATTGGGTCTATAGGAACAAGCTGAATGAAGAAGGAAAAGTAATAAGAAACAAAGCAAGACTGGTCTGCAAAGGATATGCTTAGGAGGCTGGACTGGATTATGGAGAAACTTTTGCACGTGTGGCCAGATTGGAAGGAGTAAGAATTCTTCTTGCCGATGTTGCTCACAAGAAATTCAAAGTATACCAGATGGATGTAAAGTCTGCATTCCTCAATGGAATACTAGAGGAGGAAGTTTACATTGAACAACCGGAAGGCTTCACATCCACACAAAAGGGTGGTATGGTCTGTAAACTGAAAAAGGCTCTTTATGGGCTAAAGCAAGCTCCAAGGGCATGGTATGAGAGGTTGCACTCATATCTCCTGACAATAGGATTCACAAGAACCGGGGACAACAGCAACATGTATCTCAAGATTGGAAAAGATGGGAACCTAATTGCTGAAATTTTTGTGGATGACATCATCTTTCAAGGAGATGACAGAATGAGCAAAGCCTTTGCTGAAGAAATGAAGAAAGAATTTGAAATGTCTATGATAGGAGCCATAAAATTCTTCACTGGACTACAGGTCCATCAGCTAAAGGAAGGTATCTTATTTCTCAGTCCAAGTATGTAAAAGAAATTCTTAAAACTTTTCGACTTGAAGAATCCAAACCGGTTGGTACACCGATGATAACTAACCTCAAGCTATCAAAGGAAGATGATGCAAAAGAAGTGAATGAAACACCGTATCAGTCTATGATAGGCAAATTATAGTATGCACTACATAGTAGACCAGACATTGCACATGCGGTTAGCATAGTAGCAAGATTCTCTGCAAATCCTAAAGAGACACATCTAATAGCAATGAAGAGAATTTCCAGATACCTAAAGGGGGCTGAGGAGTATGGCTTGTGGTTTCCTCACAAGGGAGGCTTCCAAGTAAAGGTTTACACTGATGCAGATTGGGCTGGCAATATTGATGACAGAAAGAGCACAAGTGGTGGTGCGTTCTTTCTTGGTGAAAGGATTTTGTCATGGACAAGCAAGAAACAGAACTGCATTTCACAGTCTACAGCGGAAGCTGAATATGTTGCTGCAGCAATCAATTGCACACAGGTAATCTGGATCAAACAGCTACTGTGTCATGTCCCCATTCTGGCTGACATCGTTTAGCGTGCCGGATCAGTCTATCACAGGCTCTCGTAGGCTGGTGGCGATGTGGAGAGAGTCATTTTGTAGATCAGTGGTCGTATTTGCTCTTGGAGAAGTGATTTAGAGCTTATTTTTATTATTATGAGTTATGCGGGCCCCACATGTTATAATTTTAAGTTGAGTTGCACTTTTTATTTTATAAAGTTATATTATTATAAAAGTGCATTATAATGGGATTTTATAATGGATTCTTCTAGAAGTAATTAGTAACTTCTCAAAAAAGTGAATAAATAGGGGGCTTGGGCATTCATTTGGACAAGCTGATTTGAGGATTCTTCTACTTTTTCATATTGGAGCAATTTGTAGTCATTTGGTTTGCAAATTTTCATTAGATCTTTGGGAACGATAACTCCCTTGGATTTGCATAACTGAGGAAATGAGATATCTTCTGAAGGGTTGCACATTGGAAGTGGTATTCAGCCATTTCATGTTGAGCTTATTTGGAATCCTCAGATTTACCTGAGGGTTTGAGTTTTGGTTGCAAGAGGAAGAAAAAGCAGGTCCGAAAAAGCAATCCGAAAAAGCAAAACGAAAAAGCGGATCCGAAAAAGCAGTCCAAAAAAGCAGATCCGAAAAAGCAGTCCGAAAAAGCAAATCCGAAAAAGCAGTCCGAAAAAGCAGACCCGAAAAAGCAAAGCAAAAAAAACACAATTGCAGCCATCTACAATCTGCTGTAAATTGGGATCAGTTCGGGTGCAATTGGAGGTGTCTACATCAGCATACTTCATCATGGATTTGATCAACATTTGGTGCAGCATTTCCAGGTTTTTATACATTGTTTGATATTGATGTTTTGGGTACCAAAATGGTAAAAATCTGCATAAGTACAGTCACTATATAGCAGTCCAAAATTCCTTTGAACAGTCACTGTTATTTCTCATTGTAATTGGATTGATTTAGTGAAGTGCATTCTATGGTTTGGTCATTACCATAGTTCATTGTTGAAATTTGAATTTGACATAGTTGTCACAGCCCATTATACT
This sequence comes from Chamaecyparis obtusa, assembly GCA_027943335.1. NCBI lineage: Eukaryota > Viridiplantae > Streptophyta > Pinopsida > Cupressales > Cupressaceae > Chamaecyparis > Chamaecyparis obtusa. The sequence goes on from BSBK01005083.1 coordinate 150,466, forward strand.
CTCAGAATTCAGTCATAGTAATCAGTCTTGGGAAAATTGATCATTGCATTAATAGCAGAGTTTCTCTTTGTTGATATAGTCATTGTAAGGTGCCAAGTGATTGGAATCTCTGAATGTTATTATTAGTGCTGTTAATGTTCATTTCAATATTGGTATTGTTATCTCAATTGTACTTGATGATCAAAACAATTACAACCTTGAAACACATTATTGCAAACAAACAATTCAGTGCATGTCAACTGTTTGACGAATTTTCTCAGTTCAGTATTAGTGGTTTTTAGTGGCCTATTGGTAAGGGTCATTACAGTGGTATCAGAGCGGTTTTCTTGCCATCCTGTTGGGTAAGAACCGATTGGCATGAGTGACCAGCACTCGATTGATTGCAAAATGGAAAGGAAGAGGTACACTTCATGGTCAGTTAACCGTCCTACACGGCCTACCTTTCTGAATGAGGAACCCCAAAGCAGCAAAAAAGGTAATCATTCAGACACTTGGGTTGACATCAAGAGGCCACTTGATGAGATGAAAGAGTCTATCGACAAGTTGAATGAGTTGACTAGTTTTCTAGTTGCCAGGTCGTCTCGCAGAAGAGGTGATAAGAGATCCGTTGATACAGTTACCAGAAACCTTCATGAGGATTTTGAGAAACAAGTTAGCACTCCGACAGATGTTTCAGTTTCTATTCAGCCACAGGAGGAAGTGGTGAAGGACACTATGCAGATTGGTTTGGTTACGACAGGCAGTGACTATAGCATAGTAGGTTCAGATGAGGAGATACCTGGTACAGATGAGAAGACATTGAGCATTCAGGACTTTGCAGAAAGGGAGTATCAGGCACAGTTAGACGCTACATCACATGAGCTTGAGGACACTCGAGCTTCTTTGTTGAGTACTCCTTTGGCATTACAGGACTCAGAGAGACATGCTGAGTTGATACAGGGAGATATCACAGGCACACCGGATTGTGTGATTGGCACTGATAGTGGTTACGGTACAGTTGATCCTGATGATGCTACAATAGTTGAGGATACTGTCATATCTGAGGATAGTACAGTTGATCAGAGTAGTGCAGCAGAGAGACATGTGGACGAGCCTTGTCTTGAGGTGAGTTCAGTTCAGGCGTTAGCACATATGGCAGGGACTTAGCTTTCTTTTACAGTCAGGTCACATGTTGATGATATGAGTATGTCTAGCATCTACACTCCGGATTCAGAGATTGTAGTGGGTACAGTAGACAGGTACGTGAAGTCAGTTGGTATTGTTCACATTACTTAGGTGAGGATTTTACTTGAGTTGCCAGTTGATTTCCGTTCATGGATCAGATGTTGGGATCCTTATCTTAGTACTTGGGATTGTTTTGACCGGAGATATCTATCATTCTTTGGTAGTAGTATCTATTGCACTATCATGGATTTGATTAGTAGATTACACGGTGTAGTTCATGTCCATGCCAGCAGCTTGTCTGATGCTGGAATTAGTTTTTATACACCCATGTGGGGCATTGTTCATGTATCCAGTCGACCATTCTTGTTGGAATGGGTCGATGATATCTCAGATATGATGGAGTTTACAAATGAGTCCCAGGATCGTTTTGGTATTGATGACATCCAGGAGTATGCTGTGGACAGTTTTGAGGACTTAGCTTCCTCGGCAGATTCTTTTGTTATAGCGGAGTTGGATAGTGATGCTACAGTTTTTGACACTCCGTACGGTGATGAGAGCTCTGGAGTCGACTTGCAGAGTATGGATGGTAGTACTCTAGAGATTAGTGACTTTGAGGATGTTATTGATAGTGCGGAGGACTTAGTCTTTTCAGTGGATTCCCTTGATACGGAGGTTTATGTTGATGCTTCAGTCACTTCGTCTGATGATACGAGTTCAGCAGCTGGTCTGCAGAATTTGGATGGCAGTATTACAGATGATAGCTATTCTGAGGTTACTCCTTTGGACAATGTACCAGGGGAAGAGGATTGTAGGAGACAGTCTAGTCAGCGCCATCATGTGTCTAGTCAGGTGAGAGTTAGTGAGCGAGAAATTGCTATCGCTTGCGAGCATTTCGATGCTGCTCGTCAGTTGTTAGCAGTTTATGGATGGGGTTCTCCTACTAGTGATGAGCAGGGAGGCAGTTATCTTTCCTTGACAGAGATCCACTCTTTATGGGAGGCTATCCGGATTTTGAGACAGAATTATATGCAGTTGGTAGCTGATAGAGATTATCTTATGGAGTGGGGCAGTACAGCATATGATGCATTACTAGTCAAGGAAGAGGAGGTGAGCGAGCTTACTCAGCAGCTCGAAGTGACTTCGGAGACTCTTGAGAGTACACAGTTGGCTTTTGAGGAGTCACAGTTTCATTTGGCTGAGGTAACCATGGAGTTGGAGCGACTACAGACTTTACCAGATTTTGTACAGTCACAGACTATGGTGTCTGGTGATCCGGGGATGTCCATGGTTGAGATTGCCAGAGACAGTGGAGATGGGGATGCATCCATCCTAGATACTAGTAGTAGTATATCTTGTTCCCTTCCACTAGAGTCAGACTCAGTTGAGTTGGGTGTTGCAGTTGAGCGTTGTAGTCCGCTCGACATGGTGGTGATCTCTACTACTGATGGCATGGAGACTTGTGAGGTTGTACCAGAGATCATGTTTGATGTTGATGAGCCGGCAGTTGGCATGGTTCCTATCAGTGGTACTACTCCCTTGGAGGTGTCTTCGGAGGTAGTGGCGAGTTCAGGCTTGGTTAGTGATCAGTTGCAGTTAGTTTCATCGGGATTGCAGTCTGAGCCACTGACTGATGTTGGCGCATTTTATCGACATTACACTGTGAGGTATGCTCATCAGTTTACTTTTGATCCATATGTCGATGAGATGATGATAGGAAGATGTACTCTGGGCTCTAGTGTTCGTCATCAGTTATGGTATGGTTTGACTCCACGGGTAGAGAGCTGTGAGGCATATGACGTGATGTTGGGTTTTGTGAGCGACAGCCGGATGACTCATGATCAGGAGTTTGGGGGTGATACTGATGTTGATGATGATTCAGCCATTGTTCATGTTTTCACTCCATTGGCTATGTCACCTTCTGACTTAGCTAGTGATCAGTCACAGTTGGTTACATCACGTTTGCAGGATGAGCTGGTTGATTCTTTTATTTGGTATTATATTTCAGGGTATGTTCATCAGCTTGCTTTTGAGTCATGTATGTTGATGGCCGTCAGATTTGGTTTGGGTTCTAGTTCTTGCTATCTATCAAGTGATGACTATTCGCCATCAGCGGTGCATGGGAGTTATAGTTATGGGACAGTGGCCGGTGATCTGCAGAGTTGTGTTGACTGCAGGAGTTGTACAGTGTGTGGATTTTCCATACTTGGTGCAGTTTCATTCGGGAGTGTTCACCACTGTTGCAGAGTTGGATTGTGCACTCTGCGTAGGCCAGTGGGATGCGTTGATGGTATTTACTGTGTTGGCAGTTTGTGTTGTTTTTACTTGGGTTTTGATATTTTCAGAATTGGTGTCTCGTGGGTTCCTGACTGTGGCAGTCATGGAGTTAGAGTTCAGTTGAGCAGTGGTTCACGATTCATTCATGGATTCCTCTTGGTTATATTGCAGAGGATATTGCAAGAGCTTGCGTTGGTTGACAGCAGTACAGTTCATGACTACATTTGGGATCCAGGTGGATTGATTGGTTTATTGCTCAATCATTGCTTCGGGACAAGCAATTTCAGGAAGGGCAGACTGTCATTTCCCCATTCTGGCTGACATCGTTTAGCGTGCCGGATCAGTCTATCACAGGCTCTCGTAGACTGGTGGCGATGTGGAGAGAGTCATTTTGTAGATCAGTGGTCGTATTTGCTCTTGGAGAAGTGATTTAGAGCTTATTTTTATTATTATGAGTTATGCGGGCCCCACATGTTATAATTTTAAGTTGAGTTGCACTTTTTATTTTATAAAGTTATATTATTATAAAAGTGCATTATAATGGGATTTTATAATGGATTCTTCTAGAAGTAATTAATAACTTCTCAAAAAAGTGAATAAATAGGGGGCTTGGGCATTCATTTGGACAAGCTGATTTGAGGATTCTTCTACTTTTTCATATTGGAGCAATTTGTAGTCATTTGGTCTGCAAATTTTCATTAGATCTTTGGGAACGATAACTCCCTTGGATTTGCATAACTGAGGAAGTGAGGTATCTTCTGAAGGGTTGCACATTGGAAGTGGTATTCAGCCATTTCATGTTGAGCTTATTTGGAATCCTCAGATTTACCTGAGGGTTTGAGTTTTGGTTGCAAGAGGAAGAAAAAGCAGGTCCGAAAAAGCAATCCGAAAAAGCAAAACGAAAAAGCGGATCCGAAAAAGCAGTCCGAAAAAGCAGATCCGAAAAAGCAGTCCGAAAAAGCAAATCCGAAAAAGCAGTCCGAAAAAGCAGACCCGAAAAAGCAAAGCAAAAAAAACACAATTGCAGCCATCTACAATCTGCTGTAAATTGGGATCAGTTCGGGTGCAATTGGAGGTGTCTACATCAGCATACTTCATCATCGATTTGATCAACATTTGGTGCAGCATTTCCAAGTTTTTATACATTGTTTGATATTGATGTTTTGGGTACCAAAATGGTAAAAATCTGCATAAGTACAGTCACTATATAGCAGTCCAAAATTCCTTTGAACAGTCACTGTTATTTCTCATTGTAATTGGATTGATTTAGTGAAGTGCATTCTATGGTTTGGTCATTACCATAGTTCATTGTTGAAATTTGAATTTGACATAGTTGTCACAGCCCATTATACTCTCAGAATTCAGTCATAGTAATCAGTCTTGGGAAAATTGATCATTGCATTAATAGCAGAGTTTCTCTTTGTTGATATAGTCATTGTAAGGTGCCAAGTGATTGGAATCTCTGAATGTTATTATTAGTGCTGTTAATGTTCATTTCAATATTGGTATTGTTATCTCAATTGTACTTGATGATCAAAACAATTACAACCTTGAAACACATTATTGCAAACAAACAATTCAGTGCATGTCAACTGTTTGACGAATTTTCTCAGTTCAGTATTAGTGGTTTTTAGTGGCCTATTGGTAAGGGTCATTACATACTGGAAGGAATCCAAGAACAGATACCTGAACCGATTGCAATTTGTTGTGACAGTACAAGTGCAATAAACATATCCAAAAACCCTGTCATGCACTCCAAGATGAAGCACATTGCCATCAAGTATTATTACTTGAGAGAGCTAGTACAGAATAAAGAAGTAAGATTGGAGTATGTTCCCACAAAAGAACAAATTGTTGATATCTTCACAAAGCCATTACCGAAGAGTACCTTTGAGTATCTCAAAATTAAATTAGGGGTGATACCCCTCCCTGATCATCAGTAAACTTGCAAAAGTGCTCATCAATTCACTACACTTCAACAGAGGAATTCACCTTATCTTATCTGGACTGATGCTCGAAGGGGGAGCAGATTTTATTAAGGTAGTCCTTCTGACTAGCCTTCGGCATTATTGTCAAAAGGGGGAGTGTTTGGCAATAAACCAATAAACCGGTAAATGACCGGCAGTGGCCGTGCACAGAGATACAAGCATAGGAAAGGTGACATGATTGCCTATTAAGGTTTTGCCAATTACGGTTTTGTCATCAATGCCAAAGGGGGAGATTGTTGGCATTAAGGGATGGTGACTGGTAAGCTTGCTACCGGTACATGGCAATTAAGTATTGTCATTGATTGGCAAAAGAGGAAAGAGGTGTTTGACATCTCAATCTAAGGTCTAAGGATCTAAGGAAGAAACCAGTGTTGGATCTGTCAACACTGTGGTGACACAAGACTGGTTTGACAACCGATGACACCGTGCAATGAATAGGAGATCATTTATGTTCATCAGAAGCAACCAGTCACCAAGGGAGAGGCAACCAGTAAACAATTACAGAGACCGAGGAAAGGATGCACCGATAAACAGAGGAAGGAAAGGTGACAAGTCAAAGCTCTTACCTATTCACAACATAAGGATCTTAACCAATCAAGTGAATACCTCGTTATGATAAGATGAAACGGGGAAGTCATAGTCAACTATCTATTAACCAACTCTTTGACCAGGATTTACTGCACTAAATCCGGATGACTTTGAGCTAACAAGATGATCGATATGAGGCGCATTTGAAGGTTTTAAAGCCGAAGTTCGTGGCTTTAAAACATGGAGTTATCTCTCGCGAAGGAAAGGTGTTTGACACACATCTATTGTTTTCTTTCATAAAGCAGATAAAGCAAGAGCATGTATCGGATGTTTCCTCAATGAACTAATACTCCATTGAGTGATGAATCCGAAAGATATTTGTAAACAGGTTGTGCATGAGAAAAGTAACTAGGACAACGACTCTATATATTCCTCTACCTGTCAAGAATATAGTTTGCCCTCATTCTGCCAAAGCAAAGAGTGAACCTGTACGCTGAAGAAGCTAAAGTGAATAGAAAGGAGAAGAGAGAAGAGTGTGCAGAAAAGCACAACAAAAAAGGAGAACATACCAGCAACGACCGGTGATCTTTCTCAGTTGAGTATAACAGAGATCTTATCAAGCTATGCAAAGCCATTTGAAAAAGGTCAATCCTTCTATTGTTTTCTAACAATTACAATAGCTAAATCCCAGTATTTTGGGTGGACATTGACAGGTCCCTTGTACTAAATCCCTTAACCAGGTGACATCTTTTTAGGTGTTCTTAGTCCTCTAACCAGGCAGGCACTAACCGGCCTTATTGTATCAAATCTCTTAACCAGGTCACATCTAACAGTGCGTTGTAATCCTTTAACAGGGAAGGCTCCTAACAAAGCGCACTTCAGAAGACTGCAAAATTTGTGAGGTTTCCTCACACCGTGGTTTTCACCCGATTTGGGTTTCCACGTGATAAATCTGGTGTTACTTTGTGGTTGATTGTTTGATGCTATTCTTATGCTTGAATCTGTTTTGCTTACAGTTATAAGTATACATCATCAGATTTATTTTATAGGTTTTTATAGGTGTTGATTCACCCCTCCCCTCTCAGCATTAGTTGGGACTGTCACAAGAAAGCAATCTATTGAAGAAATGGGAGTTGGAGTTGTGTATCATGTCCCCTTTTGAAAAAAGAGCCACGGTGAAGACCTTTATCCTATACCCACTTTCCATAGGCTAAAGGCTAAAGCAACGGAAATAATTTGAACTATTTTTTATGTTTGTCCCAGTAAATTCTGATTTAAGGGGCATCTTAAATAATATTATAAATAGAATAAAAAGTATTTTTACTATTTATAAGAATTCAGCCGATGCGTCCATTTGGAGTGCTACAAAACGACAGCAACTAGATTCATTTGGCATCTCAAATTTTGTTATCACTTGCCATTCAATTTCAAAAATTTGAGCTCTGTGTTCAAATTTGCATCCAAAAACAAAAATTCTTAACTGATTGGAGATCATGAAGACAAAAGCACTCTTGGACTATCACTACCAGTTTTGGAGACAAAAACCCCCATCTCCATTGGGACATACATATGAGAGTTCCATGGGTGCTGAATCAAATCATTTTTAGTTTTCGTGTTCATGATTTAAAGAGTTTCATTACAGATTTTCAAAATCATATTGTTGCTCCAACATCATTCTATGACCATATCTTGAGCAATGCCATTTTGGAGGGGTCGCCATCAATTCTTATCACTTCTTTGAAGTTATTGGACACATTTTCTAGGTATTCATAATCACTGGTTGCTGTACCAGTCATACAAAGAGGGTTTGTCTGCTTGTTGACATCATTGTTGCTAAATGCCCTTATTTAGGACCTGCACCATCACATGGGGGGGTTTCCAGAGTGGGTTTTGACAAAATTTATTTCTGCAACAAAATTTCCAGCTAGCTCCTAGAGAGTGCCATCACTTGGGAGGACAGATCTTCCTTATTTATCATTGTTTAATCAGTTTCCCACCACATCATTCAGTGTGCCAGCATTGGAAGAGAGTTCAACATCACTTTGTGCAAGTTGTATCAATACTTATTATTGTTTACAGCCATTTGGGTCCTATTACCAGCATTTTAATGGGTTAAACTTTATCCCCCAATGCCAAAATTTATTGCCTTCATTGCTGCCATAGTCGACCTTCATAAATGTTTTGTGCCATCATAATATGAGAGCGTAATACCAGATTTGCGCAATTCGGGGTCATATGCAGCATTTATTGCAAGTTTTCATCCGTTTCAAGCCTCTGATCTGTCATTTTCCAACATCATTAATCATCTCCATCATCATTGGTTTCGTGAAGGGCCAAAATATAAAGGGAGATTGGATAATTTTGGTGTGTGTTCATGCCATTTTCAATACAACCCTGTACCTGCCAGTCACCAGTTATTGCCGCACCTGTATGTCTAAGCTTTAATCATTACTGGTTGAAACTGCCTTTGTGAGTTGATTTGTCCAAACTGTTGAAACTCGGAAAATATTGTTTCCAACATGTAATCATTTTCCAAGAGTTGCAAAATAGATCAAATCACCTTTCTAAGGGCTTCTACAATTGATGTTTGATGTGGGAAGATGCTGTTGTAACTATTCCCATAACCGAGTATTTTTGCAAATCTAGAGTTTATACCAGTAACTATAATTGATAAGATTTCGTTCAGATTTCTGATTGGATAGTTCGACATTTGATTTCCAACCACTTGTTTCGATTTCAATATACAGTTTCCAATTTAATTTTTCTGAAAAAATCAAAAAACAAACTATTTAAGTAGTTTACAAAAAGTCTACAAGAGGGACATTACATTATCATAGAGTTTATAATTATGTTTATATTGAATGCTTCACACCTTTCGTTTTGTTTGTTATGTGTGAACCATGGATGAAAAACTGGCCAAGCTCTGAAAAAAAAACTCTGGAAAAAATCAGCCAGTTCTTAGCAAATACTCCGCAAAAAACTCGAGAACTTAAAAAATTGCATAAATTTAATTAGAAATGCATTTTTTTGCAAAATTCAATGGGAAGATGCATCCAATGAGTCAATAAATGAGAACACAAAAGAAACAAGCTGAGTCTAGATATATCTAAACGCAAAGTGGGTACAAAATCGCATTCTCACGAGGAAAGCTAATGGCTGGAAGCAAAATAGTAAATATTTTTTGGTAAAACTAAAAGTAAATACATCATTACAATTACATCTTCCTCTTCCCAACTCTAGTAAAAACTAAGGGAGAGGTAGAACTAGAGGGTCTAGTCCTAGAAGTCTGTAGAGGGTCTAGTCCTAGTTAATATAAAATTATATTAATATAAATATACAGGAAATAGAAACTATCTAAATACGATAGAGATAGAGCATTAATAAATATTAGAAATATTCTAATACCCTCCCATAATGCTCAATCTATCAATAACACCAATAGCCTCCCTGAATTTTACAAATTTATCAGAACCAAGAGACTTGGTGAAGATATCAGCAGACTGCTCTGGAAACATACAGCAACTGAATAGATTTGTCTTCAACCAGCTGACGAATGTAATGACAATGTGTTTCGACATGCTTGGTTCGTTCATGGAAGACTGGATTCTTTGCCAGTTTGAGTACTCCCTGATTATCACAGAATATAGGAGTCAGTCCTGATTGAGGAACATGCATATCTGCAAGCATCCGCCAAAGCCAAACTACCTCACAAGCTGCCTTAACTGCTCCCCGATACTCTGCTTCAGTCGAAGACAGGGCCACCGCTTGTTGCTTCTTACTAGTCCATGTCACAGCAGCAGATCCTAAATTAAACACATATCCAGCGGTAGACTTACGATCATCAACAGAGTTGGCCCAATCTGAATCTGTGTAGCCACATAGTGTAGAATTAGACTTCTGAGTGTATAGAAGACCATAATCAAGAGTACCACTCACATAGCGCAAGACACGCTTTGCAGCTGTCCAATGATCAGTCTTGGGTGCTGTCATAAAGCGGGAGACATAGCTTACAGCAAAACTAATGTCAGGTCTGGTGGTAGTAAGAAAAATGAGACTACCCACTAGTTGTCTAAACAAGGATTCATCTACAATAGGTGAATCAAACTGAGCTGATAATTTGAGCCTGGGTTCCATAGAAGTGAGAGCAGGTTTGCAATCCTGCATTCTAAACCTGTCCAGAAGACTTCTAGCATACTTGGACTGAGAAAGAAAGACACTGTGTTCAATCTGCCAAACCTCAATTCCGAGACAATAGTGCAAGAGTCCCAAATCTGTCATATCAAAAGTGCTGCACAAATCCTGTTTGATCTCAGTGATCAAATGTGTTGAACTTCCAGTGATGATCAAATCATCCACATAAACAACGATAAACAAGACATCATCACCTACATGTTTGATATATAGGTTTGAATCTGATGGACTCCTCTGAAAACCATGGTCGATTAAATATTTATCAATTTTCATGTACCAAGCCCGAGGAGCTTGTTTCAGACCATAGAGAGCTTTGACAAGTTTACAGACTTTGTGTTCCTGACCAGCTGTCATAAACCGGGATATGTAGCTTACTGCAAAACTGATGTCAGGTTTGGTGATAGTAAGATAAATGAGACCGCCAACTAGTTGTCTAAACAAGGATTCATCCACAACAGGTGAAGTGGACTGAGCTGACAATTTAAGCTCGGGTTCCATAGGAGTGGGAGCAGATTTACAATCCTGCATTCTGAACTTGTCCACAAGATTTCTGGCATACTTGGACTGAGAAATAAAGATATTGTGCTCAGTCTGCCAAACCTCAATTCCAAGGCAATAGTGCAAGAGTCCCAAATCTGTCATATCAAAAGTATGACATAAATCCTGTTTGATTTCAGTGATCAAATGTTCTGAGCTGCCAGCAATGATCAGATCATCCACATAGACAACTATAAACAATATAGTGTCACCTACATGTTTAATATACAAATTTGAATCTGATGGACTCCGCTGAAAACCCTGATCTGTTAGATATCTATCAATCTTCATGTACCCCGAGGGGCTTGTTTTAGACCATAGAGAGCTTTGACAAGTTTACAGACTTTGTGTTCTTGACCAGCAATCTTAAACCCAGGGGGTTGTGTCATGTATACCTCTTCCTGCAAATCACAATTCAGAAAGGCACTCTTAACATCCATCTGATGGACTTTCCAACCAAACTGAGCTGCTAGGGCAAGAACAAGCCGTACGGTACTCATTTTAGCTGTGGGAGCAAACGTCTCCTCATAGTCAATACCTTCCCTTTGTGAGAACCCTCGAGTAACAAGACGAGCCTTATACTTGTCTAAGGTGCCATCAACTTTATATTTTACCTTGTATACCCATTTGCAGCTAACGGGCTTCTTCCCTACAGGAAGATCAGAAAGAACCCAAGTTTGATTTTTCTGAATACTTTGAAGTTCAGCTTCCATAACCTGTTCCCATTCAGGAATACCTTTAGCCTCGGAATAAGTCTGGGGCTCATAAACACTATGAATGTTAGCCATAAGAGCAAAATTAACTGTTTGTTTGCTCTTATTTCGAGAAACTCTACCTTCGATGAGCTCATCATCCCTTAGATCACTAATAGTTTTAACCGACCATTTGGGTCAGAGAGTAGAAGAGCTAACCTCTGGAGGAGCCGGAAGAGGTTCAGGAGCAACAACAGGAGGAGGATCATTCTCAAGAGCCTCAACAGGATCAATATCAGGTGTCCCAGGGCAAGCATTATCTGTATCATTCTTCCCATCAGGTGGTGCTTAAGGAAAGGGAACACTGTGAGGCTGTTCCTCAGAACATTGCTCAAAAAAGGACAGAAACGGTCCTCGAGTTTCATCAAAAACATCACGACTAAAGATAAGATGATCAGTGTCGATATCTATCAATTTGTAGGCCTTATGGTTGTCACTGTACCCTGTCATCATGAGTCTCTGAGTCTTGGAATCTAATTTGGAACATTTAGCATCAGGAATCCAAACATAGGCAAGAGAGCCAAAAATCTTCAGGTGGCTAATCTTGGGCTTACGACCAAACCACAATTCTTCAAGAGTTTTGTTCTTGACAGCCTGAGTAGGGGAACGACTCAGAAGGTAAACAGCAGTAAACACTGCTTCTGCCCAATACTTATTAGGAACACTCCTGTGTTGTAACATAGAACGAGCCATCTCAACAATCGTACGATTGCAACGCTCAACAACACTGTTTTGCTGAGGAGTGTAAGGTGTGGTGAATTGGCGCTTGATGCCATGTTCAGCACAAAAACCGGAGAATGCATGAGAACAAAATTCCCCCCATTATCTGTTCTAAGAGAAATGATACTGCAGCCAGACTCGTTTTCAACCAACGACGTAAAATTCTAAAATGTACTAAGTGCATCTGATTTATGTTTAAGAAAGTACACCCACATTTTTCTACTAAAATCATCAACAATAAGCAAAAAATATTTGCAACCAGTTATGGACGATGTATTCATAGGACCACAAATATCAGCATGAAGTAATTGAAGTACCTGAGATGCACGCCAAGAATCGCCATCTTTGAAGGGAGTCCGATATTGTTTGCCAGCTAGACAAGCGTCACATACTCCAAGATGTTGCATCTGAATCGGAGGTAGACCAGAGACAAGTTCCTCCCGAGACAACTAAGATAGATACTGGATGTTTAGATGTCCATATCGCTGATGCCACAAAGTACTGAGAGATAAATCATGAGCTGCCAGAGCTATTTCAGGGGAATCACCAGTGTCAGTAAGCCGATATAGGCCATGATTCTCTAGACCAGTAGCAACAGTAAGACAAGTCGCTCGATCAATAATGGAACATTTGTGGGCATTGAACATCACATCCAACTGAGGAGAATTTCTCATGATCTGACTCACAGAGAGAAGATTGAGTGCCATACCAGGAACGTAGCAAACATTGAGAAAAATGAGTTGACACCCACCAGACTGTATCTGGACATTTCCTCTGCCAATAATTTTGAACTCCTCGCCTCCGCCAAACACAACTGAATCACTGTATGGATAGAACTCCGTAAACCACACACCGATGAGAGAAATGACGTGACACACCAAAGTCGATATACCAAGCAGATGATTGGGCTAAATCGGAAGGGCTTTTAGCCATAAAGGCATAGAACACAGACTCCTTTATCTCAGAATGTTCAGCAACATTGGCCTGCTGATTGGACCCTCCCAGCTTCTTCTGTTCGGAAGCGAGTCGCTGACGACAATCTTTCTTCATGTGGTCGTACTTACGGCAGTAATGACACTGAACACTCTTCTGCTGAAAACTGCCTGAGGGTTGATGTGAACTACCCTGTGGAGATGACTGAAATGGCTGAACCTTAGCTACAAAGGCTTGTTCTGATGAGGGTGAGGAAGCATGGCTGCCAAACTACTGCTTCCAGCGATCCTGCTGTAGGAGTTTGGTCACAACTCTGGGAATTTCAGATCAACATTAGTTGAGGTAATGTTGAGAGTCTCTATGAAATGCTCATAAGATGTTGGCAAGCTTTTCAGGGTAATAATACCATATCTTCTTCCTCCATTTTCCGACCGATGGCTTCAAGCTGATCACGAATGTCCTTAATCTTTGTGAGATGCTCCTGTAAGGACACACGTTCATCCATCATGATGGAGAACAACTGGTTCTTTAGAAAGAACGCGCGACTCTTGTTGGATGTTTCATGCAGCTCCTTCAAATATTTCCAGATGTTTGCAGCAGACTTGCCAGAGGGAATCTGAGGTAACTGATCATCTATGACTGATAGCTTGAGAAGCATAACAGCTTCTCGATTCTGATCATCAAACTTATCCTGATCTGTTTGAACGGAGGTCCCACCGGGCGTGCCAGCGGAGGTAGGACGTGATTTTGTGCCTAGAACAAGCGCATCCAGACGACGATACTCGAAAATGGTTAACATGCGTTGCTTCCAAGTGTTGTAATTGTTGCCATTAAATCGCTAACTGTTCTCCAGCATCAGGTTGGTCAAAGATGCCATTTGCACGGATTTCAAAGTAAATTTTAAACTGACCCAGAAAGATCCGACAAGTACCCAGAAGAGTAAACAGAAAACCCAAAAAGAATCTAAGGTCAGAATTCAAATCTGCTGGTCCGAAAATTAAGACACGGAAAACGAGGTACCCAAAAAATTCTGACGGAGACCCAGATAAGATTTGGAGAAACCCACCACAAATATGTTATCAAAAAAAATTCGAATCCTGAAAATTAGGGTTTCGAAGGAAAAACGGCTCTGGTGAAAGGAGAACTACGAACAAGTGCCCGAAATTTGCAGAGAATAGCCCGAAATCTGCAGAGAATAGCCGCCTATGGTACGAATGTTCTTCCTTCAGGTATTTCAATCCTCAAAAACGAGCAACAATATGCAAGAACCAAATCGCGTTTTTACAGAAAATGCGGACTAAACCCATCTGAGAACAATAATGGCAGACGATCGTGAACAGAAAACGCGAGTTAAGGAACACAGCAAAAGGGCACAGCAACTCTACAAGACTTTTACGAGAGCATAAACTCAATAGCCAGCACAAGGACAGGACTTGCAGACTTTCGCGATTTTCACCAGGAAAAAAACGAGTTTCAGAAAAAACGCGACTTGCAAACTTTCACAATTTTTAACAAAGAGCCCCTCCAAAGAAGTCAACCGATTTCAGAACAATTTCGAAGAACTAGAAACAAATAATTTCGAAAGTGAAATTATTAATTCTTCGAAAAAAATTCTGGCTCTGATACCATATAAAATTATTAACGAAATATTTGTATTGAAAGAATGAATGTTACAAAGAGCTTACAAGCTCATATATACACAACAAATATACAGGAAATAGAAACTATCTAAATACGATAGAGATAGAGCATTAATAAATATTAGAAATATTCTAATAGTTAAAACTAGAGATTCCTCAAGAAAAGTGTGAAAGATTCAACAAAACTTGTCAAAAATAGTGTTAAATCTTGTTCCAATGACTCAATCATTTTTAACTACTTAGGAATGATTTTCTATTCATCTAGATGCAACAAAAAATAAATAAAATGTTTTAGAAAAACATAGAAAGAAAATCAAAAAACCTATCTGGGAATTTGATTTTTCTTTAAAAATCACCTCAAATCCGCTTTAAATCGATGGAAATCAGTTTACAAGTGTTTGGAAGAATATTTTTCCCCCTCTCAGCAAAACACAAGTGAAGAAATGATGAAATGAAATCATTTCTGCCGTTTCTTTGCCTTTATGCGCTGTTTTAAAACTGCGGCCAAGTTTTTAACATGGACTCGCCAAGTTTTTGGCAAAAACTCGGCGAGTTTTTGCGCACGAGTAGTTGTAACTACTTGCCGAGCCAAAAAACTCGGCAAGTTTTTGCAACTCGCCGACTACTTTGTGAGTAATCCATCTATGGTGTGAACTATCCAAAAAAAATCCTAAAGATTGTAAATAGAAAGTAAATGTTGTTTAAACTGGGATTTAAGGTTTTATTTGTTATAAGCTAAGTTGCCGATACGGGTACGGGTACATGGGTATGATAATTTTTTGGGAGGGAGGTTTGGGCACGTCTAGGTACGTCCGTAGAAAAAACATATAAAATATATATATATACTTTAATACTCTAAGAGTCTATTCATTATAAATTTTAAAATTAATAATATTATAATATTTGGACATTAAAATTAAAAAACCTTACAGTTTAAAATTTAAATGTTATACTTATATACAATTAAATAAGAAACTTACAATATTATATAAATTTTTAATATACAATATTATAGCATTCAATATAAAATATACCGAGAGAAACATATTTAACATTCAATATAATATAATTTATAAAATATACCAAGAAACATATTAAACGTTCAATATAAATATAATATACAATATAAAATAATTATTGTATATTGTATACAGTATTCAGTACCGGCAACTTAAGAGTTTATAAATTAAACATAAAATAAAAACAGGTTCTAGATTTTTATTCTCCACGCAGGTTGTTCTCCCTTCATCACGGTCACTTCGTCCCAGTCGCAGTCTACAGTTCGTCCCAGTCGCAGCCACAGTCGCTTCATCGTAGTCGCAGTCGCAGCCATAGTTTGTTCAGGTTGCAGCCACAGTCACTCTGAGCGGAAAAGAATGAAAGTCTTGTTTGCGGCAGAAGGAATAACTGGCAGAATGTAAAAACGCCAAGATATTTGTTAGATTTTAGGGTTTTCAAAAGTGGAAAAAGGCTTTAAAAACACGTCACTGTCAAATTCAACAGACATAACCTCACGTCGAAAACCAAAATCGAAGTCAAATCGCCACGTCAACACAAAAACGTTTGCATACGGGATGAAAAACTCACATACGTTTTAGGCTTTAAAAAATCGAACCCAGTCCGATTCCACAGGGTTTTTTGTACGTATCCAATTCTGATACGTACCGTACCAGTATTTGGAAGAAAAATATGAAGCACCGGTAACTTAGGTTATAAGGAACTTCCCCTTCTAATTTAAAAAATAATTTTACTGTTTATGTTCCTTTTTGTGTCACGCTGAAAGCTGAGTTAAAATGCTAACAAACCAGATGTACTTACAAATCCCGCCAGCCTACTTTGGTCAAATGAACATTAATAAAGCTTCATTCTTTCTTTCTTTCTTTCCTCTCATCTTTTGTTAAGAATTGTTCTAGTTCACTAAATCTCCTAGCAACACCACTAGCCTAAAAGTTTCATAAAACACTACTAGAAATAATAAATCCATATATTACTAAGATTTTGATTCATAAGTATTATGTAACTTACATCCATCTTGTCACAAATCATAAACTCTAATACAAGAGTCAATGGAATGAAATATATGCATTATATTTGAAACTTCAATACATCCTCTATGAAAGCCATAATTAAATTGTATTAATGAATCTCTAAAAAAGAACAATTACTATATATTCTTAATATGATAAAAAATCTTCACATGCATCCAAAATTTTCAAGAAATATAATGTCCCCATTTTATGCGAAATTAATTTGTGAGCTTTGGCCAATTTCTGATTTTTCTTATAAGCTTTTAGGTGTGTTGGAGAGAACTCCAAACTTCTTGGAAAATGCAAGTTTGGTATTTCAAAATTTCTATTTGAGGCATTGAGCTCAATTTGACATTATGGATCGCAATGATGCTCTCAGAAGCATGTTGTGGACTCTTCACGTGTTCTCCAAACTTCTCGAAGAGCACATCTATTTTTAGTTAGTCAACGAGTTCAGTACCAGTCATTATCCTGCTACTTTGATGACTTCATGGCACGATCAAAATCCAAATCTGAAGCCTTGGCAATGCTTTCCTTAACTTGGATGGAGTATTTAAAAAATACACTTAAATTTCTAATCTTTAATGTTAAAATATTTTCTAAAGTGATATATTTTAATACAGTTTTTATTTTTCCCCTCAAAAGTGGATGCCTAGGGAAAAGTAAGGGGGACTTGCACATGAAAAGTCATTTCATAATTCAAAAGGATCTTTTGGTTGGAAAACAAGTTATTTTATATTATTCCAAATTGTTTTCTCCCTCAAAAGCTTTAAGAAGAGGTTGAAGGTTCTCATTTGCTCATATGCTAAAGATTTTATATACCATTATGTTACTAGATTGAACCTGTGTTCTTCCATCATATTTTGACGAGAAAAACCCTTATTGGACTTCTAGTTTTGCATTTGGAAGACAATCCCTAGCTTGAACAAAGTGGTTCTATTGATGAATCACCATAGTGTAAATTGTGTTTGATTTTGGGGTTTGGTATAAAGGTTTTTAATATGTTTTAACTTCCACATTTTGGAGTGTTGTCTTTGAAGTGTTTTATGATAATGATCCGAGTACTTCCTTGTTGGGCTGTACCTCTCCTCCGCTGCGATGTACCTCACACTTTGCTAGGATGTACCCTTCACTTCTGTGGCCAAGTTTCCATGTTCCTGTTTTTGGTATCATCTTGGGTGAATGTATGAGTGGTTCATCATTAGGTCATACTCTTTCCAGAAAGTTTTGAAGCTTTTTACACCTGTTTCGGGCCAAAAATTGTAATTGTGAACTACCTGGCACTTTGGCGTGAGGTTTTAGAATCAATTGCTGTCCATATACACTGATTTATGATGCTAAAGTAAATTGCCTAGGTTTCCTGCCTTGTTGCTGCCTCTGTATGGTGGGTGATGTAATGACCCTTACTATAAAGGCCACTGAAAACCCTCAAACTGAACTAAGACAATTTGTCAAACACTTGGCACGCAACTAAATAGAGCTGTTATAATGTGCACTGCAAATAGGGCTAATTGTTGTGCAACAAATTCACACTTAAACAAGACATAAACAGTGCCAAAATAGATGTATACTTTTGTATCCGAAATGAAGAAGTCAATAATAAATTTCTGAATATGACAACTTTCAGATTATGCATATGAATGTGAATGGAGACAACATAAAAACCCTTATAAGTTGAATCCTATCAATGCAGGTAATTCTGATTACAACAATTGATTGACTGAATTACAATATCAGAACTTAGTGGACTGAACTGTGCATGTATAAGAAATGGACTGGACTGTGCTTGTAAACATATAACTGTTTTAACATATCAGATTCTTGTAAACTGTCCAACTATGCAATTCTAATACATCAAACCCTTGACAATGCAATGCTATGACATGAACAATAACCCAGTTCAGATTATATGATAGCTGACTGGTATCACAACAGCAAATTAATGACTGGAAATAACATGCAATGACAGTGCTCACTAATATGCAATATTTTGACATACAAAGACCTCAAATGTGCACCTGAAATACTCCGAATTCTGCCCTGATCTGAATGCCGACTCAACAACCGCAAGATGCCTCCATAAATGCCCCCAACTGCTGTACTGAACTGCTGACTATCGATGTTGACTGGACTAAACTGGAGTGATTGGACTGGGTTGTTTTTTTATATTTTTAAATGCATCAAACAGTGCCGAAATTTATTGGGAAATGCAGCGCCCAATCTCCAATGAAAACAGCTGCTAAAATTGACTGGAAGTACAGTCTGACGCGTCCGTACTGACGTCCGTACGGCCATACGGATTTGTGCAAAACCCTCAGAAACCTCTTCAAAAACCCTCCAAAATGCTACCAAAATTTATTAAAAATTGCTTCCTCCAAGGGTTCGATTTTTTCCTATGCCAAATTATGTGTTTCAATGAAACCCTCCAAATTTACTTCAGATTTGCCCAATGAATGTGCACAATCAAAACCCTTCAAGACTGAAGTAAACTTCCTCAAGATATGCAATAAAAATTCCTTCAAACAAAACCTTTAGATGTTGGCCCTTGGCCACGGTTATGCTCGGCTTGAGATAGCTGAATACTATCTCCAAAGTGCAACCCTTCAAAGGATATTTCACCTCCTCAGTTATGCAAACCCTTAGGAGTTTTCGTTCCCAAAGATCAAATGAAAATTTGTAGATCAAGATGACCACAAATGCTCCAAGATGAAAATATAATAGAATCCTCAAATCAGCTTGTCCAAATGAGAGGCCCAGCCCTCTATTTATTCACTTTTTCTAAGAAGTTGCTAGAACTTCTAGAAACATCTTTTATAAAATTCCATTATAATGCACTTTTATAATAAAGTAATATTATAAAATAAAAAGTGCAACTCAACTTAAAATTATAACATGTAGGCCCCAATAACACATAATAATAAAATATAATCTCATAACACTGCTTCTAGAGCAAATGTGACCATCTGAATCGCAAAATTGACTCTCTCCACACCATTTGCCTATGAGAGTCGATGATAGGCAAATCCGGCACGCTAAACGAGGTCAGCCAAAATGGGGACATGACAGTCCGCCCTTCCTGAAATTGCTTGTCCCCAAGCAATGGCTAAACAGTAACCCTATCAATCCCCCTGGATCCCAAATGAAGTCATGAACTATACTGCAATCAACCAACGCAAGCACCTGCAATATCCTCTGCAATATACCCAAGAGGAATCCATGAATGAATCGTGAACCACTGCTCAACTGAACTCCAACTTCATGACTGCCACAGTCAGGAACCCACGAGACACCAACTCTAAAAATCTCAGAACCCAAGTAGAGAGGACAACTGAAACTACCAACATAGCAATTATCACCAACACCTCCCACTGGCCTACATAGAGCGCACAATCCATCTCTGCAACAATGGTGGACACTCCGAAATGAAACTGCACCAAGTGCGGAGAACCCACACACAGTACACCAACTGTAGTCAACATATCTCTGCAGATCACCAGCCATGCTGGCATCACCATAACTCCCATGCACTGCTAACGGCCGAAAAGCATCACACAATAGATAGCAATCACTCAAACCACATCTATCTGCCATCAACTCCTCAATACATGAATCAAAAGCAAGTCGATGAACATACCCTGAAATATAATGCCAGTAAAAAGAACCAACCAGCTCATCCTGCAAACGTGATGTAACCAACTGTGACTGATCACTAGCTAAGTCAGAAGGTGACATAGCCAAGGGAGTGAAAACAAGAACAATGGCTGAATCATCATCAACATCAGTATCACCCCCAAACTCCTGATCATGAATCATCCGGCTATCGCTCCTAGAACCCAACACCACGTCATATGCCTCACAACTCTCTACCCGTGGAGTCAAACCATACCATAACTGATAACCAACACTAGAGCCCAAAGTACATCTCCGTATCATCTCATCAACATATGGATCAAAAGTAAACTGATGAGCATACCTCACAGTGTAATGTCGATAAAACGCGCCACCATCAGTCAGTGGCTCAGACTGCAATCCCGAGGGAACTAACTGCAACTGATCACTAACCAAGCCTGCGCCTACGACTACCTCCGAAGACACCTCCAAAGGAGTAGTATTGCTAGCAAGAACCATGTCAACTGCCGGCTCATCAACATCAAACATGATCCCTGGTACAACATCACTAGTCTCTGTGCCATCAGTAGTAGAGACCACCACCATGTCAGGCATACCACAACAATCTGCTGCAGCACCCAACTCAACTGAACCTGACTGTAGTGGAAACGAACTCAATGTGCCAATGCTAGTATCTAGGATGGATGCCTCCCCATCTCCACTGTCTCTGACAATCTCAACCATGGACATCCTCGAATCACCAGACACCACAACCTGTGACTGTACAGAATCTGGTAAAGACTGCAGTCGCTCTAACTCCAGAACACCTCAGCCAAATGAAACTGTGACTCCTCGAAAGCCAACTGTGTACTCTAAAGAAACTCAGAAGTCACCTCGAGCTGCTGAGTAAGCTCACTCACCTCATCTTCCTTGACCAATAATGCGTCATATGCTGTACTGCCCCACTCCATAAGATAATCTCTGTCGGCTACCAACTGCATATAATTCTGTCTCAGAATCCGGATAGCCTCCCATAAAGAGTGGATCTCTGTCAAGGAAAGATAACTGCCTCCCTGCTCATCACTAGTAGGAGAACCCCATCCATAAATTGCTAACAACTGACGAGCAGCATCGAAATGCTCACAAGCGATAGCAATGTCTCGCTCACTAACTCTCAGCTGACTAGACACATGATGGCGCTGACTAAACTGTCTCCTACAATCCTCTTCCCCTGGTACACTGTCCAAAGGAGTAACCTCAGAATAGCTATCATTTGTAATACTGCCATACAAATTCTGCAGACCAGCTGCTGAACTCGTATCATCAAACGGAGTGACTGAAGCATCAACATAAACCTCCGTATCAAGGGAATCCACTGAAAAGACTAAGTCCTCAACACTATCAATAACATCCTCCTCTAACACACTATCAAAAGGAGTATCCTCAAAGTCGCTAATCTCTGGAGTACTACCATCCATACTCTGCAAGTCGACTCCAGAGCTCACATCACCATACAGAGTGTCAAAAACTGTAGCGTCACTGTCCAACTCCGCTGTAACAAAAGAATCTGCCAAGGAAGCTAAGTCCTCAAAACTGTCCATTGCATCCTCCTGGACGTCATCTGTAGCAACACGATCCTGGGACTCACCTGTAAACACTAACATCTCAGATGTGCCTGACTCATCACAAGCCCACTGTATCCTGAGTGGTCGACTGGAAATGCACACAACTCCCAACACCGGTGTATAAAAACTAATACTAGCATCTGGTAAGCTGCTGGTATGAATGAGAACAACACCGTATAATCTGCTAAGCAAATCCATGATAGCACTCAAACAACCACTGCTACCAAGAAAGGATAAGGATTCCCAGTCAACGGAATCCCAAACTCCAAGATAAAAATCCCGAGTCCATATCCGTAAACTAGAATCAGCTGGCAACTCAAGCAAACTCCTCACCTGAGTAATATGACTAATACCAACTAACTCGACATACCTGTCTGATACTGTCCCTGAATCCTGGATATGAATGAGAGGTGTACTCCCACAACTATCAACAACCACCAGTGATCCACCTGTCGCAGAAAGCTGAGTATCAGGTGTGCAAGATGAAACTAAACTCAACTCCACGCCATGCTCATCCACATGTCTCTCCGCTGCACCACTCTGATCAACTGTACTATCCTCGATCACTGTAACATCATCAGGATCAACCGTACCGCAATCACTATCAGTGTCAATAACACAATCTGGTGTGCCTGTGATGTATCCCTGTATCAAATCAGCATGTCTCTCCGAGTCCTGTAATGCCAATGGAGTACTCAACAAAGAGGCTCGAGTGTCCTCGAACTCTCGAGAAAGCCTGCCAACTTCCTCCTCCTTCCTCCTTAAGGCATCTAAATGGTCTCTGGCAAGGCTAAGAAGATGGTCACGATCTGAAAGAAGATGTAAATAACTCATCTTCATCGCTCCCATTCCTTCCCTGATCGCCTGTAAGTCAACACAAGAAGACTCTACCTGAACTCCCTTACGTCTGTCCTGTAACTGAATCATCTGGATGTGATCCTCTATCATATCCCGCATCCTGTCATGATGAGATAATGTAGACACAATACTGTCTTCATTCATCTTCAGTTGGCTGGACAAATCATGTGAAGTGCTACCAACCTCAACCTCATGTGATGAAGCATCTAACTGCACCTGGTACTCTCTCTCAGCAAAGTCATGAATGCTCAATGTCTGCTCATCTTTACCAGGTATCTCACCATCGTGCACAACAAAATCCTCATAATCATCATCCGAACTCACTATGCTATAATCACTACCTGTTGTGACCAAACCAAACCATCCTGAGTACCTATGACATCACTCTCAGGCAACCTGTATACGACTGTCTCAACTTGAGTACCAAGTTGACAGTTACTATCAATCTGCATAGTGTCCTTCACCACTTCCTCCTGTGGCTGAATAGAAACTGAAACATCTGTCGGAATGCTAACTTGTTTCTCAAAATCCTCATGAAGGTTTCTGGTAACTGTATCAGCGGATCTCTTATCACCTCTTCTGCGAGACGACCTAGCAAATAGAAAACTAGTCAACTTATCCAACCTGTCGATAGACTCTTTCATCTCATCAAGTGGCCTCTTGATTTCAACCCAAGTGTCTGCATGATTACTTTTTTTGCTGCTTTGTGGTTCCTCTTTCAGAAAGGTAGGCATTGTAGGACGGTTAACTGACCATGTAGTGTACCTCTTCCTTTCCATTCTGCAATCAATCGAGTGCTGGTCACTCATACAATTCTGTTCTTCCCCAGCAGGATGGCAGGAAAACTGCTCTGATACCACTGTAATGGCCCTTACTATAAAAGCCACTGAAAACCCTCAAACTGAACTGAGACAATTTGTCAAACACTTGGCACGTAACTGAATAGAGCTGTTATAATGTGCACTGCGAATAGGGCTAATTGTTGTGCAACAAATTCACACTTAAACAAGACATAAACAGTGCCAAAATAGATGTATACTTTTGTATCCGAAATGAAGAAATCAATAATAAATTTCTGAATATGACAACTTTCAGATTATGCATATGAATGTGAATGGAGACAACATAAAAACCCTTATAAGTTGAATCCTATCAATGCAGGTAATTCTGATTACAACAATTGATTGACTGAATTACAATATCAGAACTTAGTGGACTGAACTGTGCATGTATAAGAAATGGACTGGACTGTGCTTGTAAACATATAACTGTTTTAACATATCAGATTCTTGTAAACTGTCCAACTATGCAATTCTAATACATCAAACCCTTGACAATGCAATGCTATGACATGAACAATAACCCAGTTCAGATTATATGATAGCTGACTGGTATCACAACAGCAAATTAATGACTGGAAATAACATGCAATGACAGTGCTCACTAATATGCAATATTTTGACATACAAAGACCTCAAATGTGCACCTGAAATACTCCGAATTCTGCCCTGATCTGAATGCCGATTCAACAACCGCAAGATGCCTCCATAAATGCCCCCAACTGCTGTACTGAACTACTGACTATCGATGTTGACTGGACTAAACTGGAGTGATTGGACTGGGTTGTTTTTTTATATTTTTAAATGCATCAAACAGTGCCGAAATTTATTGGGAAATGCAGCGCCCAATCTCCAATGAAAACAGCTGCTAAAATTGACTGGAAGTACAGTCTGACGCGTCCGTACTGACGTCCGTACGGCCGTACGGATTTGTGCAAAACCCTCAGAAACCTCTTCAAAAACCCTCCAAAATGCTACCAAAATTTATTAAAAATTGCTTCCTCCAAGGGTTCGATTTTTTCCTATGCCAAATTATGTGTTTCAATGAAACCCTCCAAATTTACTTCAGATTTGCCCAATGAATGTGCACAATCAAAACCCTTCAAGACTGAAGTAAACTTCCTCAAGATATGCAATAAAAATTCCTTCAAACAAAACCTTTAGATGTTGGCCCTTGGCCACGGTTATGCTCGGCTTGAGATAGCTGAATACTATCTCCAAAGTGCAACCCTTCAAAGGATATTTCACCTCCTCAGTTATGCAAACCCTTAGGAGTTTTCGTTCCCAAAGATCAAATGAAAATTTGTAGATCAAAATGACCACAAATGCTCCAAGATGAAAATATAATAGAATCCTCGAATCAGCTTGTCCAAATGAGAGGCCCAGCCCTCTATTTATTCACTTTTTCTAAGAAGTTGCTAGAACTTCTAGAAACATCTTTTATAAAATTCCATTATAATGCACTTTTATAATAAAGTAATATTATAAAATAAAAAGTGCAACTCAACTTAAAATTATAACATGTAGGCCCCAATAACACATAATAATAAAATATAATCTCATAACACTGCTTCTAGAGCAAATATGACCATCTGAATTGCAAAATTGACTCTCTCTCCGCACCATTTGCCTATGAGAGTCGATGATAGGCAAATCCGGCACGCTAAACGAGGTCAGCCAAAATGGGGACATGACAGTCCGCCTGTAGTGTTTCTATGAGAAAAGATTGATTTGGGTCTGGTGTTATTGAGGTTTTGGCTTCCATAGTCACTTACAGACCATGGCTTGTAAATTTGGGAGCAGGTAGCTTGCTTTCTTGGACAATTTTTTACTTGTTTTGAGGCATCACCACTGCCGGAATAAATTCCCAGCAATTTTAGCAGATATGAAGTGTTATTTTGCTGTTTATGGGGCCATACAGTCTAGGCCATCAATTGAATTGACTGCTATTCTTCAATTATCAGATCTGCAAATTCATTTTATTGTTATTTTGGGATTTCGGGTAATGTTTGTGGTGATTGGAGTTGTTGATCTGGAATTTACACTCATGAATGGCACATTGGGTGTGAATTGTATCATGGTTTGACCCCCTGGCTGTAGCTTATCAGTGCTGCAACTTCGTGACCTGCACCGGAGTTGTAACAAGCAAAGTACAAGAATCTCTAGCCCTTAATCACTGCATTACATCATTCATGGAAGGTATTGTGTCACAAAATAGTTTGGCGCTATTCATGCCATTTGGAGTTATAATAATTTATCGCCTAGTTTGACTCAGCTCTGTTAACATTGCAATCAGAATCTTATGACCATTAATATCTTTGTTGGGAATGTTTCTGATAAGCCTTCTTGTTAACAAACAAAATTAAAAAAAAATCAAGGGTGGTTATTACAACAAATATAAAGCAATCTCAAGTTTTACATTGCACATACAACAAACAAAAAAAGATCAAGTCAATTCTCTTCACAAACCTCACTCTGGAAGGTCACAGTTTACTTCACAAAACCAAAGATTAACAAACTAAGAAACCAATTTCCTTGATAACTTCATGAAAACAACTAATTGATATTTTTAGCTCGTATCACTATGAAGTAAAATTATAGTGTAACAACTCAAATGTACATACCATATCCCAACCATATGCATTCCCATCTCCTGCAGCAGAAAATATGCGATTTCCCTACAAAACAAAAGATAAAGAAAAGAAAACCAGGGTCAGTACTATGTTGAAATGTTCAATTTGTAAATCAACATAATAAAAAGAAGTTAAAGGAAAGATTTAATTATGATAGCTATCTAGCAAGGTTGCACGGAGATGGGGATACTTGGGTACTTTGGAGATGGGTACGGGTACAGGTACGGCTGTTTTTTTTAAAATAGGAGAAGGATACTTTGGGTAAGTCAGATTTTTTTTATATAATTTTAATATTTTATAGAAAATCTGACAATATAATGACATTGAGTTTTCAAAACAAGAACGGTGATAAAGTTTACTGTCAAACATTAACTTTGAATATTAAGTACACAAATTGAAACATCATACAATCATCGTATCAAAGTTTCAAACTGATTAGTGATTACATATTGAAATTAAAGCTTGATAAACAGCAAGCTGATACACAAACAAAAAAGTGAGACAAAAATCAGAAATATTAATCAAGGTCCTTGGCTATGAAGCTCTCCACTGAGTAGCCGGTATGGGATACGCATACTAGTACCTGGTACGCATCCCAATGGTATGGATACAAGTGCCCATGCATCTATGCAATCTAGTAGAGATTTAACATTCCAATTAGAATGAAACTAGAGATTGCAATGGTCAAGAGTCAAATTAACAACCTTGAACCGCACAATTTTCTTAGAGCACATAGGTTCAAACCAAATGCAAGTTGAACACAAAAAGCTTCCATTCACCTAATTTGTAAGCACAAACACAACATAGGTTCCATGGTGCAACTAAAATTACATTATGATATGACTTATTAATCCTTTTGGAACACAGATATATTGAAACCAAAAAAATATATCCCTTATTGTATGCTTTCTACATTAACTCACTTACTCTACTTTCCCATTGCTAGCACTTGGGAGCCCAAATTCTAGGCCATATTTTCACTATTATTTGCAAGATCTGTTTCAAAGAACAATTTTCATTATGACATAATAAGCACATTTTGCAAAAATAGTTAGAATGTACCAAGGGAAACTAAGAATCTGACACTTCATCCTTCTAAAATTCATTCTAAACTTCCTACCATCATTAGCAGTTACTTTATGATTTATTTTTTTAAAAGCCATTAATATTAGTTATCAATGAACTACTACTGTTGCAACCAGGCTCGCTCCAAGAATCACACAATTCTGCAAAATAATCATCCTAACATTCACTCATCAGCAATGTGGCACAGTTACAACAAAGACTAACAATGTTTTGCAAAACAATTTACAAGTGGAACTTAATTATTGATTGAAAGTTGAAAGTTGAAACTGTCAAGCTTTGAAAAAGTGTTGACTGAAGGCGGGAAGCTGAAAAAAAAAATTGTATTAACATAGTTTAAATATCTGGGTTACATCACTGATTTAGAAAATATCTGAGTTACAACATAACTTTACATCCTCAAAAAGAGCAAAAACTCCGAGAAACTATTGGGTAGCACTTGAACATTTACCTATGGAGAACAAATAAATACAACATGAAGTAACCTATAGTCTAGTATAACTGTTAATACAAAAAAGAGTCAAAATTTGCTTGAGAGAGATATCCTTTCAATCATCTGGTAATTGTTTGTCTTCCATCCTTAGCCATATGTCCAAAAACTGTTTGAACATGAGTCACTTTGTTGGTATCAGCATGTCTATCTTCAATGTATAATCCTTTGATGAACTGGTTCAAGTTATCAAGCTCTCTTTGACTGAGCATATCTTTGTGAATAGAAAAGTATTGGCATGAAACCAGGTCCTCCTTGTGGATCAAGATTTGGTCTTCCCGCATCAGCACCATAAACCTATCTCTAGAAATTTCTAGACCGGCAGTAACCTGTGACATGATTTTAAAATGTATGAGTTTACATCCAAACTCGGTAAGCTTGTTGGCTAAAAATTTTGTAAGACGCTAAGACTACACCTTACAAAATTGTAACTTTAGGCAACGTCTCATGAGATAAATCTCTCCTCTCAGCAATAGGGGAAGCTCCCTTCTTACCGTAGGTGGCTTCAACAGGAACTTAATTGAAATTACAAAAAGGGCCGTTTTTTTAATCAATTCCTCTTTTTTCAAGAATGATTTGCGTACAACTACTACTTTCTAACTTAACAAAAAGTGCCTTATTGCTACGATAATACTGATGACCCTAGAGTTGACATAAGAACAATACCAAGAGCAGCAGCTTTCTTTTTATATTTGTGAAACAAAAACAGGAACCCAAAGTCTCCTGCACTTGTCTCATGAGGATTCATGCAGAATAACCAGTAAGGCACAAAGTCTCTTACTGGATACTCTCAAATTTAATAAAAACACTTACAACTGAAGCCCAAAGTCTTCAGCTCTAAGTAATTGCAGCCACTTCTATCTATCACAATTTGTTCTTCTGCAGCACAAAGTCTTCAAAAGTTCAAATTGGCTCTAAATGCAACATGCAGCTCAAAGTCTGCGCAATTGAATCCAAATCCCTCTTGAATCAAAGCATAAAAACTCACAATCAACTCAAGAAAATGTCGTCACATAACAGTTTGAATTGGCACAAAGTCTCAAAACAATTTGCCTCTTTTATTGAAAGCACTCTGATTTACATCCAAGCACAAAATCTTAGAGTGCACAATACAAATTGGCAGAATTTTCTTGCCTTGCCAAAAGATGATCATTTACAATGAGCTCCCTCCTTTATATAGAAAAAGAAGAGAGAAAAGGGGAAAACCCTTAACCGCCTTGACTTATTCTCTAACTAACTAACTAATTTTGACTTTTTCAAAGTTGCATGCCTAATGCACTTGCAACTTGATTACATGTTACAACTTTACACGTGATACTATCACATGCAATTACATATGTCAAATACAAATTACAAAGACATGATGAAAATATTTTAAGTGCCTGACAAGACACAACACCTATTACATCATCTTTCGTTTGTCTTCATGCTGCTACATGATGCGTAATGGTTGATATGCTCTAGTTTGGTGAAAGCATCTTGATCTAGAATAGGAACATGCATCCTTGGTTGTCTTGTATCATAATGGTCATTTCCTTGGAAAGTATCTCTTCTTGAAAGCATTCGATGCCCGCATCATTCCAATCTTCAACTCTTTGCACTTAGCATAGTATGATTTCTCTCTTGTAAATGGGGTTTTTAAATCCCATTACATGCCATTTTGGAGAGCATTTGTCATCCACAAACAGGGTTTAGAGGTCCATTTGCAACTTTTGGGAAAGCGAGCAAACTGTATGTGAATGCTTGGAGGTGAGCTTTTAGCTTGCATTTACTTGATGAGGAGGAACCTTCTTCTTGGGTAGAACTCGCATTGTTTCTGAAAACAATACAATCACAAACTTTTGAAGCCCAAAAATCCTTCTTTGAATCTCCAATCATGTAGCATGTGACATGAAAATTCCACAAGGTGAGAACATTTTTATGGGATGAATCTATTGCGTGATTTTTGATGCAAAGGAGTGAACTTGAGGTATTGTGAGCATATGGAGATAGCTGGAAATTTGTCAGATAGCGAATGGATGCAAATGTTTGAGCTCAAAAACAAGTGTTTTTATGGTGAAAAACCCAAAAACGGGTTTTTGGAATGTGAAAGCATATGCAAACAGCAAGGATATTATATGGAAAATGCATGGAATTGAATGGAAAGACATCCACTTATAATGACATATTGTGTTTTCATTATAAGTAAATGCGCAAGCATATGCAAGCAAACACCATCATGAATTTTTAAGTCACATGGCGGTGATTTAACAAGCGCGGATGGAGTGAGTGTAAGCATGAAAATGGGGTTTTTGAATGCAAAAGCACATGATAAATGAGCTCACTTTCTTTGATAATTTCATTCAATAAAGGGGTTTTTAATCCCGACTACATATGCAAGCAAGATGAAGCACTTGCATATGCAACTTGGAGAATTTAGACGGAAGATAGAAGGAGCACAAATTATATACAAAACAAATGCAAATCTGAAAATGAAATGAAGAGATTTGCAAACAAAAATGAAAGAACACATATATACAACTTTGCCCTATGAAATTGACAAGAAATTTTACTTCTTTTCCACAAAAAGCAAAGGAAGAAGTTTCTTTAGTCTCTTATGTAAAATCTGAAAATAAAATGAAGAGATTTTCGGATTTAGAATGATTGCATGAATGAGAGTTAAATAGATTTTGAATCTTGACTCAATCTTTGCAAAATGAAGGTATTTTTGAGTCAAGATCCATTGCTTGCCAAGTGTGGGAAGTTAGAGAAACAAAATGCAAAGAGAATAGCAACAAAAATTGACTATTTCAAATGCACATGTAATGGCAATTAAAAATGGCATCTAGGGCATCAAATGCAACTTAAAAAGAATGATAGACAAGCTGTAAATGATAAACAATACCCAAAAACTCACCTTGGAAGAAAAACGTATGGATTTGATGAAGAAAAATAGCCAAAAATTGGTCGTTTTTAAGCAAAAATGTGCCCTAAATGGGCTGTTTTTGTGAACAAAATCCTTTCAAATCTTCATTTTTGAGTAGCCAAGAAAGATCCTTGGAAGATTTAGTGCAAAAACGACCCTATGGGGAGAAAAAATGATTGAGTTTTGACCATGAATCTTGTGATTTTTTGCTTCAAAATCCCCTTTTTTTCAAAAACCCCCAAAATAAGTGGGTTTTTTGAAGTCAAAAACACATGTTTTCCTCTCAAAAATCGCCACTTCTTGCTTTTTAATGAAAACATAAGCAAAAATGAGTAAAAACACACTTTTTGGAGTCAATAACATGTATTTTAGCTTCAATGGTTTTAAAAACGTTGTTTTATATATGCATTTGCATATAAAAACAACACTTTATAACTTAAGTGATTAAATACACACTTTTTGAGTGCAAATACATATTTCAAAAGACATGTATTTAGCTTGGAAAAAGCCACTTTTCCACTTAAGTTATAAAACAAGATTTTTAATATCAATTGCATATGCAATTGGTCTTGAAAAAGCCACATTTTCACTTAAGTTGTGCATACATACTTTTAGATATCAATTGCACATGTAATTAGGCTTGAAAAAGCCACCTTTTCACTTAAGTTGTAAAACATAACATTGAAATGCATTATTTTATACTCAAGTATATGTAATTGCATATGAAAAGCACACTACAAGGGGATTAAATACGCTCTTTTGGAGGACAACTACATATTTTTATGAAAAATATTTTTGGCTTAGAAAAAGCCACTTTTATATGTTTTACATATGCAATTGCATATAAAAACAACGTATTTAATGTATAAAAGACTTAATTTCAAGATGTGGGTTTTAAAAAGTGTTTTGCATGTTGATGATATGCAATGAAGAATAAAAACCACACTTATTCAAACTTAAGCATTTAATTTTGAATTAATTTAATATATAACTATAGTGTTTTAATAAAGTAACATGAAATTAGACTATTTTAAAACTATTTTCACGAAAACATTAAAAACTATAGTCAAATCAACTCGAAATGACTTGAAATTTGAAAATGAACTTTAAAATCCATTTAATATATTAAATATAATTCAAAGTTGTGCAATTGACTTCAAAAACCCCACCTTTTAAGGATTTTTAAAGAATATGCAATCAGCCTGAAAAACCCCACCTTTTGCATCATAACTTGAGTTGTATAACTTTGTTTGATGTCTAAGTTAGCTCGAAACGGGTGTATTTCAAAGGACTATTGGCTCAAGGGAAAATCAAAATTAAAAATTGCTAGAAAGAAAGAGAAAAACAAAGAAAAGGATTTAAAGGTTATCAAAAATCAAGTGCTTGTAGTTAGAAGAGAAAAACTCATCCTGACAAGCGATAAGTTGATTAACTTGATGGGAACCCTTAAAAAGGATTCATGAAATGTGCAAAATAAAGAGCATTTCAAGGATGACGAATTGTCTTTATAACGCATTATCCAAAACATCGAAATCATGAGGATACACCCACGAATTCATAAGAAAAATTCCATAGGGTTGCCACAATTTTGTGATGTCAAAATTGAGGACAACAAAGTTGTCTCCTCTTTTGAAAAATCTCTCAATTTCGCTCCTTCCAAAGGAACCATAGAATCTCACAAGTTAGAACAAACCAAAAAATGTTAGCTATTAGATCAAAGGATTCCACAAAACCAACTAAAATTTCACTCCACAATAGGCTAGGTCTACTGTTCCAAACAATGGTTAACCCAAGGAAAATGGACCAGACACCACGGGCATAAACACAATCAAAAAATAAATGCTCAAAAGATTTAGGAACAGAACACACACCACACATAATAGGACAACCTAAACCATGAGGCAAAGTGTTACCAATAGCAAGTTTTCTCAAAAGCAATAGCCATCTAAAACAAGATTTTTTTGGTTCACAAGGAGAGTGCCAGAAAAAGTTAAAGATAAACTGCCACGTAGAGACCGAACATCCCAACCCCAGCCATGGTTCACTCTGTCAAAAATAGATTAATCCTCCTTTAGCATATTGTATATCTTCTTAGTAGAAACCTTACTAAATTCGGTGCCATCTTTCCATTTGATCCACTGTAAGAACTGGTTAGTGTTCATAGTATGCCCGAGGAAGAAGTTACCCACAGCTTTAACAAGAATAGAGTAGGTCTTTTTCTGACTATTAGGTATGTGATATTTAGCTGAGATTTCATCCCAATACCCTAGCTGATTGTCAACCATAATATCTTTAACTAGAGAGATGCCATATTTATACCAATTTTTAGCAGAAAAACTTTGGGTTAATGCAAGAGGTTTTCCATTTGCTTAAACTTCCCACCAAATTGATCTATCCAAAACAGAATAAGTAGGAGGACCACCACTAGCTCCCCTAGATAGGATAAGGTTTCTAACTTGGGACCATGCCTTCCAAATGGATTGAAATATATTGGAGCCAAATATGGATAACTACAAGTTCCCAAACACCTTATCACATAGCGGAACATTGATCCACCATATACCTTTTTTGATTGTCGATCTAGAGATGTTATTTCTGACCAAAACCTTCCATGGTTCCTCACTTGAGAGGGCTTGAATGATCCATTCAGATGCCAGCGCCATACCCTGAGATTTCAGATCTTTAATTCACAGTCCACCCTTATTCTTAGGTAAGCAACACCATTCCCATTTGACACAATGCCTCTTCTTGTTTCATAACCCATCAGACCATAAGAAGTCTCTCATAATCCTTTCCAAACTATTGGTTTGATAGTTGGCAAACAGCCATGCGGAGGAGAAATAAATATGGTGAGCAGATAAGACTTTCTGGACAACTTGCACTCTCCCTGCCAATGATAGAAGATGTGTTTGCCATTTCAAATATTTCTTTTCAATTTTTGAGAAGAGCCATGTCCACATATCCTTGAGGGATGGTTCAATAGAAAACGGGATTCCCAGATACCTCACAATATCATTTGGCCCCAATCACTGCCACCCTTTACTCAATATCCACTCCGAGGGGGAGGGAGACCATCCAATGATAGAGGATTTGTGGGGAGCCACTTTAGCCCCAAAGACCAAACAGAAGAATTGAAGCCTGTTAATCATGTTATCAAAATTATTTTCATCCAACTCAATAAAAAAAGCAGTATCATCTGCAATTTGAGCATTAAGTAGTACCTTTTGGTTAGGTAGAGTGATACCTTTAACTGGAGGTCCTAATTGAGGTGATCTAAGAATATAAAACAGAGCATCAACTGCAATTACAAACAGGGAAGGTGCAATTGGGCATCCCTGTCTTATAGATCTTTGTAGAGTAATACTGTCAGTTAACTCACCATTCACATCAATGACTATAGAAAAGTCCTTAAGTAGAATACCAATCCATTTACAAAAGTAGGGAGGAAAACCAAAAGCTTGCAGCATACCCATAAGAAAGGGCCATTCAATTTTGTCATAGGCTTTCTCAAATTCCAGCAAAACCATCACCGCATTTTGACCATCATTCTTAGCCCAGTGCATTGCTTCCTAGCTTGTTATCAGATTTTCCAGAATGAATCTCCCTTTAATGAAGCATGTTTGAGTTGGGGATATAAATTCATTAAGAAGACCTCCTATTCTCCTAGCCAGCACTTTAGCCACAATCTTATAAGATAAATTCAATAACATTATAGGTCTCCAAATCTTGACTTGTGACTTATCACCATCCTTAGGTAAGAGCTTAATGACCCCTTTGTTAAGATCAGCACCTAATGACCCTTGATTGAAAGCATCTTCATACAGTTCTAGGAATTCAGAACCAATCCACTCCAGATTATGTTTGTAGAATTCAGCTGGGAGGCCATCAGGGCCAGGTGATTTATCATTTGCTAAAGAGAGTATTGCAGTCTCTATCTCCTCAAGTTATATAGGCATGTCAAGTTTCATAGCCTCACTATTTGAAATCTTTTTTGGAATAAGCTTGAGACATTTATCAAGATTGGATTTGATAGCCTCATTAAATTCTGATGTAAAAGCTTCTTTAATACAACTTGGATCATTAGATAGCTCACCACTAATCTGAATACCCTCAATCAATTCTCTTTTATGCTTTGCTCTTATAATATTGAAGAAGTACTTAGTACCTTTGTCACCATCCTTCATCCAATTCATCCTAGCTCTGATTTTCTGGCCTTTTATCTTGTATTGTTGAATGCTCCTTAGTTGGCATTTGACCCAAACTAGTCTCTCCTCCAACTGAGAATCAAAACCCTTAAGTTGTATTTCTTTCTCAGTAGTATTAAGAGTGCTCTGTAGTATTTGTTCCTCCTTAGTTCTATCAATAGCCTTTTTCTAACCAATAATCTGATATAATTTCCTTCATGACTCCACTAGTAAGTTCCACATATCTTTAGGTCTCAGCCCTTGATTAAAGACTTTACAAAGACTAGTTACCATTCTGATAGCATCATCATTCTCTTCATCATTAGGCAAGGAGGTATTGAGTTTAAAACTTACTTTTTTCTTTTTTCTACAATAATATCTGTATTATTTTCCACACAGACATTAGCATAAATTGAGTGGTGATCTGAAATAGAAGGAGAGACACAAAGAAGGGCATGCCCATCTTGTTTTTCAATAGAGAATATGGAATCTTCCACATAGATCCTATCCAAATGACACTAAACTCTTTGATGCCCAAATTGGTTATTGCACCATGTGAACCAAATATTGGAGAAAGATCCCTTCTTAAGGGCTAAAGGGTCATCAATTCTGAATTTCCTCTTGAAATTAGACCAAAAAACCAATTCATTCCCTTTCCAGCAATGAACATTCCCCCCACTCTTATCCTCCTTATTTTCCACCATGTTGAAGTCCCCAGCAAAAATCCAATGTGCTTTAGGTAGACCATTAGATAACCATTCCCATAAGGTTGCACAGTCCCTATAGTCATTAGGAGCATAAATATTACATACCCCAATTAAGATGTCATTGTGCTGAAAAATAACCCACAGGGCTCTATGACAAGGGGAGGATCCATTATCTTTTGACCTATATTTAATAGAAATTATCTTATTAAAAATACATCTCATAGATCCGCCAAGTTGTAAAGTGTCCCATAAATCAAGCATGCAAAACCCTTGATTAAAAAACTTGCAAACTGATGTTGAGTTTACCTCAAAACGCTCGCATAAAAAACAAAGCTAACTTCAGTTCCACTGAAAAAGCTAACTCCAGTTTAACTGAAAAACGCTCCGCATAATCCGGTTCGGATTATCGTGCATTTAACCGATGTAGAGCTTATATCAAGTTAGTCATTTATCCCCTGAGCGTATCCCACGACCGATTGGTCAAAACCTGGACTAGTTTAAGCATGACGGGTTGGAGTACACTGCTTTCTTGCTTAGTCTACCGGTTCACATTTATCAGTACCGGTGTGATGTACCGATGTGATTGACGTTTGCCTATGACTTTACCAATGACAACTAAGGTTATGTCAACACTTGGCGCACCTGGGAGCGGGTAAGGGATTAACCCCATTATACATTTTTTGACTTTGAGCTCTATTTGTGCCATGATGGCACACAACTTTAAAGTACGCAAGTCTACAAGCACTCTTATAATTCCATCGATGATTTTGGTCACAAACATTCTTTCAAATCGACCTTCCTCGGTTTCCATGCAAACTTTCATCATTTCTCGTTGATTTCCAAATGCAAAACTTTTGCATGCAATCGTTGTGAAACAAGGATAATGAGGGAAATGGCACATACCTATTTGCAATCAAAAATATCTCCAAAGTTTTACTTTGGACCAGACTTCACTATTCTTTCAAATCGCCTAAGGATTTATCGATCGACACTTTCAAGGAAAAGACTATAGCCAACTTGAGAAATAAGGTTATCATGTGTGAAAAAAGGAAGAGGCTAATGTATTTATAAGGGAGTTGGATCTTTTCAGTGCCTAGGAATACAACTTAAAGATTTAGCAATTTATTTATTTTTCACGTTTTCTATTTTTTGCTTTTGTTGGTGAGGCGCGCGTAGGGAGCACACAAGGAGGTAGATCACAGGAAATGGTGAGTAGAGAATAGGCATAAGGGCAAGCGCATATAGGGGTGGTGCTTGGAATGGTGCATCTAGGAGACTTTTCCAGATTTTCCACATTATAGCTTTATCACCATCACTAGGTGTCGTGTGCCATTTTCCCCTTTAGTTTTCATTTTTGCCTTTCACCTTCGGTGCGCATGATGAGGCACATGAAGTGGCAGGTTATGGATAGCTTTTTGGATTTTCAAAGTCATAAGGTCATCCGGGCCAAGTGCCTCCAGGCGCCACTTTGTGCTTGTCTTTGGCTTGACGCAGGTATGAGCATGGCACATGAAGTGGCGGCTTGAGGAGACATTTGGAATCTCCTCATTTTAGCCTTGTCCACACCAAGGAGTCCTATGTGCCTTGTGCCTTCAACCTCATTCCTTTACAAGGCTGCATAACTCCAATTTCTTCTCTATAGGCATATTCTTTTCAACTTCTACTAGCCTTTTCATGATTCAATCGATCAAAATGTTAATTCCTTATCCACAATGTAGATTTCATACTTGCTTTTTGTAATGAGCCCAGCTAGCTCTTGCTAAGAATTTATATTTTTTTTTGTTTCTGGAAGTTTTGCAAGTTTTTGAGGTTTTCGACATATATAGATATGCAACTGAATTCTAACTTTAAAAAAACAAATCCAATTCCATAATTCAAATTGCAACAATTCAATTATGCGAACATACAAATATAATGCTATTTAATTATTAAAATTCCAAGTCAAAGTGCACCTTAGTGAATATGCTAATGGCTGCCAGCAAGAGATTACAAACACAGCCCTCCTGAAAGAGAATCGTGGCCTTCTTGATGTTGACGTTGCCGCTTAGAATGTTGATGCAGCTTCCTAGAATGTTGACGCTGCCTCTAATTGAAAGAACATGGCTCAATTAAGATTAATGTAGCCCCCTATAGTGTTAACGTGGCCTCCCATGTTTGATCACAGCCACTAAGCTGTATTTTGCAGCCTTATAATTCCCCCATGTGAGCCACAAACAAGACGCACCAGCATAACTATTTCCCACGTGAGCCACAAAGAAAATCGCATCAGCACTTAGGGCCACTAAATGTACTGAAAATGCACAATAATGATCAATTTTGTTTTCAACGGCACCAAAATTGCAATCAGTGTGATCAAAATTACTTCTCAGATACTCATAGCACAATTCACTACTTATTTCATTAATTCAAAGTGCAAAGGGAAGAGGAATCAGTCCTCACAAACCCTGGTTCGAACTCTTCAACAATTTTTCCAAATAATTAAAGAGCAAAGCCAAGAATGTGGTTTGAATTCTCATAAGGTTGTATATATAATATTTAATTCAATAGCTTCTCGATGACACTTTTCACTTAAAAGCCACTTGCTTTATGGTTGCACATTTGAAATATAATAAACTATTATATTTCCCTCCACTTTAATGATGAAAATGACCCTTTCATTAAAATAATGTTATTCTGACACATAGGGTCCATGTTTTATGTACTCAAGATTTAAAACTTCTCAACCTAGTTCCAAGGAGCTATAACACCAAGGTGCCCAATATACAATCCCAGCAAAAATAGCAACCTTAGCCAATTTAATTAAATAATAATCAAAATTCACCCGTCTTGCAAAAATGACTAAAGAAGCATAAGAATCAAAATCTGACAACATAGGTGTGATCCTGATGATGAAAGGTAATGAATGAACCTAACGGAGTGACTTTATTAAAAATAGATGCTCCCTCCAAGAATCTTGGAGCCCAAACCGGAAGCCGAAAATAAAAACTGAGTGCATCATCTAATTCCTCTAATTCATCTGAGCTCATCAAAACCAACTGTTGACTTACTATAAATAATAAGTCCCTCAAAACAAGCCAAAACCCACATCAGGGCCCTCTAATTACCAGTATTAGCCTACAAGGACCCAGTGATAGGCTAAATCTAATAACTCAGATGCTCGCTCAAAATGGGGACACTACACTTTTTGATTCCGTGATTCACTCTTGATGTGTTTCTAAGTGCAAAGTTATGAAAGTCTGTCTAAACCTAATTTCTTCATTACCCAACAAATTCCAAGACTATTCTAATGATTCTCTATCTTCACTATTTCATTCCAATCTAATCCTAGGCAATATCTAGAGTTGTACTTGACCTAATCTTTGCAATGGAAGATATTCTCCAAGTTTCCTAATGCAGAAATAAAATGCAAATATCTAACAAAAACACTACAAATGCAAAGCGATAGACTCAACCTAACATAAGGGAACAAAAGAGAAACGGGGGGGCCTATCTACCATGGGGCGTGTGTGCAAGGCACAACAAGATTAAGGCATCTCTCGTCATCAAATCAAAGATCATATTGAGAGTGAGTGGCATGGCTTACCAAAACCTATTTGGGATTGGAAGGAGATTTTCCAAGATCTCATTATAGATTTTCTTAGAGGTCTGTGTTGTGGATAGTACACATTTCTTTGCCAAATTGCTTTCTAAATCGTAATGATTGGATATGATTGTTATGGGTACTAGAGTTGGTAGATGATGTACTAGTTAGTCTTGGCATATTTAAGTTGTCATTGGATAAGTGAAAAGCAAACATCAATCCCACCGGTGAACCGGTAGACCGAACAGAGGATATGTATCGGTAGATCAAACAATGTACATAGTATCGGTCTTGTAGTAC
Source organism: Chamaecyparis obtusa (assembly GCA_027943335.1). Taxonomy (NCBI): domain Eukaryota; kingdom Viridiplantae; phylum Streptophyta; class Pinopsida; order Cupressales; family Cupressaceae; genus Chamaecyparis; species Chamaecyparis obtusa. The sequence goes on from BSBK01005083.1 coordinate 190,033, forward strand.
ATACAAGGGATGTATGGACAACCGGATACAAGAGTGATACCGATCAACTGCATAATAATCCGCACCAGATTATATGGAGTTGTCTGAGTTTAAATCGGATTATATGGAGCATTCACCGTTTAGAACTGGAGTTAGCTTTTTAACAAGAGTTAGTTTTATTTCTCTAAGCGGATGTTTCAAGGTAAACTCAAGATCATCTCGCAAAGCTTGTTTGCTGCATGATTTATGGGAGAGTTTACAACTTGGCAGTACTATGACTTGAGCTTTTATTAAGATTAATTTCTTATAAATACAAGTCATAGGATACAAAAGAGTTGTTGTTGAAAATACAAAGAAGGAGAGAGATACCTTCTGAGAGAAGCTATGGTCACAAGAGGTGAAAGGCAGAGGGTTTCAACATCCAAGTAGAGCAGAAAGGATAACAGGTATGATCTAATCAAATAGAGAGTGTCAATTCAAATCATTGCTTTTATACTATTAAAGCATATTCAAATCCCTCTATCAGGGTGAACCCTAATAGGTTCGTTGTATAAATCCCTTAACCGGGTAGCATCTTAACTAGTGTGGAAAGCCCTTTAACAAAGTGACTCCTAACAGAGTCAAGATCTTCACTGATCTTCTACCAAATCCCTTTACCGGGTAGCACTCTTACAAGTGCTTTGTAAGCTTTTAACAGAGCACCTTTATTACTGCAATAGTGAAGTTGTGAGCACTATCTCACCGTGGTTTTTTCCTTCTAACCAAGGGTTTCAACGTACATATGTTGTGTTGATCTGAGTATTTCTATTTCTGTTTATGAATGGCTAATTACATTCTGTTTATTCAATAAGAACCTTTATACAAGGTTTAATTGAGGTAGAAATAGTATTTACTGATTCACCTCCCCCCCTCTCAGTAACCGATTAGGAATAACAATTGGTATCAGAGCGACAAGTTCTCAAGGAGGGTTACAGATATCAAAAGCAGCTTGAGGAAGCAAATAACAATATTGCCTCTCTTGAGAATAGGCCGAGAAGATCCCTTGCTAAAAGAAAGGAGTTGGCTCTACAGTTAAGTGAGAGCAATGAAACGATTGAGGAACTCTCTAGGCAAAGTGGATCAGATGAAGCTGAGGAGGCAGTCTTTGAGCTTAAGGAGAAGAATCATATCCTAACCGATCAGATCTCCAACCTGAAAAGGGAGTAGGAAGATAATGCCCTAAGGATGACTGAATTAATTGAGAAAAAGAGGAAAGTTGAAGATGAAAGAAACACTGCAGTGAAATCTCTAGCAGCCTCTGAGAGAGCAAGAAATCTAGCAGAAGGAGCAGTAAGAGAAAGTGATCTTGTCGTTTTGCAACTTCAAGTTGACATACAGATAGTCACTCAAGAAAATGCCAACATGCATAAGAATTGGCATGAAAAAGATGATGCATGCAAGAGGCTAGCAATCGAGTTGTATCAACTGAAGGAACAAATGAAAGCTCTCGAAGAAAGAAATGAGACACTCAGAAGATACAACGAAAGTTCTGAAAAGCTTGATAAACAACTGAAAGCACAAAGACCCCACAAGACTTGGATTCACCGGTCAAAGCACCAACGAAACCGATGAGTCATCTGGAGTCAAGAAAAGCAAGAAGGAAAAGAAGAAGCCGCTGGAACAAAAGGGTAAAAAGACCTTCAACACTTCTTGCAATCACTGTGGCAAACTGGACCATAAAACAAGTAACTGCAAAAATGCACAGATAAAGCCAACTAACAGTTATTGCAAAAACTGTTACAAATATGGCCACAAGACCTCTGAATGTAGTTTTCGTTCCAATTGTGTGTCCAGTGGAAGCAGGGGAAGCTTCAAGGGCTATTGCTACGCATGCAATAAGTTTGGACGCAAGGCTAATGAGTGCAGATCCAAAACAATGGCATTCAGATCCCCACCGAGATCAATATTCCCAAAGAGGAATGGGAACCGGAGCACAACCAATTGTGCTAATTGTGGCATGCATAACCATAATCACTCTTGGTGTAATTCACCTAACAAGAAAAGGGTAAATCCATGGAAGGCAACCGGGATAATCTGTTACACATGCAACAAAGTTGGGCATTTGGCCAAAGATTGTAGGAACCGGCCAGTGAACAAAGAAAGAGGATCGATCAAACCGGTGAAGAAGACCTTGTCTCCCAATCAGAAGGACAACAAGGGAAAAGAGACCGAGAACGAAGTCAAGAAGATTTGGTTCAAAGAGAAATCAAAAAGCTCTGCTGAGGAGAAGACAGAGGAAAGATCATCATCTGCAGATGCTGATATCTCTTCAACAAACTGAGCCTAAAAGGCTTAAAGGAAACCGGCAGCCCGTCTACTATTCCCGATAGGACTAGTGAGTAACAAACTCACTCAGTCAGTAAGTAAAACCGAACAGGTGAGTGGTGATCAACCAGGGTTTGCTCAAAAGGTAAAAGCTTGAATACCAGTTGGCGAAAAAGGAAAGAAAGGTTAGGTAAGGTAATTAATGCTATAGCCATTAACAAATTGTTACTGTTTGGTAATTACCGTTAAACCCTAAATTTATATAAAGGAGGATTACTCATTTCAGTTTACTTTGCGATTTGTGATTTATAATTCCTTATGCTTGAGTAAAATTCTTGTGCTTTGATCATCGATAAGATATTTTTTTAAGACTGATCAAGTGATTTTCTGAGTAAACCGGTCGATAGCAATGGTGTCATCATCATCTGTCGCTAAGTTGATTCAAGGAAATCAATTCGACCGACCAGTCTACGATATCATGACAGTTCAGAACAGGGAAAACGACATGTCTGGTGCACTGTCATCTGTGCCTGATGGAGTTCTAATGACTGAAGATGTCACCGCTTTCATACATGCGAAACAAGAAGAATTGGGTGAAACTTTCATCCAAAGTGAGTACCTCTCGCTCTGCATAGATGGAAAGCTTCAGGATAAGTACGCGAAGCTGGTATCTTCAGGGTTGATTAACGGAGTCTGTTACCCAACCGTGTTTCGACCGGATTGGATATGACTGGTCCTCAGTCATGTGCATGAACCTGGTTTCTAGCTTGCAAAGGGAGCATGCACTCATATCACCAAGGAGGACATGCACAAAGTGATCGGGTATAGCGACAAAGGGGAAGCCCTCACCCTAAGAACAATTTCAAATGTCGTAGTCGCAAAGTTGACCAAATCAAAATTTGATAGTTAGCTAATGACAGTCAACAATATTGAAGATGAAGGAGTTCGATTTGCATCTGCAATGATTGGTTACAAAATCTATCGATCAAGCAACCTGAACAGTGTACAAGGAGGAGCCATTCATGTCGCTCACCGGATCATGCACGACAACGCACAGTATGATCTTTGTGCAATGCTTCGAGGACAAATTTTTGAGAATCTGAAGAATCTCGGTATCGTGAAAAAAAAAAGTTCCTAATTTATGGAACCTTATTGGTATGGTTGTTCTTTTATTATTCTAACTACTTTCCGGGAATAGGCAAGGTGACATGGGGAACCGATCAACCAGTCATGATTCAGATCAATGATATGGCCAACCAACTGGGAAACCAATTCAGTAAAGCCATGAATGACTATTTTGAGGCATACCAGCTGAGGATGCACACCAGGGAAAGAGTCCCCTCAACTATTGTTGACTCCTACAAACGATGTGTGTTTCCTAGTCTCCATCGATCACTACATCATACAGGCAGTAGAACCTTGAACCGGGTATGCTCCTGAACTAGGGTATGAAATCTCTGCAAAAACAACTAAAGCATATGCAGATGCCCTACAAGAGACTGATCTAGATTTGTCGACGTACCGGTTTGGGATGTTTGAAGAAATCCAGGAGAATCTGAAGAAAAAGAAACCGATAAAGAATGTATATGTCAAAAGGACCCCTACACCGAAGAAGAAACCGGCAGCAAAACAACCCAAAGCTCAAAAAAAGAGAGCACAACAAGCACCCAGCGCTCCAGGGGAAGAAACTGAAGAAACAGAGACTAAAGACAACATTCCTCTTCTGCAAAAGAAGAAATCTGGGAAACTGGTGAAGGAGGATGCACCCAGAAGAAGAAAACCTACAATAGATGAATATGTAAAAGGAATGAAAGAAATAGGTGGAATGGGGACAATTGAAAGCAAGTATAATCATGCTACCGAAGAAGACCGGAGGAAGATAGAAGAAGCGGTAGTCTATTGTATTCATAAGTTCAAGCTAACCGCAACTGAACTTCATAATACTCTATTGCCTAATCTTCAAGAGATTCTGGAAGCAAGATGAAAAGCTTTAATAGAAAAAGAAAAGGAGTTGAGAATTAGAGCTTTATTTGAGGTGCAAAATCATCTAACTCTAGAAGAAGAAACACAGCAAGCAGACCTACACAAGGAATAAAGAGAAGGATAAGTCAAGTACTTATCGGAGATGTTGACAAGGTACATGGAGAAGGTGTTGCTATTTGGACCAAACTTCTTCAACGACAACATCAAGCAGAAGAAACATGCCAGCAAACCACACAGCCACTGGTCCAAGATACTGATAAAGGCAAAGGGATTCTAGGAGCAATAGTACCAATTGTACCGGTTATCATCGATATCACTGACGATAAAGGTGGCGATTTGGCTCCTTCAACCTGTAAGGTGGAAAATATGTGGATAGGGTTTAGAACAATGGGGGTTTGCACATAAAAAAGACCCTAAACCAATATTTACCACAAAACATGAAAATCTAATGAGAAGTAATATAGATCTGGATATGCTTGCAAAGAATACTAAAATTAGATAAAATGAAATACATACCTCATAACATAGCAGATCTGAAAATACCTGTTTTCTAATGTCTGTACTGAGTTTCTGGAAATTCTGCAACCAGATCTGGAACAGGAACACAGAGACAAAGAAAACCTAGAAATCTTTTCTTTTTCTGAGTCAAGTCGACCTTGACCCCTTTATGTCGACCTTGACATGCACTGCTTCGATGAAAATTTTGTTTGTGGATCCCGAAAGTTTGTCGAAAAGGGTATCCAAATATGCTCTGCAACTCCCGAAACAGCATTGTAGATATCTGAAAATGGTGTTTTGGGGTGGCTATATAGGGTTTTGCCTTAGTCAAACCCCCGTTTTGGTGATCTCCACCTCCACGAATAGCCGGATGTAATAGAATGTGTGTGTTGCTCGTAGGAAGAGCTTTGAATGTGCAATGCCAAGATTTAATCCTCTAGATTGAAACCCTAGCATGAATTGAAATGAGAGAGCAATGCATAGATTTGAGTATGATAAAGAAAGCATACCAAGCCCCCAAGGCTAAAGTACTCGTACCAAATTCACAATCTGTAATTGCTACCCCATGATTGTATCTTTTGAATGCTTGAATGTTGAAAATGGTAGATCAAGGAAGAAGAAATCTTTCTTGCTCCAAATGAATGTCCACAATAGCTTGTCCACAAAATGCTTGCTTGCATCAAGGCATCATCAATATTTTGATCTTCTATATCATCCTCTTGCAATCTTGCATCATCTCCTCATCATCATCAATTATAGCTCCTCATGTGTAGCTTCTCATGACTTTATCAAAATGAAGGCAAAAGAGAGTGCTTATATAGAGATTTCAAGACAAGACTCATCGGGCAATGTAAGGGCCCCTAATTCAAATTTCACCTCGAATTATGGTCCAATCACAATAACCAACTAAGGAAGGAAAATAATAAATGAATTTTAAATAAAAACCCTTCCGCATTCGGATCCGGAGGCCCGTTTTTAAATTCGGGACCCACTATGATCAAAATTTGGAAACGGGGACCAAAACCCGACAAAGGTCAAGGTCGACCTCGACCCTGACCCAAAGTTTTAGGCCCAGTCGGCCAGAGACTTGGAAAGATGAGAAAATAGGACAGAGTGCCGAAAAAGGGCACAAAGGACTAAAAGAGATGTGATGAAGGCTAGGAGGACCAATACCTAGGTCCTACCTAGAAAATAGAGCCATAAAGAACGAAATCAAGGAGAATCCTCGAGATCCTAACCCTAATTTCACCTAGAAATGAAGAATCAAGTGCAAATACATCCTAAATTCAAATCTATCATGAAAATGCACTAAATGAGGGTGCTAAACCTACCAAAATGGAAGTGCTTCTATTTTAAGACGATACATTTAGCCCCCACTTTAGCTTAGACATGACATTACATGAATATGCAAGCTAAAGTAAGAAAACATCATAATAAATAAAAAGGATATAACCAAGTCCTCAATGTAGAGATCCTGCAAAAAACCATTAGTACCCACAACCTGTAGCACACAAGGTTAATGAAAATCCATAAATCACCTAAGACTTACTAAAATGAAATTGAGAAGTGCATAGAGCCGCTTATGCCCCCCTGTTTCGGCTTTCTACTTCTGAATGGTGAAATAGGGTGATAAGGATAGCCTTATACACTGGATATGCAGTTTGTTGAAAAAAGCCTTTTCCTAAACCAATTAGAAGGATTCCTATCCTTCCTAAACTGATTTAAGGGGTTAGGTATCTGGATCACGATTCCAACGCCGCTGATGTTATTGAAAATGAAGTTACCGAACTCAAGTTATGATGAAAAGAGTGGATGTCTATCTAAATGCATGTTAAAGGAAATTCAAATTTAACACAAATAAATCCTAACAAACCCTAATTTTGATCTATAAATAAGGGAAGAGAGCACATACCTACTCATTCTTACCATTTACAGATTCGAAGAGAGAAAGCAGAATGCCGAGCAGAGAAGAACTTCAAGCGACACATATGGAGCTCCTGAGACAGTGCTTGGCTACCAGACAGCCGCTCCCCAAGGTAAGTTTTCTATTGTTGATTTCTGTAATCTCAAATTTATGTTTTTATAGGAAAGGTCGACCCTAACCCTTAAAGGTCAACCCTGACCCAGTTATGTCGAGCTTGACCCTTAAAAATCGACATGAACTGGGAAGATCTGCACCTATTTTGGAGTGAGGTCGACCTCGACCCAAAAAGGTTGACCTTAACCCAGGAAGGTCGACCTCGACCTAACAGAGGTCGACCTTGAGCTAATCAAGTTGGATTTACAGTTTTTGTGATTCTATAGTGCTAATATGATGTTTGTTTGCGCTTACAGGACCTAGTTCATCTCCGAGAGCATCCCTTTGGAGGGCCACTACTGATTATCAGAGAGAGACTATCTGAGTTGAGCAAGGATGAGATTCAGTTATTGAGAGACATAGGACTGTACTAGGTAACAATCCTACCATAGATGAGACTCCACTGAGCCATGTTATCGGCTCTTATAGAGAGGTGGATGAGGACACATGTTCCTTTCATCTTCCCTCAAGTGAGATCACGGTGACACTAGAGGATGTATACAGGATCCTACGACTTCTAGTCTAAGGCGAGCCTATTAGACCGAGATTACAGCAGGCTCTTGAGGATATCCACACAGATGCACAATATTGCTTAGAACGGGTTCCACAGATGCGAACCCAAGCATACCAGATCACTCTATCAGCCATACTAGCAGGCCCGACACCCTTGGTACGGAGGGTTATGCTATGTATACTTTCCTTGGTTGTATAAGTGAAAAGAAAACACAGAAGTCTATAGAACAGGGAATGGACAGTGATGAGAGAATGATGTTTTGCCACCAATGCCAAAGGGGAAGATTGTTGGCATATTTAAGTTGTCATTGGATAAGTGAAAAGCAAACATCAATCCCACTGGTGAACCGGTAGACCGAACAGAGGATATGTACCGATAGATCAAACAATGTACATAGTACCGATCTTGTAGTACACACAAGGGATGTATAGACAACCAGGTACAAGAGTGATACCAGTAGACTGCATAATAATCCACACCCGATTATACGGAGTTGTCTGAGTTAAAACCGGATTATACAAAGCATTCACCGTTTAGAACTGGAGTTAGCTTTTTAACAAGAGTTAGTTTTATTTCTATGCGGATGTTTCAAGGTAAACTCAAGATCATCTCGCAAAGCTTGTTTGCTGCATGATTTATGAGAGAGTTTATAGCTTGGCAATACTATTGAGTTGAGATTTTATTAAGATTAATTTCTTATAAATATAGGTCATAGGATACAAAAGAGTTGTTGAAAATACAGAGCAGGAGAGGTTCAACAGCCACAAGAGGTGAAAGGCAGAGAGGTTCAACAGCCAAGCAGAGCAGAAAGGATAACAAGTATGATCTAATTAGACAGAGAGTGTCAATTCAGATCATTGCTTTTATACTGTTAAAGCATATTCAAATCCCTCTATTAGGGTGAACCCTAATAGGTTCGTTGTATAAATCCCTTAACCGGGTAGCATCTTAATTGGTGTTGAAAGCCCTTTAACTGATGGAAAAATTGTCATTGATGTCAAAAGATTGATGTCCATTGATGACATGAAGATTGCCATTTAAAGACATTAAGATCGTATACATATCCAACATTGATGAATATGAATGTTACAGCATATAAGCATATACAAACAATGTATCCAGCATATTTGATACGAACAGCATAAACAAATACGTATACAGCATACACTGCATGAAGATATACAGTATACAGCATACACAGCATGAAGATATGTATACAGCATATACAAACAGTATACATGCGGCTATATACGAACAGTATACAGCATACACAGCATGAAGATATGTCTACAGCATATACAAACAGTATACATGTGGCTATATACGAACATTATACAGCATACACAGGAGGATACGTATACAGGTAAAAGAGGATACGTATATACGTGTAAAGGAGGATACATATACAGCACACAAACGTTACAGCACATACATGTGTACAAAGGTAAACATATACAAATGTATACAGCATATATGTTATGCAACCAATGAATAAATGCGAACACTACAGCATATACAAACGTTACAGCATATATGTTATAAAACATATAACATATGCAAATATCTTTGGAACGGTGAAGTCAGCGATAAATAAAGTATGGTTATTATGATCGATAAAAAAGGTAAAGGCATTTTCGATTATTATTAAAAAAGGAAGATTGAATTTATAAGTAACAATAATTAAAACATTAATTGAAACTAAAAGGTACGTTGAAGAGGCATGTCTCAAAGAGACATATCATTTCATTTAATGTGGGAATATATAAATATTAAATCCATCATTTGAAAAAGTACAAGTTAGCAGTGAGAAAGAAGAGAAGGAATATTTAAAAAGCAGTTTGGATATTAAGGAAAGAATAAAAATTGATTGAAAATAAATATATAATCAGAATAAAATCTGATATATAAATTTACAATATGGTGACAATAAAAATTACATTTAATCTTTACTAAAATATTATATTTAGTAAAGGCTGACTTTGGATTAAAAGTATATATGCTGAAAACTAAAAGATACTAAAGTGTCCATCATCAATTGAAGATAGCAACATTGCCAAGGTGGAAGAAAAATTTGTGTACAGTGAGTTGGTGCTCAGAAATCAGACAGAGGGAGTTGGTGCTTCCAGTGGGTCGGTGCCTGCGAAGTGTGGGAGTTGGAGCTTCCAGTGAGTTGGTACTCATAAACATAGGGGTTGAAGCCTCTAGTAGGTCATAGCCTACAAATCATTGTAAACGAACAAGTTTATATAAAAACAAATTATTTTGTGGTTTTCTCCCATATTGGGTTTCCACGTAAATATTGTGTTCATGAGCATAATTGTTTATTTGAGTATTTGAAGTTATTTTTGGATAAAAGTTTTTAAATTGAAAAATAGTTATTATACTGATTCACCCCCCCCCCCCTCTTAGTATAATTGTGTGCTCTTCATTAACAAGGCGATTCCTAATAGAGTCAAGATCTTAACCGATCTTCTACCAAATCCCTTTACTGAGTAGCACTCTTACAAGTGTTTTGTAAGCTCTTAACAAGGCACCTTTATTATTGCAATAGTGAAGTTGTGAGCTTTGTCTCACCGTGGTTTTTTCCTTCTAACCGAGGGTTTCCATGTACATATGCTGTGTTGATCTGAGTATTTCTATTTCTGTTTATGAATGGTAATTACACTCTGTTTATTCAATAAGAATCTTTATACAAGGTTTAATTGAGGTAGAAATAGTATTTACTGATTCACCCCCCCCACCTCTCAGTAACCGGTTAGGAATAACAGTTAGCCCAGGTTGCTTCACTTGACAAACGTGAGATCCAAACTCTACAGATGCTAAAAAAGCATATAGAAACATTCTAAACATAAAAAGTTGTGAATTTTGTACTTACCTCCTCAATCTAAAATCTTTTGCCTTGAATATTGGACCCTTTGAAACAATCACTTTGTTCTTAAAGGTGATCCTAATATATGATTCTATCTCAATGTGCTGGAGAAGTTTTGCTTCAGCCTTAATCCTTCCTGCCTATGCCTGATAGCACCATTTTTGGAGTTGTCGCCATCTAATATTTCAGTCACTATCAGCAAGTAATTCATACCCCAAGCAAGCATTGTTGAATAACCACAAAATAAAAGTAAATATGAGAAAACTGTATCGATGGGTCAAGAAAAGTATTTCTATAGGATTCATTGTTGATAACCTATAGTCCTAACCATACCACAACTAGGAAAACAATAGAAAGTCTTTCATATGGACATGCGTATTCTGCAAATTCATAAAAGCATTCTACATTTTTATTCTCTTCTAATTTCCACTTATTAATTAAAATTCAATACATTAAGGGTTCTCAGATGCAATAAATAAACTATGTCTAACAGCAAATATAAAGCTTTGAAAAAAGATATATAATTACTAAATAAAAGAAAAGTTAGTTCACTGTAAGACTCATTCAACCTGCTTATCTATTGCCAATGCATTTGTTTCTGGCATTGGAGAAAGTGCACCCCACGGTCCCCTACAAGAAGAAATATGCAAAATGAAATAAGTATAAACACAAAGACTAGACATAGCAAATGGCTTAAAAGAACGTTAATGTTGAGAACATATTTAAACATAATAATATCGATGATTGAGCACATACAATTTCAAAGTCCCCATTATACTTTGCAAATAAGATCAAAACAAAAATCAATATTCCTAGTGCTATTGATATTACAATTCCATTTGTTAATTCACTTGTTAATGAAAAAGATCCGAATCTTTGTTCACATTTGCAAATAAAATGTCCATTGTTTTGTGTCTCTCAATTCAACAATCTTACGGTACCAACATAGTTGTTATACTCATAACCATAAGGACAATTACCAGAAATCTAATAGATGCTATACACTTCATAACATTGTTACAGGTCTCGGACCCAGCAAATTGAAAAAACCATAATATAGAGATTGTTTAAGGAATTAAAGGTTTTTCTGTTCACTCTACTATAAATCAACTTGGAAGTAAAAAAAACTGATCAACTACAAGTTTCTTTGATCAGTAGTTCTGCATGAACTCCTGCTTTGTATGTCAAATGGGTTCAAAATGCTACTATAACTACTGTATCACTGCCCAAAATACAGATTAACTCAGGAAACCTGCTAAAAACTAGGGATATACCAAGACACTTAAAAATTCATTAAAATAGGGCAAAACATTGTTTTCCAATTTCAAGCCAAAAAAAAGGAAAAAGAACATTGCTGTTTTATCCAACATGGTCAAAATGATTTTTTTTTTTTTATTTTACAAACTAGAGTGGGGGTTTGGGAGTAGGCATCTAATGTCCCCTTCTCAAGCCTAGCTAGTTATTGTGAATTTGTGACCGTTAGCCTATTCATGGGTTCATGTAGATTAATTAGTGGTCAGTAGGGGACTCCAATATTCGTTGAGAGATTGATATAGGTTTTCCTTGAATTTCATCAATGGTGGGGTGCAATGCTCTTTGAAGCAATTTTGGGCTTTTGGGTTGTTCTCCACACTTCTTGCAGAACACGCCTATTTTTATGAGTTCCTATTTTAGCATCCGGCATTACTCCTCAGCTTTAGTTACCATATGGCACAATCAGTTTTGATTTCTAGTGCCTTGACGATTCTTTCTGCAATTTGTTCGAGAATATTTTTAAAATGCACTAAAGTTTTAAGATAGTGTTTAATTACTTCTGTTATATTTTATAAAGTGGACACCTACGAAAGTGGACATCTGATTAGTTTTTTAGAAAGTTTAGAAAGGACATTAGAGAGAAAATGAATTATTTTGAATTTAAAATTGCTCTTTTTTCCCTTCAACTCTACAAAAGGAGGATTTGGGCTCTAATTTGGAGGAATCGGGAGTCCACACATAACAAAATGTTATCAAAGTGAATGGAGAGTTCTTCCAAAGATTGATCAATGATGAAAACCCTCATCAAATCACTAGTTTTGGATCTGAATGATGGGCCCTCTCTGGTTATAGTGAGTTCACATAAGAATTACGCTTGTCGTCACATAGTTTGTAATACAGGGTTTTAGAAAAAAAATGATCTTCAAGGTTTACTAATTGCAAGTTTGTGGGTTCACTGGGGGATTGTTTCCAAGGATTTCGGTAGTATTTTTGAGTGAATTGGGGCTTGTTTTAAGGATGCCAGTACACTGTCCAGGACAAGTCATACCTATCAAATGAGTTGACAAGGGTTCAGATTTGGGTCCAATAATTCCAAACATTGAACCAATGTCTTTTGCACCTCCAGGCAGCTTGATTAAGTAAGTTTTCAAGTGACAATCAACAAGAATTGATCTTCTAGGATTCGTACACATAGCAGGTTCTATCAACTAGTTCGAAGCATGGCAAAGGGATTAAAGGATAAGCATAAAGTCTTTAGGGCTCATTTCACCCTCCACATTGGCATCCAGGTTGTATTTAACTATTGCAGGTGTTTTTGAGGTGAATAGTGACAGTTTTAGAGAGATATGATTCTCAATAACTTTATCACCCCTATTTTTTGGTACTTGAATTTGAACTGGACATTGGTGAGGAGTATTACAGACCCGTGATTACTCGTTATTCACCTTTTGCAAGGTGGTGTGCATTGTTGGGAGAGCATACTTTGGATTTAAACAATAGAGAGTAGTTTCTACGGAAGCTATAGTGCATTTTCAAAGGATCGCTGGTTGATTTAGTCAAAAAAATCATCCCAAAAAAATTTATCATACTACCAACAGCATTTTGAATTCGACAAAGCAACACTAATTGTTCATTAATAGCCTCGTAAATAAGGTATTCATATGGTTTTAAATGTATGCATTGTGTTTTTGTCATTTATTTTGGTTCCTCTGTTGTCTTCCAGCGATGAGTTTTGCAAGCACCAGCTGTCACTATTTTAGCTCATGTTAAATTTGTCAAGCATCAGCTTCCACATTCGCGCAAGTGGCGTATAAGTTCAAACAACTACTAAACTGGTGTGCTCCTTTTTGGCAGTATAACGCCCCCTGGCTGAGTACTCGGTCTAACACTGCAGAGTTGCCATTTTTTTGTGAAGGGAAAATAGAATACGTTCTTCTTCATTACTTTGTTGTGGTTGGTTCTTTTAAAAACGTTTTTGAAAAGAATATAACACATCTAATAAGCTGTGTGCCTCCCTATCGAAGCATATTGTCAGGCACTATGGCTGTGACACATCACAAGCTTTTGGTCACCATTCTTTGTAGTGAATAATGAAACTCGCAGGTGGTGAATAGAGAATCATTCGTTCCGCATTGTTTTTCATGACAAGTGTAGAAAACAGTATGTATGCGAGTTAAAAAACATATGTGTGGTGTTGAATGCATGGCATTGAAGAATGGGAGTTATAAAAACTAGTGTTCCGAGAATCGCCCATGAATCGCCTGAATCGGGCGATTCACGATTCGATTCAGGCAAAACGTTTTTTTTTGAATCGCGAATCGTGATTGGTGGTTTTTTCAGGTGAATCCCCTGAATCGGATATCGTGAATCGGCCGCGTTAGGCAGATTTGTAAAGTCAAAAAAAAATAAAGTTTGACTTATTTTTTTTAGGTTTAGATGGGCATTTTCTTTTTGTTTTAACCCTAAAGGGTCTTCTATTTGCTTAGTATGAGTAGAAGAGAGGATCTTCATCTTGTTAGAATAATAAGCACAAAAATGCAAATATACTCCGACTAATAGAAAATTGATGGCCAACCCTTGACCCCATCAGGGGCTCTGCCCCTTGACCCCGTAGAAAAGTCTGATTAGGCTCCACATACATAACACATCTTACATACATTTATGATTTGATGTCTTATGGATCTTCATCTCACATACGTTTATGATTTGATGTCTTATGGATCTTCATCTCACATACATATTTGATATTACATTCTATGATTTGACTCATTATGATAATATGATTTCAGATTTCTATTTACTTCAGTTCAGCTACAATTTACATTTTACATGTAGCGTATGTGATGGATTTATCATTTATGTTCCTTATTTATGTATGTTAGCTTCTATTTGATGATGTTATATTGTGTTTAAGTTATATTCAATAAAGGGTGTCTGAAATAAGTTTTAAATTGTTAAAATCTAGGGTTTTTTAAATTTGCCGATTCATGGCCGATTCGATTCCGATTCATGGCCGATTCGCGATTCGATTCGGCCAAAACGATTCTGATCCGATTCCGATTCTCGTTTCTTTGATATTAAAAACTCTCGGTGTGCTGTTGCGTAGAAAATAGAAATATGCATCACGGCAGGTGAAGCCGCAGAAGCAATGTTGTCGTTTTCTGTGGGATAGCCGAATGCGTGTGACATGTCTTTATTTGACACAGACCGAAAACGACAATTAATTGAGATAGTTCCTCGAAAGCGAAGTGAGAAGAATGTCGTCTTTTGTGTTACACACGGTAATGGCTTGGGGTGAAGAGAGACCGCTGAAGAATAAAAAGAAGACTGAAGAAGGGGTTGGCATTTTGGTATTCGGATATAACAGAGAGTAACGGATGTGTTACCAAGAAAAAACAAGGTTTAACTCAAATTGGCCATGATTCCAAAACAAAAATTACTTACAACACGCGTTTTATTTTCAGATATTTTTGGAGTGTTTTCATGTCTCTTGGAATAATTACACAGTTCTGTGAGATATGTGTGTTGCAGTGAATAAGAAAAACTTATGAGATTTGTTGCCTTGAAGAGACACTAGGAGGCATATCGAAGTGAGATATGTATGGCGGGTGTTTCAAAAAACTGACTGAGATTGGGACTTTAAGTTGGTTTTTATAAACACACGTTGAAGAATCTTAGAAGAGGATGCTACAGTCAGTACAATTTACTGCAAAAATGATATTCTCCAGCAGCAGCAGAAAAGGGAGGAGCATGTGTTAGATCTACTACAGACACTTGTTTGCCAATGACAGATTGAAGTTATTCAAGAACAGTTTTTGAATGTGAGGTTAAGTTAAGGAAGTCTGCAAAATTTTTGAGAGTCTTTACGTTTTATGTGAAGACAAAGAACTAATTTTTGTTCTGTATTTCTCATATCTTCTACAAAGAAAAGGTTGTAGCCTTTTGAGACAGGTTGGAGCCTGTTCTGTATAGTGACTGTGAAGAGTTGTAGCTCTTGAATGTAAAGGGTTGTTGCCCTATTGAGTTTAGTGGTGCCGTGGTTTTTTACCCATCTTGGGTTTTCCACGAGAGAAAAATTATGTGTCTTGTCTCTTCGCTATGAGTTTGCATTCTCTGATTTGTTAATCTTCTTAGTTTTTAAAATACTGATTCACCCCCTCCCCCTCTCAGCATTTTTCGGTTTTTCAGTATGTTCATTTCAAGAAATTGAAGCCTTGTTATGTATGATTGTCATTGAACATTATATCAGTTTGCATGGGTTTTGAAATGTATACCAGATTTAACCAAAGCAGTTAAAAGACACCATTGCATGTTCATCACTCTTGCAAAATTTCAAAATTATTAGTGGTGGTTGTTACCTGTGTCACAGGGTTCGCCGAATTTTTGCCATGAGGTTCGAAATTCGGCGAACTTGAAAACTGTATAAAAATTCGTTGAAATTCGCATGAAATTCGTATGTATTTATACCTAGCAAAGACGGTTTAGGGGTTTCCGTTTTTTCGTTCCTTGGACGAATGTTTTTTCCACATTTTCGTGGCAAGTTAATCGCGTTTATCCTGAGTCGGGCGTTTATCTTCGTCGGGCTACACAGACACGTCCATCTTCAGTCGGGCGTTTATCTTCAGTCGGGCTACACAGACATGTCCATTGTGCAATGTATTGGCGAGGGTTAATGTATTCGCGAATAATATACAGATGATTCGCGCCGTGTTGTGTGTGAACTAGGGTATTTCGTGCCGTGAATAATACAGTGTCGTGCCGTGTATTTTTGCATTTTTATTTTTTATGTTATTAATGATATTTATTTATATTGTGTTTTCGGCAAATAATATTTGTAGTGCCGTGTATCTTTGTTTTTTAATTTTCAATGTTATTATCATTATCTATTTATATTGTGTTTTATTTAGATAATATTATTTTTTATGTTCATATTATTATTTTTATTATATTTTTTTCAAATATGTACATTTAATTATTATTTTTTCAATTATTTTTATGTTAATATGATAATATATTATTTTTATAATAAAATTACATATTTATATTGTTCAAAAATATTCTTAATATATTTTTAATATTATTTCTTTATATTATGGTTTTATATTTTTTAAATATTGTTCAAAAATATTCTTAATATATTTTTAATATTATTTCTTTATATTATGGTTTTATATTAAAAAAATTAAATTTATATAGAGCGAATTTATTCACGAATTTTTTTTTGAACTTTTTGCCAGTGTCGAACTTCATCCGAATTTTATTGTGTCCGAACACGAATTCGAACTCGAACCTTGTGACTTAGGTTGTTACAGTGGCAATAGAGCTGGTTTTCCTGACAACCTCTGCCTATAACTTTTTGTTGCAGCTTGCACATCATCTCTGAGTGATATGGAAATAAGATATTACATCATGGGGAAAAAAAGAAGAAAGCAAAATCCCCAACAAACACCAAACACTCAAAAAGTATGTGGGGTTTGATTGACAACGGTGACAGAACTGCAGAGACTGCATGTCAGGCCCAATTTTCACGTGATGGAGAACATGACACAACCTAAACTCACCTACAAAATTATTTATTAAAAAACACAAATAGAACTCATTAATAATGTAATTTGAGTTTTAAAAAATTATAAAATTTCCTACAAATAATTTCTGCACCTAGTGACTATGCATCACTATTAGTATGCCGCCCCAAAGGTTGGCAGTGGATATTTGATGCAGGGCCATCATAGGGTGCTATTTTGGGCATTTTGTCATTTCTTGGTTTTTAGGATTTTTAAGTGTTTCTGAGACTAATAAGGTCGTTTGAGACCATTTGGGATCATGTTGACCCATTTTGGAAAGTTTGAGGTGAAGTTGTTACAAATTGTAAAAAAAGCACAAAAGTTGTCAAGGAACTTTGTCAAAGTTGTTAAAATTGTTATAATCATTAACAAAATGGTTGGTTGGTTGTAACTTGTAACGGTTGCAATTGGTTGTAAAGGCATAAATATGGCCTCCGAATTCGAATTCAAAGGTTGGGAAAGCTTGGAATAAAAGCAAACTTGTTTTGAGTCCTTGCACACTAGTTTTCTATGTTTTTTTCCTGTTAACAGTCTGCTATTTTGAATGGTACAGTTTTGTACATTGCAATATGAACCTGAAACTAATTGGAGATGAAAGTAGAGAGTCTTAGCTCTCAAATGGTTTTTGTTTGGTGCAAGGTCATGAAGATTTGAATGAGTTAGAGCAATTTTTGTGCAAACAGCCCTGGAACAGACCTAGGGTAAACAGTTTTGGGAAAAACTTTATTTTCCACTTTTGGATCTTGATAAAAATAATAAAATTGGAGGGAGAGTTTGTAATTATGTTATCTTCAATCCCACCGAAGCGATTGGCTTCATTATTTATTTTGTGGAAGATGTGGATGGCCGTTCTGAGTTTCACAGTAAAACAGCCTTAAAACTCTAGTGTCTTGAGGGTTCGATAGGATCTATACTTTGGGAGAACATGATTTGTTGGGAATCAATAGAATATGTTGTAAGAAGACTGAAATATCAAGGAACTCATGCATCATGCTGGTTTTCCCTCACTGAATGCACATTAGGTTACCATAATAATGTTTCCAGTGTAGACTAGAATGCATTTAATCATTGTCTGAAATGAATTAGTTTAAGAAAGTTGTCAAGTGAATCAAAAGTATTTCTTACTTTGCGACATTTTGGCATCAGAGCCTAAAGGTTCTGGGAAATGAAGTTTGAGAACCCAAAGATCTGGGCAAGGGAAGTTTAAAAGTTTGTGTATTGTTTTTGACAAGTTGAAGAGGAGACAGTTGGATGCCAAAAGACTATGTAGTGAAGAAAAAGAAAGAAACCTAAGTGAGGTATCACAAGAAGAAAATCAAGAAAGGAGAAAAGATAGTGAGATGCAGCAGCAAACTCGGAAGGAGAAGATAAAAAACTTTAAGATATGGTTGGATGCAGAGTTTGATAGAAGAATGGCACAATGGGAAGAACATATTAAACTTGTAGTGCAGAAGTGTATTCAGGAAGAATACCAAGTAACAATTAGGAATTGGCCAATGAGAAAGAAGGTGAAGTGGCCCATTAACATGATTATTCAAAACAGAAGAAGGCAAAATATGACAACAGTGAGAATGGATGAGTTGCAAGATATGTTGAAAGGAAGGGTGCTAGAAGCATCTGAAGAGAAGTAAATCTTGTGTTTTTGAAACTAAGAATTTGTGTATGTATTTGCAGGTAATGATATGATGCTAAAAAAGGAACGAGAAGATCAAAACCAGGGATGTTCACTTGAAGAGATTAAGAACGTGAATTATAATCAAGGTTTTCACCATGGGGAAAAGCAAATCAATGAAAGCAAGCATGAGTTGATACAATCTCATAACATGAAGAGAATGGAAGAAGTAGGTCTTTCAACGCAGCAAAACAAAGTTATGAAAACAAAGGTCTATAGTATGGTATGAAATCACTAGTTTTATCTCATGGAGGAGAAGGTCAAGGAGAAAGAGAAGCACAGTACATTGAGCATCAAGACGTGCAAGAACCAAAAGGAAACACCATACACAGGATAAAGGTCAAAGAGAAAACACACCGGTTACTAAAGGTGGGGGGGGGTGAATTAGTAAATACAATTTCTACTCAAATTTAGCCTTATAAATATATTCTTGCAGAATTAAAAGAATATAACAACACTTCATAAACATAAATTGAAATACACAGGTCAACACAGCATATATACGTGGAAACCCTCAGTTAGAAGAAGAAAACCAAGGTGGGACAGAACCCACAACCTTACTATTGCAGTAATAAAGGTGCCCTATTAGAGGCTTACAAAGCACTGATAAGAGTGCTACCTGGTAAAGGGATTTGGTATAAGACCTGTTAGGATCTTGACCCTATTAGGAGTCGTCTGGTAAGAGGACTTTCAACACCAACAAAAATGTTACCCTGTAAAGCGATTTATACAAAGAACCTATTAGGGTTCACCCTGATTAAGGGATTTGAATATGCTTCACAATCTAAAGCAATGATCTATGATGACACTTTCTGTCTGATTAGATCATAAATGTTACCCTTTCCTCTGCTTGGTTGTTGAACCTTTCTCTGTCTTTCACTTCTCGTGACTGTAGCTCCTCTCAAAAGATGTCTCTCTCCTGCTCTTAATATTCAACAACACTAATTGTGTATCCTATGACCTTGAAACACCCGTAGAAGAAATAAAGCTAACTTCAATTTCAACTGTGAATGCTCTGTATAATTCAGTTTTAACTGAGAACACTCTGCATAATCCGGTTCGGATTATCATGCATTAACCGGTAAAGAATATGTACCCGATTAGCCATCTCTTCCCTGTGTGTCTTTCATGACCGGTTGAGAACACTTAGACCGGTATAATCATGACCGGTTAAGTTACACTGCTAACTCCTTTAGTCTACCGGTTCGTAGTTATGAGTACCGGTGTGATTTACCGGTATTCCGGTGGGATGTTTGCCAAAGACTTTACCAATGACCACTAGGTTATGTCAACATTATATATCTATAGTGAATCGATATCCATGATGAGATCAAATAAATATTTGGATAACAACAATGTATAATTATAATACTAATTTAATTACCTAAATTAAACAAGCCAAACCATATTACTTTAATTAATACTACGATTCCTTCATTTTGATTTTTTATTTGTAGAACTTCTCCTACAATTAATCATTTTATTCATTAATAAATCTTTTCTTAGATTAAAGATGAAATGAAATTAATAAAACTTTACTTGATAAAATAAATTAATTAAATTAAAAAAGCCTAACAACTTAATCTAAAATATTCACTATTATGAACCAAAATAATATACCATTATTATTGAATTGGGGATTATCCTTTAAAATAATTTAGTAATACTAATATATTATCAATTATCAAAGGGCAAATGAATATTATTAACTAGAGGTGTAACCCAAATTTTGAAAATTTAATTAAAAATAATTAATTAATCCAAGGTAAGATTTTAGCATATGATTCTTATTAATTTACCCAAATTTAAATCTCAAACTAAACTTACATTAAAATTTTATGTTCCTTTTTAACTACATATATCCTTCCCTAAAATTAAGGCCAAAACCCCCTATCTAGTTAATCAATAAAGTCTACAACTTAAATTTTAAAAAAAACACAAATCCTATGGGATTTGCATTTAATCTTATCCCTTGGATTCTTTTAATCTTGCACATAGATCTTAGGGCTCACCTCAATCCTAAAATTCCTTATCTAGTTCTCAACAAAACTTAGAGCTCTTTTATTGTGCAACCATTTTTTTGTACGTTAAAAGACAGGTAGAAGAGGAGGAAAGGAATAGCAAATTTATAGCTGCTTTTGGGGTACCACAACAGCATAAATGTATTCATGTTATTTATTTATTTAAACTTTTTGCCTAGTAAACTTTATAACCTTTGCATTTTTTATTGCATAGTTTAGCCATTTTAATGGCTGTTAATTGCTGCTCGTAAAATGGAAATTAACCTTTTATTTTTTAAAATTTAAATTAAAAAATTGCAATTTAAATGTTTTTTTGGGCCCCCATATCATGGCTCCCATATGGGAATTGCGACTCTCATATGGGAAGCCAATGTTAAACTTTTAATTCTATTTTTATTTTATTTTTAAACATTTTCATTGGATTATAATTAGCGGTATATATACATATGTAAGATGTGCATATATTGTTTGTAATGTCCCTTCTTATTCTCCTTTTATAATTTCCTACAAAACCAACGTTAGCACAAAATATTACACAATTTAAGAAGACTCATACTCTACTCTATGTTAGTAAGGGGGGGATTTGATTCTTAAGGCTGCCTCTAGGTCGGGCTTCACAAAATTCCTGATTCTCAGCTTGAGGGATATAAGATCCAATCTAAGCAACCGGGCTATCGACACATCATCCCATAGAGCACTGACCATAAGAACCTCTTGAAAGCAATAAATGCTATCCAAGCCTACGCATATGCATATGACTGGCATCAGTATATATACTGCCTATGTGAGATTATAACAATCTCAAGACTAGGGAAACTATAACAATTTCCTCTAGTCCCCTCCAAATATGGGATCCATCTCTTAATGAATATAAGATTCATTCTCTCTATGGTCTCTATATCATCAATTTGGGTGGACATATAAATGTACCAAAAATTAATGTAAATTACATGATCATATATTCAGATTTATAAAAAAATCCAAAAACACAAAATGCCTATAACATAATTTTATAAATCTTAATTGCACATGTAGATATGTATTTAATATATATATATATATATATATATATATAAATAAAAGAAATAAAATTCTTGAGTGTATATATATATATATATATATATATATATATATATATATATATATATATATATATAATAGTTAATGAAGTTATTTTATTCAAATTCTAATTAATTACTGTCACTTATCGACTGCAGAGTTCTTCCTTCATTCCCTTTTAAGTCTCTGTTCCGTTTCTTATTTTTATATTCCCTTTCCTGATTTTTTGTTTTTTCCCTGCCCCCTTATAACCCTTGTTGTTTGTTTAATATATGTGAGTGGGAGGGCGAGTCATGTCCCCTCCGCACATGGTCACCCCTTAGGGGTGCGACTGGTCGCAGCCCTAAGACTGCGACTGGTTTATAATACGCAGACTTTGATTTATTAAATATAGGTATGTAATATTACATATTTATTATTAATAGTTTTAATAATTAAATAACAATAATGTTTTAAAATATATTATTAATAATAGTTATTAAATAATAATGTTTAATAATTACTTGTTTAATAATAATAATGTTTATTATTATATTAATAAAATTTATTATTTAATGATAATGTTTATTATATATTATTATAATGATATAAACTGTGCAAAGTTTTTTTCCTCGATATATCATTTATATCAGATATACTTTATAAATTATATCTATTGGCTATTATTTAATAATATACAGAAGAATCACAAAGAAATAAACATTCACTAAAATTTTACATTATCCAATAATATCTGCACAGAAGAATCACGCACAAATAAACATTCACTAAAGTTTTATATTAACAAATCATATCCTTGAGCTTGAAAAGCGTAAATATGAGATATATTTTAACCTACTGCATTTCTCAATAAAACATTTTCTATGAACCAACTTCTTTATTTATTAATCATCATTATATTTTAAAAAATACATATAAAGCAAAAAAAATCTATTTCAACTATCTATTGGTTTGTGTCATCTTTCATTCGATTGCTACAATGGATAAATGATGTATAGCCCTTTTACACATTGCTTACAATGCAATAGTAATTTCACAAACTATAGAAATATTTACAAGTTGGCTTTCAAAAAAATCAGAATTCTTATTTCATGGTTCAAATCTTATAGTCTCATTTACACAGCTAGTAAAGTTCATCACATAAAATTTTGCATAGTATATGAAATGCACTAGGATTTAATTAACTATAGCAGTAGTATCTTCAAACAACCAAATTCAAGGTCACCAATTCCAATCCTTTACATTAAGATACTAGATAATGATTCACAACTCTTTTACAACCAATTGTACATCATGGATTTAAGGTGAACATTACAATACTCCCCAACATTCTCAAGGACATACCAAGCTTCAAATCTCCCACAAGAGGTATGAGACAAATAGTCATATGGCTTCCACTGGGGGAAGCTCCACCTCCCAACCATAGGGCTGAGAAAACAGCCCACCCCAAAGCTTGGGAACAAGGTGTGACCTGGCTCTTCACACAAACAACAATCAATACATTTTTTGCAAGGTTTCCCCTAGTTTCTGGGACAGGTACAATAGGGGACGGGGGGACAAGTTTCTAGGAAGACAATTTTTTGCAAATTTTGGGGATGGCAAAGGGGACGGCTATATAACATTAGGGAAAATTGAAATATGTAAAATATTTAAAATATTAATATGAAAACATGGATATAGCATGCACTTATACATAATAGGACCTTAAAACATAAGAATTAGCAAAATTCATATGCCAATTTTTTGTTACTTTGAGAGTCAAAGTAAAATTTCCTCTAGAAGTCAAAATCAAAGTCCCCTGGGCATCCCCTATCCAAAATATCCCACCTAGATATATTTTCCCAAATTCCTCAAATGTATTTCAGAAATTTTAATAATAATTGCATGCAACAGAAGATCAAATATCCAGCAATAAAACCATCAACCTTTCCAGATAAAAATTCAAATTAAACAGCCTCAGAATGTTATTGCATTATAATAACCAGCAATACAATAACATAGTATAATCCAATCTTAAAAACAGCAATACAGTCAAATTGGAAAAAACTAGAAATGAACCTATAGCTCCATATGTGAACTCCGTTGTGAATTCACCAAAATGATGAACCAAGTTTGCATCCAATCCACCAAGAAGCCTAAAGGTTTCCGTCCTCAGGGTCATGAATAGAAGCTAAAGCTTCCTCAATTTCTCCAAGAGAAATCTCAAAACCAAATCAATATCCCAGCATGCCAAATGAGTCTCCATTCCTTCTTTTAATGCATCCAGTTGTGACTCCTCAGCTTCCCTTTCTTTTCTCCTTGTCTTCTTGCCATTTTGTCTCTTATTAACCCTCTTTATACTATTAAATTGCCTTTTAATAATTTTGCATTAAGTCCCCATATGTCAATTTTAATACTTTATTGGCTTGGCCTATTAATTCTCTAATATCCCAAAAAAAGAGACATTACAATCCTCCTTCCTTAGATTGCTTGTCGTCAAGCAATCAATACCAGGATCCCGTATCAATTTACAAGCCGCTCTATAGCTCGTACTGGTAACTTTGAAATCCAAGACATGCCATGTTGTGGAACCAAAAATAAGGATGGAACTCATCTATTAGTAAGATCCTTGGATCCCATGTCAACCTGTAAAACCCAGTTGCACCTATCTGCTACATTATTACGATCATAACTACACCAAGCCTCAAACTATGTAGCAACTTGTCATAATCCACACAGTGCAAAGCATTTATCATGTTAACTCCTGGATCCCAAACCAGCCTGTCAACACAATCCTAGGAGTAGAAATAGTGGTCCATCCATCCACTATCCTCCTATATCATCCAACTGCACAAGTATATCACTCTATAAATGCCGAAAATACCCCCACTATGCATGAAGATCAGCCCATTAAGCCACCAAATGTCGCTGCTATAGGATATACTGACATCAAGCATGATGTTGTAGGCTTCATTGTTCCCATGTATAGGGAAGAAATCCAGTCCATGTGCAAAATCTAACCCAACGTCATGCCTCCGCAAATACCCATGCAACTCAATATCTCTTGTAGTCTAGGCCAAATCTGAAAATGTAATGATAGACCAAACAGGGCAGCCGCTAATAACTGGAGTAGTCATAAATATAAAATCACCAATCAATGAATTAACAACTGCAATATCTTAAAAATTCAGAGGCAAATCTCTAGATGGACTATAGAAGTCCTCATTACGCATTGAGAACAACTCTATTTCTGATTCACCACAAATGTTATCAATCAAATCTATACCTCCATCAATGAGATGATCACCATCACACTAAGTTTCAGAACTAGTATCACTCGGTTCATCTTTTTCCTCAAAACATTGTGGAGGTATATAATTGCTGATATAAAAATCAGAATTATCGTAGTTGACTTCTTGCTGGTCCTTTAGGCCTTCTTTTGCATAGATTGTCTCATATAGATAAGGTGAAGTGTAGATACTGTGTTCACCTTCATTCTCACCAAGGGTATGGATCCCTTCTACAATTTGTATGATCTCTTTGGTCTTAGGATAATGACCATCATCCTTGTGAGTGGCTGTCATAGAAATCTGATTTTCAACCTGGTGTAATGAGTAGTGCGTCATACTCAATTGTAGGCAAAGCTCATCTACCTCCTCCTCTTTTTCTTTTGCATGTTTAATGGCTATATCTCTATCTTTGAGAAGCTCCAAATAATCTGATTTCATCCTTTCCACTGCGTCTTTAAGAGTGTGAAGGTATGCACTATTGATTCCACTCACTATCCCTTTATTCTTTTCCTCAATTTGAACTTCCCACAAGGTTCTCCAATGTTTTCATGGGTATTTTCAAAATGTACTAAGGCTATAATGACCAAATCATCCAAGACTTTAAGCTTATCCTCCAAATTGTATGCTCCAAATTCCTCATCTAAACAAAAGATTTATGATTGATCATTCAAGTCAGCCCCTATAGTGTCATCCTCATGGTCTAGCTCACGTTTACAATTTTGAACAGCCCCTTGGTTGGAAGAGATTTCATCATCCATTGCACTATTTTCAGGTTTTCTAGGATTATTTTTCTCCTCTAAGTGTATGGCCTCACATACTCTTATGTCATCATTTTGAAAAGGTTCATCCTCATGGAGAGATTCCTCTTCATCTTTGGAAATATCTTGTAGATGAAAGGCCTTGTCAATAACCACTTCTAAGTCACCAAATAAGATGCTAGTATATTCCTTACTATCATCCATAGCTGGTTCCATCTCATGGATTTCATTATGTTGAAGCTGAACCATAGAGTTCTCAACTTCCTCAATGCTGATCTGCACTTCTTGAGCTGACTTTCTTCCTTGTGCTTCTCACAAATGTGACCAAGAGACCAAGCACGCTTGCAAGTGGAACAAAACTGCTCTTTCCTCATTTGGTTCTTGCTCAAATTCGAAGATCCTGCAACCTGTATACCCATTGATATCAGCTCACTGTCCCTCATGTGATCCTTGAACCTCTCAATTCCTTCGTGAGCTCATAAGCTGTAAGTGAAATTTTATATTCCCCTCTTCAAAACGCTAGCAAATCTGATTGTAGTTGTTTGCATATGTCATCATCCTCATCTAAGATTAATGACATGATTGTTTTTATGCAAGATTTCACAATGTCTAGATGATGCTTCCTAAATTCCCTTAGGATACATTGAAACAATTGTAGAATCATTTTTTCACAACCAAGATCCAACATGATGATAAAAAATCTAGTTTTTGTCATAAGTTCCAAGATTTGAGCCCTCTCACCAAAGATAGAACTTTTGAAATCATGTAGTCCACCTAGGCTGTCCACAATCAATTGCATAACCTTCTTCAATGTGCTATCATTGTAAGGTGTAACAGGAGTTGTTATTCTGATAATTTCACTAAGGCAAGAGGCAATTGTTAGTCTCACATCTTCACACGGATGCTCCATTAACCTGTGTTGGACTAGAGCAACCATTGAGGGCTGCAAAGCCCAATTCAATAACCTCCAATCAAACTGGTCCACTTTGGATGAATACGAATCCAATTCTTCCAACCTTGAAAGAACACCATCCATACTTTTCATAGACTCCAATTGCAATCCAATGATAGACAGCCCATTCCCTATTTCTTCTTCTTTCTGTAAGTCCTGTAGCTGATTACCATTAACGTATTATTAAATTCCCTTGAGAAAACACTGTTTTTCATATTTTTCATTGTTTTAATTTTGCTTTGTTTCCACCAAATCTGATGCACTGAAGATTACACCCTTGTTTCCATTGAAGACTTCCGCACTTTCACTGTATCAACTGCAATGAATTACACTCAATTTTGATCCAAAGTTTCCTTTCTCTTCACTCACCTCAGACGTTTACATGCTGTCACTATTATAACTGATTTAGAAACATGAGAGAACTATAATATCACCACTAGATGTTTGGCTCAAATTGTATCACAAGTTGCCAGAGTATCTAAAATAGACTCTTCCAGTCTACTAACAACAGCATCCCTGTATTTGTATGAGTTTTCAATGCCTTCAATACTGCCCAGATTGTTTCAAATCTGCTACTCAACGTTCCCAGAATTGACAGATTATAGTCCTTGTTGCTCCAGTCATAAATCTGACTTCGATTTTTTCGAAAACCTTGCCCATGTCTATGTAATATTCAGAAATGTTTACTGGATAAACACACTTCAAAAAATTAAAGAAGAATCAATTACTGTATAACTACTAGACTCTGTCCTTGATTTTATTTTCAGCAGATCATATTGAAGTCTTCAAACTCAGGAAGCATCCATTCTCGGCACTTGTTGTTCTCCTGAAAACCAGAGAATTTGCTGCCCATGGAATCTAAGTGCTCTCCAATCACCCTAAGTCCAATAATAGATTTGACTATTCTGTTGCTTACGTTTGGCTCCTTTGTAGTGTAAAGTCTGTCACTTGTTGTGCCAAAATAATAATTCTCCGCTGGGCAAGGGTGGGTGCCCAGAATGGAGTGTATCTCCTAGTTTCAGATTCCGGACGTAGCCTTTACCAAAAACAACTTAACAGCAAGAATCCCTAGTATAACTTTACAATAATCTCCAATTATGTTATCCACACGATGATCTACTACAGCTTTGTGTCCAGAAAGAGAGTTGATTATGATAGCTCAATCTTTAACTTAGTAATCTCGAACCCCAAAATTATCACACAGAAATACCAACAAGATTCCCAGTCTTGCTTGCTCGACAGTTGCGGCAAAGGCACGCAATCTTGAAAGAAGAAAACAACCCAATAGTCCCTTTCCTAAATAAGATCGATCCTTCTGCATGCACTAGAATGACCTTTGACTGTTCTTTCCTCTCTGCAGCTTAATATTGTTCTAAAAAACGATCTAAAATTTAAATCATTCGAATTCCTTCACGTCAATCTGGTACACTGTAGATTGGTTGTACTAACCATTGAAAACTTTGTAATAATATTTACCTTACTAAACAGATGTTCCGCAACTGCAAGTGTTCCACTCTACAGAGATTTCTGGCGACACATAGCTGCTAGGTGTAATGCCCAGGATGGGAATTTAATGAAACGATATTCCATCTTAAACCATTTGATATTTCTTTCTTCAGCATCGGCATCAAAGAAATATCCAATGCCAGAATTTACCAAAGTCGGCCATTGAAAAATCAGTCTCATTATTAATTCAAACCCCCCCGCATCCCTTCTCATAAAGGCATTAAAAATATCGAACATAAACTTTATTAAATTGGTGTTTAAGTCACACGAGATGTTTGGAGTGCCTACTGATTAATAATTTATCGGCTTCAATTGATGTTTATTAAATGTTCCGCTACCAATTTTGAAACCATTGACAATAATAATACTATTATACTTCCGCAAATATGAACCTTATCGATAGAAATAATTTCCACAGCATATATTCTTTCCTATTCAAGATGAAAGGCACAACTTCCAAAGTCCAGTTCGCATAGCCTTAGCCAACAATCTTTGGCAAATATTAACACGCCAGATATGAGTCACGGCATTAGCAATGAAATTACATCAAACATTCAAAACAGCGTACCTTCAAAAGCTCTGTTAAAAATAATCGTTCCAAACAATAGGAAATAATATTTCCAATAAGTCGGGCCCTTTTTCCATGCAAATATAAGTCCGCTTCATGAATATCCCTATTTCCGCAAAGAAGTTTCAACCACTAACATGGCCCAAAAGTAATATATGTTGGGCTTCCTGTATACAACCAGATATCCATCGCAGAGGAGGACAAGTTGAAAACAACCTTCGTGATCGAGGACAGGGTGTACGCCTACAACTGGATGCCCTTCGGTTTGTGCAATGCACCCGCAACTCTCCAGCAGATAATCCTCCACATCTTCGATAAGATGTCAGTTGGAAATTTCAGAGCTTTTTTGGACGATTGTTCCATTTTCAATAGGGAGGATATGCATCTGGCAACCCTCGGGGAGTGTATGGAGAGGTGTCAGAAGATAAGGTTGGCACTCAACCTGAAGAAGTGTCGGTTTATGGTTCCGCAAGGAAAGCTGTTGGGTCACACAGTTTGCAAAGCTGAACTAAAAACTGACCCCGACAAGGTCCGTGTGATCATGGAGATGGAGCCTCCGATAGACGCCACAGGCATGAAATCGGTCCTGGGCCACATTGGCTATTATCAACGGTTCATAAAGACCTTCGGCCAAGTTTCTTATCCCCTCGACAGGTTGACACGGAAGGGAGGACCTTATGTATGGGGTGCGGAACAAGATACTTCATTTGAGGAACTGAAGACAAGGCTTGTTGGAGCACCAATCCTAGTGTATCCCAATTTGGACAAGGAGAGTTCCACGTTCATGTGGATGCCTCAAATTTCGCAATTGGTCACCCCATCTATTTCATGTTCATGTGGATCACCCCATCTATTTCGTCAGTCGACTGTTGTCGAGAGCAAAGAGGAACTATAGTACTACGAAGCGGGAGGCCCTTGGGATGGTGTACATCGTACAAAAGTTCAGGCATTACCTACTGGCAACAGCGTTCACATTTTGTGGACCACCAAACATTAATGTAATTGGTGAATAAACCTATTATACAAGGGCGGGTGAGTAGATGGTTGCTACTCCTACAAGAGTTTGCGTTCACAATCATTGTGCGGTCGGGAAAGAGCCATGTAATTGTGGATCAACTCTCTCAGATTAAATTGGGAAAGCCGTCGGAGGGAGTGAACGACAACTTTCCAAATGCACACTTGTTTCACATCGCAATCCTGCCAACGTGATATAAAAACATTGGAAACTGGTGTTGAGAAGTCGTACCTTTCAGCTAATTAATAGATTACTCTACAAGATGGGGCCAGACCAAGTCCTACAACGGTGTGTTATGGAGGAAGTAGAAAGTGTTCTCAAGGAGGCACATGAAGGGCTAGCAGGGGGGCACATGGGGGGGGACACAACGGCACGGAAGGTGTTGTTAGTAGGGTTGTGGTAGCCCATGTTGCACAACGACGCCAGGGAGTGGGTCAATGGATGTGACACCTGTCAAAGGGTCGGGATACCAGTGAAGAGGGATTTCATGCCTCTAAATCCTTCCTGTGCATAGGAACTCCTTGAACGATGGGGCTTGGACTTCATCGGACCTCTTAAGGTAAGTAGGGCTCGGAGATGCCAGTACATCGTGGTGGTTACGAAGTACATGATGAAGTGGGCAGAGGCACAGGCATTGTCGGACAACTCGTCTGTGACCACAGCAAGATTCATATACGAGCAAATCATAACAAGGTATGGCATACCCATCCAGTTGACTAAAGACAGGGGGTCACTTTGTAAATCACATCATTCGACTATTGACAACAAAGTTCAAATCTTCCATTCCCTGTCCAATCTGTATTACCCTCGAGCCAATGGTCAGGCAAAGGCAACAAATAAGATACTAGTGTTGGTGATTTACAAGTCCTGTGGGGTGGAGCAGGAGGGTTGGGAAGAAAAATTACCCTCGGTGTTGTGGGCCTTCCAAACAATGTACAAGGTAACCACCGGCCGCACGCCCTTCCAGTTGATGTACAGGCAGGAAGCAGTTGTCCCCGTGGAATTCATGGTGCCAAGCTTGAAGATAGCAATCGACAATATACTGGGGGATATGGAGAGCCTGCGGGAAGGACTGTATAATCTAAACAAACTGGACGAGCGTTGGATGATGGCTCAGTGGGCTACAGAGGTCGGACAATTGAGGTGGAAGGCATGGAATGATAAGCACCTCAAACAGGTCCACTTTACCCCAAGGCAACTGGTATTGAAGTATAATGGGAAAAATGAGATCAAGCCTAGCAAGTTTAAGGTGAAGCGGCTCAAGCCGTACAGAGTCTGGGAGGTCCGCAACAACGGTGCCATGAAGTTGTGGACAATTAATGGGAAGGAGATTCCTAAGGCTGAAAATGGGTCAAAACTGAAGTTGTATTATAAAAGGCAACAAGGGGACCGAGTGCACTCTGGCGGGCCCAATCACAAGTAAAAAAAAAAATTGCTCACATGTATGGGTGACTGTTGTCACTGTACGGTGGGCCACCGTACGGGTTGTTGTTGCCACCATACGAGTGGCTCCCACCACCGTATGGTGAGTCCCGTACAGGTGGCAATAACCATCATACGATGGATTCTATACAGTATAGAGGAGGCAATATAAACACCATACAGAACAAACATATTAAAAAAGGTCGGTCGAGTAAGACATGGTTGTACAAACAGGAGTCTGAATTAAAACACCATACGGAACACATAGAGGCGGAACCGTTGTACGAAAAGCACGAGCAACAAGCGAGGACAGAAAGGGAGAAAGTCATGCGATAGAAGCCAAGGCCGACGGAGACAAGGAAAACCGTACGGCATATACAAGTTTTTGTCAAGGGGTATGTAAGTCGTACGACCACTGAAAGCGCAGGAGAAAAAGAAGCCGCAAGCAACGTATGGCTAATTGGAGTACAGACCTGCAGCAAGGAGTAATCAACACAAATTATCAGAAGAAAATAGGGGAGACCATACGGCTAGCTAGTCGATTTTTCTTATTTATGGGAAAGAGGTCCGCAGCCATCGCCATACGGTAAGGAAGATAGGAGGAAGGGAAAAGAGAACGGCACGAAAGTATGCCAGTTAGGTACGGCATTTGGCATATTAATTTGGCTGCATAAAACGACAAAGAGAAAAGAGTTATTGATGGATAGAACAAGAAAGCAAAAACTAAATTGGAGAAGACAGTTACAGCCATCACCATCAAGTAGTTTCGCCATGGACAAAAGACAAGCGAGTGTTGTCGTCGGGAGTACCAGTGGCAGAACGCATGGACACAGATTCCAACAAAAAGACAAAGTTGAGACCCAAAGTTCAAATGCAAGCTAAGAAAACTATTGTTATGGCCCAAAATGTTGCATTCAAGGGTTTGAATGGGTTGCAAAGCAAAACATGGTGGCAAGAGACACCAGAGGATGATTTCACAAAACATTTGGCAATCCAAATGCCTCTTTTTTGCATCTGAGATTATGAGGGAGCCTTGTGAATGATGATTGACACGTTTGACAGGTTTAGCCGCACTAGCAACTTCGAGTATCGCGGCTAGGACATCACCCTCACATTCACAGTGGTTGATTTCACTAGGGTTTTTGGTATCCCGAACAGGCACGGAAAGAAGATTGCAACCAAGCCAAAGAAAATGTATAGGGAAGAGAAGGAGAAGTGGATAAAATTAGTATCGAGGAATTTGACACCAATAGAGATGGGCTTTGTAGCCAATACCGCTTCCAAGAGGCAAGGCATGAAGAAGTCATTTGTTGCATCGGATGAGTGGCGTTGTATCATGGATGTGGTTAAGAGTAGGTTGACAAGCTCCAGCAGAGCTTCAGATATTGCCCTTCCACAAATTCTACTTATGAATGATATCAAAAATGGCATTGTATATGATCGGGCTACACTCCTGGCAGAGCGGATGTATGAGTTTATGACCCTACAACATAAAATGTTCTATATGTCGCACTATGCAATCGGATTCTTTCTAGATGCTACTCGTGCGCACATACCGCTTGATAGGTTGGAGACAAGGACACAAGGCAGCCTCGCACCTAGGGAGCCCCCTATTTTCTATGGTGACTTTAGGATGTCGGAGGTATGTCGTTGAGACAGAAGAGGAAACGACAGGTGGTGTTGGAATCGGAGGATGTAGAGAGTGGCAAAAAGGATACCACTCCGACTTCCAACATCAGTGGAAGTAGCGAGACCGCAGAGGGAGAGACAACAAATTTGTCCGTGGCAATAGATACAACCATGTCCACCCCTACGAGTGATGATACTGCACGAGTTCTCTTTACCCCGTCACTCCTGTCAATTGCAACTTCATTGAGACCATCCACATCTTTCAGTATCACTCTGACGGTCCCAGTACCGGCATTTGAACAGTTGCGGACCCCAGTTACTACGACGCCAATAGAGGCCACCTCCCTAATTGCAGAGGATCAACCGCCCTTAGCAAAAACTGAAGCAAGCGCTAAAGGGTTGGAGGATGTTACAGAGGTGCCTAGGGAGATCACTAAGGCAACACCAATTGAGAGTACAACTCTGGATTCGTGGCTTACGGAGTTCAACATGGCGGCGCTCAAGGCTTTCGAACCCCAACCCCTACGCCCTAGAGACAGCCTAACCCCACAAAAATTGTTGATTTGGATGCAGATCCCACTGAGCTGGGAATAGCATTGGGTTTCCCTTGAACGGAGGATGTGGTTGTTGGAGGTGGAGAGGATGTTCCTCGGGAGGCAGCTACTGTGCAAAGTGAGGTGTTACGCAGCATAGCTCCACAGTCACCGCCATTGTGGTAGATGGCATTGGACAGTTCTAGGAGGATGTCGAATATCGAGCAGTTCGTGAGGCATGTTGACGTTGATGTATGACGACTTGTAGCTTCAACAGAGACATGGGCTTTAGGGGAGGCCGAGGTGGAAACAACTCGGCTGATGACATTTGCTACAGGCCAATGTGTAGAGGAGTTTGAGCAATTCTTTGTGCATAGGTGATGGCCTACTATGGAGACACCAGACATGCTAGTAGGCTGGCAAATTGGGATACTTGTTGGGGAGAGTCGGATCCATATTTTACTCCGCCAAGTGGAGCAGAGGTTCAGAGAGTTGTACTATGAGCTGCGCAGAGCTAAGCACCAGGGAGTAGTGGTTGAGGCTGAGCGAGGAGCCATTGTAGCAACAAAGGAGCTCGCCACTAGGTTGCAAGGGTTAACACAAGAAATTGCCCGTCACCAGGAGCACGTGGTTGCTTTTGAGGCCCAGTATACCCAAGACCGGCACTAGATAGCAATATTGGAGAGTAGGCTTGCCTCTGCTCTGGAGGAGGTGGATAAAAAGAATAAGAAGCTTTTAGAAGCCATGTTTATGGTAAAGAGTGCTCAGGAGAGGGAGCTACTTGCTGAAAGAGACCTGCGTCACAGGACTGAGCAGGTGCACGAGCTGAGAGCTAGGCTAGCCACATCTACATCTTTATGGACGCCCTCTCAGCCCCCTTCTACTTCTTGATTTCCTATCTATTTGTACTGTCATCATTCCCAATTTTGTTGTGTGTCGTCAGGAGACGACTTTCTTTTTGGTGGGGATGATGTTGTCGGGTAAAACATATTATTAGTAGGTCATGTGGTTAATGTTGTTAGTGTAAGCGAGGGATAGGTACTTATACGGGATGTGGCGGTTGGCCTCGCACCCCTTCGAGTCTTTAAATTGTACTCTCTCGATGGTTTCAAACCATCGTTATTGTGTATGAACTTATATGCCATTAATGATAGCATTGGTAGTTCTCTGATATTGTGTTGTTTCCATTATACTACATTCTTTGTTATGCATTAATTCTCTTTACCCCTTAGCGGTAAACAATGGATACAGCATTCATCTTGGATTTTGACTCAAATCTCATAATGTTACCAAGCGAAAATCATCATATTCATAAGACTTCATGATTTTCCGGATACGTTATTACTACAACTACCTACTTGCTATGTACACTTCTAACTATCTTCTAACTATCAGAAGGTGTTCAAGGTCTGCCACTCGTTGACCACATCAGTGTTTATTGCTACTTTTCATTAGTGCAAAGATGGGGACTTCACACTCAAGCACATGGCAAGATTTACCTTTATCAGAAATATTGCTAAGGCAAAAAAAAATTATACAATCTTATGCAGGCATGCTATGAAGACAAAGCGGATTAAATAAGGGAAACATTTATTAATATTATAATTAATTAATCAAATATTATTTAGATAAATAATTGTGGCCTACAAAGGAGCATTCATGTATCTATAATCAATGTCTAAACTTTTATGAAATCACTCCTATAACCATCAACACTTAGTAAGTATATGTTCGCTCTTTTTTTCTATTTCATTGTCTCTAATTTGTTTAGCATGTTAAACCTAAGTTGTCGGTTCAGGTTCGGGGATGGATTTGGGCTTGAGAATCCGGTTCAAGTATTCGTGAAATTTATTTTTTCCCATTATGATTTGTATGGATTTGTGTGTGTGTGCATGTGTATACAAAAAAATAAGAGAAATATACATAATTGTAAAACTAAATCATTTCATAGTATGAATCTATGATGCTTGATCATTGATCAATGTCAAATGTCAAAGTCTTCATAACTAGGTCTTAGGTAGTCTTTGTTGGTGGCTGTTTTCAAGTCCCTAGTTCCGGCAAATGAGGTTTGAGTGATTTTGGCCTGTTGGGAAGTCATGTCTGTCTGGGATTTGGGCGAGAGCTAAGTGAAGTATGTCATAGAAATGGGGTCGAAACCAAGTGATTTGTGATAAAACGAGTTAAAACCCTTTGAGAATCCTTTTGCCAGCTTCAGTTTGACCTTAGAAAGCCATGATGGATTGTGGGAGGTAACCCTACTTAAGGCTTGTTGAATCCTGAAATTTGACTAAGTTTGGAATTTTTCAAAAACCCCCAAAATCTAGAATTTGCATCTTAACTCCTATGAAGCTGGAACCTATCTCAAACATCCTGAAAGTATTTATACAAATATAACTTAAAGTATAAGAAATCAAACTTATACTTGAATGTTATATTTGTATAAATCCTCCCACCCCTCGCTTGGAAAATTGGGTCAATTTAGGGTTAGATGAAAAAAAAAATTCAAAAATGGCATATTAAGTGCTTTATGCCTTCATAGGCCGTAGGTCCCTGGGGATTCGCGTGGATCCACGCGGGATCCTCAAGGATTTGCCCTGGATACCCCCGGGTCCGCGCTGGATCCGGGCAGGGTCCGTGCGTGGACCTGTGGGTCTGTCTGGATCCGCGAGCCCGGACGGACCCATAGGTCCACACATGGACCCTGCCCGGATCCGGCGCGGACCGGTCCGCGAATCCGGACCTGGACCAAACCCGAACCCAGTTCCGGGTTCTTAGTGTTAAACACATTAGGTGAACATATGCTAAAAGTTATTCCAACCAAGCTGTTATACTTTTTTCAGTGTTCCAACAAAGCAGAGATGAAAGCTGAATTGATCAATGCACATACACAAATTCAAAGATCATTTTCATTTTTTATATAGAAGTGGCAAAATGAATAAAAACAACCACAACATGGACAGAGAAAAAATGTTAAGTCTGCCAACAATACATACTTCTGTTGAGGGTTCTTCAGCTCAAGTACCGGTTGCAAAGGAGTTTTACCTAGGATGAGAAAAAAGAAAATATTACAGATCAAGAAAATGCAACAGTAAACTATCATTGCATAAAAGCATTAAACATTTAGATAGCATGGTATAGGTTTCCCTGTCTATTCCTCAATAAAAAATAATAATAAATAATAAACAATTACCATTTCCTTGATAAATTTTAACAAGAGAAGCCATGCTAACAGAATCTGACACAAGTTTTACCCAAGGAAACCCTTTCAAAAAAAAACCACTGAACAGCACCACTCACCATATTAACCAATGATGATCATCAACAATGAGATTTTTCCTAAACTAAATCATGTAGTCCAGCATGTGCTCCCTTGCAAACCTGGAGATCTAAATCTTGGATTGTCGAAATCTAATCAGTTTAAAAGATCTATATCTTGTTTTTCGCACACAGCAAGTCATGTTAGTGTTATGATTTTATGATGCCATGTGCATGTATTTATAGAGAAAACTCATAAGAAACCACCTTGTGTTTTAATACAAAACCATGGGCCCAAACGCCACCAATGACGCATGTGCTACTAATGACCCTTAAACCCCACATGACTTTTCATGGTCCACATATAACTTCCCACATCTGACGCAACTCATCATGCTCCATAGCTGCAGTGTCACTAGAAATGGAGGGGTATAATACATAGTCAACATGAACTTGAATTACATGTGAAAAAGAAAACACAAACCTAACATTCTCCAACTTCTAGAATACTTTATGTATGGGTCATCCATACATGAATTGCATGCTAATAAAAGCTATTCCCATAGATTTCCTACACCAAGAAAATTCCCAATACTCACTAGCTTGATCATGTATCTGCTCAAAACTCCAATTGCATGGGCAATGTCTAGTCGAGTACATACCTTCAAAGCATATCTCATATCCTCAATATCCGTAAGGGCCTCTACATTGAGCTTCTTCTTAGACACCAATATGCAACCAACAAGTTTTCTTCAGGAAGGCAACTTCTGATCTTGTAATGGCCACCCCCAGATATGATTTATGGTAAATCTGACTTTTTGCAGAAGTTCTGATTTTTTTGCTTTTGATGTGTTTTCTGATTTTTGTGGTTTCTGGAAATTGATATGGAATGCTAAAATTTGATGAAATACTGAAACAGAATTACTTCAAAAGCTAGAAGCTGAGAATGATTGAAAAAACTGATGGAAATCTGATTTATTATTTTTTTTCAAATAACAATTTATTCAAGTCCATACCAGACTGCCTGCTATACAAATCTGATTTCCTTGGAGACTGCAAATGGATGGAATGGAATCTAAACCTCCTGATTTTCTCCCACACAGTTGCTAAAGGCTGATGCAGATCCCACTGAATTGATTAATAAACTACCTACAGCTGCTATCAACTACTGATTTGGCCTGGACAACAAGTAAGGTCAGTTCTGGTCAGTACGGCTGTAGGTAATGATCCACCCTTATTCTGCTAATTTCAGCTCTCTTTCACTTGGAAAGGTCTGACAACAGTTTGCTTGGAAGGATATTTACTGCATTTTTGTTTGTTTCAATATGCAGTAATGGGTTTTGATCAATATTTTTTATGCGGATGTTTTTGCAGTTATGACATAGAGAATGATACAACCAAATATTGTAACAGAACAATGCTAATATAACGACCAGAAGCCTTTATTAATTCCAACTTACTTCAAAAACATCTTAGGAAATCACAGATACACATATAACAGGGATTGACTGACCTGTTAGTGCAGTTTTTGAGTTCTTTGATTGCAACAATGTTCCCAACAGCCCACGTTCAGCCCAACAGTCACCAATGAATGGCATGATAACTCCCATGCAGCAAATGATTTCGAACTTCCAAAGAGCACTGTCGGTTGTTCCCAGTGTAGACAGCAACAATTAGCAATGGACAGTATAGATTACGTTCTGAAACTACAACCCAGTCGATATGTAATCGGTCTCCACCAAATATATAATGCAA
Organism: Chamaecyparis obtusa; assembly: GCA_027943335.1. Lineage (NCBI taxonomy): Eukaryota > Viridiplantae > Streptophyta > Pinopsida > Cupressales > Cupressaceae > Chamaecyparis > Chamaecyparis obtusa. Next base: position 228,489 of record BSBK01005083.1, read on the forward strand.
CCACACCAATGATACGATAACCCAAATGTGAATGGATGTGGCCAGCAGATATGAGGTTGGTCTTCCCAAGCGACTCCAGATGTGGTCCATAAGCCCCAGTTTAATCTTTCAATCAGCAGTGCAAGTAAGGCATACGCCAGTACTAACTTCTTACAACACCACAAATATGCAGTTGTAACCCTATGATGTTCCAGACGGTTTTGTATACTCAGTCAAAACAAACTCCCTAAAACTTCACTGCAACTCCATTTAGTAGTCCCAAGACCATTTCCAATAAATGGCATCAAGACTGTGAGCTGAAGGGGTGTTCGTCCCTTAAGTCCAAACGCGATACACTCTGCACAAATCTCTGTTAAAAACTTATTTCTTCCTTCCTGCAGAACACCTCCATATCCCCCGTCGTATCTTCTCAATCTCCTATATTCCCATCACCTCCCAAGTCCCAACTCTTCCCATTCCTCTTGTTCGAAACGGCCAACTGAAGAGTCCCTCATCGTGGCAAAATACTTATGGCAGGGAAAAAATATTATCCAATCTGAATAAACATTAATTTTGTCATCTTGTGGATGCCGCCAAGATATTAGGAGATCAGATATTTGATGTTGCTCAGACTATTGAAACTGACTCTCTTTGTAAAAATAGAAAAATATAACTTAGTCACTTAATTGCCATCTCATGAATATATATTCCTTGAACCATACTCTAAATATCAACAATTTTCAGATAGGTGTGAAATAAAATCCAACTAAGCAAATCGCCTCCAGGATCCCTATAATGGTCCTAGCTAAATGGTGTTTTTTCTTGCTGTTGCTGTCTGAATCTGAGTCCTAGCAGCCTGTAGCTATATGCCGACCTAAATTGTGAATGCAAGTAATCTGATTTTTGCCTACTTGCTCACATCTGCTGCTAGGTGGATTTGGCTGGAACTTAGGACTGTATGGCAGGGCTAGGTGCTTGACAAACGATAAATCTGCCTTCCTCACACACCAATCTGCAACTCTGATCAAATTTTATGGCCTCAGCACTGTACAGCAGCTTGCAAATGCCAGGTTCGAGTATGGCCCGACCTCTTAATGTCAGATCTGGAAATAGTTATCAGATTAATGCCCTGAAAATTATCAGATTTTAGTGTTCTTGCAGTCTCCTGTAAGCCACGACCAGCTAGAAAGGAAGAAAGTTTGCTAATGCTGTGCGGCTGGACTGAGAAGCATTATAGATGAATTAAAGCACAATTTCCCCAACTGATCTGTAAACTGAAATGACTCTTCTTGCCTCTCCAGATTGATCTACAGAATAAACTTCAATCTCACAAGCCCAATTGGTCTGATCTGTGCTATTGGAAAACCCTTGGATGCTATTTCACACCTGCGGGTCCTCAAACTTCTGAGAGTTTTTGTTCTCAGAGGCTGAAAAAAGCTGAAAACCCTTTACAGAGCTCTCACACAAAATGCTGTTATCAAAAAATGACTTCTGATGCCAAAACAACCTCCAAAACTTCATTTTATGCTTTTTCATTTTTCCTTCCAAAAGAAATTTCGAATTAGGGTTTTTTATTCACCCTTTCAAACATAAAATAATGTTTTGTTTTATTTTAATTCCCCCTCCTAGGAATTCAACTTCACAAGGGGTCATTATTCATTACAAACTTGACCCCCTTTTAAGTTATAAACTTAATTTTAATGCCTGGGGACTTGGGCCAAATATTATAATACTTTATTATGTTCTAAGTGATTATAATAATCACTTTATTATTATTTTATTTAACCAAACAGAGTAATTTATTAAATTATTTCCCAATTTAATTGTAGCCTGCTCATCTAGACTCTGTTTTGAGTTTTGTCTGATGCACTCTGTCCACTGATGTTGTTTGACCAAGGTGAGCTAATTGGCGGTTCCATCCTAAAATTTAGGAACTCTCCTAAAAAATAGGAATTGTGCCAGAAGTGTCCAGGATAATCTTGGAGGTCTTCTGGTGTGTCCCTGTTAACTCCCAGTTCAACCCTAAAATATAGGGATTCCTCCTAAAATCTAGGAGACTGCCCAAGACTGATCAAACTAGCTCTCCAAGCCTTGATATGTCGTCACAAGCCCCTGAAAAGATTCCCTATCCATCTCATTGGCCTACGGGACCCGGCTAATAGGCCATTCCTACTAGCTGATACTAGCCCTAAGGGAGGTGTAAAAATGGGGACATTACAGTCCACCCTCCCCAAGGATTGCTTGTCCTCAAGCAAGGTCAGTCCAATCTCCAACGAAACAACTGATCCAAACTAAAATCAAAGATGATCCTAGGACCCCACGACAATCTCGGAATGAGTCCACCATGCTGACGTTGCACCACTCTAATCATAACTAAAAACCCATTGTGCCAAAATTGCACTCTCCCTTCCTCAAATTCCCCAAAGTGATCATCATCAAATCCCAAACTGAGATACTTGAAAGGACTGAAATCAATGTTGTGGAATGTCTCCTTCTAGGGCACCCTAGAAGAGACCCTAAAATTAACCTCACTTCTTATTGCAATCCTAGGCACTCCAAGAAATACTCTGCCAAGCCATGTAGCACAATCCCAATCATCACCCAACCTAACACCCTCAGAGTGAAGATCAACAACTAGCTCAACTCTATGATCAACTAACCAAGGAATGTCTCCATTGTCACCATCTGGAATGATGAGACCTATACTTAATTCTTGAATGTCAAAGATAACACCTCGAGAACAACGATCAACCTTGCTCATTGTGTTCAACCGTACATCTAGAAGTGTACCAACGCCAAATGCCCACCTAAATGGGAATAAGCTCTCATGGATGTGAAGAGAGCTCATCATGGGTGCATAATCAACCGTACTCATCCAACATTTACTGCTGGTACAATTTAGAGCATCATTCACCCAACTGAAACTCTCACTGGAATAAATGCAACCAGTGCCCCCAATGTTAGGAGAAGTTGGAATCTCAACATTGTACTAATCCCCAACAAAAAGTGAGTGATCCCAAACTTCCCAAATCCTCAAACTAGCTGTTATCTTAAAGACCCAAACTGAAACCTTTGTAATGAGTAGTAGAAAACAACCATCAACCCAATCGTACCAACGTGAAGTACTGATGTCTTCTACTCCCTTTCTCAAGGCTGCCAGCTGCATCAACTAGTGAACTGCTGTCAACATCGTTGCTTGCTGCCCCATGATTTATACCTGCCATTCTTCCTCCCCTTAATCCAAATCGGGCCTTGAATTTGCTCGCCAATTGTGGCATATCATTAATGATGAGTCCAAAAAAAATTCTGGTTCAATCCTTATTTCTTGCCCATAAAATTGTGATTTCTCTATATACTTGACTGCAAGAAAAAACTTATTCACTAGCTGTACAATCCCCTTATGTCTTGGATCCATACAATAACCAGCAACTGAAGTGTTAACATAGGCAGATTCTATATTATCAACAACTCCAAGTAATGATGTTGCTACCAAACCATGATGGGAAGAAGTATGATTGCTGTCAGAGTAACTGCCACATTTTAGAATCATGTCCCCACCACCTCTAAATGCATCTTCAAGGAAAGTTTCATGCCCAAAACTTGCATTTTGAGTGCTTGCACTTGTAGATTCTTCCCCATTCATCACTCCATGTGTATGGGTTGTAGTCTCATGAAAATAAGGAAATACACTAACACTGCCCCAAATCAGGGTTTTATGATCTTCTCCTTTGCTTCCTTTGGAGTCAAAAAACACCATTGATTCTAGATTTATCTCAAAACTCCAAGGCATCTTCTTGCAGGCCTTTTCAAAGTCATCATGGTCAATGTATGGAGGGCCTATATTATTTGCCCTTTTTGGAATATAGATCACTAACTCATGAATACAAAGTGACACAGTGCTGCTGCCCATAACTGAGATCTGTGGAAAACAATCTAATATCACTAGGTTCAGTGTTGTCTGGCAATATGGACAGTTAGGTAGTTGCACAACCGAGGGTAGGTAGTTAACGGATGCGACGGTTTGCCTCGCACCCCCTCGGTCCCTATTTGTATGAAGTCTCTCGATGGAAGAGACAGACATGTTATGATACTCCTTGTACATGGTCAATTATGAGCAATAAAAGATAGTTGAAGTTCTCTCTGTTATGTTGTGTTATGTAATTACTATTCTGTATGACTATAACAATCTAGTTTGTCCGTGATGGCAAACATTTGGCGCCGTTGCCGACCTAATCCGGGAAGTGACAAATGTCATGGACTACAGGGAATAAATGGGTCTCCCTGTTAACGAGAATGTCTGCACCAACAACGAAGGAGTTCCAGAGCTCTTCCAAGGGGAACATGCACTAACGGCAAACTTCCACATTTTGTTTCAGACAGCCATAGAAACTTTTGTACGAAGAGAGGTTGTACGAGCGGGGGTTGCCGAAGATACTATTTGGGAAGCGTCTGCTAGCACAAGCATCCCTCGCGCAGACGAAACGAAGGGAGGAAGTTGAACGGGAACAATGACGACATCAGCTCTTGCGAAATTTTGCTGAGAATAACCGTCGGGAAGAAGAACGTGATGGAACCCGGCAAAGAACAAACCCATGAACTGTAAACCCTCGGGGAGGGAAAATAAAGAAGTAAATCTGTAATGACAAGGTCACATAGTTGACTCGCATTGTACAAAGATATGAATAAATAAAAGTGCTTTATTTTAACATGATGTGTTGCTAGAGAATTTATGCCCAATTTATTGAATAAAGATAGAAATAAGGACAAACCGGATGCCTTAGAAGCCACACATGAAGCGTTAGTCCTTGCACAACAAGTAGAACGCCAACGGTGGTTAAGGCAACTCACCGAAGGACAACTGACCAAAGGGTTGCCAGAAGGGGACCACGGAGGTGTCACGAGAGGTGACTACAGGGTTGTTACAGGAGGTGCAGCAACCGAAGGGTAACACTCGCCAGAGAATCGGCGTGTAAGAAGTAGCAAAGAGTTACTTGAGGAGACACGGCAAAGGCTAAACTTGATCGAGGAGACACAAGAGAAACTTATAAACCTATCTCTCAACCCACCTAGTTCGGGAACATAACCAACCGGCTCCAGTCAACCAACCAAAGGGAACATAAATATGTCTCAGGAACAGAAATTACCAAAGTTCACAGGCGACAAGAAGAGGATCCCGTAAGACATTGTCGGACTTGTGAGACTATTTGGACAGCAAACAAAGTTACGGATAAAGATGAGTGGGACACCGATTCCCAGTGATCCTTCGGGGAGTTGTTGTGGATTGGTAGTCAGACATGGACAAGTCAACGATAAGTTCATGGGACGATCTGAAGAAGGAATTCCAAGCGGAATTCAAACTACTTCGGGATGATAATGAAGTAGTTGCAGAAATATATAGCTCAAAGCAAGGAAAGAAATAAACTATAAGAGCCTATAATCGAAGGCTTAAGGAATTGCTGGGGAGGATGGCAACCCAACCGGCCAACTAATTAAAGAAAAGATGGTTCGTAGAAGGATTAAATGCCTCCCTCTAGAAGAAAATGAAAGTAGTGTCGCCTATGTCATACGCAAACGCATACGATAGGGCAATGAACTTAGAAAGTGAAGATAAGACATCAAAGAAGAAGGAGAAGAAAAGTAAGTCCTCATCCGAAAGTGACGAATCATCGGATGAGAGTAGCAACAACGAGGACAAATCCAATAAGAAGGTGCAAGCCCTTCAGAAGGACACGGAGAGGATGATGAAAGAGTTTAAAACGATGAAGGGGAACACAGGACGCAATGACAAAGGAGACATGTGGTGCACAGAGAGCAAGGAGAGCATCCACACGAAGGGGTCATGCCCGAAGAAAGCATTTTGCGACATCTGCCAAGTGATGGGTCATTCCACTAAGGAATGCCCATACAATATGAAGACGAGAAGCCAACAGGTGTTGTTCACACAGGAGCAACCGTCTACCTCTGGGGCAGCAAACCCCAACCAACAGACGAATAACAATGCATCATCTGGCGGGTTTCGAAACAACCGGCGTGGAGGAAGAGAAGGTAACAATAACAAAAGCCGAATACAATACGATTCGAAGGGACGGCCGATGATTCAGTGTCGAGCGTGTGGCTAGTGGGGCCACTTCGCTCGAGACTGCACAAAAGGTGACACCACAAAAGTTGTGTCGATGGTGTGGCCTCGGAGATCACGAAGATGCCAACTGTCTGAAGCCCGACGTGAACCTCCTAAACATTGAAGAAGAAAGGGTACTTGTTGTCACCTGAAACCAAACGAAACAAGTAATGTATTCAGATCCTCGTACCGAAAAGCAGAGAGCCCGAGAGGCGAAGGAAGAAATAAAGAAAGCCATGAGGGCGGGGAAGGACACGCACAAGGGAGCGGGCACTTCCGGCCGGACAGAGGCTGAAAACAATATACTACGGCAGATGTTACAAATGGAGGTGCCTGTCAAAATCCAGGATCTCCTCCAAACCATGCCTCAATTGAAGACGGCACTATTAAATGCTTGTCCAACATAACCCAGCACCACGCAACAGATGTTTGTCCCGGGTGGATGGGCAATGGATCCTATGCTCCTGGCGGTAAATAATGGCTGGTACCCGGCAGTCGTCGAAATGGGTGTCCTAGGAACAATTCTTACAGACACCATAGTCAATGGCAGTTCAGGAGTGAATGTCCTTCTGGAAGAAACATGGAAGAAACTAGGTAAGCCAACACTATGGCCTCCAACCTTCAACCTGTTGGGCGCAGACGTGCAGGGAATAAAACCCTTGGGGACACTCATGGCCCAGCAAGTTACCATCAACACGCAACCCTTCGTGCTAGACTTCGTGGGCATTCCACTGAAGAAAAAAGGGTATGATGTTATTCTTGGCCAAGGGTGGTTGGTCGAAGCAAAAGCCACTCATAATTGGAAGAAAAACATCATCTCCATGCAAAGTGGCGGTAGAAAATTTGTCATTGACCTCCGTACGCAAATGGTAAGTGAAGAAATTGCGTCATCTTCAGAGTCTGAGTCCGACAGGGAGCATGGTGGAATGGATGAGGGGAGAAACCGAATGGAACCAAATGATAAGGGCGTACTTGAACTCGAGGAATGTTCGAAAGATGACACAGATTCAATGAACGGACTCTTCTATTGGCAGATGGAAGACTATGAAATTTTTCACAGTTACATGTTGGGCGTGGAAGAGATAGAATAAGAGTCCGAAAAGGAAGTGTTCCCACCGGAGTATGGGGAATACAAAGAAGGCAAGGCCCGCGTGAATGACAGCCCAGCCCACAAATTTGGCACCAAAGGACCAATCAAGTATGAAGAACCGTCCCTGGAAGTTACCAACCTCGGGGATGAGCAAAACCCGCGCAACATATTGGTTGGCGACGACTGGAATCCCATACTGAAAGCTGCAGCGTTCAAAATATTCATGGAATATAAGGTCGTGTTTGCCTCGACTTACAAAGACCTTAAGGGTTTACCACCGGAGTTGTGTGTGCATCGTATACCCTTGGTATCGGGTGTCATACCGGTACAGAAAAGACCATACAGAATGAACAAGAATTATATCGCCAAGGTAGATGAAGAAATTCAACAAATGCTTGAGGCAAGGATTATCTTCAAGGTGCAGACGAGCAACTGGGTATCACCAATAGTGATATCATTAAAGGAGGCAAACCAAATTAGAATTTGTGTTGACTTCAGATGCTTAAACGCCGTCACCATGAAGGATCCCTTCCCCATTTCATTTACAGACACAACACTCGAAGAAGTCGCAAGACATGAAATGTATTCGTTCATGGACGGATTTTCGAGATATCACCAGATCTCAATTGCAGAAGAAGATAAGTTGAAAACCACGTTCGTGGTGGAGGAGGGGGTGTACGCATATAACCGGATGCCCTTCGGTCTATGCAACGCACCTGCCACATTTCAGAGAATAATCTTTCACATTTTTGATAAAATGTTAGTGGGGAACTTTCGAGCTTTCCTTGATGATTGGTCTATCTTTAGTGGGCAGGACACACACTTGGCGGTGTTAGGAGAATGTATGGAAAGGTGCCAACAAGCACGGTTAGCACTCAACCTGAAGAAGTGCAAATTTATGGTCCCACGGGGCAAGTTGTTAGGTCACATCGTATGTAAGATAGGATTGAAAACTGATCCCTACAAGGTCCGAGTGATATTAGAAATGGAGGCCCCCAGGGACATGACAGGAGTGAAGTCAATCTTAGGACACATCGGCTATTATAGACGATTCATCAAGAACTTCGCACAAGTTTCTTGTCCCCTTGACAGGCTGACACGGAAGGGGGAACGAAACAAGAGGTTACATTCGGAACAAGAGGTTGCATTCGGAGAATTGAAGACGAGGCTGGTCAGAGCACCAATCCTGGCATATCCCAACTAGCATAAGGAATTCCACGTACATGTAGATGCTTCTAAGGTTGCATTCGGAGAATTGAAGACGAGGCTAGTCAAAGCACCAATCCTGGCATATCCCAACTAGCATAAGGAATTCCATGTACATGTAGATGCTTCTAAGGTTGCATTCGGAGAATTGAAGACGAGGCTGGTCAGAGCACCAATCCTGGCATATCCCAACTAGCATAAGGAATTCCACGTACATGTAGATGCTTCTAACTTTGCAATCAATGCAACTCTGGCACAAACCGGTGAACACAACCTTGACCATCCCATCTATTTTGCCAGCAGACTTTTCTCGAGAGCCGAGAAGAACTATAGCTCGACGGAGCGAGAGGCTCTCAGACTGGTGTACACAGTGCAGAAGTTCACATTCTACGTCGACCACCAGGCACTGATGTACATGGTGAACAAACCAATCATACAGGGGAGGGTGAGTAGATGGTTGTTGCTACTTCAAGAATTCACCATCACCATTATTATACGGCCTGCAAAGAGCCACGTCATTGCGGATCAACTCTCTCGAATCAAGTCGAGAGAACCACCGAAAGGAACTAACGACGAATTTCCAGATGCACACTTATTTCATATTGCTATCCTTCTGAAATGGTACAAAAGCATTAGCGAATATCTATCGACATCACAATTTCCAAGGCAAATGCCGCCAGGTGAGCGACGGAAGCTAGTACTCAGAAGTAGAACGGTCCAATTGATGAATGGACTTCTGTATAAGATGGGCCCAGATCAAGTGTTGCGAAAGTGCATTATGGAGGAAGAAGTGCAAAGTGTCTTGAGGGAAGCTCATGAGGGCCCCGCAGGAGGGCATATGGGGCCATACATGACGGCACGGAAAGTACTCCTGGCAGGGCTATGGTGGCCCACATTGTATAATGATGCCAGGGAATGGGTCATAAGCTGTGATACATGCCAACGAGAAGGGAAACCATTGAAAAGGGATTTCATGCCCATAAACCCCTCACATGCATAGGAACTTTTCGAGTGATGGGGATTGGATTTTATTGGACCCCTGAGAACAAGCAGAGCTCACCAATGTCGATAAATTGTGCTCGCCACCGAATACCTAACGAAGTGGGTGGAAGCACAAGCCCTATCAGACAACTCGGCCTTGAGTACGGCCAAATTTATATACGAGCAGATCATAACAAGGTACGGAATTCCCATTCAGTTGACTAGTGACAGAGGACACTTTGACAATCATATTATCCGACTGTTGACGACGGAATTTAAAATCTTCCATTCCCTGTCTAGTTCATATTACCCTAGAGCCAATGGCCAAGTGGAAGCAACAAATAAGATTTTGGTGTCAATCATCTACAAGGTGACAACCGGACAAACGCCCTTTCAATTAATGTATGGACAAGAAGTCATGGTGCCGGAGGAGTTTATGGTTCCAAGCCTGAGAATTGCAATAGAAAATAGGCTCGGGGATTTCGAGAGTCTGCGTAAGAGACTCTACAACTTGAATAAATTGGACGAACGACACATGATAGTGCAATTGGCCACGGAGGTCGCACAAACAAGACGTAAAGCATGGCATGATAAACACCTCAAGCGAGTTAAGTTCACTCATGGCCAACTGGTGCTCAAGTACAATGGGAAGAACCTTATTATAATTTGTTGTTGACATGGCTGACTTGCAATTTTCCTTTAATTTGCTTTTAGCATGGTTGGCCTTGTTGTAATTCCAATGACCTATCTTGTATATAATTACAGTGTGTGGTTTGGCAAAGGTAAGAGTGTTGCGAGCGAGTAAGTGAAGATCTATAAGCAGAATTTCAGAAGAGAAGAGAAGTTTGTGAGGTTGCTATTTTGTGACTATGGTGGAGAAGAAAAGGCACTGACAATGTGTTATTGAAGATAACAGAGTTGTGCAGGACAGCTGCATTATTGTGAAGAGTTGTTTGAACTTTGTACCTTGTCCTTAGGACAGTGTATCTTGGGTGCACAAGTTCTTTTCTGCATCTTGTTACTTTGGTAGTGAACCTCTCTTGCAAGTCCAAAGCAATGAGCTCCAATCTATATTATGTGTTATATGTGCAGTGAGCCTCTAGTTGCAAGTTCGTAGTAGTGAGCTCCTACTATCTTTGTAACCAAACTATATATACCAATGATCTATATTTGTGGGCAAGTGCTCACCATGGTTTTTCCCAGTTTGGGTTTTCCACGTTTGGGTTTTCCACGTATAAAAATCTTGGTGTTCATGTGTTGTTGTTTTAGTTCATTATTTGTTGAAGTTTTATGAGGTGGATAATCAAGATAGTTCATCATATAAGTGAGATTTGGTTTATGCTGATTCACCCCCCCATCTCAGCATCCAATGTGTGTTCAACAATGGGATTGGAAATGGGTCCTTGGTAGTGACTACATTTAGGCTTCTAAAGCTCGTGCATATTTGGATTTTTTCTGACTCCTTCAAAGAGATGATGATCAAAGAGAACCATTCGCTTGCCTCCAGCTTAAAGAATTATGTTTGTTTCTGGCATCTTTTTTGCTTCTTCTTGTACTTTGGCAGGTATAATTTGTATTCATCTAATAGGGTTGTTTCCTTACCCGTTGTGCTCCTAGCACCAAAGGGATTCTATGCACACACAAATATGGGGGTATCCCTTTCAGATCTTTGTATGTCTTGGTGAAAGTGTCTTTGCACACCATGAAAATGTTAAAACAATGTTGCCTTCATCACTAGGTCCCAATCATGATTATTCTTGGGTTGTCTTCATCGCCTAAGTTTACCTTCCTCATTCTTAGCCACTCGTATTTTTCATACACTTGAGGAAATATATGGTCTGTTGTAGCCTTATTTTTGTCTTCCTCGATCTCCTCGATTTGTAAAATATTATACTTGGGGTGGCACACCTTGTAGTCCTCCATTTGCCAATGGAATAGACCATTGAGAGAACTTGTCTCATCCTCGAAGCAATTCTCAAGATCAAGTACCCCTTAGTCATTCAATTCCCTAAATTTTCTTCCCTCTACTTATGATTCTCCTCCTCCTAACTCTAACTTGGAGGACGCCAGTTCTTCACTCACCACTCGATTCATTAGGTCAATGGAAAGGGTGTGCCATTCTAACTGTGGTCTGCTTTTTCTGCAACCAGCCATCATCTCGAGCGAAGGAAAAGGATGAGGATATATTAATGGAAACTCAAGTTGATCATTCAAGATAAGGGAAGGGCCAAGTCCAGGTGGAAGCTCTAGAATGGGAGATAAGGAGCATGCAAGATGAAATCCATGAGCTGAAGGTTGATGTTCAAGTCCTTGAAATTTTTCTTGAGGATTTGTGCATATTGGTGAGGAATATGGTAGTTGCTTTCCATTTAGGCACTCTGGAAATAACATGTGGATATACGATGCCATTCGTAGAAGCATGCTCTGCAGACACAAGCTTAAAGGAGTATGGAGGTGATAAGATTAAATTCGATGGCGTGGTGGCAGAAGGTGGAATAACGCCTATGGTGGAACTAACTCCAGTTTCTGTTAATTGGATCTATAAAAAAGTATTTGAATCTAACAGGAAGTCGCTCCACACAATGGGTTGGTTTAATGGGAATTGAAGGTTATTTTAAAGGGCCATGGTATTCTAGTCTATTTGGTATATATGCTGCCTGTTTGTATTAGGGTTCTCTGCGAAGATGGTTGTTTATCCTTTCTCTGTGAAGATGTTTGTTTATAATGGAGCTTTAGGTTTATAGCTGGTAATTGCTGTTTTATCTCTGCCACTCCCAAATATTCGGTAGTCTCTGCTATATGTTTGATCTGTTGCGTATGTAACTGGGATGGAGTCCCCTACAAAGAACTCCAATATTATAATTAAAAAAAATGTCTACTGTTGATTATTTGGTATTCTGGATACTGAGTAAAAACTACAAAAGAGACCACAAACTAGGCTTATAGAATATCATAGAAAGATTCCTTCAGTTATTGAATTATGTAAAAGACAAATACCCACTGTCAGATAGACAATCTTGTCCAGGCATATAGTTCAAAATATTTCCTGTTTGGCTAGATGTAACCAAGAGGTTGCTATCCTAACTGGGAAATAGGTTAGAAGGCTTCGTCAAGCTATTAAGAAGACTATCGGGAAGAAAGAACAAAAATTTTAGAACTGTTAATCAAAGAAAACAGAAAGCATCCAAAACGCAGTTGGAATTTGCATTGCAAATATGAAAACAGAATGGTCCTGTGCATTACTTTGAAAGCAAGGCCACAAAGTTGCAGTGAACTTAACATGGGTTTGTACCAAACATGCAGATTAGCTGGGAGAAAGAACAAATTTTTTAGGGCTGCTAATCAAAGAAAACAGAAGGCATCCAAAACGCAGTTGGAATTTGCATTGCAAATATGAAAACAGAATGGTCCCATGCATTAATTTGAAAGCAAGGCCACAAAGTCACAGCAAACTTAACATGAATTTGTACCAAACATGCAGACTTTTCCATCTAGCACCTTAACTCACCCCATTTAGCTCCACTTCCAAAAGAATTTAAAATTTCTTGCCACTGCCAAACTTGAATTCGACCATCATCTCCACAGCTAGAACAAAGAAAAGAAATAAGAATGAGTTGCAGCTGAAACTATAATATTAGCATAAACACAAACAGAGAAAAAATAAAACCCACAAGGGAAAAGCAATACATTGTTTTAGGTTTACATTAAAAAAGTACACATTGTGAAATAGTACAGCTAAAACCAGGTGCTCTACTCAGAACGATGAAGGAAATTTTAATATTATTTATGTTGTGTTCATTTTTGTGGCAAACAAAACCACTTTGATCAAAAAAATGAATGATAAAGAAAGTTTATTGTATAGACCTAACATTTTAATCTGTTCTTAGTAATGGTATAATTCTATACTCAATTATATTCCGTCAATGCAGCCATTGTGACTAAGCATGTATGTACTTCACTATCTGTCATTGAGAGAGCTTCTTTTATTAACATAAAGGACATGCTAAATGTAGACAGTACACGTGCATTTTAAGTATAATTATACCACTCCTATTCATTGTATTTGTCTGCAGTATTTATATGTGGATAAGTGCTTTGTGGGATGTACATTAGAATAATCCTTGTGTATTTCATATGAATCTGTTTGTCTTCTATTTCTTAAGTATATTGTGCTATCCTCATTGATGATCTATATTTTGGCATTATTTCCATTCATGTACACCCACCCTTGCAGCAACAACCCATGTTTTCTATGCTCTCACAAGTATTTGCAAATCATAAAAACAAAAAATGGAGAAAATAAAGTGATGGCCATAAATACAAGAATCAAAAACAAGATAAGACAACAAAATGGTTTCATTCAGAAAGAAGCAAAAGATGCCCACTAGATCACCTGATAAACTTGCTGACAGACTCAAAATGTAGTACTTAATAGTTTACGTCAAGGTATGACATTTTTCAAGAAGATTTTGTCCATTAGAGGAGTACTAAAATAAATTTGAAGGGAAAATGTAAAGGTGGCATATGGATTATCAGCTTCAAAGAGAATAAAAGAAGGATCTAGCTGACGACAACAAATAGATTATGTGTTCAAGAATCAAGTTAGGTCCCTGCTATCTGCTACAAAAAAGAGAAGAATGTAAAGAATACAAGAGTTATGTGAAGATGACTCTGCCAGATTTTCAACAAGTTTGTTCAAAACCTATAACAAAGAAAGCATACATTAACCTACAATGTAGTATGAGAAAATATCCACATACACGCCATTATTACCTTAGGAGGAATAAGTCTAATCGAGATATAAACTGGGAAGAGAAGAAAGAAGTCTAATAAATTATAGAAGATCATAATCAACTAGATCCTAGTAGTAGAGATATACTTCATGATTTGGCCAGGGGTCAATGGGAATTACAGTAGAACTTTGCCCAAATGTGCACCAAGTGACTCAGTTCATGGTGAACATTAATAATAACCAGAATAATGGAAGAACAGAGGAAATAATGGATGTGGAGACGGATCAGTTAATCAACGTGACAGAACTGCATCGGCCAGTACTAGGCCATTAATGCCTAACTTTCCATCAAAGAATCCTCAGGTGGAAAATGAACCAACATAGGCAAAGTTGCAGAATCAAATTTTGTAAGATTGGAGAAATTCAGGTTTGAAGTTTCAGACCACACCGTCCTTTGGGAATACATGGATTTGCAAATGAAACATATGGGACATAGAAGATCACACAATCAGGAGTTGCTGAGGAAGGTTGGTAAACTATCAATTCCATATTATGACAGATCGGACAAAACATCAACACGAGCATGGGTACAAAAGCTTGATACACATTTTCAATTGAATCCTATGTCAGAGGATGACACCATCAAATATGCAGCAATTCGTTTGGATGGTAATGCTCACAAATGGTGGCATCAAGGGATGGTTACATTAGGCTATGACCAGATTGATTCTTATGTTGAATTCACAAAACGGTTGATTGATAGATTTGACACGAAAGATCCTGAATTGCATTTCAAAGACTTAGCACAACTCAAACAGTGGAGTTTTGTAGATGCTTCATTGCAGAATTTCAACAGTTATTAGTGTTGGTGACTGACATCTCAGAGTGAAGGTTGCTTGTGTTATTCATAGATGGATTGTCCCACCCATTGAAGCATTGGATTAAGAGACTTAACCCATCTACATTATAGGATGCGATAAAATGGGCAAGAGCTGGAGTCTTTGACTTCAAAGGTCAGAAATCAATCAAGAGGAATTCCACCCAAGGATGAGAAGCATGATGACAAACTAGATGCAAGAATTCCTAATCCACCTAAACCTGCACCTCCTAAATTGGATTTTGAATCAAGGAGTGAGTTTCAGAAGTTATGTTTCACTTATCACAAACCATGGGAACCCGGTCACAGGTGCCTTAGGAAAGGCAAAGCGTACTACATTGAGGTCATTTCTGACGTAGAGGACAAGGTAACTGACACTAATTCAGAAAGTGAGTATGACGAGGCAGAGGGTACCAGTGTCTGCCTTTCGGGAGGTTCTATACATCATCCTTTCTGAGTAAGACGAGTACCAATGGGACAAAGGGTGACTTTTTTGGACAGTGCAACAACTCATAATGTTATTAATGAGGATCTTGCGGTGAAACGAGGAATGCAAGCTGAGAACTTTTCAGGATTTGGAATCATGATGGCCAACAGACTCAGAACTTATTGCACTAAGATGATTCCACAATTGGGCATCCAATTGGATGAGTGTACACTCGTCAATGACTTTTATGTGTTTAGGATTGGTGAGACAGATACTATTTTGGGAATTTTGTGGTTGCGCTTAATTGGCAAATACAGTCAGGATTTCCAAACTAGGAAATTGGAGTTCACTACGGATAAGAGGAAGATAGTGTTGAAGACATTGAACGATGGTCCTCAGAAGGAAGTGCTAGCAAGGAGGTCTGAAGTGTTGTTTGCAAATTTTGAAGTCATCCACAAGGTATGTCATTCTACTACAATGTATTTACATGATGATTCTTCACTGTCTAACTTTTGTGAAGAATTGAAGAATGTGTGAATCAGAGTAGCACAACAGACAATGAGTAAGGACAATAGACAGGATGGTGAGTTTGGTTGTCTAATACAAATGATAATTCGACCGATTTCTATAAGGGATTAGTGGATAGCAATTGCAGGTATTTTGCAGCATGGTGTTCCTAACAGGAATTCATTCCAGCCACCAAGGTTGATATGGGATCTTGGTGATTGGGTTACAAATATGGATTGCTTGAGGACAAGCAATCTCGGGGTGGTATGACTTTTAATGTCCCATTTTTTGAAAGGGTTGGAAATTAAAAATTATTCTTTATTTTTAAAGGCTAAAATGGAGCAAAAATTAATTAAAATTAATTAATTAATTTTATTACCTAAAAGATTGATTAAAAGGTAATATTAAATAATTAAATTATAGTGACTTTAGGCAAAGATTAATTAAAGTCACTAAAATATAACCATGCAAGATCTGAGTTTAATATTAATAAAGAGGCTTTGGGTGTGATGTTTGATGTGGAATGATTAATTATTTCTCTCTATATAGTTTCTGAGAAAATGCTCAGACTTGCAGGCTTAGGATAGAAACCCTAAGAACATAATTTTCGGCAATGGAACCAATTGCTATAGATGATTTTAAGAGGAACCAACAGAAATTTCTCAGCGGTGCTAATAATGGAATATTTTTACAGAATTTGTGATTTCTTCTGAGAAGACAAATTTTGTGTATTGGAATAATTGTAGTTTTAAAAATATTGATTAGAGGTATTTACTTTATCTTTCAAAATAAATAATATTATATCTAAGACCAATTTGCAAAAAAATGGTGATTGCTGGACAATAAAATATTATTTTGAAGAGCTATGAGCAATATCTGTTGGAGTTCATTGATAGCCCTAGATAACAAATCTCTCATCAAAGTTTATTTCCGCAATAAAGGACAAAGTTGGGCGTAAAAGATTTGATGGATAAAAGATTTAATAATGTTAAAGTGATTTTATAAAGTTCTGAGAATCATTATTATTTTCAGAATTCTTTATTTGAACAATTTTATTAATGTATTGATTTTGAAGACTACCAATGCTCTGAGTTGGCATATATGCAACAGTAAATATTCAAGATATATATTTTTCGTATGAACATTTTCTTCTGCCGTGTGAATTGTGAAAAGGAGATTTGGTATGAAGAGTCAATTTTCATTGTGCATTAGTATCCAAGAAATGAAACGGCATATCCGTTGAGTACGTTGTCATTGATGTCAAAGGTTAATGATCAAGGTTGTTTAAATTTCAAAGAATTTGTTTGAGCTGTTTGAGCTAATTGACATGCTTAAGCTGCTTGATGTGCTAGAGCTACTTGACAAGCTTCAGCTGCTTAAGTTTGTTGTGTGTCTAATTCAACAGCTTGTCACATGTTTGCTTGTCCACTTGTTTGTCTAGTCAGATTACGTGTCATGTCATCCTTTGAATTAAGAAGGGGAATCGTCTTTATTTATGGGTTGTGATAGTGGCTTCAGACCTTATTAATTGGCAAAGAAAATATGTGTTTTAATGTCCCCAGTTCAAGGTGACATAATTAAATTTTTTTTCAAGTTGTCAAAATAAAGGAAATATTTAAATGACTACTTAATATTAATTATTAAATTAACAATAGATAATAAATAAATAGCGAAAAAACATTCACGAAAAAGTAGGGAAAAGGAAAAATCTCGAAAAAAATTTGGGAAAGGCAAAAAAGGGGTGCAATTTTGAAAAAAGCAACTTTAAAAAATGTGATGGAGAAAAAGTGATTTTATTTAGTCCCAAGAAAGAGGAAAAGCTAGGACCAAGAGGAATAGTGCAACTAAATATACCTGTGGTTCAAAAAGCAATATGCTTCAAACAAACAATATGAAATTAGCACCACAAACTTGTAGAATGGAAGGATCACAGACCAATCAGTTATTAGCAAAAAAGAGTATAACAATGAGAGGTGTCCAGCTTGTTGCATCCAAGTACAAATTGAGAAGAGAAAAAATGAGCCTTACCAAGAATCAATCTCCATTAAGTGTGCACATGAACAGCAAAGGATGTTTGCATCAGACCTAAAGGACACTGTAATACCAACAAATATCACTCACTGAAAATACAACGGAAACTAAGGAGGAAAAGACAAAAACAACAAAGAAATCGAAGGAGTGAGACACCAAATCCTTCAGCACTCATTGTTATAAGTTAAAGAGATGTACAAGGATAAGGATGTGTGTGAGTCCAATCATGTACAAAAAGGACCCTTTTTTAGATTATCTTGCTTGCAGTCTAAAGAAATTACAATAAATTTTTGAAGGGGTAAAGTTCAAATGGTTTAAGTATGTGGCATCAAAAGAGGTGCCTCAAGTTCAGATTCTTAGGAAAGGTGCTAGGATGTTCAGATTTGGTAAAATACCACATGCAGCTCCTTGGGCGCAACATACCCTAATGGATAAGGCCAGGTGCTAATCCCAAGTGAATTTGACAAAAGGGATGTCCATCAATCATGACATCTAAGCAAAAGATTACCCAACAAAGGGAATCTACTAATAAAAAAAAGGCTATATTTAACTAGGCCATGTAGTATGAAACTCCTAGACATGTGGTCAAATCCTCTACACTAATGGAAGATTTGTTAAATCACAAGTTTGAGATTGTAATGAGCTAGTTATTTGTATATTAAGAACTCTTTATGTCAATATAAAGCCCTTGGCCATTTTCAAAAGAAATATAGAAATAATTACAAGAGAAAAAGTTTCATCAAGCATGAATATGACACTCTTATGGTAATAATTGTGATGGACAAAACTCATATGAGAACTTGTGTTGATTTTCAAAGCTTTGGTGTCACAACCATTAAAGACCCATTTTCCATTTCTTTTGCTCATTCCATTCTTGACAAGTTTGCAAATCATTAAATATACACATTCCTTGATGAGGTTTAAATTGAAATTAATTCTCGTTGCATCTATTATTGTCCTAATGAATCATTATTCATTTTTTCAGCAAAGTGATAACTTGCAATCATAGATTGTCTAGGAATGACAATAAAAGCATATATAAGCTCTATTAGAATACCCAAAATAATGTTGTGAAGACAAGTCATATCTCAGTTCCAAAATAATTTTTCTAAAATGGTTTATATGGAAAATAAATGGAACATGAGAAACATAGGGTTGGATTGAATGCCAACCCTAGCAAGGTACACGTGATCATCAACATGGAAAGAACTTCAAAAAATTGCCATACCCTCTGCACAAACAAAGAGGCATCTGCCATTTGTGTGGGTGTATGAACAATAAAAAGGTTTTGAATTTCAAATAAATTTGGAATCCAAGGTAAAAACGAAAGTTTCATGGGCATGTCAACACCTCCAATCAGGCTATAGGATGTAATTTCATTAAGTGTAGAAGTGCTCCCATTCACTTCGGCCATATATTATTGTTAGCATTGTCTAAGCTATCGGGAACTATGTGACTATTTGTAGAAAAATCTATTTGTTTTCGAACATCGAGTAATAGGTAAAAAGGTTAGTTAGTTAATGGTTATCATTATTGCAAGAGTTTACTTTAGAGTTGCAATTCACCCCCCAAAAAACACCATAGCTTGCCTAGAATCAAGATTGGGGAACCATCCAGAGGTGGTCAGCATAACTTCACCAATGCCCAATTACAAGTACTATCATTTTAACACAATTTTACAAAAAACTTGGATTTTTTTTCTCGACAAGCATTTCTCCTAATTTATATCACACTAGACAAAAAAAGATTGTCAACAAATCTAGGGTATTTTAGTTGTTTCATAAAATGTGACAATACAAATTTTAAAAGAGTCAGTAAGAAATCTGTCCACAATATTTTGCAGGAGCTGCCAAAGGGTTCTCAGACGATTCAAACCCATTGCCAAAAAGGTACCCTTCAGATTAATCTGATGACCCACTCATTTTCAAGATGCCTAGAAGTGGGTTTTTGCCTATGATACAAGTTAAGGGATGCAACAACCATTGATAATGGATTACATGTCACATCACCTAATTCAACCACAAACTTTTCCAAAGATGACGTTTAAATCTCAACAACCCATTCAATCCCCCCAATCAAGTATGAGGATGCAGATATATTAAGGTTTCCAAAAGAATATTTCACATAATAGGCAAACGCAAGGGTTTCCCTTATAATTCTACAAGATGCATTTCTAAAATGCTTTGTATAGAACCAGGAAATTGATTGCTAATTTCTCAGTTATATAAGATGTAAATCATGTATAACATCATAATATAGATATATGCTATAGCTATTTGGAAGACTCTATTCGTCCCAAGCCATGTTCAGGAATACAAACTCCCGTGCCAACCTTAGTAATAGTGAGCCATCATCTTCACCAAAGAATTTCAGATCATACGCAGGACCTTGATGCCCTAGGAGATAACAAAGGGGTTTTGCCTCTGGAATGCTAGTCAGAGACCTGCCAAATAACAAATTAAAGAAAATGTCAGTAAAGGAAAGAGATGCCCAGAGATTTCAATATCCTTCTTATGTAAAAATATGATTGGTCATTTCATGCCGTACTTGTAAACAATGGAAACCTCGAAACTACTGCAGTAATAACTACGGATGAAAAAATGAAAACCAAAGAATTAATAGATCCAATTGTTATTTATCAAAAGCTCCAAATCTCCGATTACTCAGATTGAAGGCCTTGCCATTGTACTTGATTCAAATGTTTTGGGTGTTTAACCCTTCTTCAGATTAGTTGATTGTTTCGTATTCTGTTTTTCAGGTAGGTTCTATAGTGTAAAAATGGTGGAGTCCGAGAGGCTTGCTAAGGTTATCTATTTACATAAATATAATTTTGTTTTTGTTTTCAATACATTTCAAACCTATACCAAATGGGTAGTCCAAAATGCTTCAGTTGTGAGTCAGCATGAACTTTACTAAGAAAAAACGCAGAATCAAGTCTCGGGAGTGTACGAATAGGTGCTCGAAGAATGTTGCAATCAGGACTATGAAGTAAAAATTATTAGAAAAAAGGAAAATAACAAATCAGGAATCAAAGGTTAAAATTACTCACTCATGCCTGTTGCACGCTGATAAGCCCGACGCCTGCAAGAAACAGAATATGGAAATTAAATATTGACGATACGGGTGGTCGTGAGCAAAAATATTGACAATGCGGGTGCCACAAATAGGGGTGGAAAAGAGAGGTGTAGATACATACATAGGCAGAAATGCAGGCGGGAATAGAGTAGGGAACAACTGTTCCGTCACTGGAAGCAGCAATGAGGACATCAGGAAAGGTTTTTCCATTGGAATTTGGGGCAAACGCTGTGCTGAATACAATGCGTGCGTCTGCAGCTCTCTCTTGCAGAATGCTGAGCCTATATTTCTCTTCATCCCATGCAGTTCCATCCCCCATTGGCAATGCCTCTATAATTTTTTTAAACGTTGGCTGTTGTGGCTTGCAACGGATAATTTCAATTTGAATTTCGATGAATCAGATATTAGTTCTCCCTGGAATAACCAGCTTGCCCACGAACGTCAACGGCAAAACGGAAGGAAATTTTGGATTAAAATTGAATTTGAACTTTCGATCGTCGAAGTTTAACGGGAAATACTAATTCGCTCCCTTGAATACGCTAGGGTTTTGTTTCGGCGGGTTTGCTATTTAAGATATATCAATAGCATAAAATTTAAAACTAGTGTATATATCTAACAAGTTTTTTAAATCTATTTAATAATATTTAATTGTCATAATTTAATTTATATGGAATTTGGAATTTGGCAATTGACACAAAGTTAATTTATAGGATATTCAATGAAGTGAACTATTGGGAAGTAGACATAGAAAAAAGATTAAATTCCTTCAAATTATATAAGACAAGAAAAGGGGTAGGAAGGAGATGAAATAGATATACATGAATTTAAAAATATTTTTAGTATTTTATATATTTTTATTTTCGGAGACACCAAATCAATTATGACACAAGGGATGTCCATCAATCATGGCATCTAAGCAAAAGATTACCCAACAAAGGGAATCTCCTAATAAAAATAAAAGGATGTATTTAACTAGGTCATGTAGCATGAAACTCCTAGACATGTGGTCAAATCCTCTACACTAATGGAAGGTTTGTCAAATCACAAGTTTGAATTGTAATGAGCTAGTTATTTGTCTGTTAAGAACTCTTTATGTCGATATAAAGCCCTTGGCCATTTTCAAAAGAAATATAGAAATAATTACAAGAGAAAGTTTCATCAAGCATGAATATGACACTCTTATGGTAATAATTGTGATGGACAAAACTCTTATGAGAACTTGTGCTGATTTTCAAAGCTTTGATGTTACAGCCATAAAAGACCCATTTTCTATTTGTTTTGCTCATTTCATTCTTGACAAGGTTGTGAACCATTAGACATACATATTCCTTGATGAGGTTTGAGAACCACAAAAAAGTAATCCTATAATAAATGTAGTTCAAACAATTTGTTACATATATTATTTTCCTAATGAATTAGTATACATTCTTTTAGCAAGGTGATAACTAGCAATCATAGAGTATCTAGGAATGAAAATAAAAGTATTTATAAGCTCTATTAGAACATATCTTAGTTCTAATAATTTTTCTAAAATGGTTTTACATGGAAAACAAATGAAACATGAGAAGCATCTAGTGTTGGATTGAGCGCCAACCCTAGCAAGGTACACATGATCATCAACATGGAGATAACTTCAAAAAATTGTCACACCCTTTGCACAAACGAATAGGCAGTTGCCATTTGTGTGGGCGTATGAACAACAAAAAGGTTATGAATTTCAAATAAATTTGGAATCCAAGGTAAAAACAAAAGTTTCATGGGCATGTTGACACCTCCAATCAAGCTATAGGATATACTTTCATTAAGTGTAGAAAAATCTATTTATTTTTTAACATTGAGTAATAGACATTAATGTTGAACAAACCAGTGACATAGATAAGAGTTAGTTGATGGTCATCATTATTGCAAGAGTTTACTTTACAATTGCAAATTAGTCCCAAAAAACACCATAACTTGCTTAGAATAAAGATTGGGGAGTCATTTAGAGGTGGTCAACATTACTTCACAAATGCTCAATTACAAGTACTATCATTTTAACACAATTTTTTAAACCGCACAATTATTTTTTCTTGACAAACATTTCTCCTAATCTATATCACACTAGACAAAAAAATATTATCAACAAATCTAGGGTATTCTAGTTGTTTCGTAAATGTGACAATACAAATTTTAAAAGAGATCGTATGAAATATGTTGACAAAATTTTGTAAGAGTTGCCAAAGGTTTCTCAAACAAGTCAAACTCATTGCCAAAAAGGCACCCTTTAGATTAATCTAATGACCCATTCATTTTCAGGATGCCTAGATTGGGGTTTTGCTTATGATACAAGTTAAGGGATGCAATAACCATTGATAATGGATAAGATTTAAATAGGACATGAGCTACCAAAGATTATGCTAAGAGATTGAGCAAACTGGGTCCATCAAGTAAGTTAGGTCACAAATTCATTATGGTGTGTAGGTGCTTGACATTTTCCTTCTAGTAAGGTGATTTGAGGAGGAAATTGTCTTCATATTAAGCTAAGTGATTTGGCAAACTCTCGTAGCCAATAGGATAGAACCTCAGTACTAGTCAACTGTCCATAGCCCTAACAAGGTTATTGCCTTGGTTTCCATTAGCATAACTCTACTACTAGCTAGGTGTCAATAGCATCGATAGAGATGCTAACATCATCTGATTTTTAAACTTTTATAATAATTTTCATTTAAACATTTTCTCTTTCTTTCTCCTTTGTGGAGTATTGATGATGATGTTGCTAATAGGTTGGAAACCAAGGTGGTAGCAAGAGATGCCAATAGATTTTTCACCAAATACTAACTCTAAGAAGTAATTAATGAAGTATTTAATGAATAATGATGCCACCTAATCCTAATAAGACATGTAATTTACTCCACTACCTTGGGTTATGAAATAATCCCATCAAAATCTTATGTAATAAATAATAAAATAAATACATTAAATTATTTTGATGGAACTAAGTTTACAAAACATTAGTTATCCATGTGGGCGAGTAGTCAAAACATTTGAAGTGGTTGCCTTTGTGGGGGAATGACGGCTTTGGGAAAGACACCCTAGTAGGATGGTAGTTGCTTCTCAAGAAAATCTACAAACCTTATTAAATGTTATCTCATGTGGATAGCCCTCAAATGGCTATAAAAAGAGACATACCACACTTGAGAAGATCATTCTAATGTTGGCATTCTATGTTGGGTGTTCATCCTAGTGTGTCTTTAATAGTGTAGATTATTTAGCTTAGCCATGGATACTCCTACAAGTCTCACCACAAAAAAGGCCCATAATTACTTTTTTAGTCAGGTAACAAATATTAGGTTGACTCGATTGATGAACCTAGATGATGAATTTATTTGAGTGACTCTAAAATGGATCTTAGGGGAAGATTTCATGAATAGCAAGGATAGATATTATTTGAATACCAATATCATGTCCTAGTTTGTAAGTTCCCTATTGGATTTTGGTGAGTCCAAGACTAGACCAAGGACTTATTTAGGAATAATTACATTAAGGGCTTGAATGAGATCTTAATGGTATCCCAACAAGGAATTGGACTCCTACAAGCCACAGACTTGAGGATGTACTTAGAACAGGATGTAATAGTGGATTGGTGACTCTTTGTGGCTAATTTCTTACAAAATGTCCACTTTAGACCACAAGGAGTGGCCTATTCATGCCTCAATATTTCTAAAGTGGTTGGTTTGACAAGTTTCATGCATTAGTGATTTTTTAGTAAGATTGGGATACTTATAACAATGACAAGCTAGTGGAAGCAAAATTACAAAGGAAGGAGATGAGGAAGCTAGTGATTACTCCCTAGTGAATTCCTTGAGATTGACAACCAACTAGTCCTATAGAGGAAAAGCATATGAATACCAAATCTAAATTTGGAAAAATGTTGCTCCCTTATTTTTTGGAAAAAACTTTGACATAACAACAAAGGACACATATAATCTTGGCCATAAATTTGGCCCATCACTATTGTCTCGGGTATTGTTCTTATGTCAACCCCTGAGCCATTGGTATTATTGTAGCAATAGGACCTTTTTATTAAGTTTGACCGTTGTTGTTTGTAAAATCATTCCTAAAAAAAAGAGGAATTGACTAAGAGATCCACCATGTTTTATAATTTTAGTTAAGTTCTTATTAAAGCCACCTACGGTAAGAAGGGAGCCTCCCTTATTGTTGAGAGGAGAGAAAAATCTCATGAATGTTGTCTAAAGTCACAATTTTGTAAGTTGTGGTTTCAGTGGCTTACAAAATGTTTACCCAACAGTATTTGGTGACTTTGTTGGGAACACAACATGCATTCGGGAGCCTCACTCTTTTGTTTGAAGCATACCCATGTCCTATTCAATGTAAATATTCCATTGTAATTTTATTTCTTATATTTTTTCAAACTTTTACCAAGCACATGTAAATGATTGTCCAAGGTCCTTAGGGAAATGCTTTTGGTCCGTTGAATCTAGCTCTGCCTCTACATGCTCTTCTTGATGGCTCACAAAAGACTTTTCCCACATTCTTCGATGGTGGATAGAAACATCCTGATGAAAATATTATTGCCTTTTACATTGCATGCATTGTTCGTGGTGTTTAATATGAAGACGTGTCTATAAGGTTGTTCATGGAAACTCTCCAAGATGGTCCTACTAACTGCTTTTAAAATGTTACACCATGTACTATTCCAAGATGGGCTACTCTCATTGCGAAGTTTGAAGAAATATTCAAGCCTCCTAAAGATGCTCATTCTTTGTTAGCCCAACTTACTCAATTGAAGAAGGCATCTCACATGCCTATGTGTGAATTTGTCACTTATTTCAATAAGTTGACTCAAAGGATTGGACATTTGTTACTAGTCTACACTCACAACTTTGAAGTGCTTCTTATCAATGCTCAAATTCCCAAAGTTAATTTTCTATTGAGAAGAGCAGCCCCGACTACTCTTGCAACTGTAGAGACATTGGCGATTGAAATTGAAGATGATCTTATTCTTGTTGGGTAGATACCAATTGAAGCAAATGTGTTTGAAGAAAGTAATCTCTCTTATGATTCATTTTCTTCCATTACAATGATGGATCTGTTGATCTCCAAGTCATGTTGTCTATTAGTGTCCATTAATACTTAGTCATTATCAAGGCAGAGTTAGTCGGTCATCACTGCGACAGAGCCATCCTAATAAGGTCGAGTTATGTATAGACTTGTATTTTGTATATGTACCTATAAAGGGTAAAATATAATGATGGTTAATAGTGGTGAGGACATGATATGTTCACCAACATGTAAATAATATCCTTTACATATAGAAGAATTGGGGAAGGTAAGATTCTCTTCTTAATCCCAAATTCCTGAAGGAAAGATCTGAATTGATTAACCACAAGAAAATGGTCAATGCATAAATGAATCAATTGATTAGTAATAATAATAAAGAGGAAAACCTTAAATTTTATTTTGGAAGAGAGTATTGAAATGAATTGAAGACAAATACTAACCTCAAAGTATTGCAGATATGGAAATTTCTATTTTCTAGTATCTGTACTGAGTTTTGGGAAATTCTACAACCAGATCTGGAACAGAAACATAGAGGCAGAGAAAACCCATAAATATTTTCCTTTTCTAATTCAAGTCGACCTTGACCCAAATACGAGGGCGCAATCGTGCCCCTTTATGTCGACCTTGACCTACACTGGTCCAACATAAATTCTGTTCGTGGATCCCAAAAGTTTGTCGAAAAGGGTATCTGAATCTGCTATATAATTCGTTGTTCCGCACCTACACCAACAAAAAAAATGGTTTTGTTGTTTGGATGAGGGGTTTGCCTTGGTCAAACCCTAGTTTTGGAATTAACCTTGAAATAGAATTGAAATTGTAGTAATAAACAAAATAAATAGAATAATTCACCTTGCTTATGTTGAAACCCTTGTGGAGGATTCAAATCCTTGAATCTACAAGTATGGATGCTCCAAATGGATGTAGAATTTCAGGATGTAGGATGTCTTAAATCAATTGCATTTAGATCTTCAACACCAATCTTGAATGGATCTTGGAATAGGAAGAAGCTTGAATGGATATGGATGGAGAAATCTTCAACAAGAGGGCTCCATAGAGCTTGAATCCTTCAATGGCTACCAATGGATCTCCTTGATGAATTGAATCTTGAATGCTTGAATACTTGAATTCTTGAATACTTGAATGCTTCAATGCTTCCTTTCTCCTTCTTTCTTGCTCTCTAAAATAAGAGAAGGCTTCCTTATATACAAGTATAGGGCACCAACTTCTAGAGAGGTCAACAAATGAGAATAAATTCCCATTAGGTGCATACCCCTAGGAGTGGACCTAAATTGAATTCCTTTTAAAAGTCACCGCTTCGAAGCTCAAAGTGGCCGACCCGGAAGTGGGAAAGAATTCTTTCCAAACCCTGACATCTAGAAATCTTCAGAATTTGAAATTTAGACCCTGACCCAGAAGGTCGACCTTGACCCTGAGGTCAAGAACCTCAAAATCTCAGAGAAAGATGTCATAAATAGGTAGGAAAGAAGTGGAAAATAGGGTAGGATAGGGGAAAAAACTAGATCCAAGTCAAAGACCGATTCAAGGCATTTGACATGACCCCGAACCACTTACTTGGAGGGCTAAACTAGTCCTAAATGGAAGTGCTTCCATTTTTTGACAATACATTTAGCCCCCACTTTAGAAAGAGTATGGACTCGATGCAAACTCTTGGTAAAGGAGATCACCAAAAAAAGAAAATCTTATTGAAATCAAAGGGACAAAGCAGTCCTCAAGCCCCTAGGGACTCAAGTCTTTGTCAACCCCAAGATTACAATAAGAGATACATCACTAGAAAAAAAGAGAGAAGAGGGTGTGATTACCTCACCCAATGAGAACTTATGTCCCATTGTGAATCACACAAGGAAACAATGCAACTAGAAAGATGAAGTTGAACTGTCTAGTAAATTTGGCTACTCACTAGACAACCCATCAAGGATTCACCCTTGGGAATATTCTATTCCAAAAGAGAAAATCCAAAATAAGAGAGATCTAGTCTTAAGGACACCGTCTGACCTTAAGGGATCAAAACTTTGTAAATTGAAACAGGAGGGATCAAGAGATCCTATAAGGTAAAAATCCATGCTTTAAGGATTAGTCTCTAATCCATAAACAGAGAAAAGTTTTGAAAAATATTTTAAAAGTGAACAGAGAGTACACCCCCACATTAAAGTCATTGCTAACACTTTAACAAGAGAAATGGCTTGAACGGAAATATAAACAACTCTACTGATTATGTTTCCACTACGAGATGCCCCCAAGCGAAGACAAATCAAGGGAAATACCACATGAACATACAAAGAACATAGAAGGGATCTACCTACTATGGGGTCAGTATGATCATAAGATTTTATATATATATATATGAATTTACATCATTCCTCAAAGAAAGTAGAACTACAATCACAATGAAGGAAAGAAAATGCAAGAGTTACGAAGAAGAGTCTTTTCAGACCACAACATGGAGACCAAAAAGAATCAGTGCTACCAAGTCACAAATCTAAGTGGACTACACAAGGAAAATATTTATGAACAATAGCACAGGTACAACATAACATGAAAACAACATATAGAAGAATAGAGATACATATAGAGGAATAGTACAATGGTTTCGATCCCTTTATCACCTTGTACCAACAAAGTAACAAGGGTCGTATAAAATAATCTAACAAACACATTACGGGAGAAACACAATACAATAGGCAAACACACAAAAAGCTACCATGGAGGACAAGCCAATCAAGTGTGTCACCTACTCTCCCCATCTCGGTCTATATCATTTAGGGAAGGTAGGAAACTTGCAAGGGGGACTATATTCAACATAGTAGGAATAATATCCAGTTCCAAACAAGGATCCTCTTGAGAATCATGATGTTCATGTTAATATGATTCAGAACAACAGAGAGGGGGGGGTGAATCAGTTGTTCTCAGGTCCTGATGTATAAAATAACTTCAATTTTTTTTTCTTTAGATCAAATCAAACAACCAAACAAACTCGGTCATCACTGATTCAATAATAGAAACATATAACTCAACAGTCCACTACCCAACTATATCTAACTTGTAAAACACAGAAATGTTCAAACCCAAAAACTTTCACACAAGTATTGACACCAGGATTTATAGTGGAAACCCAATATGGGAAAAACCACTTTGTAACATGCTACTATTATTTTCACTCTTCTGAAGTGAGCTCGGTTAAAAGCCAACCCTGTCAAAGGTTACAATACACACTATCAAGTGTGACCCAGTTAAAGGATTTCAATCACCCTGTTAAAAGTGAGCCTGGTCAAAGGACTTACATACATTCCATTAGAATGCAACCTTGTTCAAAGGATTTAACATATGACTGTTAGGTCAAGCTCTGTTAAAAGGATTTTGACTGTTACAATGGTTAGAAAGTAGCAGTAGTAATGATCTGAAAACATACAACTCACTTTGCAAATATCAGATCCAATTTTGTATACAAATGCTGGTTTACTGACTTTGAAACTTTTCCATCTCCACTTCTGATCTACTCAGAACTTTCCTTCAAGCAATCACCACACTTCTCCTTCAGCCTTTTTGCTTATACAATCAATAAAACTTATTGTTCTTCTAGCATCTCCTTCACCCATGCATTTCACATACCTAATGCTTCGGTTCCCTTAATACTTTCCTCTGTTAGGTTAACTTATCTTTTGTCGCTTAATCTCCTTCATAGATCTTAGGGTTAGGTCAAATACACTGAATCTACCCGCTTCATGTTCTTCGTCTCCTCATCTAGAATAATCTTAAATCTCATAAAGATTTACAATAAAATATTTTACAAAGCATTAAATGCTTCCATACAATCAATAAATAAAGTCAACACGTTTTACATAATCCAAGAATTCAACAATGTCAGCTCCAAATCTGAATTCTCTTCAAACATAAAATTGTTGATGCTCGATCAATACTGTGATCATCCACTCGGTCTCCATGTAAAACGCTCCGTCAATACTAAAATTATTTCCTCGGCAAATACTATCTTCCTCGGCAATTTACTAATACTCGGTCAATACTAGATTTTTGCTTGGCATCCACTAACTCGGTCGACTCTGTCATAACTTGGCTTAAACATGATTTCTTCATTTTTGCTCGATTAAGCCTACCAGTTTAGTCTTCAATATTACTAAGATAAAAAATACATTGTCTCATCATTGTACAACATAATCAAGTACACTTTGCAGTATCAAGATAACTCAACCTTTCCTTAGGTGCTATTGTTACCAACCTTTCTTTCTCTTCTCACCATAGATATAGTACTTTCCTAAGTAGCAACAGTCTTACTAGTTAAGGTTTGACATCAATGACAATACAACAATTGTTTCAATTGCAGTTTCCAACAATCTCCCTCTTTGGCATTGATGGCAACACCATATGATATTACCTGAATAACACATGGATTACTAACTAATCCAAAAAAAACTTATCTGTCCATCAAAGAAAATTTATAATATCCTTAGCTTCATTCTGATTCATAATCAGTAAATCTTACTTCTGTGACCGTTAGAAGTATCTGGATCTCCCTCTATCCTGATCTTTCATTTTAGTTCATCATCTCCCTTACTTTTAGTGTCATGTGTTATAGTATCATTTCAGTTCAATCTCCCTCTTTGAAAAAAATGCCAAAGCAACAACTAAAACTTACATCCAACAGATGTAGATATATCTGTTCAACACAGTGTTTCTCCCTCTGTCATCTTGCTTATGACTTATTTGTTCTCTTTACTTCTTTTTCATAGCTCTAGGACAGTCCTAAAGTGTGACAATCTTCTATATCAATGTGTCAAATATTCTTGTTGTAGCATAATTGATGCAATGCTCCTAGCTTGGCTAGGCAGCCTCAATTAGGGGAAGGACCCCTAATTGACTTCTCAGGTACTCATGAGCTTCTTTAGGTAAAGCTTTAGTGAATATGTCTACCAATTGTTCTTTTGTATTCACATATTCCATTCAGACTTCCTTGTCTTGTACCAATTCCCTCAAATAGTGATACTTGATTGCTATGTGCTTGGTCTTAGTGTGCATCACTGGATTCTTAGAAATATTGATGGCACTTGTGTTGTCATAGAAAATAACAACAGGTTTAGTGATTTCTTCTTTCATGCCTATCAACAACTATTTTATCCATATCAAATTTGAACAGTTTACTACAGCAGCAACATACTCGGCTTCAGTAGTAGATTGGGAAATGCAATTTTGTTTCTTGCTTGTCCAGGAGACTAATCTCTGTCCAAGAAAGAAAGCTCCACCACTACTACTCTTTCTGTCATCTACATTTCCTGCCCAATTAGCATCAGTATATACTCTAAGTTCAAATTTGTCATTCTTTTTGTAGTATAACCCATAGTCAACAGTTCCTTTCAAGTATCTCATGATTCTTTTCATTGCCATCATGTGTGTTTCCTTAGGATTGGCAGAGAATCTTGCCACAATCCCAACAACTAATGCAATATCAGGTCTACTATGTACAACATACTACAATTTTCCAATCATGGATCTGTACAAAGTCTGGTTAACTTTTGTAGCATCATCATTCTTAGATAACTTTTGTCTAGTAACCATAGGAGTTCCCACTGATCTAGCATCTTCCATTCCAAAAAAATTTAGTATTTCATTAACATACTTAGACTGTGTAATGAAAATACCTTTCTTCATCTGATATACTTGTAAACCAACAAAGAATTTAATCTCACCAAACATACTCATCTCAAATTCAGTTTACATTTCATGTGAAAATTTTTTACACAATGCATCTTGTCCACCGAAAATAATGTCATCAACAAAAATTTTGGCCACCAAAATACCTCTACCTACTTCATCTTTCATATACAGATTGCTTGTGTCATTTGTCTTGGAAAATCCAATCTGTATGAGATAGTTATGCAACCTCTCATACCATGCTCTGGGAGCTTGTTTCAATCCATGTAAAGCTTTGTTCAGTTTGCATACCATGTGTCTTCTATTTGGATCAATAAAACCTTCTGATTGTTCTATGTAAACTTCTTCTTCCAGTATACCATTTAAAAATGCAAACTTGACATCCATTTGATATACCTTGAAATCTTTATAAGCAACATATGCAAGCAGAGTTCTGACTCCTTCCAATCTAGCTACAGGGGCAAATGTCTCCCCATAATCAATTCCTTCTTCTTGTGCATAGCCTTTGCATACTAGTCTAGCTTTGTTCCTAGTGATTTCACCTTTTTCATTCAACTTGTTTCAAAATACCCACTTTGTTCCTATAACATTCTTATCTGTAGGTCTCGACACCAGAGTCCAAGTTTCATTCTTCTCAATCTGGTCAATCTCTTCATTCATTACTTGTATCCCATCTTCATTTTCTAATGCCTCTTTAGTTGTCTTAGGTTCAAATTCACATAGTAAGCATGTTGGATCTTTTTTCTTGCTTCTGGTTTGAATTCCAGTGTCTCTATCTCCAATTATCTGTTCAGGCTTGTGATGTCTTCTTACATATTTTGCCAAAATAGGTTCAGCATTTTTCTCTTCTATTTCATCAGGTTCCCCAACAAGATTGTCAGATTCAGCTTTTGAATGTTTGGTAACTTCTTCCTGATCCTTGGTAGCGTTATCTTGTAGCTCAGCATGTTCTTGTTCTCTTTTAGCACTATTTTCCTGATGCTCGGTGTCATCTGTCTGTCGCTCGACATTGCTTGCCCTAGATTCGGCATCAGGTGCAGGTCTGTTACCTGCCTCTTCTATTTCCTCCATGTACACAAAAGATCTGTAATCTTCTGGTTCTCTTTTGCTGTCGGCTTCATTTCTTTCTGTATACTCATCAATTTTTACATTCACACTTTCCACAATTTTTTTAGTGTTAGAGTTCAAACACTTATAAGCTTTACTTTTTGTGGAGTAGCCAAGGAATATGCCTTCATCACTTTTAGCATCAAACTTTCCATTCCTATTATCTTTCAATATGTAACACTTGCTTCCAAAAATTCTAAAGTATTTAACACTCTGTGCATGCCCATACCATAATTCATAGGGTGTTAGATTTGTACCTTTCTTGATCTATACTTGGTTAAGAGTATAAATAGTTGTACTTATAGCTTCTTTCCAGTATTTACGTGCCACATTCTTTTCAATCAATAATGTCCTAGCAGAGTCCAAAATAGATCTGTTCCTTCTTTCTGCTATACCATTCTGTGGAGGTGTCCTAGGTGCAGACATCTGTCTTTTGATTCCTCTATCATTGCAAAATAGATTAAATTCATTTGATGTAAATTCTCCACCATGGTCAAATCTAAGACATTTTAGGTTCTTACCTATCTCCTTCTCAACCTTAGCCAAATACCACTTAAAAATTTGAAAAGCATTAGATTTTTCTTTTAGAAACATTACATGCATCATCTTGGTATGATCATCAACAAACAAGATAAAATATCTAGCACCACAGTAACTTTGTATACCCATAGGTCCACAAAGTTTAGTATGAACCAAATCTAAAATGTGTTCAGAAGTAAAGGTTTTGCTCTTGAAACTTGACTTAGTCATTTTTCCTAACTGGCATTCTTTGCACATCACATTCTCAGGTTTCTTCAATCTAGGTAGGCCTCTTACTTTCTTCTTCTTACTTATCTCTACCAGATTGTCAAAATTAACATGACATAACCTCTTATGCCATAACCAAATGTCATCAAGTTGTGTAAACATACATATTTCTTTAGATAGGTCAAGATAGAACAAATTACCTCTAGTCTGCTCACCACTTCCAATCAGTTCACCAGTAGCATCAAATATCTTAGCTTTCTTGTGATGAAATTCCACTCGGTAACTAGTTTTATTGAGCTAAGCAACACTTAAAAAATTATAATTCAATCCTTCAACCCAATAAGCATTTTCACAAGAGATCTTATCAGTCAGTTTAATCAATCCTTTTCCTCTAATAGGACATGGTGCATCATTACCAAATGTTACACTTTTACCTTTATAATGATGTAGGGTCTCAAACTTACTCTTGTCACCAATCATGTGATGTGAACAACCATTGTCAATAATCCATTTATCATTCTTGTTCGCATAGGAAATCAATGTAGTTTTCTCATCCTCATCAGATTCATCTTTCATTGCAACATAGACTACCTCAATTTTAAAATCATCACTATCAGTGTCAGTCTCTTCTTCAGCAATGTAACAAGATTTCTTACCTTTTTCTTTGTAGTCTTTGTGTGTGTGTGAAAATTGTACCTGTTCTGTAGACACAACACTTCAGTAAAACATTAGAGGTTAGCAAAAATAAAATTTGCAATGAATTGAAAGCTAAACTAACTAGGTGATTTACTGCCTTCTAATAGGTGCGAGATTGATGTTCTCAGATTGTAATCGAGATCAGTGACCTTGACGACACCTAAATGAAGGATTTGAATGCAAAACTGATATGAAATATGAATGCAATTAATCTATATTTTTTGGATTTTAGATGCAATAAGATGAAAACTGATATGAATCCTAAGCTAGATGAAATTGATCTATGATATGCAAATTAAGCTAA
Source organism: Chamaecyparis obtusa (assembly GCA_027943335.1). Taxonomy (NCBI): domain Eukaryota; kingdom Viridiplantae; phylum Streptophyta; class Pinopsida; order Cupressales; family Cupressaceae; genus Chamaecyparis; species Chamaecyparis obtusa. The sequence goes on from BSBK01005083.1 coordinate 263,109, forward strand.
CAATGATATGAAATATGAAACTAGAATGAATGTAAAAACAAGATTGATCTCACAACAATGTTGATTCGCAAGAAGCTTTGATTCTTCCAATTGCAATTCTCCAACGTGATTGTGTAAAAATATGAGATCCTTGTGGATTTTAGAGATGATTTGTGATGAGCTGAAGCCTTAATTTATAGAAATCCAAGGCTTTAGAGGTGCATGGATAAAAGCCATAAATCACTCAAAAATCTTAGCTTGATTTTTGAGTTATCTGATTATAAAGAATAATTAACTCACAAAAATATGCAAATCATGCAAAAACAGCTTTTTAACTCAAACTAGAAGTTTAGATCAACTTGAAAACTCAAAAATGATGTTGAGTTCCAAAAAGTCAATAACTTGCATTGATTTTCTGATTTGGAGTTTAACTGCTCTTTGATTGTGCACATGGATAATTATGAATTAATAAATAAATAAAGTGATTTATTCTCAACTTAATTGATTTTGAAAAAATAAAATAATTGATTTATGGGTTAATCAATTATTTTTCAAACTTTTATTCAAAATTACAATATTAAAATTTGACAAAATGATTTAATTAATTAAATAAAATATTTAATCAATTATTTGTAAGATTTTGGATTTATTGTCAAAATTAAATATCATAATTTAGGAATAATGGAATTAAATTAAATTAAATAATTAAGTGGCCAAATTAAATATAATTAATTAAATATTTAGAATATTCAATTAATCAAACTTTAGGATAACTTAGATTTATCACCAAATAATTATTAAATTAAAGATAATTAAGATGATTAGGAATATTACTAGGAATATTCCCCGATGCAGAATTTAAGATAATCAATTAGGATTCGATGATGTTTAGATGTGCCTTAGGTTAGGACTTCGATGTCGATTTCATTCGATATGTCGATATAGGAGGTTAATGAACTTATAGCCCATTTTTGGGGTATTACACTTTGTACCTTCGATAGCCTTTGTCATCTCTTCTGTCTTTATGTTTGATGTTTCTTTCCTCATCTTTATCCTTCTTGTCAGGACATCTAGCAGCTATATGACTGACCTTGTTACATGCAAAACATATAATAGGGAGTTTACCTTTATATTTTCCTTTTCCTCTTCTCAGTCTCTTCACCATAAGAGCTTCTAGATCTTCAAGATCTTCATCAGAAGTGTCATTGTCATCTTCACTTTCACTTTCGCTTTCACTGATGCATCTTTCTTTTTCCTTCTTAGGCTTGTTCAGGACTAGTTGTGACTTAAAATAAGATTCAACATTTCCAATACTACCAACATTGAAATTATCATAATTAGACAGTTCAAAAGCAGTCAGCTTGCCAATCAAACCTTCCAAAGTAAGCACATTTGCAGAGTTACATCTAGATTCTTGAATAGCTGAGATCTTAATAGCATATATAGGACGCAGAGTTCTTAACACTTTTCCAATTATAGTCTCATCCTTAATACTTCCATTTTCTCCTCTAATAGCATTCACAACTTCTTTTATTCTACCACAATATTGTGCAATGTTTTCATCTTCATTCATTCTCATTTCATCAAACTTAGCTCTAAGACTCTCGGCTTTGGCTTTCAGTACATATAGATCACCACCATAGATCTTTGCAAGAGTGTCCCACATATCTTTAGTAGTTGTGTAGTCCTTAATGCCTCAAATTCCGGATAGCTTAGGGCAGATGCAATTTCCAGCATTACTTGATTGTGTTCTTGCTTGGCTCTCATTTCCTCGGCAGTCAAAGGTGCAACAGGTGTGACATAGTCATGCTCAATGTAGTGCTTTGCAGAATCACCAATACCGGCCAGATGTAGCTTCATCAAGCTTTGCCATGCAAGGAAGTTTTCCTTATTCAGCTTCGGTACCTCCTTATACATCTTGATCATTTACTTCAAGTCCCTTTAAACTTGTTTTTTGTAAACACCAATAAGCAACACAACTTTGATACTAATTGTTAATATGATTTAGAACAATAGAGAGGGGGGGTGAATCAGTTGTTCTTAGGTCCTAATGTATAAAATAACTTCAAAAAACTTTTCTTTAGATCAGATCAAGCAACCAAACAAACTCGGTCATCATTGATTCAATAATAGAAACCTATAACTCAACAGTCCACTACCCAGCTGCATCTAACTTGTAAAATACAGAAATGTTCAAACCGAAAAACATTCACACAAGTATTGACACCAAAATTTATAGTGGAAACCCAATATGGGAAAAACCACTTTGTAACATGCTACTATTATTTTCACTCTTCTGAAGTCAGCTCGGTAAAAAGCCAACCCTATCAAAGGTTACAATACACACTGTCAAGTGTGACCCGGTTAAAGGATTTCAATCACCCTGTTAAAAGTGAGCCTGGTCAAAGGACTTACATACATTCCATTAGAATGCAACCTTGTTCAAAGGATTTAACATATGATTGTTAGGTCAAGCTTTGTTAAAAGGATTTTAACTGTTACAATGGTTAGAAAGTAGCAGTAGTAATGATCTGAAAACATACAACTCACTTTGCAAATATCAGATCCAATTCCGTATACAAATGTTGGTTTACTGACTTTGAAACTTTGCCATCTCCACTTCTGATCTACTTGAAACTTTCCTTCAAGCAATCACCACACTTCTCCTTCAGCCTTTTTGCTTATACAATCAATAAAACTTACTGTTCTTCCAGCATCTCCTTCACCCATGCATTTCACATACCTAATGCTTTGGTTCCCTTAATACTTTCCTCTGTTAGGTTAACTTATCTTTTGCTACTTAATCTCCTTTGTAGATCTTAGGGTTAGGTCAAATACATTGAATCTACCCACTTCATGTTCTTTGTCTCCTCATCTAGAATAATCTTAAATCTCATAAAGATTTACAATAAAATATTTTACAAAGCATTAAATGCTTCCATACAATCAATAAATAAAGTCAACACATTTTACATAATCCAAGAATTCAATAATGTCGGCTCCAAATCTAAATTGTCTTCAAACATAAAATTGCTGATGCTTGGTTAATATTGTGATCATCCACTCAGTCTCCATGTAAAACGCTCGGTCAATACTAAAACTATTTCCTCGGCAAATACTGTCTTCCTTGACAATTTACTGATACTCAGTCGACACTAGATTTTTGCTCGGCATCCACTAACTCGGTCGACTCTGTCATAACTCGGCTTAAACATGATTTCTTCATTTTTGCTTGGTTAAGCCTACCAGTTTAGTCTTTAATCTTACTAAGATAAACAATACATTGTCTCATCATTGTACAGCATAATCAAGTACACTTTGCAGTATCAATATAACTCAACCTTTCCTTAGGTGCTATTGTTACCAACCTTTCTTTCCCTTCTCACCATAGATATAGTACTTTCCTAAGTAGCAACAGTCTTACTAGTTAAGGTTTGACATCAATGACAATACAACAATTGTTTCAATTGCAGTTTCCAACAGTTCGATACTAGGTGTAATTTTCAATTGTGTTGAAAGCATATTAGGTAAATCAGTATCAATGTTAATAGTCTCATATTCATCATTAGCATCATTAGGATCATCAATAGTATCATCTTCATCAAGATTAATCAAAATAGAATATAAGATACAAATAGAATCATCATAATCATTCATCTTAACATCATTATTAACATTAACTTCTTCCAACACATCAGGCATAGGCTTGTCAAGAGAAGGTAAATAAATTTTAAGAACAGAGGCATGGGCCTTAGCTTGAGCTCGATGCTTCTTACGATGTTCATTGGCAGATCGGTTACATTTTATCATGTTTGAAATATGTTGAGAACTACGAGGAACAACAACTGGTTCTTTCACAGGTTCTATATGAGTATTAGTAGGATTCTTAGTAGGTTGAAAAGCAACACTAGGAGCTTGATTAAAAGAACTAGAAGGAATAGATAAACGAGCTATGGAAGGCATAGGAAAAAGACCACGGTTAAGATCCATCTGAGGTATGCTTAACTCAATAATCTTGCGATGCTTATAGGCTTGATATGAGTGAAAAAGGCTATCCAGTCGAGAAGAACATGAATTAGGTAATGAAGGCCAAAATAAGTCAAGGGTAGCACAATCCCTAGGCCTAGAAGGTTGATATATACTATGATTATTTGTCTTCACTTCTTCATCATGAATGAATTTAATACACTTATGGATAGGAGAAGCAATGACATGCATGGCATTCAACCAAGGCAAACCAAGCTTAACTTGAAATTGATCAGAAGTAGGAACAACAATGAAGGTAGTGTCCACAACTTTACCACAAAGTTCAATAGGAAAGTTAATAGAACCAAATGATGGATAGAGAAAACCATTATAAGTTTGGATCCATGCATTAGATGTATCATAACAATCACGTTGTAAGTTCTTCATAAAAAGGTTTTCTTCAGTAATGACATTGACTAAGGATGTAGGATCAACAAGAAAACCATGCGTAGGTATCTTAGAAATCCTAGCATAAAGGTAGAGGGGACCATTAGGAGCTTCAATAGTCTTAGAATCATCAAAGGTGATCAAGAGTTCCCTAGGTCTTTTATTCTTAGGTTGTTTTTGAGGTTTAGGTTTAGGTTTCAGTTTAGGCTTAATTTGAGGTGGAACTTGAAGTTGAGGTTGAGATTGAGGCTGGGGTGGAGATACAGATTGAGACAAAACAACATGCTCCACATGGTTAATAGTATAATTGAGATTATCCATCTTTGAATCATAAACAATATCCATAGAAGATGGCTGAACAATGGTATTAGTTGTTAGGAATTAATGCTGAATATATCCTATGGGAGTATTAGCAGCCATTATGTAGTAGTTGTTATTTCATTCATGATTGTGATTGTCATTGATGTCAACACAGTGATCTACTGAAGATTAGTAGAGGAGCAAATAGTGTTTGGGTTAGCGCATGTGGGATATTAGAGATCAAGCTATGTGATGTTAAGGACTTATTATATGATGTGTTATATGTTTATGGTTAAGAGCACAAATGGTAATTCATTTATTCATGGAAGTTATGAGCATTTCAGTGGAAGCAGTATTCAGGCAATGTTCCTGAGTAGCGGTTTGTGGTAATCGGATGATATCTCCTAATCGGGATGGAATCTAGTTATGTGTATTTAGAGAGCATTTGAATACATGTTGATAGTGTCGTGGATGATAGCACAAACTTTGGGGTCACACGAGTGAAGAGTTATTCTAATTGGAAGCTGACAGTTTTGTGTAATTTTTGTGTAGTGTGTGGAAACTTTTATTTTGTAATTTGTATGCTGACTCATTTTGTAATTACTTGAGTGTGGTATAAAGGAAGAAATATTTTCCTTAATGTAAGATGATGAAGTGTGTAGTAATGTAAGAGTGAATGGAATTGTGAAAGTGAATTTATGGAAAGAGGATATGCGAGGTATAGAGATCTGAAATTGAGATCTAGTGTAGCAGTGAGTGTGGTTTGGCATAGTTAGAGGAGAGGTAACATATTGTTGAGATCAGTAATATTTTGATATTATTCTATTGAATAATCTAAAGATCGATTGGACAGTGTGTTCAGTGATCTTGCCATTGAAGCTGTTTGGGCAGTGGGTCCTTTTGTCTTCCATAACTCCTAACAGAGTTAGAATCTTTTAGCAGGGATTCAAAATCTCCTAACATGGATTCATATGCACTAAATGTATCTCATAAGACTCCTAATAGAGTCCATCATTTCACAAGGAATATTCATATTAGTGCATCTTTTATGGGCATCATTCCCACTGGGGTTTACTCTTTGATCAAGAGGTTCCCTAGTCAACATATCTTGTGTCATTGTGTTATTATGCATGAATATCTTTCTATGGTTGTTGGTTACATTGCTCATATGGTTAAAATCTATTAAATTTGATAAAGGTTATAATTATCTGATAACTGATTCACCCTCCCTCTCAGTTATCTTGGTGGACTTTACTTTTTGACAATTGGTATCAGAGCGGCAGGTCCTTGAAAGAAAAGCTTAACAGCTTAAGGAGATCCATGGAAAATTTCAGGAAAGAAAGCCCTAAGTTTGATGGAGTGAATTTTGATAGCTGGAAAGAAAAGATGAAGACACATCTATTGTGTTTAGGACCAAGTTATTGGTTGATTACTAAGAATGAGAAGATTGTCATTGATGAGGATAATATTGAAACATGTACTAATGATGAAAGAGATCTATTCATGTGTAACATACTTGCCAGAGAAGCACTTTTGTCAGCCCTTCTAGAGAATGAGTACAGTCAGGTAAAATATTTGAAAACATCTCATGGAATTTGGTTAGCTTTGCAGTCTACTTTTGAAGGTGATGAACATGTAAAGAAAGTCAGATTACATAATTGGATATGTGCATTTGAAGATATAAGAATGATGGAAGATGAATCTGTTAGAAGCTATATTGGTAGAATGTCAAAGATTGTTGCAGGTATAAAATATTGTGGAGGAACAAAGACAGAGAATGAAGTGATATGAAAAATTCTGAGGACATTGACTCCTGTATTTAAGTAGACAACATAGATGATTGAACAAGTTATACCTTGTACTGCGAACTTTACAAGAGAGACTCTTCTTGGAAGATTGGAAGCAACAGAAATGAACCTGAGGTTATCAGGAGACTTACCTAGAATGGAGACAACATCTAGTGCTCTTAGTGTTCGCCCTACTTTGTCAAGAAGCATCAGTGTGCATGGAGATTATGCTAGCAACAATAGATCTAAAAATGAAGAAGACAAGAAGACTGAAGATTGTATTGCCTTGCTTGTGAAGAGAGAACTAGATGGTAAGAAATTTTTTAAATGTTGGATATCTCAAGATTATGGTCATTTTGCATCTAAATGTCCTAAGAGAGTTAAGAAGTACAGAAACAATTTTAAGCCTGGAAGATCTAAGGAATGTTATTATGCTAATGATGAAGAACTTGAAGCTAGTATAAAAAGAACCTTAAGTGAAAGTGATACTGAGAATGATGATGATATAGGATTTGTAGCAATTAAAGAAGAAATCTTGAAATAGAGGTTAATGAAGAAAAAGATCTAGTTTCTCAAGCTGAAAAGAAAGCTGATTGGATTATAGATAGTGGTTGTTCACATAATATGACTGGAGACATGAAAAATTTCATAAAGTTTAACAATTATGATGGAGTTGTTAGAGTTGGAAACAATGCACCTTGTTTGATTAAAGTTAGTTGATAAGGGATATTAAGTTTGGTTTTTTGAGAAAACTTGTGTGATAAAAGACAAAGATGAAAATTTGATTGGTACTAGATCTAGAACCAGAGAAGAGAAGCTCATTTCCTAGTAAGAAGTTTACATCAACAAAGAAGTTGGAGATTGTTCATACAGACTTGAGCGGTCCTACAAGGACTAGATGATTCTATGGAGAAAGGTATTTTATGATTCTTGTTGATGATTTTACAAGAATGATGTGGATTGCATTTCTTAAAGAAAAATCTGAAGCATTTGATAAGTTTAAGGTCATTAAGAATAAAGTTGAGAATGAATCTGGAATGAAGATTAAATGTTTGAGATCAGATAGAGGTGGAGAATTTACTTCTAGAGAATTTAACACCTTTTGTGAAGTGAATGGTATTAAGAGACAATTTTCAGCCCCTAGGACACCTGAACAAAATGGTATTGTAGAAAGAAGAAACAGATCAGTGACTGAAGCAGCAAGAGCTATGTTATTTGAGAATAACTTAGCGAAGATATTATGGAGAGGAGTGAACATAGTAGTGTATACCATGAACAGAGTACAAATCAGAGTAGACATAGACAAGACACCCTATGAACTATGGTTTGGACATGCACCCTCAGTTAAGTATTTTAGAATTTTTGGAAGAAAATGTTATATAAAGAGAGATGATGACATTGGAAAGTTTGATCCTAGAAGTGATGAAGGTATATTTATTGGATATTCTTTGAAAAGCAAAGCTTATAAATGTTACAATAAGAGAACTAAGACTATTGTTGAGAGCGCAAATGTTAAAGTTGATGAAAAGTTCAAAATTCAGGAAAGAATGCTTGATTATGAATCAGATGAAGGAACTCATCCTAGATCTAATATTGAGACTACTAAATTATTCTATGAAACTGACAGTGATTTGTTGAATGAAAGCCATAGTGAGGTAATTGAAAAATCGACACCTGAAGTGAGATCTGAGACAATGACACCTAACAAGAATCTATTAAGGAATCATCCTATTGAGCAGATTATTGGAAGCATAGATAGAGGAGTTCAGACTCGAAATAAGGTACAAGAACAGTTATGTTTGATTTCTCAAATTGAACCTAAATCTACTAGTGAAGCTTGTGAAGATGAACATTAGATTAAAGTTATGAAAGAAGAACTAGATCATATTGAAAGGAACAAGACATGGGAATTGATCCCTAGACCTAAAGATAAGAATGTTATAGGAACAAAATGGGTATTTAGAAACAAGATGAATGAACAAGGAGAAGTAGTAAGGAACAAAGCAAAATTGGTATGTAAAGGATACTCACAACAAGAAGGAATTGACTATGAAGAAACTTTTGCACCAGTAGCAAGAATTGAAGCAATAAGAATGTTTTTGGCTTATGCAACTTTTAAGAAGTTCAAAGTATATTAGATGGATGTGAAGTCAACATTTCTAAATGGAGAGTTAGAAGAAGTCTACATTGAGCAGCCTGAAGGTTTTCCTTTAACTCAAGAAGGAGACATGGTATGTAAACTAAAGAAAGCTTTATATGGACTAAAGCAAGCACCTAGAATTTGGTATGCAAGATTGGACAAGTATCTGATAAAATTAAGATTTACAAAAGGAACAACTAAAAGCAACATGTACACAAAAGAAATTGAAAATGGTTTTTTGGTTGTAGTTATTTTTGTTGATGATATCATTTTTGGAGGAGAAGATGAAGCCAGTGATAAATTTGTAGATGAAATGAAGACTAAATTTGAAATGAGTATGATTGGTGAAATGAAATATTTTTTGGGATTGCAGATAACACAAAATAGTGATGGTATCTTTGTAAGTCAGACAAAGTGCTTGAATGATTTGTTAAAGAGATTCAAAATGGAGAACTGTAAACTAGTTGGAACACCTATGGTAACTGGACATAAGTTATCTAGCACAGATGAGACTCCTACAGTAGAATAGAAGAAGTACAGATCTATGATTGGAGGATTGCAGTACTTGACACATACAAGACCTAATATAGCACACTCAGTTGGAATTGTAGCAAGATTTCAAGCTGGACCTAGAGAATCACATTATGCAGCAGTGAAGAGGATACTGAGATATTTAAGAGGCACAATTGAGTATGGATTATGGTATGAAAAATCTGATGATTTTACCCTATGTGCATATATAGATTCTAATTGGGGAGGCAGTGTTGATGATAAAAAGAGCACTAGTGGTGGAGCATTTTTCCTTGGAGGAAGATTGGTTTCTTGGCTAAGAAAGAAGCAGAATTGTATTTCACAAAGCACAATAGAAGCAAAGTATGTAGCAGTAGCAAACAATTGTAACCAGATAATTTGGATGAAGTAGATATTTAAGGACATTGGAATAAAGTTTTTTGAGCCTATTTTCATACATTGTGACAACACCAGTACATTTAGTATGTCTACGAACCCTATATTACATTCTAAAACAAAGCATATAGAGATAAAGTATCATGTAGTAAGAGAGAAAGTTGTTGAGAAAGAAGTCAGATTTGAATACATAAGCACAAAGGAGTAGATTGCAGACATATTTACAAAACCTTTGCCTAAGGATACATTTGACTATCTAAAAGGTATGCTTGGGGTTATGCCCTAGCCTACTTTTGAGAAGTGATGCAGATTGTTGCATCTGTCCAGTGGTATATGAGCCCTATCTTTCTTCTGGACCAGATGTTGGTACTTCCTCTATGGGGGAGTATCTATATCTGAGTTGAGTCACGAGGACTCTAGTGAATGTATTTTCTGAACAATGTCTTTTGACATTAAAGTTGTTGTTGACATAATGATAAAATTTCTATCATTGATGTCAATGGGGGAGAAGTGTACATGAAAAACCATTTGCACCATCTATTGGAGATAACTAAATAGGAAAATGAAGCAAGATTTGATTGATGAAGAGGACTTGAAGTATTTTTCAGAGCAGCAGTGTTGTAGTGTTGGATTTATGGAACATTGGATGTTTTTCATCTATGTTGCCATCAATGCCAATGGGGGAGATTGTTAGGAATGAATGCTGAATACATCCTATGGGAGTATTAGCATCCATTCTATAGTAGTATTTGTTGTATTCATGACTGTGATTGTCATTGATGTCAACACAGTGATCTATTGAAGATTAGCAGAGGAGCAGACAGTGTTTGGGTTAGCGCACGTGGGATATTAGAGATCAAGCTATGCAATGTTAAGGACTTATTCTATGGTGTGTTATATTTTTATGGTTAAGAGCACAAACAATAATTCATTTATTCATGAAAGTTATGAGCATTTTAGTGGAAGCAATATTCAGGCAGTGTTCCTGAGTAGCGGTTTGTGGTAATCAGATGATATCTCCTAATCAGGATGGAATCTAGTTATGAATAGTTAGAGAGCAGTTGAAGACATGTCAAGATAGTGATGTGGATGACAATGCAAACTTTGAGGTCACATGAGTGAAGAGTTAAACTAATTGGAAGCCAACAGTTTTGTGTAATTTTTGTGTAGTGTGTGGAAACTTTTATTTTGTAATTTGTATGCCGAATCATTTTGTAATTACTTGAGTGTGTTATAAAGGAAGGAATGTTTTCCTTGATTTAAGATGATGAAGTGTGTAGTAATGTAAGAGGGAATGAAATTGTGAAAGTGAATTTGTGGAAAGAGGATATGCGAGGTACAAAGATCTGAAATTGAGATCTGGTGTAGCAGTCAGTGCGGTTTGGCACAGTCAGAGGAGAGGTAACATATTGTTGAGATCAGTAATATTTTGATATTATTCTATTGAATAATCTAGAGATTAGTTGGACAGTGTGTTAAGTGATCTTGCCATTGAAGTTGTTTGGGCAGTGGGTCCTTCTGTCTTCCATAACTCCTAACAGAGTTAGAATCTTTTAGCAGGGATTCAAAATCTCCTAATAGGGATTCATATGTACTGAATGTATCTCATAAGACTCCTAACAAAGTCCATCCTTTCACAAGGAATATCCATATTAGTGCATCTTTTGTGGGCATCATTCCCACCAGGGTTTACTCTTTGATCAAGAGGTTCCCTAGTCAACATATCTTGTGTCATTGTGTTATTGTGCATGAATATATTTCTATGGTTGTTGGTTACATTTCTCATATGGTTAAAATCTATTAAAGTTGATAAAGGTTATAATTATCTGATAACTGATTCATCCCCCCCCTCTCAGTTATCTTGGTGGACTTTACTTTCTAACATTAGTATCATGTGTAGGCAAAGGATTCATATACATTTTGGAGGTTTTGATTAGGGGGAGAGACAGATTTGTTCCCACTACCATCAAAATTATCAATAGATAAAGCATTAGAATCAATTAAGTCTTGAACCTTATGTTTTAGAAAATAACACTTCTCAATATCATGGCCATTCTGACGATGGTATTGACAAAAGGCTTTGGGATCAAAGGATTTGGATGCCATCATAGTAGGTAAAAGAGGTCAAATATGAGGTAAAGTAATCATATTAGTATTCAACAATTTACTCATAATAGAATGTAAAGATTCAACAAGAGGAGTAAACATACGATTCAGACGAAAAGCAATGGATGCAGAAGTGGAATTGTTGGATGCAACAACAACGTGATCAACAAATACATTTGCTTTCTTATTTATCTTGACATAGTTGTTAGGTTTTTTAAACTTGGTGGGATTAGGAGCAACATCACTCTTATCAACTGGAACAGGATCCATTGGAGTGTTGCTCTCAAATTGACTCACTTGTAATTGATAATGATGAAGCATTGCACAAGGTTGTTGAAAATAGGTAAATTCAGTAAGCATAATCTTATCTCTAATATCCTTTTGTAAATTTGAAATAAACATATGTTGAATATCAATATCAGGAATAGGATGAGAAATTTGAGCATACAAATGCTTAAATCTACCAATAAATTTAGTCAATTTTTGTTTAGTATTTTTTTTACAATGCATCAAATTAGTTAAGGACACTTGCAGACCAATGTTATTTTGGAACTGTTGGATAAAGGCATTAGCAAGTTTTGGAAAAGAATCAATAGAATAAGGAGGCAAGGAACAATACCATTACAAGGCCTTATTACAAAAAGTTCTAGCAAACAACTTGGCTAAAATCATATGATCACGAGCATAGTCACTACAAAGGATTTGAAATATTTTAACATCAATGACAGGGTCTCCCTTACCATTGTAATTCTCAAGACAAGGCATATCTGCTTGCTGAGGGACAGGAGCACAAATAATTTCTAGGGATAAAGGACTACCCATGTCACATGTAGGAATACTAAACTTGGATTGAGTTAAGGACGCAAGTTGTTGTTGTAAAGAGGACATAGTTTGAGCTAGACTAATGATTGTGGAATCATTAGAAGAAATAGGAGGCATAGAAATATTAGAAACACTAGAGAAAGTTTAGGAAGTAGCAGGAATAGACGACACAACTGGTGGAACACTTGGAACTAAAGTTGGAAGAGGGTTGGAATAGGTAAAAGGAACACTATGGTAAGAAGGTTGTGAGGTAGGTAGAGACATTGGTGGAACACTCATAGGAAGATATGGAATAGATATAGTCACTAAAAGAGGAGTATAAGTAGGAATGCTAGGTAAAGGAACAAAAGAAGGTTCCACACTAGTGGTTGGAGGAGTGAATCCTAGATCTTGAGCTTCTTGAGCTAAAGGTTTGATATTTAAATGCACAAGATGAGTGATACTATACAAGAGATTCACACCTTGATCACTATCATGAAGGACTTTCATAAGAGCCTCTATAGCTTGAATAGAATCTTGATTATGGTTTTCTTGAATAAGCCAATTTCCCATTTTATCAAGTTCAGTTGAAAGTTTTTGGACTTGTTCAGGAGGAACTCTTAAAGCATCATCCTCATCATGAGACGAGTGAGAAGAGTTATGCTCCATAGTAGGATTGGAATCATGAGTGATCAAATTATCATCTAGGATCCTAATGAAAGGAGAGGAAGACTCGGGATCAAAGGAACCCATAAGTCTGCAACTTCTTCTAACAGGGATATTATAAGTAGGAATAGAGGTAGTAAAGCTCATATACCAATGCAATGCAAATGAACTAAATTAGGAAATCACAAGGCATGAACAAATAAATGTTTTTGTATTTTTGCTTTATATAATTTTTTTGTTTTATTTTTTAAATGCAAATGCAAGCACATAAAAGAAGGCTAATCTAATATACATGCAAGATCTAATATGAAATGTAAATCTAACACCACAAAATAAAGAGTTGTCGTAAGCGAGTTCACCAAAATGTAAAGGCTAAAATATAATGATGGTTGATAGTGGTGAGGGTTTGATGTGTTCAACAACATGTAAATAATATCCTTTACATATAGAAGAATTGGGGAAGGTAAGATTCTCTTCTTAATCCCAAATTCCCAAAGGAAAGATCCAAATTGATTAACCACAAGAAAATGGTCAATGCATAAATGAATCAATTGATTAGTAATAAGAAGAAAGAGGAAAAACCTTACATTTCATTCTAGAAGAGAGTATTGAAATGAATTGAAGAAAAATAATAACCTCAAAGTATTGTAGATCTAGAAATTATTATTTTCTAGTGTCTGTACTGAGTTTATGGAAATTCTGCAACCTAATCTGGAATAGAAACACAGAGGTGGAGAAAATGCATAAATCTTTTCCTTTTCTGAGTCAGGTTGACCTTGACCCAAATATGAGGGTGCAATCATGCCCCTTTATGTCGACCTTGACCTGCACTGGTCAGACAAAAATTCTGTTCGCGGATCCCAAAAGTTTGCCGAAAAGGGTATCTAAATCTTCGCTATAATTCTCTATTCCACACCTACACCTATAAGAAAAATGGCTTTGTTGTTTGGATGAGGGGTTTGCCTTGGTCAAACCCTAGTTTTGGAATTAACCTTGAAATAGAATTAAAATTGCAGTAATAAACAAAGTAAATAGAACAATTCACCTTGCTTATGTTAAAACCCTTGTAGAGGATTTGAATCCTTGAATCCACAAGTATGGATGCTCTAAATGGATGTAGAATTGTAGGATCTCTCAAATCAATTGTATTTAACTCTTCAACACTAATCTTGAATGAATCTTGGAATAGGAAGAAGCTTGAATGGATATGGATGGAGAAATCTTCAACAAGAGGGCTCCATAGAGCTTGAATCCTTCAATGGATACCAATGGATCTCCTTTATTAATTGAATCTTGAATTCTTGAAGACTTGAATGCTTGAATGCTTCCTTTCTCCTTCTTGCTTTCTCTCTAAACTGAGAGGAGAAGAATTCCTTATATACTAGTCTAGGGCACCAACTTCTAGAGAGGCTGACATATGAGAAATAAATTCCCATTAGGCTCATACCCTTAGGATTGGACTTAAATTAAATGCCTTTTAAAAGTCACCACTTTGAAGCCCAAAGTAGCCGACCCGGAAGTGCGAAAAATTCTTTCCAAACCCCGACATTCAAAAATCTTCAAAATTTGAAATTTAGACCCTGGATCAGGGTCAAGATCAACCTTGACCCAGAAGGTTGACCTTGAACCTGAGGTTAAGAACCTCAAAATATTAGATCAAGATGCCATAATTAGGTAGGAAAGAAGTGGAAAATAAGGTAGGACAGGGGAAAAAACCAGATCCAAGTCAAAGATCCATTCAAGGTGTTTGACATGACCCCAAACCACTTATTCGGAGGGCTAAACTAGTCCTAAATGGAAGTGCTTCCATTTTCCAATGATACAATACCAATTAGTAGTTATTGTCAAGCAAGTTAGAGGTCACTGAGTACTTCAATAGTCACCGAGCAATATATATGTCGAGTTGTATAGAAGAGAGTGTCGAGCACTAGTATATGGAGAATAGTTTTGACTGAGCATCAAATACTTCATATGTCGAGTAAGTCAGTTTTGATACATGTGTTTATAATGGAACAAAATATTAGTGAGTGATGTTTTGGAGCACTAGGGATCACTTGAGGGTTGTCATTTATGGCAACACTTATGCTAGAGTAATCACATGCAGAGAGTTTTGGTATTGGAGTCACGGTCATGAAAATGACTAAGTATAGAATTAGGATAACAGTATACTATATTACAGTTTTGGTTAGCGATGACAATGTATGATGTATTATGGCCTGTGAAGTCATTAGAAGACATTTTGGGATGTATAGGACCTTCAGTTAAGGTCCCATGTGTTTTGGTGATCAGATTAGTGAGATATAATGTTGTGAATCTATGCGAAGATAGAGAATCAATGTAACAGGGCACATAAGCAATCGCAATAATTGGGCAAAGGTTAATGGATATGTAAATGTGCTAAGTTAGATAATTGTTGTATATTTCTGATACTTTGGTAATATATGATTTTTGACTCTATGTTTAGCATTTACATAAGTTTTATTATGTTTTGTAATGCATTTTGGAGAGCCGACTGGATGACAGAATTTGTATAAGTAAAGAGTGCTTTATGAAAGTGATAAGTGTGATTATGATGATGATGTGATGATGTGAATATGATAGTAGAGAGTAGATGCAAGATCAATGTTGGACAGAGCTACAACTAGAACTATCTAAGCATGACAAGTGCTTGTATTGTTCATTTTGAAGAACTTTTTTGAGACAACATTTTGATTGTAAGAGTTGTATGCTCACCACCTTTAACCAGGTGTTTTTATCCCCTAACATGGTTTTGTATTCCTCTAACAAGGAAATGTACTATGTAATAATCAACTCCTAATAGTTCTCGATCTCCTAACAAGGATATAATATTTTAGTGCATAGTTGTGGGTACCATACCCACCGGGGTTTTCCCTTGGCCAGGGTTTCCTTGAGAACAAATCATGGTGTCATGAGTTATGTGTTGTACATTTATGTTCTTTTCATTTCAGCATTTTTATGGTTTATTTTCAATTGGTTGAAGTTTAAATTAAAGTACAGTAATACTGATTCATCCCCCCTCTTAGTATTACCTAATCCTAACACAAACACCTAGGTAAACCATTTTGGTTGACTTCTACGCATGATTTAATGATTGTTGAGAGAATTAAGGAGTTGATTACACATTGTTATTTCAATCATTAATCCCTATATAAGCAATGTAACCAATCAGAAAAAGGGAATGCTTAAGCGACACAAGTAATGAATCTAGATTGTTGATTTTGATCTATGAGCTTGATCAGTTGTCTATATAAGGTGACATCAAAACCCTAAATATTATAACAGTGAGAAGATCTCATGTATGTAAATGGAAGAAGTATTTTGATTGTTAGATGCTGAGATCAAGCAGAGTGACTGAGTAGTACAATAAAGGACACAACAAAGCTATATTTGATTTTGAGATCAGATAAGTATTGGAAAGAGGAGATCTGTTTATCAATATTTGAAGTGCAAATTGAAGGATCAGGTACTGATACATTCTAGCAAGTGAATCAGGGTAAATCTCTTAATAGAGTGGTCCTAATAGACCTTTTAAAATCTCTTAACAAAGTTGTTACTTAGTTTTAAGTTTTAAATCCTTTAATCAAGGTAGATTGTATAAGTCTGTAAGCTCTTAGTAGGGTAGACCCCTCCTAGGGTAGATCATCAGAAGTGATCAAAACTTTATATCCCTAACAGGCACACTTTATTGCTGCAATAGTGAAGATTTGTGGGTGTCATCCCCACCCTAGTTTTACCTTTTAAGGGTTTATGGGTTACCAAATATTTGTGTTATGTGTTTCATTTCATGGATGTGATCAGCATGTTAGATTCATTTTAGTATTAAAGTTTATGTTTATGATACATGTGTTGAATTGGTTTTGGTGTGTAAAATTTTAGAGATTTTGATTCAGCCCCCCTCTCAGTATCTCACTTTCCCAAATAAGATTTCCAATAATTGGTATCATAACTTTGTTCTCTTAGAATAATTCTAACCACTTGAGAATTAAGATCTCAAAGATGGAGGTTTATAAGTTGGGAAAGATCATAGAGAATCAGAAGATTGACATCCAACTTGCATTGCACTAGCTTGAGGCAGCAAGACAAGAATTGAATAAATCTTTGAAGAGAAGGAAAGAATTGACAATCCAACTGAAAGACACTCAATATCAAGAAGAGGATACTAAAGGTCTATTTAATAATGGAAACTC
Organism: Chamaecyparis obtusa; assembly: GCA_027943335.1. Taxonomy (NCBI): domain Eukaryota; kingdom Viridiplantae; phylum Streptophyta; class Pinopsida; order Cupressales; family Cupressaceae; genus Chamaecyparis; species Chamaecyparis obtusa. Next base: position 280,415 of record BSBK01005083.1, read on the forward strand.
CAGTGAAAGTGATGTAGCAATAGCAAATCAATCAGAAAGAAACTACACGCTGAATGAAGAAGTCAGAAGTTTGAAGAGAGAATAAGAAATACAATCAGTAAGACTATGTGAAGTGATTGAACAGAAAAAGAAAGTTGAGGAAGACAAGACAATGGCAGAAGAGGATAAAAGACAAATGGCTACTAGACTTGACAAAATGACATGTGATATGCAGAAGTTGAAAAATAATCAATTGGACATGGTAAATCAATTGTTACTTGTAAATCAAGAGTTGAACAAGAAATACATGGAGATTAAAAATCTGAGATACAGAGAACAATCAACTAAAAATGAGCTAAGATTTGAAAAGGAACTCAATGAGAGGATGAAAAAACCTAATGAAGTTGTGAAGTACTTTGAGGAACTAATGAGATCACCAAGAAGATCTAGTGACACCTATAAACTAGGACTTAATGAACACCTATCATCCACTGAAGAAGGAGAATCATAAAAAAGTGGAGAACAAAGGAATGCAAAGCCAAAGAAAAAAAAACCTACATGTCATCATTGTGGGAAACTAGGACACAAAACAAATATTTACAGAAGCAAGAATGGTAAGTCCAATCCTAAGCCTAAATTCAATGGATATTGTTTTAACTATAAGAAGCATGGACATCAGGTACATGGATGTGGGTCAAAGGCTAGCAATTCACCTACTGCACCTAGATTTCAAGAACATTGATACAACTATCAGAAATATGGTCATAGAGCACAAGAATGCAGATCCAATGCAAAACTAAAGTGGACATCCAAGAAGAAAGGTAATTCACCTAGGAAAGGTAACACATTCAATTGGGATTACAATACATGGTATAATTATCATTATTGTGGAGAATATGGTCATATTGGACAAAAATGTATAAGGACACATTTTAGAGGTAAATCCAAGCATTGGATGAGTGGAAGTTTGGTCTGTTACAAATGTCACAAGATTGGTCATATAAAAAGAGACTATAGAGCACAAGCACCACATAATGAACAATTCAAAGGTGAAGAGACTATTGAACAAATAAAGAACCAGATTAACCAGACATGGAGAAAGAAAGAGGAAGCAAGTAGTAGTGGATCGAGTGAACCTAAGATCACCCAATCTAATGGATCAAGTGATCACACTACTTCTAACTAAGCAAAGAAGGTATGTAAGGAATTGAATTTTCAAATGCTATATTTTGCAATAGTTCCTGACATTAGATGTGTTAAGTCCATATCTGCATAAGTTAAGATGCATTAGGATAGATTTGAGAAAATAGTTAAATTGCATAATTGATGTCGAGCATCAATATTTATGTCCATAGTGACTGAGTCACTAGTATATGCCAAGCTTCTATAATGACCGAGCTAATATATGTACCAAGTAGAATTGGAAATGTTAGTATCGACCGAGTCATGGTTTTGACCGAGTATGGGTATGTGTTAACCAAGATATCATATGAAAGTTGAGACAACTATATTATACCTACTAGTGTATGGAGCATTTAATGAAGACCTAATCCGACTATTTGAATCTATATAATGGAAAGTTACCATTCATTTTTTATTTCACTCGATGATTTGAGAATTTGTAGAGTGATTCAAAGGTGATTAAGAAGATAGATTTGTGCGAAGTTAGTTTTTGAAGATCCAACAATGTGTTGTTGCCAAACATTGTGAAGAACTATTGAAACTAAGGTAGTACCAAGAAATCCTAAGAAGAAACTAAGAAGGAAATTAGTACTCTAGAAGGATGATGATGAGGATGAGATGACTAATACATATGATAAAAAATAGTGGCTAGACATAGGCATCCAACCAATGTGGATGAGATTTACCACAACATCAAGATCATAGCAAGTTTGGCAGGCTTTCAATTTATTAAATTTGAAAAAAGCAAATTTGATAAAGAAAAGATTGAAGATGCTATGATAGAAATGTTATGTACATTTAAAATGACACCTTTGGAGATAGGGAATCTAATCCCTGATGATTTTTTTAGAAAAATTGATGAGAGATGGCAGTATGGTATCATGACAGAGAGACAAATCAAAGAAGGTACTCTAGCATAGATCATGCCCAAGTTGACACCAAAGCAGATAGAAAAATTTATGGAGAAACATAGAAATAGGTTTATTCCTAAACTGAGAGCTTACTCCATATTGAAAAAGAAAGTTGAAGAAGTTGTTACATAGAGCACACGAATGTGGAAGATAATTTTTGGATTGATAGTTGATAAGAGTGCACATAAAGATGAAGGCACATCTAAAAAATTTGAACTGGACAATACCGAGGATGTATATGAGCCACAAAATATTGAGGAAGAGATAAGGAAGAAGGTAGAGGAGAGTGAACCATAGGATGTGATCACTATTGAGGATGTACCTAAGGATACAAAAATGAATATCAAAGCCTTGAATGAGGAAGAAATCAAAAGACAAATTCTTACCGAGGGAGCCTTAGATCCATTTCTACCATGCACTAATCTAGTTGTAATACAAGTTCATGATTATCAAAAGATTGAGGGTGCATCAACTGTGGAATCAGTACCTACGAGCTCCAACATGGTCACAGTTGAAGAGAAAGTCACACAAGGAACAAGTGCCAAGGAATAGGGTAAGTTGACAACAACAACAAAGAATACACCTGCTGAGGTAAGTATTGAACTCAATAAAGGAGAAGGAGAGGAGAGCATAAAAGAACAAGAAGATAAGTCTGTAATAAAAGTTTCAGGACCTCATATTGAGGAAGCAAAGGAGATTGAGCATAAAATAATTAAGGAGAATCCAGAACCTAAAGAGCAAGAGGCTACTCAAGCCTTAGTACAACTACCGAGTAGCAGCACACTAGAGCCAAAGAAGAAAAAGGTACATAAGAAAAAGGTCAAGTCTCCCAGCACACAAGTAACATTAGATGAAGTTATAGTGATTCTGAAATGGGACACTGATAACTTAACATATGAATAGATGCAAATATTGCAAGATCTCTCTTGAAGAAGAGAAAGCAAGAGGGACTCAGAAGAGAACATCAACAAAAGAAGGTACTACATGAGATTAAGGACATATTTGTAGAGGCTTTTGAGTTAGATGATGTAAATGAAACTTCACCTATACTTGAGCAATTGGTGCATATTGTAAAAAAGATGAATAGTGATGAGAGTGAAGCAAATGAGAAGCTAATGCGGTGCTCTAAAAGAAATTTTGAGACAAAGGTACTTGAACGGGTCTTAATAGAGATTGCAGTGAAATAGGTAGAACTTTATGACCTAGTGAGTAACTTAGAGAAGAGGTTGTACAAAATGTTTATTCTTTGTAAAAACAAATATGCAATGTAGAGACATTCACTAAGGATAATCAAGAGCTTATTGAGAAGCTACAATTGGACTTAAAGTCAACAGGACACTCACTAAGCATGGATGTAAGTTCCAGCTCAATTCATTTCACCAGGTTTCTTCATTTACAAGGGAGATTAGGTGAGCTGATGGCTAATGATGGAAGGATAAGATTCAAGTTAATCTATATACAAACACTATTGACACCTCACTTGGAGGTTATGTAGAGAGAATTGGCTTCAGCAAAGGAGTTAATATAGAGAGATCCTCATCTCTCTATTGTCGAGAGTTTGGTTGATCTAGCTGCTCAGCTAGAGATCAAGATATAGGTTTTGGAGTCTATCAAATCTGGATGGGACAATGCTTTAGCAATGATTTTGCAGCTTCACAAACTATTTTTGGATAAGTATCATCTAACCCCAACACCCTAATAGCTCAAAGTGACAAAAACAAGGGGGAAATAGAGTCATGTATATACAAAAGAAAGAACAAGGGGAAATAGTGGTGAAGAGTATAAAGGTATGACATACTATTTTGAAATGTAAATGTATACCTATTGTATGTCAGAGTTATGTACATATAATTTACTCTTTATGAAGACTGAGTCACAGTCTTAGGGGGAGTACTCAAGTACTAAGTACTATTTTGATTACGCAATGTAAAGTCATGACAAAGGGTTTTTGCCACTAATGTCAAAGGGGGATATTATTGATCTCCAAGTCATGTTGTCTATTAGTGTCCAATACTTAGTCATTATCAAGGCAGAGTTGGTCGGTCATCACTACGACCGAGCCATCCTATTAAGGTCGAGTTATGTATAGACTTGTATTTTGTATATGTACTGAGAATTAGTTACTATCGAGCAAGTCAGAGGTCACTGAGTACTTCAGTAGTTACCAACCAGTATATATGTCAAGTTTTATAGAAGAGACAGTGCTGAGCGCCAATATATGGAGAACAATTTTGACCGAGCATTAGAGACTTTGTATGCCAAGTAAGCCAGTTTTGATATATGTGTTTGTAATGGAAGAAACACCTAGGTAAACCATTTTGGCAAACTTCTATGCATGATTTAATAATTGTTAAGAGAATTAAGGATTTGATTATGTGTTGTTATTTCAATCATTAATCCCTATGTAAGCAATGTAACCTATTAGAAAAAGGGAATGCTTAAGCGGCATAAGTAATGAATCTAGATCGTTGATTTTGATCTATGAGCTTAATTAGTTGTTTATATTAGGTGACATCAAAACCCTAAATATTGTAATAGTGAGAAGATCTCATGTATGTGAATGGAAGCAGTGTTTTGATTGTTAGATGTTGAGATTAGATAGAGTGATCGAGCAGAGAAGTGAAGGATAGGACAAAGGTATATTTGATTTTGAGATCATATAAGTATTGGAAAGAGGAGATTCGTTATTAGAATTTGAAGTGTAAACTAAAGGATTAGGTACTGATACATTCTAGCAAGTGAATCAGGGTAAATCTCTTAATAGAGTGGTCCTAACAGGCCTTTCTAAATCTCTTAACAAAGTTCTTACTTAGTTGTAAGTTTTAAATCCTTTAATCAAGGTAGATTGTATAAATCTATAAGCTCTTAGTAGGGCAAACCCCTCATAGGGTAGATCACCATAAGTGATCAAAAATTTGTAGCCCTAATAGGCACACTTTATTGTTGTAGTAGTGAAGATTTGTGGGTGTCACCCCCACCCTAGTTTTACCTTTCAAGGGTTTCTGAGTTACCAAATCTTTGTGTTATGTGTTACATTTCATGGATGTGATTAGCATGTTGGATTAATTTTAGTATTGAAGTTTATGTTTATGATACATGTGTTGAATTGGTTTCAAAGTGTAAAAGTTTAGAGATTCTGATTCACCCCCCTCTTAGTATCTCACTTTCCCAAATAAGATTTCCAACATGATCCTACCCTGAAAAGATTGGAAAATGAGTTTCTTCCTCTCAAAAAGAAAATAGATCAAGGTATGTACTTCATTCCTCACAAGGATGTACAAAGTACATCTCTTCCAACTGTTGCTCATAGTCCTATTGGTGGGAATCAACATGAGTTAGCTTCATCACCACAAAATATTATTATTGAGTAACCACAAATGAAGACAACAACAAAGCATCCTAAATACAAGGCTAGTGATCTTTCTGTTCTCTTCTAGGAAAAGGAAGCAAAATTAGTTGGTGAATCTTATTTTTGGTTCACGTAGTCTCAAAAAGTCATTGATGAAAATCAGAAAGCTAAAATTCATTCTTCTAATGTTCAAGAAAATGAAGATGATCATGTCATTAGACATGAAAATATGGACATGCATGAAGGTACCAGTCAAGTTGACAATAATACATTTTCATTTTAAAGTCGTGAACTTGAATGAGTTTTGCATGAAAGATCTACCCCAAAACTTGATGAGGATCTTATCATGAACTTCATAGGGGAATCTTATTCAAATATTGAAGACAAATTATCTTATGTCTAAAATTTTTAACCAACATGATACAAAAGGAAGTAATGAGGTAACCTATTTTGATCAGTCTGAGGTGATGGTGGTTGATGAACTAGTTACTCAAGTTGTAGCTAGAAAGAGAATATCAATCTTTCTTCAATCAAGGGGATATCCAATCAAAAATATTTCTTGGTTGGAGGCCAATGGAAATTCAGTAATTCCACTTGTACCTAAGCTTGAAGATACAATTGAGGAAGAGGCTAAAGATGCATTTATATTTCAACATGAATAGTTTGAGTTCATGGACCTACTTTGGAGTAGCAGTACATATTATTCATCTCAAGAAGGTGAATTTGTTCATCTCATCCACAAAGTATTGCATCAAGCATTGGCATCATTGCTCTAGTTGTTCATGGTTCATTTGTACAAGGTTTTCTGTGAACATGCAAGGTATTGCAAGCTACTGAAAAAGGTAGCTATTTTGTTGAGCTAGTAAATAGTTTCATTTGAAAAGTTACATTGTCGGCTAGTTTTAATTAGGTAGGTTTTCTTTGTTTTCAATAAATGTGTTTGCACATTTTTTTTTGGTTTAAATAGGTTTTTCTTTGCATCAATTGCATCATCCTTTTTGTGTTTTATATTTTTTATGCTTGACTTTGTAGCCCAATGGATACTAAGGCACTTGGAGATTCTGGATTCTACATTCCTCATTGTTTCTAATAACATAGGAGCTACAATCCCCAATCAGTGCCAGCTGTTGTCCTCAATTTTGTATTCACAAAATTGGATAACCCTACGGAAAATTTCATGGTTTAAATTCTTCAAGGTGAGTCTTTGTTTGGTTTTCCTTGATTGTTTTATGGGTTTTTGGTTTTGTTTTCTCCCTAGGATTGTGGCATTTTAAATTTTTCTCGTTTCAAGCTATCTTAGGCCTCAATTGGAATTGTCTGCCAAAAGTTATTAAGAAATTAAGCATTCTCCAGTTGGTATTTTTTGGCCTGACTACATATCCTTATTTTTTAATTACAATTCCTCACTAAGTGGGCTTTTTATTGTGATATTGCTATTAGGATTCAACTATGTAGTTTTTTGAGTCAAACTCATTGACCCATGTTTCATGAGTAGTGGTTCACACGAACTCATCTCTTAGGAGAATGAATGGAACACTTAGCACTCATTAGATCTAGGTGATGCTCACAGAGGTGAAGCACTGGGACTTCCCGAGAGGTCACCCATCCCAGTACTACTCCAGCTTATCGACAATTGCATGGCATAAAAAGTGTCATTTACATGTAAGGTGGATTTAGAACCCCATTTTAAAATTTCATATGATTTGGATGAGATTTGAACATAGTTTTTAATGAATTTTTAATGTAAAGGTGGACTTTTAAAGTCCCATTACACATCTCTCCATTTAAACTAGGATTACATGTAAATTTAAAACATGAGAGACCTATGTTCCATAATGTGGAATTTTTAATTAATATTGCATAATGACATGTTTTATTTTTGGACATTCAAGTTAGTTCTAAAACTCCACCATTGATGCTTTTAACTCATAAGCCATAAAGGGGCAATTTTAAATGCATTTACATGTATTTAAAATAAAGTTATAAACACATGCAAATGGACCAAAACAACCCATCACGACTTAAGGTGGTGTTTTTTTGAGGCATTACATATGTTTAAAGAAACAAAGTTTAAACGAATGTAATACTCTCCAAACAACCTGTCATCACTTAAGGTGGCAATTTTGGGACACTTTACATATTGTTTAAAACATGTCTCTATCTGCAAACTCTTCCCCAAAGTCCATTATGACTTTAAAGACATATAATCCTCCTTTTAAAATGTGCATGAGTCATTATAGGCTGCATTTGAATGTTAAAAGTCAAAAGTAGTGATTTTTGAAGCAATTTCATGGTTCACATGAGGTGTATATGGCCTCCTAAAACCCATAATACATGTATATTGGACTCAAATTCCTATTTTTAATTTAAAAAACATCATTTAAAGGGTGTGTATTGTTAATTTAAAATCCCTTCCTAGGGTATTTTAACCTGTATTCTCCTTTTATAAGGTAATATGGTCATTTAAAAAGCCTTTACATGTTTGTTTCAGCATGCAATACCTATGTTTGGTTTATAAAACCCTATTTTAGGGCCTTTTGTGCAAGAAGTTGAAGGAGGATACATTATATATATATGTGCCTGCAAATTCATTTCCATAGCCCATTTTGGGGATTTATATGCTTAAATCACTCATTCAAGACATGTAATTGCATGTTTAAAGCTCGTATAGGGAATTTCTTGGTCAAAATGGCTTAACAACAAGATATATTTAAATGTGGAAATCCCATTTTGGGTATTCTTCAACAAAATTGGCTCATGTTGGATGTGTAATCTTCATTCTAAAATATGTCTTTGAGTATACATGTACAATACAAACTACTTAGAATGGAAGAATTTGGGCTTGAGTTGTAGGTATTTTTATTAAGTTTGAGAGTTTCCAGTAGGAGACTTTTGTTAATACTATAAGGTCCAAGATTATTGAGAGGGTGAATCAATAATCTATTAGATCTGAAACTTTTCACAATTCATTCAACAAATTTAACCGCATTCATCAACTTTAAACTTTATGCATGCAATAAAAAATTAACCAAACAACTATCCAAACATGCAACAAAGTGACACCAATATTTTTATTGTTGGAACCCTAATTAAGGATAAAAATTATGGTGGGAATTAGCACTCACTAATAATATACACTCTTATGAAATGTGCCTTGTTAAAGGCCCAACCTTATTAGGATCTTTACAAATGCCCAGTTAGGAGAAAACCATGTTAAGGGATTTACCTTTAGCCCTGTTAGGAGCTTTACCCTATTAGGAGTGACCTTGTTAAAGGATTTCAAACCCTAACTAAAGAGTCACCTAGTTAAAGGATTTACAAATTAAATATGGTTAAAATGGAAACATAGTAATATACCTAACATTTAATACATATTCATTTGAAATTTGAAATTGGAATTGGAATAGCATAAGTAAATCTAGAAATACTTGAAAATAAATTAGGTCAAGATACATACCTCATCATGAAATTGATTCATAAATACCTATTTTCTGAAGTCTATGCACACTTGCAGAAAAATCTGAAACCTATCTTGGACTAGTAATGCTGAGACGAAGAAAATCCAAAAATCTTTCTCCAAAATAGCTCAGTTCAAGTTTGACCCTCATAAAAGGTCAAATACCACATTCTTTATTTGAAGTCTGATTCGAATTCTGTTCACAGATCCCGGAAGTTCGGCGAAAAGGGTACTCAGATCTGTCCTCTGATACTTAAAACAACAACTATAGATATTTGAAAAGGGGACTTTTGGGGTGGCTATATAGGGTTTTGCCTTAGTCAAACCCCCGTTTTGGTGGTCTCCACCTCCACGAATAGTCGATTGAAATAGAATGTGTGTGTGCATGTATTGAAAGTGTAATGCCAAGATCTAATCCTCTAGATCAAAAACCCTAGCATGAATATGTATGAAATAACAATGCATAGGTTTGAATGAGATAGAAAATTATACCAAGCCCCCAAGGCTAAAGTTCTTCTACCAAACTCACAATCTGTAATTGCTACTCCATGATTAAATCCTTGAATGCTTGAAAGTTGATAATGGTGGATCAAGGAAGAAAGGATCTCTCTTACTCCAAATATGAGTTCACAAAGATGCTTGATGTCAACAATGGCTTGATCTTCTATGTCTTCCTCTTGCTAACTTGCACCTTCACTATTCCTCCCTTGCTTGAATTCTTGCTTGCACTTGAGAGCTTGCAATTTCTTGAGATGAGATGAGAGAGGAAGGCCTCCTTTTATAGTGAACTAGGGCACACTCCTCTAGAGGGGCCACCTTGGAGAATTAAATCCTAATTAGGTCCTCACTTTTATAAAATATACCTAGATTAAATAAAATTAAAGGATTTACCATCCCGAAACCCGAAATGGCGAACCTGGAGGTGGGAAAATAAATATCTTGAAAACTCGATGCTCGAAAATTAAGGATCTTGAGAATTTGGAGAAAGGGGTCAAAGTAGAGGTTGGACCTGACCTAGTTAGGGTCGACCTCAACCCTGACCTAGTTAGGTTTAAGCTTGACCCTGACCTAGTCAGGTTCAAGCTTGACCCTGACCTAGTCAGGTTCAAACTTGACCCTGACCCTGGTCCTAGGTTGACTTACAACCAAGTCAGGAGGTCCCAAGGATGCTCAGAAACCCAGAACTGATGCCAGAATAGAACAAAATGTCAGTGATAGACATAAAATCCTATGATTATCATGATGAAGGCCAGGAGGACCTATTTCTAAATCCTACCTAGAGAATAGAGCCATGGAAAAGGGAAATTGAGGAGAATCCTTGGGATCCTAACCCTAATTTCACCTAGAATGAAGAAGATGAGAGAAAAATGCATCCTATATGCATGTCTATCATGATAAATGTAATAAAAGAGGGTGCTAAACCTATCAAGATGGAAGTGCTTCCATTTTAAGATGATACACAAATAAGACCAATTAAAGTCTACCTGATTAAGGGATTTTCTTGTAGAACCTATTAGGATTCAAGAAGTACAATGATCTAGGTGTATCACTTCTCCTCTACTTGTTCAGATCCAATTAAGCACAAAAAATGCTTTACTTTCATACAATCTTCACTCTTTACTCAACCACACCTTTGCATCCATGATCTACACTTGCATAATTCATTGATTTACATATAAATACATTTCATGCTCACTAGGGCCTTAACCAACTTAAAAAATGTATTACACTTGAATTTCAATCATTCCTACTCAATTCTTGACCCCTAAAATGTATTACCAATCTAGAACATTCAATTACAAATTTAGGTCAGCCTCATGATTCATCACACATCTATTTAACACAAGCATAGTCAAACTTTATTTGACTTCCCCAACACACTTCTAAAATTTGATAGATCTGATTACCTCAAACAATGTAACATCAAATCATCATTACAAATATGTTAAGCCACATCACCTTTCCACCTAGATCACAAAGAGATCCACCACAACTGACTGCATTATCACTTCTCATTGATCTAACATCAATTGTTCAAACATATTGCTGACTTCCACAAAATTATCTTCTGTCCTTTGAAACTATATTTTCCATTACACCAATCAACTTGTGATCATAGAGTCAATAACATATCTTAGTCAAGATAAATATATCATGACTACAAAACTTGGATCCATACCTATTCGATAGAACAATCAAATCATTCATTATTTTTTCTTCTATCTACCTTATTTCTCTTCAATCAATCATAACTTACTCCATTCTTATTCAAATCATACATAATCATATAGAATGTATCTAGAGACAACCCTGAGTCTCCAACAATAATTGCAGACTCTAATTCTTTCACATACTCATCACACATAGGATTCATTAGACAAACACTTATCAGCTCATTGTCAACCAACCAAGTACTTAGTTGACATCAACGACAACATAATATCTAATCTTCCTATCATTAAACATGTGCCAATTCATACTCAATAATATTTGCATCATTTATGCCAACAATCTCCCCCTTTGGCATTGTTGACAATGCCACATTGATCTTATAATAACAACTCCCCCTTAGTCGATGCACCAAACTTCTTGTCTTCCCCCCTTGTGCCTTCATCTGGTTCTTCTTGTAGTCTTCTCCCCAATACCTGACTTCTTTTCTCTTCTCTACCTTTTAAAATAATGCCAAAGGTGCCACATAGGTCACCTACTACTGCAACATCTTCCTCTACCTCTGACTACCCCCGTAAGGAGTAGTCCCATTTAACATCAACTGACTAGTAAAAGATATTCAATGAGTCCACTAAATTTATGCTTACAAAATCATCTTAGTTATGTTCAACTAAAGGAATAACCCCTAACTTACCTCTCAGATATTCAAAATTATCTTTAGGTAGTGGCTTAGTAAATATATTTGCTTGTTGCTGCTTTTTATGGCACATATTCCAACTTGACTACCTTTTCCTGTACTTTATCTCTTAATAAATGATACTTGATTTCAATATGCTTAGTATTAGAATGCATCATCAGGTTCTTGGCAATGTTGATTGCACTAGTATTATCACAAAGTATAGTCACCAATTCAGTTACCTTCTTTTTGATACCTTCTAGGATCTACTTCATCCATGCAATTTGACTATAGTTGATAGCTTCTGCTACATACTTAGCTTCTGTAGTCAATTGGGAGATGCAATTTTGCTTCTTACTTGTCTATGATACAAGTCTTCCTCCTAGAAATAATGTTTCTCCACTTGTACTCTTTATATCATCAATATTTCCTACCCAATCCGCATCAATAAAAACACTCAAAGAGAAATCACCTTTGTGAGCATACCAAAGACCATAGTCTTCTCTCCCTTTCAAGTAATTGAATATCCTCTTCACCACTACCATGTGAGATTCCTTAGGATTAGTTTGAAATCTGGCTACTATTTCAACTGCTTGTGCAATGTCTAGTTTACTATGAACAACACAATACAACTTACCATTCATGGATATATAAAGAGTTGCATCTAATGCACTTGACTCATCATCCTTAGATAGCTTGCATCCTATCACCATGGGGGTTCCAACTGGTTTGGAATCTTCCATTCCAAAAGTCTTCAATATTTCCTTTACGTACTTGGATTGACTGATATAGATACCATCCTTTAACTGTGAAATTTGCAATCTAATAAAGAACTTAATTTATCCTATTATTGACATCTCAAATTCCTTCTTCATCTCCTTAGAAAATTCCAAAATCATTTCATCATTTCCTCCAAATATTATGTTATCCATAAACACTTCATCTAATAGTATCTTATCACCTTCAACCTTCAAGTACATATTTATATCTTCACTTGTTCTTATGAAATTAATCTTGATGAGACAAGAGTGTAATTTTATACCATGATATAGGTGCTTGTTTCAATCCATACAATACCTTTTGTAGGTTGCACACCATATCCTTATCCTTTGTTAATGAAAACCCATCTAGTTGTTCTATGCAAACCTCTTCTTTAATAATCCCATTTAGAAAAGTAGATTTGACATCCATTTGAAAAACTTTAAAATTCTTATAGGTAGCATAAGCAAGTAAAATTCTTACCCCTTCAAATCTTTCCATGGGAGAAAATTCCTCTCCATAGTCTAGTTGTTCCTCTTGTGCATAGTCCTTAGACACAAGTCTTGCCTTATTAGGAACCACTTCTCCATCTTCATTTAGTTTGTTCCTAAAAACCCACTTTGTACCGATCACATTCTTGTTTTCTATTCTAGGAACAAGCATCCATATGTCATTCTTCTCAATCTGATCAAGTTCTTCTTCCATTTCCTTTTTCCATTCTTCACACTTCCTCTTCTTGTTCCACCGATTAAACCACTTCTTCCTCATTGTTTTGTTCAATAATTTCTTGCACTTATGGTTGCACATAAATAAATTTTTGATCATTCTCTGATTCTTGCTTTCTTGTTTCATCATATGTCTCTGGATATTCATCTATCTTCACACTTTCACTTTCAACCATCTTGTTAGTCATTTTATTGAAATACTTATAGGCCTTTATTTTAGTAGAATATCCCAAGAAAATACCTTCATCACTTTTAGGATCAAAGTTGCCAGTGAAATCATCTCTTATTATATAACATCTACTACCAAAATTTTTAAAATATTTGATACTAGGTGAATGACCACACCATAATCCATAAGGTGTCTTACTAGTTCCTTTCTTCACTTGTACTTGGTTCAATGTTTAGACTATATTTCTAATTGATTCTCTCCAATATGACTTAAGTACATCACCTTGAATCAGTATTTTCCTGGCAACATCAACTATAGTTATGTTCCTCCTTCCAACAACTCCATTCTCCTCACAATATTGAACAAACTCTGATGAAGTAAACTCTCCTCCACTTTATGATCTTAAGCACTTCAATATTTTACCCATTTCATTCTCAACAAGTGCTCTTAAAGATTTGAACTTATAGACAAATTCAAACTTATCCTTCAAGAAAGTCACCCACATTATCCTTGAGTAATCATCAGTAAATAATATGAAATATTTATCACCATGATAACTTCTTGTCCTCATAGGACAACAAATATTAGTATGCACTAAATCCAATACATTCTCATATGAAAATGACTTGCTACTGAAAGTAGAACTAGTTAACTTACCCAACTGACATTCTTTACACATCATGTTGTCTCGTTTAACTAATTGTGGCAAACCTCTAACTGAATTCATCTTACCAATTTTGACCAAACTATCAAAGTTCACATGACAAAACCTTCTATGCCATAGCCAACTATCCTTAACTCTAGCAACCAAACAACTATAAATAATAGTATTTAGATGGAATAAATTACCTCTAGTCTTCCTACTAATTGTAATCAGATCACCTAATATTCCAACTATCCTACATACACCTCCTTTGAACTCAAGTCTATAACATTTGTCATTCAACTAACCCACACTCAACAAGTTACGTGTTAGACCTTATACAAAATAGATATTATCATCATTACTTTTTCCATTCAAAGAAATTATACCCTTCCCTTTTACCAAGTAGGATGTGTTGTTACCAAACCTGACCACACCACCATCAAATTATTCAAGCTTAATGAACTTACTTTTGTCACCGGTCATGTGATGAGAACAACCACTATCAATGACCCACTCATTGGCTTGATCCATAAGAGAGACTAATGAATTTTCACCTTCTACAACATCCTCTTTCACTGCAACAAATTCTATCTCCTCTTCTTCATTGTATTCTAACTCCTCAACAGTCACACCTTCATCTACTACAACATAACATTGTTTCTTTCATTTTTCCTTGAATCTTATGAACTTTTCCTTATGCTCACCATTAGGACACCTATCAAAAATATGTGTAATCTTATTGCATGAGAAACACTTCAAATGTAAATTAGATTGCTACTTACCAGTACCTACAGGAAGTCTTCTTGCAAGTAATGCTTCAAGTTCCACTTGCTTCCTCTCTTCATCTAAGATGGAATCAAAATCCCTCGAATAACTTGACAAGTAGGCATGTTCATGACTTATATGCTTTCCCTTCTTCTCTGATGTCAATGACAATGAGGCCTTATAAGCTCCTTCAAATCTAGGAATACTATTATCAAAGTTACTCAATTGAAAATGAGTAAGCTTACCAATCAAACCATCAATAGAGACATTATATATTGTTCTTAATTCATGAATTGAAAAAAATCTAATGACATAAGAAGGTAGCAAAGTCCTCAACATTTTACTTACCATGTCTTCTTCTTCAATGGTACCACTGACACTCTTGATAGCACCAAAAAATTCTTTTATCCTTTGACCATATTGAGCAATGTTTTCTCCTTCAACCATTTTCATGTCATCATATTTTCCCTTCAAACTATCTACCCTAGCTTTTTGCACATGCTTGTCTCCATCATAGATCAGTTTAAGCTTTTCCCAAATTTCATGAGTACTCGCTAAACCATTTATATCAATATAATCATTGTTAGATAGAGTACTTACTATCTCTTGTTGATCCTTTAATTGATTTGCAGTAAGAGTCCCAACATGAACACCATATTTGATCTCAACATGATTCCAAAATTGTGGCCCCATACGTTTTAGATAGATCTTCATCCGGTCACTCCATATTGTGTATTTATCCCTTGTGAACTTAGGACCTTCCTTATTCATCATCAAATCTTTTAATCAAGCTATTAAGCTCACCACAAAGAGGACCAAGAGCTCTGATACCAATTGTTAATACTATAAGGTCCAAGATTACTGAGAGGGGGGTGAATCAGTAATCTATCAAATCTGAAACTTTTTACAATTCATTAAACAACTTTAACCACATTCATCAAATTTAAACTTTATGCATGCAATAATTTTTTTTAACCAAACAATCATCCAAACATGAAACAAAGTGACACTGGTATTTTTATCGTGGAAACCTTGATTAAGGGTAAAAACCTTGATGGGAATTAGCACCGACTAAAAAATCACACTCTTTTGAAATGTGCCCTGTTAAAGGCCTAGCCCTATTAGGAGCTTTACAAATGCTTGATTAGGAGGAGACCCTGTTAGGAGTCACCCAATTAAGGGATTTACCTCTAGACCTAGTAGGAGTAACCTTGTTGAAGGATTTCAAAACCTAATTAAAGAGTCACCTGGTTAAAGGATTTACAAATATGACCTGTTCAAGTCTACCCAATTAAGGGATTTTCTTGTAGAAACTATTAGCATCCAACAAGTACTATAATCTAGGTGTATCACTTCTCCTCTTCTTGTTTAGATCTTATTAACCACAAAAAATTTTGTACTTGTAGAAAATCTTTTCTTTTCACTCTACTACACCTTTGTATCCATGATCTACACTTGCATAATTCACTGATTTACATATAAATACATTTCTTGTTCATTAGGGCCTTAACCAAATTAAAAAATGTATTAAACTTGAACTTCAATCATTCACACTCAATCCTTGACCCCTAAAACATATTAAGAATCTAGAACATTTAATTACAAATTCAGGTCGGCCTCACGATTCATCACACATCGATTTAACACAAGAACAATCAAAATTTATTTAAATTCCCCAACACACTTGCAAACATATGATCAACTTGAACAATGTAACATTAAATCATCATTAAAAATATGTTATGCCATGTCACCTTGCCAGATGGATCACAAAGAGATCGATTGCAACTGATTGCATCATCACTGCTCACTGATCTAGCATCAATTGTTCAAAATTTTTGTTAACTTCCACATAATTATCTTATGTCCTTTGAAACTATGTCTTCCAGTACATAAATCAACTTGAGATCATAGAATCAATAACATATCTTAGTCAAGATAAATATATCATGACTAAAACACTTAGATTTATACCAATTTGATAGAATAATCAAATCATTCACTGTCTATTCTATTTTCTACCCTATTGCTCTTTAATCGATTATAACTCACTCCATCCTTATTTACATCATGCATGATCATACATGTATCTAGAGACATCCTTGAGTCTCCAACAACAATCACACACTCCAATTCCTTCACATACCACACGCAAGATTTATCAAATAAATACTTATAAGCTCATTGTCAACCAACACAGTGCTTAGTTGACATCGATGACAACATAATAATAGATCTTCTTGTCATAAAATTTATACCAATTCACACTCAACAATGTTTGCATCATTTATACCAACAACTTTATGCTTTACTAGTTATTCCAGTTAGTGAATCCTCATTTGAGACAAGCACATGAGACTTTGGGTTCTTGTTTTTGTTTCAAAATATATATAAGTAGATTGTTGTCTTGGGTATTATTCTTATGTCATCCCTTGAGCCACTAGTATTATTTTAGAAATAGGACCTTTTTGTTAAATTTGAAATTTTTTGTTTGTAAAATCATTCCTGAAAAAAGAATTGATTAAGAGATCCACCCCTTTTTGTAATTTCAGTTAAGTTCTTATTGAAGCCACCTATAGTAAGAAGGGTGCCTCCCTATTGTTGAGCGGAGAGAGAAATTTCATGAATATTGCCAAAAGTCACAATTTTTTAAGTTTTGGTTTCAATGACTTACAAAAATTTTAGCCAACAAATTAATATCTCTTGGTGTCTTTTAGATATATGTATTAAAGATATCCAAGCAAGTAGAATTTGTAGTGTTGCATTCACATGTTTATATCTATCTAGATATATATTTATGTTTTTCAAATGCACAATCAACATATTGAAGGATGCTTAATAAAATTATTATGTTTCCAAAGATTTCACTCTTTCTTCCTCGACTTTCCTTTTGGCGAGTTGCTTCCCCATTTTCATCTTTTCATAACGATCATATGAAAATGGTGGTGAGATTTTGATTCCATATAAGGACTTAACACGTAATATAGAAACAATGTTAAGCTCACTCTTTCTCTTGGTCATATGTGAATTTTCACCTTAAAAAGAGTTAATCTTTGTGATTTGGGGATAGTTAATTCCCAAGCTAATTTTAAGGACAATTGATATGTGCATCTATTTTTATTGGTGAAATTGGAACTAAATTAGGAGGTGTATCTTCAAATAGATTTATAGAGTAATTATCCAATTAAACTATGACATATATGTTGGTAGATCTAGTGGAGCACCTTCTAGTTTGTATATAATATTTAGAATATATCCCAATGCTCCATTCACAAGACTTGTTTCTATCTATAGATTAGAGGTCAACATGACCCTTTCATCCTTAGAAATTAATAATTTGATATCCAATTCATCATTTTGACCTTATGTTGGATTAGTTCTTCTTTCTATGCATGCAATGTTATGGGCTATGAGTCTTCTTAATGAATATATTTATTTTCCTATTATGGTTATGTACATTTTCATTTTTTGCAAATGGATGGATATTATTATCAATATCTTCCTTAACTTTTGGACATAATGAAACATCTATTCTTGTCATCAATAGTCTCTATTTGTTGATTGTTGTACGTACATCTTTAATATTTGTGAGTAGTTGATGAAACCTTTGTTGGTCTTCACTTTCACCTTCTTATATAAATACCTTATCCAAAGTAACAACTATCTTAAATTATTCTCATATTTTCCATTTACATTACTATCATAAGGTGTTTTGTCACTAATAGGAGGTAGTTGTCCCAAATATTCTACCAAAATGACTGATCTTCCTCCAAAATGCAACTTTTATTTTTCAAGAAAGGCTTGGCATAATCTTTAATCAATATTTTTAAAGAAATTTTGTCCAATAAAAACAATTTTGTCAATCAATATGTATTTTATATTTTGAGTTTCTTCTCTGAAACTTGTGAGCCATGTGCCTTTTAATTTAATTAAGTTTGTAAGTGGAATTCTTAGAGATAAATATATTGTTGATGCACTAATGTTAAAAGATGCAACTCCAATTAGTGCTAGTAATAATAGGGGGAAATTTTGTGGTGTTGATGCATCTTGAAGAGCTTTCCAAATTGCATGAATTAGATATAATTTACCCAGTCTAGTTGTTCCTTGAATTATCATGCATAGTTGCATGATATTCTCATCTTGATAATAATGTGACATGATAATATGAAGTACTTGTTTTTCACTTAGCCCCTAAGATTTTTGTCATTATATCACTTGTTATTAATATATCATTCTCTTTCATGTTATTGATAAAATTTATTGCTTTATTTGTGCAATATTCTCCTTGATATTCATCACTCCACTGTTTTTCCTATCAATATCACTTCTACCTAGCATATCTATTTATTACATCCATAATTTATCCAAAAAATAGTCTTGAGATGATCTCTCACTCATGTTCAATCATTCAGTAAAACATCTTCATCTTCACAATCATTATGAATTTTGATTTCATTTTCCATAATCCTCTATTCTAAAAGTCATCGATTATAATTCAATTACTCCCAACTTGATATAATTGAATCATCATCAAGTTTGATACCTCTTTTTATTTTACAAAATGGCTTGTACAATACAAAATTTGACTAATGAAATTCAACCCATTTCTTGATTGTCATACAAGTATGATTGCCTTTTCTTAAAATTGTAAGTCCAAGATCTTGGTGTTTCTATTATTGTAATACTTTTCATTACATATTGTCTATCAAAATATCATTAAATAAATTTTTTAGGTGACTTTCATCATCATTTTCTTTATTTGTGGTTAGTACCTCTAACCAATCACATTTTTTGTTTGGAAATAGCATGTTGGAAAAGCCATATCAAGAAACCCTTGAGTGACATACCCATTCAGTAGAGACTCTCCAATTCTTGGTCGATCACAAATTGATCTTGGATATACATTAGGATTATTTATCCATGCATGGATAAGTTCCATATCTCTTCTAGAATTTGGAGGTTTATAAGCCATTGATGTGATATGATCAATAATATTTCCTTCATCCATCTCCATCACTGGGCCGATAAATACATATTCATTTGTATTAGATTCAAATTCCATATGACCAAAATTTAGTTGGTCAAAAATATTTCTATTTGAATTATATATAATTTTATTGAGCATTTTCATTAATTTAAACATCTCTATAGAACTTGTTGTATTCTATTTTGTATTTAAGTGTTTTGTATACCATCTTTCTATTCACTATCAAATTATATTCTGTTCCACATTAATCCTTCCTATGAACAATAATAATTGGTAAGTATTTTATTTGATGTGGCAAAATGTTAGGTAGTTCTTTTTATTCTCATTGAAAATTCATAGTATATCCTTTATATTTATATTGACCTCAATTTTCATGTGTCACTTGATGTATTGGATTCACACACACTATCAAAATTTCCTCAAATTGTATTCAAGAAATTGTATAATCTTCATAGTAGGATAACTTTCCTAACAAATATAACACATGCTTGGTGCATCAAGTTTATCTTGTCCATGTCAAAATACTATTTGTAAATCTTTCAAATATTTTTTTCACATTCTTGTTGTAACATCCTAAAAAGTCAACACCCATAATTGGAAGTTCTAGGACCTTTTAGATCCCATTTTAGCGATTTATAGGTCTTAATGTCCTTTATGCTTGATTCTTGCAACATTCATTTTCTTCCCCCACAACTTATCACACTACCCTAGACCTGACCAAACTTTAAAAAAAAAACCTAAACAAGGTGTCCAGGTCAGCCTTGTCCTAGACAAAGCCATCTAGGTCATCATTTTCCTAGAGCTTTGCAACTGAGTGGGCTCCAAGCCTGATGTGGGAGTGTTTCTTCTAGATCTTTACTTGAGGTTGACCTAACAATATTGGGTCCCAAAATGAGTATAAAAGGATATCAAAGCCTCTTATTTTGACATCCATGATTATCCATTATTGTGCAACTATTGGTGATTTCAAGAGCAAGTGAAATCAGGCTTATTGAAGTGGCGAACTCAAGATTTGAAGGCAAGCATCCAATTCAAGGTCTCCAAGTTTGCATTTCTTCAATACCCATTCAATAAAATGCAATATTCTCTAATTAATTCAAGTTTCTCTCCCATGGTGGACAAGTATAGGAATTCTCAAGCAAGCAAGAAGATCCACACATCCATTCTTCTTTTCTCTCCTTCTCTACTAAGGCTATCAAGCCTATTAACATTCTTGATCTAGTATTAGTGATCATAGATCTATGAATTGGTGAAGACATCCTTGATTATGCACTCAAGATCTACATAGAAGCATCTTTGTGTGTTTATAAAATCCTAACATCCATCCATGAGGGTTTCTCATACAAGGTGAATACTTACATTTATCTTGTTTATAATACTTTCCTTATGAAATTTCTATTTCATTTCAAAGTCAATTCCTATATAGGGGATTGACCAAGGAAAGCCCCTTTCCACAACTTTTTCCCCTTTTTCTTTGTGTATAGGTGAAGTTTGAGGATTTTTGGAGCTAGATTCAGGAATATCAGAACCAATTATAAGTCCTTTGTAATTTTCACCAGATTTGGAGTTGAAAGGAAAAGGCCAAAAATTTCACCTTTACCCTGGACAAGACTATCCAATTGGACTTGTCCTCTAGGTCTAATATTTTCATAGAGTGATATTATAGGTGCTAGAAGCTAGATCCAGAACCTTGCCTAATTTTTACACCTTCGTGAAAGTCAAAATTAGATCTAAAGGCCTCTTTCTTCAAGGTAAGTCCATTTCTCCACTTTTCTCCTTGCACTTACATTTTCTACATCAAATTTGATATCATTACCTAGTTAGATATCATTTCATTTATTATAGAAGCAATTTCCTTTCGTAGAATTTACACATATCACATTTTCTTATCACAAATTCATATTTACATACTAAGGGAAAGGTGAACCCTAATTTCCCACTCTCAGTTGGACCTTGTATTAGAACCCCTTCATCCTTTTTGGGTTGTGATAATATTATTTGTTTGAGGGTGAGCCTTTGGGAGAACATTTTTCCTAATGCACAATACAATTTGGTGAGTGATCTAGATTCCTGACATTTTTCATTGTTCATCATTTTCTATTATACATTTTGGTGAAGCCACCTTATAACATTTCCATTCTAATTTTTATGTTAGATTCCTCTTTCTTTGCAATTACATATCTAGATCTACTTTTTATGCATTATTATAGTCACTATTTACATTACACATTTTCTTCATATCTAGTTTGAATTTGATAGTTAATGTGAATGTCCAAAAAAGAATTTCTTTTATATATTTCATTCAAAGCTCGTAATTGAATTTCATTCCCTTGTGCATGAGTTTTATAACTTTGATTCCAACCTATAACATTCCTATTAGATGAAGTCATAGACTTATGGGATCCTTTGATCCTGAAACCTCCTTCTTTCCTAGGAATCTTGATGCAACCAACATGCATCTTAATGATATCAATCCAAGCACAAAAAATAACTCTTCTCATTCTTCTCATGATGAATATGAATCCTTAAGGGTTCCTCCTATCCAAGTTCAAAAACTTTCCCATGACTTTGAAAATTTTGAACAATGGCTAGCTTAAGAAAACCATAATCTTGAGGCCCTTTCTGTTGTATAAGGCATAATGAAATTTATTCATAATAATGAACATGGTGTTAAAATCTTGCGTAGAATTTCTCATCTTGTTCATACCAATGTTAAAACTCTTAGGTATTGTGCTCAATATTTAGGCCTTATTCAACCTACTAAAAATGTTGAGACCTCATTGCCCATCTCTACTTCCATTCCTAGTGTGTCCACTTATACTCCACCTATCATAATGACTTCAATCCAAAATTCTAATCCTATACATGTAAGTCTTCTAAATCCTATTATATCTTCTCTTCCTTCAAGTGTGCCATGTGTTTCATTTCTTACATGCATGCCCACTTATCATAGTGTTCCTTTTTCATATTCAACCATTCTTTCAATCTCAAACAATGTTCCTAATATTTCTCATGTTTCTCCTCCTAATATTTCTTCTACCAATTCTACCATTAATAAATTGGCTCAAATTATGTCTTATTTGCAATAAAAAATTTCCTCTATGACTCAATCCAAGTTCAACATTCTTACTTGTGATATTACTAGTCCTTTGTCTTTGGATATCATTTGTACTGTTATCTTGCAAAATATTGACATTCCACATCTTGAGACCTATAACATTATGGGTGATCCTTTGACTCATGTTAATAATTTTCAAATGTTGTGTAGTGATTTCTCTCATGACCATAGGTTCATGGTAAAAAAAAATTCTATAACCTTTTGAGACAATGCCTTGAAATCATATTGTTCTTTGCCTCCTTATTCCATCGATTCCTTTCATAAGCTTTCTAATACTTTCATTCAACAATTTTAAAACAACACTGGTCCTCAAATTTATTTGACTAATTTAATGCATTGTAAACAAGGTGTTAAAGAAAAATTTAGTGATTTCATTGGTAGATTTAAGCATTTGCACGCTCAAATTTGTTATCCTAAGCTTGATGTTGACGTACAACACATTTTTATTGCTAATTTACAAAAAGACATTAGAGATAAGATACTTATTTTTGAATTCTCTTCCTTTCCTCAAATATGTGCAATGCTTCATCATTATCAACTTCAAGTGAGTTAATTTGAGAGTTCCATTCCAATGACTCCTATTCTCATTGATAAGAGTGATGTCGTATCCAATTTTAACAAATTATAGAAACTAAAATTTCATCAAAATCAACAAATCCAACACTATTGATGAACAAGTGGCAACAACATCCAAAGGTGTAGTTCCTTTGTCATCTATTTTTAAACCTGCTCATAATTTTACTTAGCTTTTTGAATATTTGCATAATGTGGTTGTGATTTCATTGGTAGATTTAAGCATATGCATGCTCAAATTTCTTATCATATGCTTGATGTTGATGTACAACACATTTTTATTGTTAATTTACAAAAAGATATTAGAGATAAGCTACTTCTTTCTGAATTCTCTTCCTTTCCTCGATTATGTGAAGTGCTTATAATTATCAACTTCAAGTGAGTCAATTTTAGAGTACCATTCCAATGCCTCATGTTCACATTGATAAGAGTGATGTTGCATCCAATTTAAACAAATTTTACAAACTAAATTTCATAAAAATCTACAAATCCAACACTATTGATGAACAAGTGGCAGCAACATCCAAAGGTGTGGCTCCTTTGTCATCTATTTTTAAACCTTCTTGTAATTTTACTCAACTTTCTAAATCTTTCCATAATGTGATGCTGAAGTTACTTAATGCTAATGTGTTAACACTTCCTCTTGTCAAACCCATTGATCCATCTAAACCTAAATCCAAATACTTTGATCCCAAATCTTTCTTTCAATACCATCGTCAACCTGGTCATGATATTGAGAATTGTTATCAATTGAAAATTGTTATTCAAGACCTTATTGATTCCAATACTATATCTATGGAAGGTGACAATAACAATGTAAATAAATCTATTGCACCTCATAAAAAAAACTTGCAAATCCATACCAACACTTTACCCTCTCATTTGGCCAATACAATTGATCTTACTCAACCTTCTTCTTCTTCTTTCTTATCTATCTCCTATAATGATGATGATCAAGAACCCAACCCTGTGGTCAACCAAGTTGAGAAAGTTAAACCTAAACCTAAACCTCCATTTGAGATTTGCATTACCTTTGACCCTACTAAGGTAATTAAAGAACCTGATGGTCCTCTCTACATTATTTCCAAGGTTGTTGGCCTTTCTTCCCATGGTGTCCTTATTGATCTCACTTGCATGGTGAATGTGATAATTGAAGAACATATTTATACAAGATAATTTCAATGCGATTTCTATGATGAACTTGATGTTATGATCCAAACTTGTAATGGTTTCCTTTATCCTTCCCATGGTTCCATTTCATTTCCCATTGACATTGGTGGTAAAACTTTACATGTCACTTTTATACACTAAGTTTGCGCCTTTGTCTCAAGCTCTCTTGGTCTTGATAACTCAGTATAACATGGGAATCATCTCTAGGTTGTGGGACCTTTTCTAACTAAGATGAAACCTCCAGGTTCTAGGCTGGTTCCTCTTGGATAATCACCCTAATTTGCTTTTAGACATGAAAGTAAAACTTTTGGAGGGAAAGGGATAGAAGGAATGCTTGTAAGGGAAATGACTTGAAAGCAAACTACCTACTAGGTGATGCACCGAAACTAGGGTTTGGATCTCAGTATGTAGGAATGAAATCAATGAAAAGTTCAAGTCTAGTAGGTCTCAACTTACTGAATAGGCTTGCACAAGTGTTTCATAAGAGGGCCTGAGGATAAGGCACAAATCATGACCTACAAACAGACATTCACTTCTACAACTCGATGTAGGATTGAGACAAGACTGTTAAGGGGGCTGAGGTATACCCACAAGAACATCTAAATCAAATCAAACACAGTAACACACAAAATTGTAGAAAGCGAGAGGGATCAAGAACCCTAAAATAATGTTGAAAACATGCACACACTTTGATCCAATAAGAGATAATCCAAACAAGGAAGCATAGGGACATGAAGGATTGTCAAAAAATACCTCTGCAATATCTTGATCATCAATGGGAGGAATACAACTATATGAGCCAGAGGGTAGAAATGATACCACAGATGGACTTTAAGAAAAGGTGAATTTTATTCTACAAATTGTCCAACTCTTGAGCACTAAAGGCTCCAAAACAATATATACATACTCTTGCATGCAAGCAAGAGTAAAAAATTAACCCAACTAGGGTTACAGATCTATAATAATATCAAACCCTAAAGGTACACTATTGACCCATCATGAAAATCTCTGAGAACACCAGCCAACAGATCCAATCTTTCCTTTTGCATGTCGATCCTATACTGAGCCCCTCCTGCAAACACAACCTTGACCCATCTACCCACCTACAACTCCACCAAGTCATGAAGGCTTCAAATCTGATCTTATTTCCCTAGAAGAGGTACTACTTGAAAAGGTGGTGCCAACTCCTTTCATTACTTCTTGGCATAGGAACATGGCATAGTACCCTGCAACATCGACCAATGGTCACCTCCATCACCCTCTCAACCACAATCATCCTAAGAAATCAATTCTTGAGCTAACCGACGTTGTGCATGGCTAAAAGAATGCAAAACCCTCGCAGAGATATTCAAATTTGAACATTAACGGCTAGCAGATATATTTTAAAATGTGACCGTCGATGCGAAATCTTCCTGGTAGATGAACGACCATGATGCACCCTTTAAAACAGTCCAAAACCCTTTTCTGACAAGTCAACTACCACCACGGTAGTCAACAACCAATAAGAAATGAGCAAATCAACATCTCTGACAAGTCACTAGACCCACGTCCCTGAGAACACCATCGGACGGCTATCGCTATACTGCTGCGATAATGATCGAGCACTTTGGATCCCTGGTATAACAACAGCCATGAGATCTAACCGCACTTTACCCTCTTTAGAAACCCTTGACCCCACGGGCCCATTGACATCGGCCATGCGACATGTCAAACAACCAATCAAACTACACCATTTCAGATACACGTAGAAACCTTTAGACATCAGACCCACTGCTTGAGATACTGATCTAACGGTAGGCGTATGATCTCGTAGCCCTAGAATATTCCTTACACTTTTACGCTAGCCGCTGGATCCTTACCTCCTGAGACCCCTTTAACAATGGACCCATGACAAATCTCATCATTGCCATGTAGACCAACCAAATTTGAGCATGTCAGCATATAAGGACCCACCAAAGGAAGTTCTGACACCAACTAAGATTAGTGGTTGTTGTAAGATCTCAAGCCCTGACACAAACCCTTGAGAACACATGCTGGCCGTTGATCCTCTGCAGATGTCAGAGCTTCTGACTGCCGAAAGAGGCCCGACCCCACTGACATATGTCGAATCACTAGACCACCGATGAATCAAGAGCTGCCAAATAGGATGAGGTGACACCGGTCCCACTGACACATCACAACGCAGGAAGAAAAAGAAGATCGACGGCTGTCGCTATACCACTGATCGTAACACACGTGCATCTTTGGCTTGTGGAATGGTGAAGGCCGTCAGATCAAATTGACACTTAACCCTAGGGAAAAATATTTATGCGACGAGACTTAGGAAGAATTAAACCGCCAAACTTAGGGATTATTTTGCACACATGCAAATTGGGATGACTTAAGTTGCCGAAAAGGTAACATGAAAATATAACAAGGCTTAGGGTTTTGGATTTTTTGAACACCAACGGCTAGTTTTTAAACTATTCAACTGCAGACTAGGGAGTAAAATAAATTACAGAGGCCAGAGAACTAGGTATAAATTCATGAAATTTTTTGGGGTGCTAGACATGGTAAAAATAGAGGCTTGGGTATGGTTTTTAGCCAAATTTGAATGCATAGGGAAATTTGGGTAACATTTTGGCGATTTCTGCTGGATGTCAGCCTGCTAGACATGGAAAATAGTGACCTTGAACATCCATTGGGCATGGGGTCATTCTGAACACAAAACTCAAAATTCTCTCAGAGAGGCAGAACTGGAACTATGCTTAGAGCACTTCTTGAAAAGCAGGAAATTAAACTAGAAAGCAGGAAAGTATTTACAAAAGTTTATAGAGCGGGATTAACCTCAAAATAGGGCTTCAAGTGGAAACCATTGACTGGGATAGGCAAGGCATCTCCCTCCATATTTGATAGTTGAAAAGCATTGGAGCCCCTACATTCTGTGATTACAAATGGTCCACCCCAAAAGGAGTCAAACTTTGTGTGCCTGCCAGGTCTAGACCTGAATTCATCCCACTTGAGGACTATGTCTCCAACCTTGAAGTTTCTGACCCTGGCTCTTTTATCAAAGCTTCTCTTTGTTTGAACCTGATGGGACTCCATATCTTGCATTGAATTATCTCTGATTTCTTCTAATTCCATCAATTGAGCATGTCTGATTTGTAAGGGATCTTCTTCATCAAACAGGGCATACTAAGTAGCTAAGCCCAGAGCTAGTAATTCTGTTGAAATGGACAACTTAGCCTCTTTGCCATACACTAACACATAAGGAGAATTACCAATGATTTTCTTTGGGGTAATTCTATCTAACCACAAGGCAAATTTGAGCTTTGTGTGCCAATCTCTCTGATTGTCTTGAAGAGTCTTCTTGATTATCCTAATCAGATTCTTATTGGTGGATTCTGCCAAGCCATTGCCCTGAGGGTAATAATTTGAACCAGTATTCAGATAGATGCCATTCTTGATTGCTCATTCTGAGACTTTGAGGCCTGTGAATGCTAAGGCATTAGCTAAGATTATGGAATCTGGAATGCCAAACCTGTGGATTAAATCATCATAAAAGCTTAGGACAAAACTCTCATTAGCTTCTCTTAATGCAATTGCTTCTGTGCATCTGGTGAAGTAATCTGTTGCAGTAATTATCCATTTATGGCCTGCACTAGATGGAGGATTGATCATACCAATGAAGTCTATACCCCACTTCATGAAGGGCTGCTCTATTCTGATTGGTTGTAGGGGCAAGGT
The DNA here is from genome assembly GCA_027943335.1 of Chamaecyparis obtusa. Lineage (NCBI taxonomy): Eukaryota > Viridiplantae > Streptophyta > Pinopsida > Cupressales > Cupressaceae > Chamaecyparis > Chamaecyparis obtusa. Next base: position 308,776 of record BSBK01005083.1, read on the forward strand.
TGCAAGCCTTTCTTTTCTTGCAAACATGGCACACTTGATGCATTTTCTGACATAATCATGACTATCCTTAAAGATAGATGGCCAATAGTATCTAACCCTCATGATCTTAAAAGTAGTAGTCCTAGGAGAAAAGAGACCTCCAGAAGGTCCATCATGAAACTCAAATAGGACATCAGCTATCTTTTCTGAATCAATGCATCTTAAAAGGACACCACTGTGATCCTTTCTGAAAAGAACACCATCAATCAGCACAAAAGGGACAGATTGTAACCTATAATACCTTCTTTTTGCTGAATCTAGGCCTACAAGACATTGTCTTGTCTTCAAATAATTGATCATATTAGGCAACCAGCTTGTTGCCTTGGCTTGTTCTTCTGTAGAATGCACCACCAGAGATGCATCTGTTTGCTCTGATTTCTTTGAACTTTCATCCCCTGCCAAATGTTCACAAAGACCTCTTCCTCTAACCAGCTTGGTAGTTTGAATATCAATGTCATATTCCATCACCTTGGTGATCCAACCAACTCTTTTCTCATTTAGGTCCCTAGAAAGTAAAAACTGTTTGACACTTGGATGAGTAACTTTTAAATGTACCTTGTTGTGAGTCAATAGATATCTAAACTTTTTAAGGTTCTTCACCACAACAAGCACATGTTTTTCTACAAAAGAGTATCTCTATTCATATTCTTCTAAACATTTGCTAAAGAAAGCAATAGGCTGCTCCAATCCATCTGAATTTTCTTGAGTCAACATTGCAGATATGGCATCATGACCTCCATAAGCATAAAGGATGAAGTCCTTATTGAAATTTGGGTTTAGGAGAGGAGGGGGTTTTGTTAGGGCCTCTTTGATAGCCTAGAAATTGACTTTCCCTTCCTTGGTCCAACTAAAAGCTGAACTCTTCTTTAACATGGCTGTTAAGGGCTTGAGTAAATTTGCAATGTTAGGAAAGAACCTCCTAACAAAGTTAATCTTTCCTATGAAAGATTGGAGACTTTTCTTATGATGTGGTAGGGGTAGCTCTAGGATAGTTGCAATTCTCTTAGGATCCACTATAATTCCCTCTTTGGATACTACATATCCCAACAACTTTCCTTCATGAACTGCAAACACACATTTCTTGGGATTAAGAGATATCCCAAACTCTCTACACCTTTCAAAAATATTTCTTAAATGCTTGATATGATCTACTGCATGCTTTGAATAGATAGTTATATCATCCAAGTAGACCAACACAAACTTTTACATTGGGCTCTTAAAGGCCATATCCATTGCCTTTTGAAATGTAGCACCTGCATTTGACAAACCAAAGGGCATCTTTTGATAAGCCATGGTTGCCCACTTGGTTGTAAATGTAGTCTTATATTGATCCTCTTCATTTACCAAGATCTGATTGTATCCTGAATAGCCATCCAACAATGAAAATCTCTCGGATCTAGAGACACATTGTAAGATTTGTTCCATAGAGGGTAGTGGATGGCGGTCCTTTAATGAGGCCCTGTTAAGATCCCTGAAGTCAACACATAACCTCAGTTCCCCATTCTTCTTCCTGACAAGAACTAGGTTGGAAACCCAACTAGTATGCTTAATGGGGTAGATGATACCACTTTCTATCAATTTGAGCACTTCTTTATGCATAAGTGGCTCAAGCTTAGGATTAACAGGCCTTTGCTTCTGCCTTACTGGTTTGGCATTAGGTTCTAATTCAATAGTGTGCTGAGCAAGGGAAGGATCAAAACCTTTGAGATCCTCATATTGCCATGCAAAAACATCACTGAATTCTTTGAATAACTGAGTGTAAGCTTGCTTTTCCAATTCAGTGTTTACCTTTCTAAATTGTAAGCTCTTACCTGGTTCCAACTCTAGTTCAACACAATGTTCTTGTTGAACTACTAGGCCAGCTTTGCTTTTCTTGACTTCATCATCCTTGTTGAAGACAACCTCCAAAGTAACAAGACCTCTAGGCATCTTATTAGACTTGAGTTGTATCACTTGATCACCATAGTTTTGAGATAGCCTATCTTGATTGCACTCTGAAAAAACATCTTCTTCAAACAAGAATTGCAGAATTTGTTCATCATTGTCAAACACCTACCAATTAACATCATTATCAAGAATAGAGGGTCTGAAAATCACTTTGATATGCTATTGATCCATTTCTTTTGAAATGCTATTTGGGATATCATATTGGGATTCAACAACAACTAATCTATCTACATTTTGATTTAACTTTCTAGGGATGGCAACAATATTGAAAGCATGGAAATCTTCAATTGCATCCCAAACTCTATGCTTGTATGCTTTCATGGTGTCATTCTTGGTTGCACTTATCCCTCTCACTTGGCTAAAAACTAACTCATTGTCACCATAAACTTTTAAGGCCTTAAGCCCTCTTTTTCTAGCCCATTCTAGTCCATTGACTAGACTTTCATACTCTGCAGTGTTGCTAGTGTAGGAGAAACTGAATCTAAAGGTAGTATAATACCTTTCTCCTTTTGGGGACACTATCATAGCACCACCACCAGAACCATGTCTACTTCTAGCCCCATCAAAAAATAGTTCCCAAACCTGATTGCTCTAATCTTCTGAATCAGTATCCTTTTTGAGAAGGCTTAGCTCTATAGTATCACTTTCTTGTATTAAATAACTTCCCAAACCAAAATCCCAAATCAGATTTTATTGGGCCTTTGAAGCTCTTTCATCTAGAAAAATATCAAGGATACTTTCTATCTTTGTGTTTGCTTCACTAATGGCTTGGAAGTCACTGCTATCAAATATAGGATAGTTCACATTGATGGTGTTGGATACATATGGCTCTATATGGTGTGCTGCTAATGGTTCTAATTTAATGGTGACCTTGGTACCATACCTTGTATGAAATAACATGTGAGACCAATCAAAAGATAGATAACCTCCTATCTTGGCTGTAAACTCCCTTGAAAGACATATAGCAAATAATGCAGGGAGATCTATGATATATATATCAAGGAGGATTGAGAAATTAGGACTAGCATGCAGGATTAGACTGGTATCCTTAGCCACACCTATAGTATTGATTGAGGATCCATCAAGTTGGGTAACCTTCTTTTGGAAGGGCTCATATTTTAGTCCTAACTGGTCAGCTACTTTCTTGGGCATTACAGTGCTAGTAGCTCCACTATCTACCATACAATTATGTACTAAAGATTTTCCAATGATTAAAGATACATAAAAGGGAGGTGGTTTTGAGTTCCCACCTTGTGTAGTATTAGCCTTGGAGTTGCTACTTGGAGCCTCCTTTTCTTGATCAGTGTTAACCAACACTGGCTTTGCATGTTCTTTTATAGGTTGAGGAGTTGCTACCTCTGTCATGGCCTTCTTCAAGATTTCAGGATATCTTGGAAGAGCCAAAGAGTCCCACATGGACATGGTGACATTCACCTTCTTCATGTTGTCTACAATATTATAAGGTGTCAAAGTGTGTACTCTTTGTTGTATCTTTGGCATGATGGGCTCTACCTCTTTGGAATGCTGGCCTTCTTTGCTTGTAATGACAGGAGTCTCCTTAGGTGTGATGGGAGTAGCTTGTTGTAGTGGCTCTACAAATGTAGTGGCCTTGGCATTGGAATCTATTCTCTCCATGTCTTGAGCTCTTCTTTTTGCTCTTGTAAAGGCAACAAAAGCAACCTCATCATTGACTCCATTGAAGCCTGGTTGCTCCCAATTGAAAAGGGCAGTCTCATTCTCTTGTGATTCTTGTTGAGGCACTGACCCACTGGATGAAACCTCTGATTGAGCTTGTGAGGCATTTTGAACCATTAGAGCTTGGTTCATCCACCCATTTAAACATGTAGCTTGATTATGAGGCTGATTACAAGGAAAACACCTTTCATTCTCCATTGCCATATTATTTTGACTAGGAGCTACATCCCTCACTGGATTTGCAGAGTTTAGAGGTGCACGATTATATGGTTGGAATGGTCTCTAATTAAAACTTTGTCTTTGTCCTTGATAGCCTCCTTGGTATGGTGGCCTATTTTGTTGATAAGGCTGTCCTTGATTTTGATATGGCTAATTAGGACCTTGGCCTTGTGTCTGAAATGGTGGTCTGATTCCTTGACCTTGCTTCTTTAGATTGGTGACCTCCTTAGTCAAGGTCTGCAACAAGTTGGTCATTTCTTGCCGACTGCTTTGTTGGCTATTCTTTATCTCTTGCAGCTCTTGAGAGAAGCTTGTTGTTAACTCTTGGCCACTAGTACTAGCTTGAGGTGCCAAAATGGTGGGAATATGGGTAAATGGGGGTACTTGGGCAGGTGCAATGGGTTGAAGGCTAGGAAAAAAGGGCATTGGAGGCCTTCTAGCAATCATGCCTGCTTGGATTAAACAGTTTTCAGCCCTGACAGCTATGTCAAAAGCCTGAGGTAGAGAAGTACCATCCATAGACTGGATCATGATAGAAATTTGACCATTTAGGCTTTGTAAATAGTAAAGTAAAGCATGGTCAGCTGATGGTCTCACTGAAACTGGGATTCTATTCCATGTTTTAAGGAATCTACTATTATAATCTATCATTTGCTCTTGAGGGTCTCTCTTAATAGTTGTTAACTGCTCAACTAGAGACAAATTATCTAATTTGTCCTCAAAATGCTTACTTAATGCATCCCCTAACTCATCCCAAGAAGTAATAGAACCAACAGTTAGAGTTCTAAACCATTCTAGAGCCTTACCTTTTAGAGAGGCTGCTAATAACTTTGTGGCCACATCCTCTTGAGTAATGTTGTGTATGCTGCATATGGTGGTCACATCTCTTATGTGCTCAAAAGCAGTTGTCTACCCTTCACCTGTGAAATTAGGTATACTCTTAAGTGCCACCAAAGGCACACCATGATGTTGAGCAAAGGTCAATGGGCTGCCTTGGTTGAATGGTGCAAAAGCAAATTGTCTTGCCATTGTAGGTGCTGTAATCTAAAGATTGACAACTATATGAGCTGTATTTGTTGCTGGATTCGAATCTTCTTCTAGATCTCTGGTTAGAGATTTGCCTCTTCTTCTGGGATGAATGGGAAAAGGTCTCCTTTCTAAAGTATTAGGAGGTGTAGATTGAACTCTCCTTGTAGGGGATGTTCTTTGAGTTGACCTGCCTCTTCTGTGACTTCCTTTTGAGGGCAACTCTGAAAACTGGGTAGGTTTTGAGCTTCTAGTCTCAATCTTTCTCATAAAACTTTGAACGAGGTGGCCTCTGATCTTTGAACAGTGGAGTCGCCAGATATACTTGATAGAATGACTTCTAAAAGCTTGCACTATGCAATCTGCATATTAGAGATAGCATATCTTTGAATTTGAATAACTTCTAGTCCCACCGGGCGTGCCAGAATTGTTATACACTAAGTTTGCACCTTTTTCTCAAGCTCTCTTGGTCTTGATAACTTAGTATAACATGGGAATCATCTCTAGGTTGTGGGGCCTTTGCTAACTAAGATGAAACCTCCAGGTTCTAGGCTGGTTCCTCTTGGATAATCACCCTAATTTGCTTTTAGACATGAAAGTAAAACTTTTGGAGGGAAAGGGATAGAAGGAATGCTTGTAAGGGAAATGACTTGAAAGAAAACTACCTACTGGGTGATGCACTGAAACTAGGGTTTGGATCTCAGTATGTAGGAATGAAATCAATGAAAAGTTCAAGTCTAGTAGGTCACAACTTACTAAATAGGCTTGCATAAGTGTTTCATAAGAGGGCTTGAGGATAAGGCACAACTCATGACCTACAAATAGACATTCACTTGTACAACTCGGTGTAGGATTGAGACAAGATTGTTAAGGGGGCTGAGGTATACCCACAAGAACATCTAAATCAAATCAAACATAGTAACACACAAAATTGCAGAAAGTAAGAGGGATCAGGAACCCTAAAATAACATTGAAAACATGCACACACTTTGATCCAATAAGAGATAATCCAAAAAAGGAAGCATAGGGACATGAAGGATTGTCACAAAATACCTTTGCAATATCTTGATCATCAATGGGAGGAATACAACTGTATGAGCTAGAGGGTAGAAATGATACCACAAATGGCCTTTAAGAAAAGGTGAATTTTCTTCTACAAATTGTCCAACTCTTGAGCACTAAAGGCTCCAAAAAAATATATACATACTCTTGCACATAGGAAAGAGTCAAAAATTAACCCAACTAGGGTTACAGATCTACAATAATATCAAACCCTAAAGGTACACTGCTGACCCATCATGAAAATCTCTGAGAACACCAGCCAACAGATCTAATCTTTCCTTTTGCATGTTGATCCTATACTAAGCCCCTCCTGAAAACACAAAAACCTTGACCCATCTACCCACCTGCAACTCCACCAAGCCATGAAGGCTTCAAATCTGATCTTATTTCCCTAGAAGAGGTACTACTTGAAAAGGTGGTGCCAACTCCTTTCATTACTTCTTGGCACGTGAACACAGCACAGTGCCCTGCAACATTGACCAATGGTCACCTCCATCACCCTCTCAACCACAACCATCCTAAGAAATCAATTCCTGAGCTAACCGATGTTGTGCATGGCTGAAAGAATGCAAAACCCTAGCAAAACCCTCGCAGAGATATTCAAATTTGAACATTAACGGCTAGCAAATATATTTTAAAATGTGACCGTTGATGTGAAATATTCCCGACAGATGAACGACTGTGATGCACCCTTTAAAATAGTCCAAAACCCTTTTCTGACAAGTCAACCACCACCGTGGCAGTCAGCAACCAATAAGAAATGGGCAAATCAGCATCTCTGACAAGTCACTGGAGCCACGTCCCTAAGAACACCATCGGACGGCTATCGCTATACCGTTGTGATAACAATCAAGCACTTTGGATGCCTAGTATAATGACAGTTGCGAGATCTAACCACACTTTACCCTCTTTAGAAACCCCTGACCCCACGGGCCCACTAACATCGACGACGCGACACGTCAAACAACCAATCAAACTGTGCCATTTTAGATACACATAGCAACCTTCTAACATCAGACCCACTGCTTGAGATACCGATCTAACGGCGGGCGTATGATCTTGTAGCCCCAAAATATTCCTTACGCTTTTACGCCAGCCACTAGATCCTTACCTCCTGAGACCCCTCTGACAACAGACCCATGACAAATCTCATCATCGCCATGCAAACCAACCAAATTTGAGCATGTCAGCATATAAGGACCCACCGAAGGAAGTTTTCACACCAACTAAGATTGGCGGTTGTCGTAAGATCTCAAGCCCTGACACAAACCCTTGAGAACACACGCCAGCTGTCGATCCTCTGCAGATGTCAGAGCTTTTGACTGCCAAAAGAGGCCTGACCCCACTGACATATGCTGAATCACTAGACCGTCGATGAATTAGGAGCTACCAAATAGGATGAGGTGACACTGGTCCCACTGACACATCACATCGCAGGAAGAAAAACAAGATCGACGGCTGTCGCTATACCGCCGATCGTAACACATGCGCATCTTTGGCTTGTGGAATGGCGAAGGCTATCAGATCAAATCGACACTTAACCCTAGGGAAAAATATTTATGCACCGAGACTTAGGAAGAATTAAACCGCTGAACTTAGGGATTATTTTGTGCACATGCAAATTGGGATGACTTAAGTTGCTAAAAAGGTAACATGAAAATATAACAAGGCTTAGGGTTTTGGATTTTTTGAACACCAATGACTAGTTTTTAAACTATTCAACTACAGACCAGGGAGTAAAATAAATTGCAGAGGCCAGAGAACCAGGTATAAATTCATGAAATTTTTTGGGGTGCTAGACATGGTAAAAATAGAGGCCTGGGTATGATTTTCAGCCAAATTTGAATGCATAGGGAAATTTGGGTAACAGTCACATTCATTGTCATCCCAAATTCTAATCAATTTCAAGTCAAACTTGGTCTTCCTTGGCTTACCTCCATGAAAGTTGTGACTTCTCCTATTCATAAATGTCTTAAATTTCCTCATAATGGAGAAGTCATGACTATTAACCATAATTTTTATCAGCCTTCAGTACCTCAAGACTCAGTGAACCTTTATTTATTTTGGGCTTGTGTGCCTCAACCAACTCAAACTTGTCCTGACCATCTCTTTTGTTCATACCAAGCCTATAAGGTCCAAAAGACTTATGAACTTAGCAAACATAAGGATGTTCCATCTCTATTCCATAGATGTGTAATTCTTCCTACATCATTTACACCTCCTATATATGCTTATGATCCACCTCTTATTTTTGACACATATCCTCCTCTAGTCATCTCTCAACCTAGTGCAGTTCCTTTTTTTCTTCATCCTAAAGAAGAAAAGGACCCGATGTTGATTGATCCTATTCCAAACCAAATGCAATAGTCATGCTCATGACCCCCTTTGCAAGCGTCATGATAGAGTCCATCAACATGCTTCTCAAAACATTGCTTCACCTTATACACATCCTCATGCTTCACTTCACTTAGATCAATCGATTCTTGAGCCAATGGAGGAAGTGAAAATAAAAAAGATCAAAATGAAAAAAACATGACAATATTATTTCTATCTTACATTCTATTACAATTAGTTTGGATGAAGAAGATACTCTTGATGATGATGTTTTTGATGCTAACAATTATATTCATGCTAGTGATTCTTATGACTACGAGACTATTGATATTGATGATGATTTACTAGCTATGCTTTCACAATAGTTATCTACCACTCCTAGTGACAAGCATAGTGAGCTATCTTCACAGTATGGTCCTTTTTTGGAACTGGCTATTGTTCCATTTGACATTCTTGATGTTTCTCCCTTGCAAGTTTTCCACCTTCCCTATACACTATGGACTGAGATAGGGGGAAAGTGATGAGATTGACTAGCTCTTCTTGTGCAGTGGATTCTATGTGTTTATCTTTTGTAATGTGCTTCCCCCATGATGTTCTTCTTGTTATCTATTTTATTTAGATTTATTTAAATGGCTCTTGTTGCTCTGTTGGCACAAGGTGAATAAGGAATCACAATGTCATAAACATTCTTCTACTTGTATCTTACTTCTTCTTTATGTCATTACATACTATTTTGTGCATGTGCTACTATTCATAAATGTTCCTCTGTGTTATTTTCTTGGGATGATACAAAATGGTAGCTACCTATTCTTTTTGGTCTCTGTGATGTTGGTCTAGAAAGACTCTTCTTCATAACTCATACATGGTTTTCTTCCATTGCTCTTGTAGTTCTATTGCCTTTGGGGGATGATGACATTTTATTTTGACATAATATTTCACATATTATCATATGATCATACTAACCTTAGATTCGGTATCTCCCTTTGTGCTCTCTTTTTATATGTGCTCATTTCCCTTGATTTGTCCTTTCTTGGGGGCATTTCATAGTGGAAATGTTTCTTGTGGATGCATGTATGCTTCTTTAAATCCATTTCTCATATTAAGGCATTTGCAATCACTTTAACATGGGGGCATAAACTCTACTCTATATTTCACATTTTGCACATACACATTTGGTTCTTTGACTAATCACATTTTATATCCCTTATTGGATACACTTTCCTTAAGGACAAATCGTCCTCTTTTTGATCCCTAAGGAAGCTTACCTTCCATTAGGTTAGATCATTCTTCTGGGTCCCTTATTGGATACTCTTTCCTTAAGGACATATCTTTATTCTCTTTTCAATCCCTAGGGAAGCTTGCATTCTCTTACGATAGATCATTCTTTTCTAAATCCCTTACTAGATACACTTTCCTTAAGAAAAAGTCCTTAGTGGATTAAACTAGTATGAAAAATTCTAGAACTATCAATACCATCTTTTGTGGTGCTTTGTTTGTGTGGTTCATAATAAGACAAATAATCTTACTAGGCTAGGTAATCTCTCTCTCTCTCTCTCTCTCTCTAAAGTTTGTATCATGCTCCCACATAATCTTAAGAAAAATTATGTGCATTGGATATACTTTACCATGAACATGAGTTTGTATCATTCTCCCACTAAAGTGGGGGCTAAATGTACCATCCTAAAAAGTTAGCAACTAGAGGCTCTAGGACCTTTTAGACCCCATTTTAGTGATTTCTAGGTTCAAATGTCCTTTACGTTTGATTCTCACAACATTGATTTTCTTCCCCCATAATTTATCACACTACCCTAGACCTAGGAAAACTTCAAAAACATTTTCTGGACAAGGCCTTCTAGGTCAGCCTTGTCCTAGAGCATTGAAACTTAGTGGGCTTCGAGCCTTTTGCGAGAGTGTTTCTTCCAGATCTTTACTTGAGGTTGACCCAAAAATATTGAGTCCCAAAATGAGTATAAAAGGACATCAAAGCATCTCTTTTTGAAATCCATTATTATTCATTATTTTGCAATCCATGATTATGCAAGCAATCCATTATTATGTATCTATTGGTGATTTCAAGAGCATGTGAAATCAAGCTTATTGAAGTTGCGGACTCAAGATTTGAAGGAAAGAATCCAATTCAAGGTCTTAAAGTCTCCATTTCTTCAAGACCCATTTAAGAAAAGGCAATCTTCTCTAATTGATGCAAGCTTCTCTCCCATGGTGGACAAGTAGAGGAATTCTCAAGCAAGAAATAGGATCCACACATCCACTCTTCTTTTCTCTCCTTCTCCATTGATGCTATCAAGAATATTAACATTATTAATCTAGGATTGGTGATCATAGATCTTTACATTGGTGAATACATCCTTGATTCTACATTCAAGATCTACATACAAGCATCTTTGTGGGTTTATCAGATCCTAACATCTATCCATGAGGGTTTCTCATACAAGGTGAATACTTACATTTATCTTGTTTACAATACTTTCCTTATGCAATTTCTATTTCATTTAAATGCTAATTCCTATATAGGGGCTTGACCAAGACAAGACCCTTTCCACAACATTTTACCCTTTTATTTTTGTATGTAGGTGTAGTTTTAGGAGTTTTGGAGCCAGATTCAGGAATATTAGAACCATTCATAGGTCCTCTACAATTTCCACCAGATTTGGAGTTGAAAGGAAAATGCTACAAATTTTACCCTTGTCCTAGACAAGGCTATCCAAGTCATCCTTGTCCTCTAGTTCTAAGATTTTCATAGAGTCTACTTACATGTGTCAGAAGCCTAGATAAAAAACCTTCCCTAGTTTTGATACCGCTACGATAATCAAACTTAGATCTAAAGGCCACTTTCTTCAAGGTAAGTCTATTTCTCCAATTTTATCCTTGTGCTTACTTGTTATACACCAGATATGATATCATCACCTAGTTAGTTATCCTTTCCTTTATTATGGAAATAATTTCCTTTCATAGCATTTTCACATATCACATCATCCTATAACATTCATATTTACACACTAAGGGAAAGGTGAATCCCAATTCCCCACTCTTACTTGGATCTTGCATTAGCACCCCTTCATCCTTTTTGGGTTGTGCTAATCTGATTTGTTTGAGGGTGAACCTTTGGGAGAACATTTTTCCCAATGCATAATATAATTTGGTGACTGATCCACATTCCTAGCATTACTAATTACTCACAATTTTCTACTGTACACTTGTTATTAATTATACCTTGACCTCTTTCATCTTTTTTCTTTGAATACATCTTCCTTTTCTCAATTAGGAGGTTAACTCCTTTTATGAACTATTATTTTCTAAATGATTTTCAATTTCAATATTCATTACATCTTTAACTATATTATGTGTATTGAATGCACCACAAGGCTAAGAGGGGGTATGAATTAGTCTTGAACAAAATTAAACCTTTTCTATCACAAACACTTATCAATTATCTTTATCCAAGTGATCATTGTATACACCTAAAAATGGTCACCTAGACTATTAGCCCCTTTTGCTAAATCATCAATTACTTATTCTTGATCAAATCCTAGCTTTATCATTTATTCGATTATTTTCTATGGGTTAACCATCTTATCCTAAGTCTTTATTTATTAAAAGGAATATTTCCTCCCCTTTTAATAAATAAAAAGCCCCCACTTTTCCTCTTATCCTAAGTTGCACAAATAAAGCATTATTCTTATTTTATAAAAAGGGAAAAAGCACTTTTTGTCTCATGTGGACACAAAAGTCAACTCCTATTTTCCTATTGGAGGATACTTGTGCACATGGATTGCTCCTCTTTCAAGCTCCACCGTTGATTAAATCTTTTGCCTCTTAATCTCCATGGTCCATTTCTCCTCATTTCCTATAAAAGAAGAGCTCTCTTCCTCATTTGGACACACAATTTTTATGTTATTGTTATGCTACAGGTTTTCTAGGTCATCTTGGAGCTTTTGGAGATATTTTTGCATCTAGGGTTTGAAGATTTGGAGCATTGTTGGCATTCATCTTGGATCTTCATCAACACTCTATCTTCTTGTCTTTATTCTTGCATCATCATGGCTTTCTTGCTTCATAGTTAGATTTCATTTCTTGCATAGTAGCTTCATTTTCATGGCATTCTTAGTTTAGATTTCCTTTATGCTTTAGATTAATTCATCTAGTTTAACTAGGAGGCTTTGTAATACTTGCATCTTTCATTTCCATAGTTTAGCTTGCATTTCCATTCTTAAACTAGCTTGCATTGCATTTCATTCTTGATTCTTGGGGATATTGGCATTCTTGCCCTTGTCTCCATTGAATCTCCCATTGCATGGTTTACTAGCAAGGTTATTGGCTAAATAGCTCTAGCTGAGAGCATTCTTAAAACCCTTGCACTCCATGCCTAGGGAGCTATGGATCGATTTGTGAGGGCTCATTCTTGAGTTTCTTTGCATGTAATGATCCATAGAAGTGTGACACAATTATAGCACACATTTTTGGCGCCCACCGTGGGGCAGAGTAGATAGACTTTGTCCTTCTTTTTCTGCATTTTCGTCATTTTCCGTCAATTTTTCGGCAAGTTTTTAGCGTAATTTTTGTTCTCTGGTTTTTTGTCTCAGAATATCGCGCGATACTTCTCAGGTATATCGCGCGATATACCTTACTATACGCGTGCGATACTTCGCGCCAGAGAAGAATCGCACAGTAGTATTGAGGTATATCGCCTGGTCTCGGGCGAAGTATCGCCTGGTGTCGGGCGAAATATCGCGCGGACTGAGAAGTATCGCCTGGTGTCGGGCGAAGTATCGCGCGATACTGTGTCTGAACCTGGCAGTGAGCTATTTTTAGGCTATTTTATCTATCTTGCAAGTTTCGGGTTGTTAGCTATCTTTTTGAAATTTTCTGAAATTTCCAGCGTTTTCAAATCCGTGCCACTCTGGAAAATGGGTGCCTATTTTTTTTTGAAATTTTGCAAATGGTATCAAAATTTTAAGTGTGATATATCGTTGGAAAGGTCTTTCCGAGCCCAATCCAACCATGATGGTTTCATTTTCAGATTTTATCATTTGATCAAGTATTTTTGCAGATTATCAGATTTTTCATGTGCTAACCATTGTGGGTCTAACAAGTTGTGGTTGTAGGTGCACTTGCTTGAGATATTTTGCCAAAAGAACGCATGTCAAAGAGGGCTACTAATGGTTTTTGTAGGGCTGCCCTAAGCATAAAAACTAAATCAAGTGCTTGTTTAATTGCTTTTTTTTATTAAGTGCGACATATACTAGTTGTTTCATTTCATAGGCACTTAATACTTTGTGAAAGGAATCTTGGGGTGGTAGGAGAAGTATGCTCTTCACCTTTAGGTGAATCAGAAAATCTTGACCCATCTTGAGGTTTTGGAAGCAAAGGGGTAATTGGATCTTGTTTGGTGTGTTTGGGAGAGATTTTTGAGATAGGGGAGTATGCTCTTCACCCTTGTGGTGAATCAAAAACCTTGAACCTCAAGAATTAATCCACTCTTTGTTTAGCTTAGGATCCTTTAGCAGGCCTGCTCTTGAGCAATCAAGAGGAACGACCCAAGTGGGGACAACCTTGTCATCATTTTCCTTGGTGGCGAGTGATTCCAACTCACTATAATCTCAAGGCTATCGAGGACACAAAACCTTGGTAGACATAACACTTGTCTTCGCTTGATGTTAGTAGCTCATGGGATTGCGACCATGGGGAAAGCATTGAGCAAGAATGCTTAAGGTACTCTTGAGGCCGCGAGGTCCTAGTCCTTTATGAGGAGCAAGAGGGGTGTTATGAACGGAAACCCTTACTATGAACCATTAGATAGAGGCCACCCTATTTTAGCCGCTTAGCTTCTTGGTGCAAGGATTGATCCAAGTGGACTTACCCGGATCACCCCAAGATACTCACCATATGTGTTCCTTTGGTTGTGTCTTTGACACTTCCATGACAACGCCAATATCTCTTGTGGGCAACCACTTGGTGTGAGGCAAGGGAGCATCAAGTTGTGGGCCACGTTGCTAAGTAATGAGCCTTGTCCTTCTAGGTAGTAATTGCTTGAATTGTCTTCGATTGTGCTATGCCCGTGTAAACGTTCTCAACATTCAAACAAACGGTAGCATTCATAAGGTTTTCTATTTTGATATCACAAGTGCTTGTCTTGGCAAGGTTGCTTTTGCCCTTGTTTCAAGTGTTCTATGACATGTTTGATCACCTACTGTTTGCAAACTTGTCTTTTATCTGCTGTTACTGCTTGTCAAACTGAAAAATTGCACTATCCAATCTTTGAACTTGATCAAAACACTTCAAAACTGAGATTTTTATGTTCATTGGTCAAGAGTCACACTGTTTGCCTAGGAACTATCACACAAAGTTATTTTGCTATCTCACTACTGCTTGCAATCTGAAGTTGATTTGTGTCACTTCCAGTCATCCTTGGTCAGTCCAGGTCAGATCTTAGAGGTTATTACATGTTGCTCAATATTCAAATGGACTTCAATGGTATCAATTTGCACAAAATGACTCTTGGTCTTCTTTTTTCCACATCTCCCATATCTTCCTAGTCTTCCATTTCTCTTCTTCCTTCATGCTTCTTTCTCTTCTTCCTATCCTCTTCATGTCTTCTTGATCCTTTTCCTCTTATTATCTAGTCTGCCTTCTTCTATTTCATCTCTTCTATTCATTTCTTTCATGCTTGATTCCTCCTCTTCTAGAATCATGAATTTCAACTATCTTGCTATAGAACCTCTCTTGAGAAGGGATGATCTCGAACTCATTGCTCAATTCGAACAGTATTATTTTTCCAAGCATCCCGCAAGTCATCAACTTAAGACAAGAGTAAACAAAAAGATGTTTGAGTCTGACGCCTTTGCTAGGATTATAGACATGATTCTCTCACAATCTCCTTCTTCCAAACACTCTTTTTCTTCTAGGTCTTCTCATCATTCTTCATCTTCCACATCCTACCATGCCTTTTCCAAACATCGTTATCCTTCTTCATCTTACCATGACTCTTCTCAACATCATTCAAATTCTTCCTTAGCTGAGTTTTCTTCTTCCACTATGTCTTCATTTTCTCCTTCTTTAAGATCTTGTTCTTCTTCTACTTCCCCCAAGAGTCTTGCTTTTCTTCATGAGCCATACCATAATGAGCAACATGACAATCCTTGTAATACCTTTGATGACTATGATGATGGACAATGTAGTGATACTTATGACACCTCTACTCCTCAGAGTCCTCGCAGACTCATGCTTACTGAAAATGGGTCATCCTATTGGATAGATTGTGATGGTGATCCATATGATTCTGATTTTGAAAGAGAGTTTAGTGATGTTTGTAGACAATACCTTGATGATAATCCATCTACTACTGCTGAGGACTATAAAATACAACGCGCTGATTATAAACGTTACTACTATGAGCATTTCTTCTCTAAGAATTCCACTGCTAAAAATCAAAATTGTACTTCTGAGCAAGATCATATTAATGTTGAACCTTTATCTTGTGATGGTCCCCTTCCATCCCCTACTTCCTCCAATACTCATACATCTCCTAAAGCTTCTGAGTCTTCCAAATCTTTCACAAATCTTTCACCCAACAAAGATCCTAATGCTTTTCATGCAGTTCCCTATAGTTATCCTCAAGAGCTACCTCTTCAAGAAACTCAAGCTAACCTTCACTTGGCTGAAAATAATTTCAATAATGCTAAACCTAAAGAGCCTAAGCCTTTATGCACTACAATGCCTACTTCAGCTAGTCCTTCACTATCTATTCCAAAGTCTTCCATACAATTTCAAAATGCTTCCTTGTCCTTAGAAGTGGCTTCATGTCAAGAGGACTCTAAAAATGATACAGAAAAGAATATAAAGAAAGATCAAGATCAAGAACCATCCATGTCATCCAATTATTTTCATGATGTCTCTGATCCATTTCATGGTTCTTTTGATCCTCTATGCTCTTCTACATTCATTCCACCATGTCTTAAGTCTTCTCCTACGCAAGATCAAGCTACCACTTGCACTATTGAGCTTGTTGATAATCAAAATAACCTTACTACGCTTGCACTTTCCAAAGATGATACTTCCATTAAGGTTATTAAAAATGGTGCCGTTACTTCTGATGTTAAGCTTATTGAAAATCAAGAGAAAAATTCTACGCTTATGCTATCCAAAGATCCTTGTCAAGATCAAAGTCTTCCATCTTCTTGTTCTACCACT
The DNA here is from genome assembly GCA_027943335.1 of Chamaecyparis obtusa. Lineage (NCBI taxonomy): Eukaryota > Viridiplantae > Streptophyta > Pinopsida > Cupressales > Cupressaceae > Chamaecyparis > Chamaecyparis obtusa. The sequence goes on from BSBK01005083.1 coordinate 325,306, forward strand.
CCATGTTCGCTTCCATTTTCTACTCTTCCTAAGTCTTTGCAAGCTTTGAACGATTCTATCAATGAATTTGCTCCTATTAAAGATGTTCATGATCCTATTGCAAATCCTAATGCTCACTCTAAAGATGCTGATGTCCTTGGTTGTCATATAGATGCTGATGAAATTATTGATTATCCTTTTGCATCTTCCACTTCCATCCTTGGACCTCTTCCACTGCTAAAGGCTTCACGCCTTCCTTCCATCTTGGGTCCTTATGTCCCTTCACTTTCCCCTCCTAACTCTCCTAATTCATCATCCATTTTGGGTCCTTACGTCCCTCCATCTCCTATCTTTCCTCAAGATCAACATAGATGCATATCCTTGAATCCTTTTCATCCACTCACCCATCTAAACCAGTCATATCTTCCTCCTTCTTCCACAAGTCCCAAGTCTTTTGGAAGTAACTTGAATGTTCAATACCAGAAAAAGAAGCAATGCAAGAATCCATCAAAAAAAGATCACCATGTCTCCTCTAATCGACATGGGCACATAAAGTCAAAAGAGATATCTAAGAAGAAAACTACAAGACAAGTATGGGTTCCAAAATCCATCATTACAGATATTCTCTCTAAATCATCAAAAAGAAATAAAAAGCCTAAGGCTATATGGATTCCAAAATCTCTCTTGAAAGAGTCTTATGTTGAACAAAAAGTGAAGTTGACATTCAAGCTTCCAAAGGCTTCCACTTCATCTTCTTCCAAAAATGATATTTCATTCCATGTGCCTGAACCGCAACCTCTACTAAACATTCACCATATTCCTTCACGTATTCCTTCATTCAAGTTTCCTCCATCCTCTCACCACCCTCCAAGGTGTGCATCGATGTTGATCTTGCCTTCCTTCCCATCTACCCTTTCACAATCTTTCCATTCATTATCCTTCTACCTTCTATCCTTTTTCCTCATTTGCCTATTCCTCATATCTTCCAACCTCACTCGCTTTACATAAAGCCTTATCCTCCATTTTTCTCTTCCATCTTCCTTTCCCTATCAGCATCTTTGAGCATATCATTTTGAATCCTTGGCATGTCAGGGTTTATCCTTTCAAGGAGTACTATCTAAAAAGCTTGCCTTCTTCCAAAAATAGAAAAAAAGAAAAAAAAAAAGAATGAAAAAATTGAAAATGTGCCATGGTGAAAACCTGGAAACAGGCGCCTTGGTAGCAAAAGTAAAGAGAAATAAATTCATCCTATGGTGAAAACCACTCCCTTGTGGCACCTTGGATAAGTACCATGATGAAAACCTGGAAATCAGGCATCATGCGTAGTTCTTCTACATGTTTCATCCATTCCATCTTCTCTTGTTGATCTTGGTAATGTTCAGCTATACACGAATATTTGGCTATCTTGTGAGCTATCTTACGATGATCTTGCTTTCATTCCATTCATATTCATTCCTTCATTTTTCTCCATTCATTCTAGCCTTTCTTTATCCTTTTCCCCTTTGGTCTTGATCTAATAAAAAAGAGTAAAAAAATGATGCTATGAAGCCTCTTGACATGTCTACTCCTTTGGAATGCATCCTTTTCTTCTTTTGCAGTGCGCTTTCATGACTTATCCTATGCTGGCATTTCACTGCTTGTTCAATGCGCTTTACATGATAATTTTTCCCTAGCTTGGGTACTCTTGAGGAGTTTGACTTTGAGGATTTCTTCCCTCCATTCGCCTTCATTCTCCTTTCCTCCATCTCATTCATGAGCTTTCCCTCCCTCTTGTCCTCCACCTTGCTAGACTTTGGGACTACACGATGTGATCTTGCTCATGAGTTTGATGCCCGTTTCTATCTAGGGCATTCTTTGTACATACTTTATGATCCTGAAAAAATTACAAAAAAAATCATATATGATGCTAAAAAAATCCTAAAAAGCATAAAAAGTACTGAAAAAATGAGCATCCTAGTGAAAACCTAGCAATAGGCGCTTTGATGTCTCACCAAAAAATCAAAAAACTCAAAAAATTGAAAAAATTGAAAAAGTGCCTTGGTGAAAACCTGGAAACAGGCGCCTTGGTAGCAAAAATACAAAAAATTATAAAAAGTCCTGAAAAAATCTATCAAGTGGTGAAAACCTGGAAACAGGCATTGCTTGAGACCCTCTGCACCTATGTCTATCAGTCTTGCGTGGCGCTCTTTCACTCCACTTCTCGCTTTGCCTCTCCTAGCCTGGAATTGATTCTTGTCTTAGTCTAGGGGGCATATGTTTCTTTAAGCTTATCTTGGGTCTCTTTGTGCGTCTGGGTTTCTTGGGCAACTTGGTTCCAATGGTGTTTTTCAACACCACCCCAATGGTGTTTTTCAACACTACCCTTGCGTCGAGTGTTTCTTAACACTTATCAGATATCCTACCCTACAGTCTAGTATGATGCAATATTTCTCACTAGCAGATGCGATACTCAGAGTCTGACTCTATGACCAACACACACGCACTTAAACAATCAACTTGCTTGAGATATGTTGACTTTATTTTTCTTTGTGTGCTATCTATGAAGATTTCTTTGATGAGTGATCTCTCCCTGAGAAGTTTTCGATGATGCATAGCTAGAAGACTGAGGGTATGAGAACATGTTTTATTGCTTTTTCTGCTTGTGGGTATATTTTGTTGATCCTAACTGTCATGAGCATTTATGCTGGTCTTACTTGACACTGTGGATTGACAGGGTATTATCCTTGACTGTTTTTGTGCAAGTGCATACTTGTAGTCATCTTGACTTTCTTGTGTCTCGATGCTAGCATAATCTTGCTATATTAAACTTAGGTAATCTCATTGTGTTATTCATCTTGACCTCTATGTCTTTGATGCCTAGGTGAGATTTCCACATTTCTATCTGATATAGATCATATTCAGATCCACATAGTTATGCTAGTGTGTATTGTATGATCTTGCGATGCTACCAATAACGCTCGATGATGAATATTAGATGTCTATTGGCTTTGTAACCTTGCAAGTAAACCACTTTTCATGTAGCTTGCATTTCTTCAGTTCATGTTAGTTTAGTTTTGCATCTTGCATATGGAGAGAGCTCTCCTTTATCTTTCATGGACTTGTTAATCAACTGCGCTCGCCTTTCACTTCTTCCTCATCATGTCTTTCTCTTCTTGTCTTTCATATCACATCATTTTCTCTTCATTTCGGGATCCAAACCGAAATCCACATTCACCTTGACCCTTTCTCCTTTTTCCACACAGTTGGCTGACCTTTTGAGGCCTGATCCTTCGATCTTCACTGGGGCATTCTTCACCTCTTCATTCCCATCTCTTTCAAACTTCTAGTCTTTCATTCACTTTCCAATCCCAAGTTCAAATTCCCCCCTCTATGGCATTTACGGGTTGAGGGACCGATAGGTTCGTGCCCCGTGTCCCATGTGTGGGGCATATCTTCACTGCTTGATGGTTGTTCTATTCTCTTCAGCTTCGATTATGATTTCTAGTGATTTGATCATGTCTCTCTTGCTTCTACATTCCCTCTACCCGGATTTCGCTTTTGATCCCAAGGGGGCAGACACATCATATCTTATTGGCTATCTCTTTCCTAAGTGTTCAGTACTGTCGCTACCAGGCTGACCATGTAGGATTTTCTATCTCTCTGCACTTCATTCTTTGGAGTCAGATCGCTATTTGCTTGCCTTCTTGGCTTTCTCTTGCTTTCTTGGCTGATCTGAGTTGCTTTGTGATCCCAAATCGATCTCACATTTCAACTTCATTCTTTGACTACATGTGTTCCCAAATCGATCACACATTAGTCAAAGAGGGGCAAATGTATACACCTAAAAATGGTCACCTAGACTATTAGCCCCTTTTGCTAAATCATCAATTACTTATTCTTGATCAAATCCTAGCTTTATCATTTATTCGATTATTTTCTATGGGCTAACCATCTTATCCTAAGTCTTTATTTATTAAAAGGAATATTTCCTCCCCTTTTAATAAATAAAAAGCCCCCACTTTTCCTCTTATCCTAAGTTGCACAAATAAAGCATTATTCTTATTTTATAAAAAGGGAAAAAGCACTTTTTGTCTCATGTGGACACAAAAGTCAACTCCTATTTTCCTATTGGAGGATACTTGTGCACATGGATTGCTCCTCTTTCAAGCTCCACCGTTGATTAAATCTTTTGCCTCTTAATCTCCATGGTCCATTTCTCCTCATTTCCTATAAAAGAAGAGCTCTCTTCCTCATTTGGACACACAATTTTTATGTTATTGTTATGCTACAGGTTTTCTAGGTCATCTTGGAGCTTTTGGAGATATTCTTGCATCTAGGGTTTGAAGATTTGGAGCATTGTTGGCATTCATCTTGGATCTTCATCAACACTCTATCTTCTTGTCTTTATTCTTGCATCATCATGGCTTTCTTGCTTCATAGTTAGATTTCATTTCTTGCATAGTAGCTTCATTTTCATGGCATTCTTAGTTTAGATTTCCTTTATGCTTTAGATTAATTCATCTAGTTTAACTAGGAGGCTTTGTAATACTTGCATCTTTCATTTCCATAGTTTAGCTTGCATTTCCATTCTTAAACTAGCTTGCATTGCATTTCATTCTTGATTCTTGGGGATATTGGCATTCTTGCCCTTGTCTCCATTGAATCTCCCATTGCATGGTTTACTAGCAAGGTTATTGGCTAAATAGCTCTAGCTGAGAGCATTCTTAAAACCCTTGCACTCCATGCCTAGGGAGCTATGGATCGATTTGTGAGGGCTCATTCTTGAGTTTCTTTGCATGTAATGATCCATAGAAGTGTGACACAATTATAGCACACAATCATCAATGAAAGATGTTACAATAAATACACAAATACATTAGCACCTAATTTTTATGTGGAAAATACAATGTGGGAGAAACCATGGTGATAATCATGCTCACTATATGAGTAGAATTGAATATATTGCCAAAGTCAAGGAAGCTCATTTCTCAAGTGATTTGGACTTGCAGGGTAAGGCACACAACCTTAGGGAAAGATATAAAGGACTTGCAAGATTGATTTTCACAATCCTAGGATAACATATAAGACAATATAAGGTACCGAGATAAATCACTATCTTACAACAGGAACAAAGATTTGATGAATTGAAAAGGCGTGGAATCTCCTAATCATGATAAATACTTAGTGCCACAAACTCTATCAACTTTGAAAGGTATTATTAAATCACACATATGTTATTCTACATTCACATCACACTAAATTCAAATTAAATACACACTCAATCCATACTCAAATGAAATATTTAATCACCTATATATATCAACTTGATCACCGAAAACTATGACTAGGTCAACCATGGTAATGTTAAATAATATTTACACAAAGTTAGCCATCTTGTATAATTTCACTCAATACAAACCACCCTAGGAGATACGGGGAACCCAAAGGCACCATAATATGCCTCCTACAATTGAGTTAACTCAAACTCACATAGCACAACGTCCTCCATCATTGGCAACAAGCATAACATGTAGCAAAACATTAACATGTTAACTAGTCAACCCAAAAATGATCTAATGCACATAACATAATGTGGATCTAGCTATGCTTCAAATAAAACCATATCAACATCTTAATACTTCCTCTAAAGTATATTTGGACCAAAATGTTATGATTCAAACAAGACAATTTGTGTCGGGTAGAGGCCAATACAGACAATGATATAAAACACAAAATAACACATCTTCACTTGTAAAGAAAGCCAACATAAGATATTTGACCCAAAATAATGCACATATATTAGGAATATATCCAAAAAATCGTACACTCAAAAACACCAATGTGGAGCACTCTTTGACCCAATTCTAACAACCAACTTTACTATTAGCAAATAACAAATCACAAATCAAATCTTTGAACTTCTTAGGGCCTAAAATAATGATAGTACAACATTCAAAGACCATACTCATTAACTCTAGAACCATAAGCCATCAAATTATTATGCAGAGCAATGTAAATCATTCTCCTTCAAGGACTTCAGATACTCTTTCATAGTCATATTAACTTCACATATTTTCATCTTTTGGATACACCACATACTAACTTGATATCACCACTAGATATAAAAACAACATTTGAAATCACAATACCAAGCCTCTATCAGATTCCATACAACAAAAAACACATCACTTCATCAAATAGATAGTTGAAAACAATTGCAACACTAAACATGTATTGCTAAAAAAATCCCAATTTGTCATTGATGGAAACACCAATGAAAAATATAAATCTCTTTCACTTAGTTATTAACATCAACAATTTTTACATAAATGAAAACACAAAGCTAACTACCAACACTCCGATGTTTGTAACACATGATCTATTAGAATTGAATTCATTCCTTCAACTTCACCCTATAAATTCTGATGAGATCAACAATTTATTTGAACTAATTCATGATTTTATGTCTTTAGATTTCCTTGAATTGATGTAAATGCTCATCTCTTTGAAATCATCTTCTTCATACATATTGCTCCTATTGAGATGTCTATTCATAACAATTTTTCATCTTATTGACATGTTGTCTCATTTTTTATTTTATATCTTCAAATGTCATTTTGGGTCTACCTTTAATACATCTTTCTCTATTATTTTGGTTTCAATGATTTCTCGCTTCCTCTCTTTGTTCGTCATTCATTTCTTCACATTATTGTCTCATGTAATTTCAAGCATATTGTCTTCAATGTTCTCTTTATTGTTCTTCACTTTCAAAATTCAATCTTGGACAAAGCATCGTAAAAAATTGTATGAAAAATTTAATAAAAATAAGAAAGTTTATTCTAAAACAGTTTTATAAAATATAAACATCACAAAATAAATACATATCAATTGATAAACCTTTAAATTTTTTATTTTTTTGATACGTAAGAGGCCAAAGCCAACAAAAATTTATTAAGTAAATTTAAAAGTACATCTTTGTTCAGTGTGGGCACCGACATGAAAGAATGAAGTTAAGAAAACCTCCGGTCTATCCCATAACTTAAAGTTCAAAAAAACAAAAAGATTACAGTCCTACTTTAGAAATGTGGATGAGTGAAGATAATTCATGACCTTCCTGGCTTCCCTTCAAGGATTTCAATTATAGGTTAAAAGTTACAAATATTACAATTTACACACATCATTCTCTTATAATTTATATAAGTTCTAGCATCCTTTTCTTCTTTGTTTGAACATCGCCTCTTTACTTGCATCCCTATTTTTGACCAATCCTGTGAGAACACTGCCAAGAAATAAAGATACTTCCAAGAAAACTGTCCATTTGTAATCTTGTTAATTTAGTCTAGATTTATATATAGAAAGAATTCACCCTCCAAATTCTCAAATAAATGAAACAATAAACTAAAACTAGCAAGATTTATTTGAGAGTATTACCATATTAGAGGTAGTATTGGGAAGACCAACCAAAAATATGTTGGCAATTTGACTATACTGAAGTATATGACTGTATTTAGTGTTGTCATTATGGCAACAAAGTCATATAGAGTTTTGGAGTCAGCACACATTATCATAAGGTTAGAATATGGCTAAGTATAGAAGACTGGACAGTTAGCAAAGCACCAGTAGATCAGAGCATCAGCGCACATGTGTATGATCGAGTTATGGTATGCACCCTTGAAGTTAAGATGGTAAGTGTGTATTCATGCTAAGACTAAGAGTGCATGATCAGATGAGATAGTATGACGAAGATACAGACAGTTGAAGAGGTACAACTAGTGAATGCCAGAATAGAACAGAGTATGCAACCGACTATTAATATTTTGATTAGCGGTTATAATATTGTTTTGTAAAGGCTATAAACCTATTGTAATTAGGTTGTAGACATATAAAAATCTTTGTTTCTAAACACACTTGAGCCAATTCACTTGGAAGCATTGTATGTAATTGATTATAGGTTGACCTAGTTAATTGTTTGTGGTAGCACATATAAATATTAGATGCGCCTTTCTAATAAAGGATGTGAGTTCATATAAAGATGAGATAAGTAGAGCAGAAGTATGTGAAGAGAAGTTAAAATGTATTAAAGCTTTGCAAGAGGTCAAGCATCAACACATTAAAGGAACTGATCAGACAAGCAGTGTCATAGCACCAGTTCATCCAACAGATATAGTGTGTATCTGAGATCAGAAGGTTGTAGCCTTCAAAACTTAAGCAGTGAGCTCTAGGACAGTGTGTCCCCACCTTTAATAGGGTTATTGTAAAAGACTCCTAACAGGGTCCAACCCTTGACAAGGTCACTGTACTAAAAAAATTGTAAAGAACAACTCCTAACAGGGTTGTAGATCTTCTAACAAGGATCATAAGACACTAGTGTGGTTCTTAGTGGGTATCAATTCCCACTAGGGTTTTTACCTATTTGGGTTTCCCCATAACCATATTAGTGTTATGTGTTGTGATTTTTTATCTTATTTACATTGAAGTTTATTTCAATACTTAAGCAATCAAGTAAAGTTTCAAGAGTAAAGTAAAAAGATTAAGTATAGTGAACACTGATTCACCCCCCCTCTCAGTGTTCCCATTCCTAACAATTGGTATCAGAGCACCGGTCCTTAGCAAAGAAGTTTAACCACTTGAGGTGATCATGGATAAGGGAGAAATGAAACACCTGAAAAAGAATCTTGAAGCTTCTCTTGAAGACCTTGACAGATCTGAAAAATAAATTGAAGAACTAAAAGAAAAAAGTCAGTGATTCTCAAGCAATCATCAAAAGATTGAGAAAAGATTTGAAATATTGTTCTAACAATGATTTAGGCAAGATGGTTAAAAAGCTAAATGAAGAGAACACATCTCTAAAAGATTAGATTGAAGAGTTGGATGAAAAGATAACTAACAATCAAGAAGTGTATGATGAACATATCAAAGAGAACCTTCAACTGAATGAAGAATTAAGGCAAGAAAACATGGAAATCTTGGAGCTAAGAAACAACAAATAAAATTTAGAATCTGAGTTGAAAGAAGCAAATAATCACATTGATAAATTACACACCAATTCTGATTTGATAGAGTCACAGTTATATGCACGAAAGCTTAAAGGAGACACTAGCAATGTTGGATTCAATGAAGCACAAAAATAGATTGATGACATGCAAGCAAGGATGAAAGCACCAAAAGACACTACAAATGCTAAGGAGACTAGAAATCAGACTAAAGAAAATATTGAACCATCTAAGGATGAGCGCAAGCTAGTAGATCGAACTTGTTATGCATGTAACAAGCATGGACATATAACAAGGAATTGTAAAGAGGTAAGACCTTTCAATGGTTACTGTTATTCATGCAATAAATTTGGTCATAGAGCTATGAATTGTAGAAAAAGTCAAAAGAACAAGACTCAGCATAATCAGATAAATCAGAATCAACCAAATACAAGAAGTTCTCAGAGTATTACATGTTAGATATGTAATTATAATGGTCACTCAACTAGACAGTGTAAAATGGTAACCCACATCAATGCGCCGAGGAATTTAAGGCCTCCGGTTATTTGTCACTCTTGTAACAAGGCTGGACACATCTCAAAGTTTTGTAGATCAAGAACGTAAAGTCAAGGAAGCCCTAAAAAGCTAGAAGAATCAATATTGGATACTAAAGGAGAAGTCAAGTTTGTAAAAGCTTTAGAAGATGTGAGCTTGATTTGGTCAGAGGAAAAGAAGGATAAGGTTGATGAGTATGTATTGGATGCATCCACAATGGATGCACCCTGTTGGCTTTTAAACTTGTTCCCACACAGTGCTAGGTTTACACTATGATTGACAAACTGGTTAGTCTTCACTCCAAAGTCTGACAAGGGAAAAAGTGCCAATTGATGAGGATAAAGAACATCCTTCTTCTTCTTTGAGCTCCACATTCACTCAGGCGGGTATTGACTCATCTGCACACTCATGACTCCTCTTGAGTTGATGAACAAAAGGCCTGTAGATGATTATTGTGGAATAGTTTCCAGACCCCTGTAGGTATCCTGTACCCCAATGAAACCAAATTTGATGCAATAACCTGCTATGCATGCAATGAGTCTGAAAACTAGACGGGACCTCCTACTACTACTACCAACATGAAGGGAAAGGATTTCATTTTAATGATTGATGTTGGGTTGAATGGACTCCTGAAGTACCCTAGTCTCTCATAGACCAGTGCCTTATCCAATGGACAGCAGAGTCAAATACTTCACTGCAACAGAGCTATGAAACAAGAAGACAACACACTCACCCTGACCAGATCATACATTACCAAACCACTTGTGCACCCAAATATGTTATCACTTATCCAAAGGAGGACCTAGGGACAAGTAATACATTAACCAGCATCCACTGGAAGACAAGCATGATACATCTTTGATACCCCAGCCCATACATATCTGAACACCAGTCCTAGACTCAGTGGCTTCTGCGAAAACAACTCTATTGCAGACACTCACTGGAAATGCAAATAGAAAGAGTACACACCCTTGATGCTATAATCTATAAGTCTAAAACCCAAATGGAAACAATTTGATACAAGAACAAGTATGCTGCAATCTCATACATAAGACATCTGTTACAATCTCATTATATTCCCATAGCTAGAAAGGACAGAGGGAACACCCTGTATGCAAAGAAGAAGGAAAATACATTGCAGGAGAACATTCGCGGAACCAGTCCCCACAACTGTGGAAGAAAGGAACCTAGACAAAGACAAAAATTCAACTACTTATACCACTGGTTACCTTGAAATCCTAAACTAGTAGGATGTAGCAAGCTACGGGTAACCAGGGTAAAGGCTTTCACCCACCCAACCAATCAAAACCAATCAAGAATTTACTGCAGGGGCAGGAAACCAAGCAACCTGGAGAAAGAAATCTCAAACAAATTTTACAATCATGAGCGTCATTGAGATCAGGACAGGAAACCAGGAATTGCCATAAAAACCAGTCTAATCATCGCCTACAAACAACCTGTCAAGCACAAAATAGTCCTTCATACGGCACAAAAGTCTCTGCAAATCAAGAAAACGGCCTCTGGACCACTTCGCAAATAGAAAACCAATCATTTCTCACTGAACAGGGTCTACTCTATAATGAATTCCATAAATTTTAGTACTTCATGTCGCTGGAAGTTCTCAAATTTTTTTGAATTCAAACGGTCACCATGCAATCGCGGGCTTCATGTTCTTCAACTGTTTGCCCCCAATCACGCAACCGCACGGTCACAAACCACCGCCACAGGAAACAGGCACCAAAATATGCTTGGTCACATGATCGCATAGCCCGAAAATGGGCTATGCGAACATGCGACAACCCGGAGACCACTACCGTAACTGCAACCATCACCGCAAGGGGTTTGTCGCATGATCGCAAGCCGTGGAAATGGCCCTTGCGATCATGTGACAAGGCCATGGGACCCACTTGCAAACCCCTTGCCACCTCGGTACACCAGCTAATCAAACATCAACACCTCAGCACCTGGAAGAGGCCCCACCAGACTTAGCGAATTGGTGACAAAGGACCTTCGCCAATTCGCTAAATATTTCACACTTTTGCTAAACAACTTAGCGACTTCCAGACTACCGTTCACACAATCACCAAATAAACTAGTGAATCTCCTTTTCTTCTTGCAAGTGCGCGAACACATTAAATTTGTTGACACCACTAACTTCTTCATCCACCCCACCAAACACTTATCAAGACCGCCTAACTGCATCAGACCCCACTCCTAACTCCGCAACTGTGATGCCACCTGTCACCACGCCATTCGTTGCAATTGCTGAGTTACTTCAGCCACAAGACCCACCCTGCCGATGGGCCCCAAGGACACATGGCAAGCGGTCGCATGATCACATAGCCAAAAATTGGGCTATGCGACCATGCGACAGCCAATCATAGGTTGCCACATGTCCATTTCCAGAACCATTGCCGCATGAAGATAACACCACCGCCCGCCACACTTGGAAAATGCCCCAACACCACGTGGCACCCGGTCGCATGATCACATAGCCAAAAATTGGGCTATGCAACCATGCGACAGCTAGTCACAGGTCACCATGTAACCACCTCCGGGACCATGGAACCGCAACCAGACAAACTGCAAAGAGCTGGGACCCACATGGAAAGGTGGTAAGCGGTCGCATGATCGCATGTCAGAAAAGTCTGACATGATGCCATGTGACAGCCAATAGGAATATGCCACCTATCACCCCTCTGACACCGGGCCCACATAGCACAATAGGCAACTTGGCAAAGCAGAATAAAATTTGATGGATGGCACATGATCGTAAAGGCTTGAAAGATTCCTTGAGATCATATGCCGACCGTCGATCCTCTGACACTGTCAGGTCCTACTGAGCCTTCAGAAATTCAGGTCCCACCATCCATCGCACCTGCGCAGTTAGAGGGAGAGCAGCAAACAAGGAACTAGTGTGAGGTTGAAAACACACAATGTTTTCGACGGAAAAGGCCGAAAACACATAAGGCTTCCTACACGCCAACAGATAAGCACACAAAGAAGGAAGACAAAGGGGTCGAAAACAACACAGGTTTTCGGCAAAAGATCAAAAACATCATGGACTTTCAAAAATACTGTGGGTTTTCGACACTATGGCAGATTTAGAAAATGCTTCCCGCAGACCTTAGAATTTGAAAAACTTTCGGGTTTGGTGATTTTGGAGATGCGCTTTGGACCAGAGCAAGGTGACAACAAGAAGAACATAGGGTAGGACACTTGACAAACACATTTGCAGGGAGGAGGCCATTTTCAAAGGATTTTGCAATGACAGAAAAATGGCCTAACACACCCTCTACATCTAGATGAATGACCCTCAAGGTCATAGGGGTAGCTAATTTAGCTCTAGACCCCTGCGCGGCTGGTATACTCACCATCAGAGTATGCACCTTGGGATTTAACATTTTGGAGACTATTTAATACTATGTGCAAGAGCACACTGCATGATTGATTGCAGAATGGAAGTTGGAAATTCTCAGTTGATTTTTGGTTTACACGACAAGCATTAATGGTAGAAATTTCACTTTATAGTCTACGAAAACTTACTTGAATCACTCATTGCATTCAAGTTTGAGTGATTGGAAACCATAGAGCCCTAGTAGTTGAATTGTGAAGTATTGGAGCTTGATTTACCAGCGAAGAGGTGTGATTGATCAGTTGTGAAGCCCTAGTCTGACGTAATGATTCAAAAGTCTTTGAAAACTAATTTAAAGCATTAATCAAGTAAGTCATGGCTACACCTATTGTATTTGATGTCGCAGATAGGAAGAGATATGTTTTCAAGAGGCATCCTTTTAAATCAACCCTAGATGACCTAGAAGGTGCATTTTCAAGAACCCCTATGGGCATAATGCATGTAGAAGACATTCATGCGTACATTTACTACAAGAAAGAACCAGTTGGACTTGATAGGATTAGAGAGCACATTGAAACTATGATAAAGCAAGACAAAACCTTCCTAGATGAGTTCGCACAATAGGAAAACCATCCCATAGTTGAATATGATATAGTGTATGAGTTTTATGAGTCTGAATGGATCAAGATATTATTCAGTAGGATTCATGATGACCTATTCTGGATAGGTGAAGTACTAGTAAGAATCACATGAGACCTTATTCATGAAATGATAGGACTTTCAAGGATAGGTGTCGTTCTTCTAGCAGGCAAGGATGTGAGAAAACTAGTAGAACATGCATGTAAGTCAAGAAGTGAAAGGTGCAGAATGAAAATTGAGCCTATAGAGGAGAAAGACATCAAATTGATGTCCATGATATTAGGTTATAGGTTTCAGCACACCAACACAGTGAATAGTGTGTCTGCAGCCACTATTCTTGTAGCAATAAGACTTGTCAGAGAAAAAGGTGAGTTCAATCTATGTGAGATCTTGCACGGACAATTGATAGATAATATTAGAGCCATCAAGCATGATAAGACCAAAATATTTAGGTTTGGGTCTTTGATTATCTACATGTACTTCCACATACTTGGAAAGGTCTCAGATTTGTATTTAGACAAGAGTTTACCTACAATGCCACAAATATCTCTTAAGGCATCTACTGAGAGTACATTGAAGGACTACATGGAGTTAGAATTAAAGACATTTAGGATTAGAATGCAAATGAGGTACAAAATACCAGAAAGTATTGTTGAGAAATACAAAGACAACATTTGTTTTATGGTATAAACTGATATAACATGCATGGAAGTAGTTGAACCTAGAACAAAGTGGATCCATCCACTTGGTTATGAGGTAGAGGAACCAATCTTGGAAGCATATGCACAAGTACTACTTTCAACACCTAAGGACCCTAATGAACCTAGGCGGGGTACTTATGAAGAAAAGATAAGGGAAGTTGATGCAATTCTGAACAACGCAACAACTAAGAGGAAATCCTCTAAGATTACATCTGAGATACTTAGAATTCATGGTGTAACATAGGAAGATCTTGATAAAACAAGAGAACAAAAGATAGCATTAGATATTGAGAGCACATCCTCAGTGGAGGCTAAGAAAGATGATCCTAAAATGAAGAAAATCAAGATTGAGAAGAAAAATGATCCAAAAGCTAAATAGGGTAAAACATATGTTATCCCTCCTGCGCACAAAGAGACAATTGATTTAACATCACCTCATGAGTATAAGACAATAACCAAGAGGAAGAAGGAAACCAACACAAGTCACCCATCCTCACGGGCAACCAGAAGTAAGAAAAATGCTCAAGCACCTCTAGAGGTAGGTTTTGGACCTAATCTTCAAGTCTTGAGAACAAGGATTGTTGATGAAGGTAGATTAGATCAGATAGGAAAGTTTTATGTGAAGTACAGTGAAATTGATAAATCAGAGATTCATGGCATGATCATAAAACATATGATTAAGTTCAAGAAGAAAGTCTTGGAAGTTAAGACAATCATTCCAGATAGTTTTTGGAGTATTCTGGAATCCTTGAAGAAACAGGCTATTGAAGAAGATCTTAGAATAAGGGAAAAGATTCTAGATGAAAGCCTCCCTGTGTGTTCCTTAGAAGAGAAAACACTATTGTTAGATATGGTGAGGCCACATCTAAGAACAAAGCTAAGAACACCACATGATGGACAAGAACTTTGAGTTGACAACCAAAGAGACAAAGAAAGATTTTGATAAAGTTTTCTTAAAAAGGCACATGTATCCACCTAATGTTCCCACAACACAAGTGCCACCCAAGGAAGCCAAGGTGGTAGAGACCACAAATGTACCAGTAACAAGTCCTCAAGATCTAGCGCCTATAGTGTTAACTTCTATAGAGGCAGTAAAGTCTGTGCCCATGACTGAGACACAAAAAGATAACACTATCATTATTGATAATGTAGAGATTGCAATGGCAGCCATAGACAATGACTTGGATAAGTTTGAGGAAGCCTTTGTGAGCACACAAGAGGTTGAAACTCTATGTGGTGACAATTCACCCAAGCTACAAGAAGAAGTACTAATAGAAGATCTAACAGGAGAATAAGAAGAGAAGGAGATAGAAAATGAAATAGAAAAAGAGAAAGAAAAGGTAGAAGAGGAGAAAGGAGAAGAAGAGGTGAAAGGAAGTGAACCAATATATGAGCCTTCTATTAAAATACCTATGAAGATAAAACAATAAGTGATAGACAAAACTCCTATCACACCCTTACCCTCAACATCATTGTTGACAAGTTTGACACCAGACACCTCAAACTTAGACTCTTGGGGAGAAAAAGACTTGATTAAGATCAGTGTCCTAGCCATGGAGAAAGAAAAAGAGAAGCAAGTGATGAGGAACCCTCTGTTTGTTGAATCAAACAAAATTTTGAACAACTTTCTATCTTTAGACAAGAAAGTGCCTAAGGTTCATTCAGTTGATGATGTCAGTACAATATTGACAAACTTCAAAGCAAACTTTTCTAGCTTGGAAGAATTTGCATCCCAAGTTGTAGAGGGAAAATATATGAAGAAAAGATTGTGTGAACTAACTGGAAACTTTACACTTGACCTTAGTTCATTGAAGATTGGTCAAGCATCCTTGAAGGAGTTTGTAGCTAAAGGAAGGAAGATCATTTCTAATTGTATAAACCAGGATAAGCTGACTGGTGATCACTACAAGAAAATCCAGGAGGCAGAAGCAATGATAGATAATGTAAGGAAATTAGTGGAAGATCCCTCCACCAATGTGAACATGTGCAATAATGTGTACCAGGGGCAGATAGACAAAATAGAAAAGGCTGAAAAGGAGATGTCTAAAATAAGGGCAAGGCAAACATAGTCATGAATGCTCTTGCACCCTCTCTAGATATACTCAATCAGAACATCAAGGAGATCGATGCCACTATGTTGATATATGATCAAGGTCTGAGTACAGACTTGGAGAAGATGGAGAAGCTACAATATGCCTTATGCACCCATCTACAGATTATCAATGCACTAATAGCATTTTGGAAACAAGAGATCCAAAATTTGCAGATAGCATATCTAGATGTCCTAACATTGTAAGTACTTGAAGATACAATTTTTGGGCACCTTTTTCATTAATGTAAAAGGGGGACTATTGTATATAGAATATGGAGTATCATATATGATGTATAGAAGAAACATAGTATATAGTATAAAGGGAGATATAAGTTAGAAATAATTTTGTATAAGGGTACAATTGTGTGTTAAATTGTTGTCACACTTCTATGAATCATTATATCAAAGATCTCTTAAGAATGAGGTCTCAAATGGTGACTCATAACTCTCTATTCATGGAGTGCAAGGGTTTGTAATGGAGGCCCTCAAATTTGACCTATGTTTATGCCCATACAAGTACACCATAAAATGAGAGATTCAAAGATGCATGCAAATAGAAATGAGATCTATTCTATATGACAACAATGCAAATTAATCTATGAAAGGAAATGCTTATGCAAGATTATTCTATGAAATGAAATATGAATCTAATCTAATATAGAAAATGAAAGATTAATCTAATGGATTGCCATGGGGCATGAGAGAAGAAGACAAGAAAAGAGAAGTTTCAATATCCAAGCTCAAGTGCTCCAAAATCTTCTCCAAAATCGCTCTCCAAACCTGCATAACAATATGAAAACCTAGATATGAAAATGAAAAGGAGAGGGCTCCTTATAAAGGAAAGCGGACGATTAAGATTAAGAGGCAAAAAGAAATGAGCAACGGTGGAGATTAAATCTTGGTTGATCCATGTGCTCAAGATTCTCAAGAGGCAAAATTAATGGACATGGTTAAGAGGAAAAAATATGCGTGAAAGAGATTAAGAGGCAAAAACCTTTTTCAAAAAGTCAAAAGATTCTATCTCATAGGAAAGTGCACTTTACTTTATTATTTTTAGCAAAGTGGGTTCCAATATTTAATTAAAAGATTTTTTATTTATTTAAAAGAGATTTATTCTTTTAATTAAAATGAGATTTAAAATAAATGACTTGATGATTTAATTAAATGATTTTTATTTAATTTAAAAGAGATTTTTATTTAATTAAAAGGGAGCAAGTTCTCTCAATTAAATAAAACTTGGGAAATATATTAAAATATTTGAATTAATTACAATTTGATCAAATAAATTGATTTGAATTAAAAATATTAAAAATCATTGATTCAGAAAATTTATAAAATAATTCAATATTGATAAATTGAAGAACGGGGCCCAAAGTCTAGGCGACCATTTTAGGGTGCATACATTTGCCTCTCTTTGGGTAATGTGTGATCATTCTGGGAACACATGTGGCCAAAGAAAAATTGAAATGTGAGGTCAATTTTGGATCACAAAATAATCCAGACGTGTGATCATTCTGGGAACACACCAGGACAAAGATAAGCTGAAAGACAAGACCAACACCATTGCTGTTAAGTGATAGTCAAGTCTCAAAATAAGAGATAATAATCTCAAGAAAAGATTGAATTGATAAAACTAAATCAAAGATTGAAGTTTGATAGGTACTGCCCCCTCGTGATAGAAATCGAAATGAGATAGAGGAGAAACAGTAAATCGATAGATTTGATCAAATCGAACTAAAGATAATGTTCTTGATGTAAGATATAAGAATCATAGAACCAAGGTAGATCATCAAAGATTATGCCCCAAGGTTGAATTAGAAAAAGAAGTTTGAAAGCGAATGGAAGATCGAAGGTTGGAAGAGGTGGAAAGAAATGGAGAGAAGAAAGATAATCTGCCTCAAGATAGAGAATGCCTCAAAATCAATCAACTGTTTAAGATGAGAAATTTTGATTGAGATCATGAAATAAGATAAGGAAATGAAGATCAGAACATGATCACAGCTGATTAAGTGTCCAAAATAAAGATGAAGGAAAACCCTCTCAAACTCATAATGCAGCCTAAAAATGCAAATTTAACGTGAAGTCTAACAATGCAAGCTACATGAAAATGCAAAGGTGTACTTGCAATAGAGAAACTATAGGATCTTGTGTTCATCATTCATTAGAGAATGTCAAAGAACTTTTTTTCATCATTGGGTCATTATTAACGGACATTAGAAAATCACACAACCATCACCAGTCACGAGCGCAACTGTGAGGATATGAATGCGATTTATATCGGATTGGAATGTGGAAAGATTCTAACATAAGCATCAAAGACAAAGGTCAAGATGACTTCGATGTTAGCTTACCCAATTTAATGTAGCAAAACCATGCTCGCATAAAGGCATAGATGCCAGGATGACCATAAGAATGGTTGTACAAAAATAGTCAAGGATAATGCCTCAAATCTCCTAAGTGTATCAAGGGAACAATAAGAAACACTCAAGATCTTCAAGAACACACCCACAAGTAGAATGAAAATAAAAACATGTCTCATGCCCTGAGTCCTCTAACTATGCATCCCAGAGAGACTTATTAGACAAGGACACTCAACGAAAATCAATAATAGTCAGCACACAAAGAAAAGATCATGACATAGCTCAAGCATTAAGTGTTGTGTTTAAAAATTTAAGTGTGTTAACTGATACTGAGTTCCAAGGATAAGGATCGAATGCTTGCAAGAAGGTAAGATCGCATGACAAAACTAGGTAAGACCAAACTGATAAACTTGGATTTCACCACTTGGATTTATTGCAATTTTTTTTTTCAAGACTTTTTATAATTTTTTTGTATTTTTGCTACCAAGGTGCCTATTTCCAGGTTTTCACCAAGGCACTTTTTTCTATTTTTTTTGAATTTTTGATTTTTTCTAATTTTTTTTGGGTATTTTTTTGCAATATATATATTTTTTGGAGATACATCAAAGCGTCTATTGCTTGGAAGAAAATGCTTGTGCAATATTAATCTATGAAAGGAAATATGTATCTAATCTAATATGAAAATGAAAGATTAATCTAATGGATTGCCATGGGGCATGAGAGAAGAAGACAAGAAAAGAGAAGTAATATCCAAGCTCAAGTGCTCCAAACTCTTCTCCAAAATCACTCTCCAAACTTGCATAACAATATGAAAACCTAGATATGAAAATGAGAAGGAGAGGGCTCCTTATAAAGAATCTTGGACGGTCAAGATTAAGAGGCAAAAAAAAATGAGCAATGGTGGAGATTAAATCTTGGTTGATCCATGTGTTCAAGATTCTCAAGAGGCAAAATCAATGGACATGGTTAAGAGGAAAAAATATATGTGGAAGGGATTAAGAGGCAAAAACCTTTTTCAAAAAGTCAAAAGATTCTATCTCATAGGAAAGTGCACTTTACTTTATTATTTTTATTTTTTATTTATTATTTTTAGCAAAGTGGGTTCCAATATTTAATTAAAAGATTTTTTATTTATTTAAAAGAGATTTATTCTTTTAATTAAAATGAGATTTAAAATAAATGACTTGATAATTTAATTAAATGATTTTTATTTAATTAAAAAGAGATTTTTATTTAATTAAAAGGGAGCAAGTTCTCTCAATTAAATAAAACTTGAGAAATATTAAAATATTTGAATTAATTACAATTTGATCAAATAAATTGATTTGAATTAAAAATATTAAAAATCATTAATTCAAAAAATTGATAAATTGATTCCAACATTGATGAAATGAAGAACGGGGCCCAACTTCTAGGCGACCATTTTAGGGTGCATACAACAGTTAGTAACTTCATCATATTCCTTTGTTGCCATTAATGACAAAGGGGGAGATTGTTGGCAAGTTGACTATACTAAAGTATATGACTGTATTTAGTGTTTTCATTATGGAAACAAAGTCATATAGAGTTTTGGAGTCAGCGCACATTATCACAAGGTTAGAATATGGCTAGGTATAGAAGACTGGACAGTTAGCAGAGCACCAGTAGATCAGAGCATCAACACACATGCGTATGGCCGAGTTATGGTATGCACCCTTGAAGTTAAGATGGTAAGTGTGTATTCATGCTAAGACTAAGAGCACATGATCAGATGAGATAGTATGATGAAGATACATACAGTTGAAGAGGTACAACCAATGAACGCCATAACAAAACATAGTATGCAGCCGATTGTTACTATTTTGATTAGCGGTTATAATATTATTTTGTAAAGGCTATGCACCTATTGTAATTAGGTTGTATATATATAAACATCTTTGTTTTTAAACACGCTTGAGACAATTCACTTGGAAGTGTTGTATGTAATCGGTTATAGGCTGACCTAGTTAATTGTTTGTGGTAGTGCATATAAATATTAGATGTGCCTTTGTAATAAAGGATGTGAGTTCATATAGAGATGAGATAAGAAAAGTAGAAGTATGCAAAGAGAAGTTAAAATGTATTAGAGATTTTTAAGAGGTCAAGCATCAGTGCATCAAAGGAATTGATCAGACAAGCAGTGTCACAACACTAGTTCATCTAATAGATATAGTGTGTATCTGAGATCAGAAGGTTGTAGCCTTCACCACTTGAGCAGTGAGCTCTAGGATAGTGTGTCCCCACCCCTAATAGGGTTATTGTAAAAGAATCCTAATAGGGTCCAACCCTTGACAAGGTCACTGTACTAAAATCATTGTAAAGAACAACTCCTAACAGGGTTGTAGATCTTCTAACAAGGATCATAAGACACTAGTGCAGTTCTTAGTGGGTATCAATTCCCACCAGGGTTTTTACCTATTTGGGTTTCCCTGTAACCATATTGGTGTTATGTGTTGTGATTTTTTATCTTGTTTACATTAAATTTTATTTCAGTACTTAAGCAATCAAGTTAAGTTTCAAGAGTAAAGTAAAAAGATTAAGTATAGTGAACACTAATTCACCCCCCCTCTCAATGTTCCCATTCCTAACAGATTAATCTTTAGATCACCTTAGTTAAATTTAACACAAGAATTAATCCTTATGGTGAGCCAAACCATGCTTTATGATAAGAAAATAGAGTAACATATTTGAATGTCATATAGATTCTTTATTAATGTCAGTCCTATCTCTAGAACCACATATTATAAAGCCAATCAAAAGGAAACCACCTCATATTCTACTAAATGGAACATTTTCCATATTAATTTCTAGACTTAAGCCAAGAGGAGTATCTAAGACTTGTTAGTTCATCAGATCTTACCAATCAAAATTCACATGAAAGTTCATAATCTAAATAGAGAGTTTAAAGAAAGATTTTGAATTAGTTCAACCAGCCAAGATATAGAAAATTCTTATAATTTTGGAACCATATTAATTCAGAAAAGAATGCAGAGTTCATATGTGTTGAGTAATTTATATCCATATATATACATGTATATATTTATGTATGTATGTATGTATCTAAAAAAGATATCTTCAGAGTGATCAAGCCTTCCATCACCCTTAACTGAGCATGAACATTTACCTTGATTTACTAATTCAAACTATCCTTATGGTGCCATAATGGAAATTAACTAGTAATGATAAAAACCATACAAGGTTGAAGAAATATATTTATATACTTCTCCCTGTTACTCCTAAGAGCATTAAGTTTTGTCATTATTATCATTCATATAGTCGATAAAGGAGACAATACATGCTAATCAATCAACACACAAAGTAGAGACACTGAACATAACATAAGGCAAAATGCTATACTAACTGAATATAGTCTTGGTTGAGTACTCACACTGAGTCAGATGTTTATCAAGCACCAATAATAGTATTCACCAAGCACTCATATGTACCAAGCATCAGTTAAATACCGAGTAATGAATGCATTGTATACCGAGTAAACTAGAAAACAACATAACAATTTGTAATGGCACAAACTACAAGGTAAATGGTTTACACCGATCAAAAAATGGTTTACCAAGATCGAGGTGAAAATTAAATATGGATGTAATCATTTAATGAATGATGATTCCTATGTAAAGATGATCTAGGTTATTCATTTGAACCATTGATCTTAGGTTTTCTAAGATAGTGTCAAAACCCTAATTAGGTCAAATCTTTTTGATATAAGTATTGTAAAGATGTCATTTTGACAAGTCTCACACATGAAGTAGCCACCATTGAGAGACATCTAAAGATATGACATGATTATGTTGGAAGGATTTTGACATAGTATTCAGTTTATTAGAAACAATTTAAAGGCTACCGATCAGTATTTAGAGAAGAGATCAACCACATCAAGGTGATAACAGATAAGTACATATCAAATATGATATCAGAGAAAGTTAGTTGCTATCTAAAGATCTTTTTCACTATTTCTTTTTAACCATTATAGCAGACTTAAATCTCCTAGAAGAGTAGACTTAACAGTCTTATGTAAAATCTCTTAACCGAGTGCACACTTGAAGCATGTTTCTAAAATCCTCTGACTAGGTAGATCTAGCTGATCTTTTTGTTACTCCTAACAAGGTAAGATCACCATAAGTGATCAATCTTTGTAGCCTTAACCAACAAATTTATTTACTGTAGTAGTGAATCTTTGTGGGTTCCATCCCCATCGTAGTTTTTACCTTCTAACAAGGGTTTCTGCGATACCAAAATACATGTGTTATGTGTATGAAGTTTCATGTATTCTTATTTGATTAGATTACATGCATTTACATTTTAGTTATGTTATTGGATGTATGGTGAATGCAAATGATACATTCGGTTAATGAATTACATATCTACAAGGATTCAATTGAAATTTTTTTTAAGGGTAGTGATTCACCCCTCCCCTCTTAGTACCCACCTTTCCATAATCCCAAAAAATGGTATTAGAGATAGTTCTCTTGTCGAGGAAGTTTAATCACCAAGGATAAAATACCTTAAGGATGGAAAGGTATAAGCTTGACAAGACTATTGAAAATAAAAAATTGCAAATGCAAATTCTCATAGAATAATTTAAGGAGGCAAAAGAAAAAATGAGAGATTTACTAATCAAAAGGACGGAATTATCATTTTGACACAATGAGATTGATTATTAGGAAGAAGAGATAGAGGAAATATTTGAAGGATCTAGATCTGGAAGTATATCTGATGCATCTGAAGGAACCATATCAGATCTATTTGGCTATTGAAGATAGAAGACAAATGACTAAAAAGATGGAAGAAAAGGAATCTGAAAACTGAGGCTTACCGAGCATCATTTTGAAATTTTCAATAAGATGGTTGTCATGAGTCAGGAAGTCAACCAAGTGAACAGTGACCTTACTAGAAAATTGGAAGACATTGGTGAATTAAGAGAATAAAATTTAATACTGAAGAATGAAGTGAAGATTCAACAACAACATAATGAGATGATCAAGAAAGCTGAAGAAAGTACTACAAGGATGGATGAATTCCTAAGTAGTCAAAGAAGACTTGACAACACTACTGGTTTAGGTTACACCAAGAAGGGAGAGTCATCAAAACAAGCTGAACAAAATAATGCCTATGCAAATCCAAGTCCAAAGAAGCTCTCATGCTATCACTGTCACACATCAAATGTTTGCAGAAGAAAAGCAAAAGGTATTCCTAAATATACTCCTAAATTTGATGGTTATTGTTATAATTGCAATAAGTATGTACATCAAGCACATGAGTGTAGATCAAACATGAATAATTCACCAAAGAAACACTATATGGAAAATAACTATCATACTTGCAATATACATCAACATATATCACATAAATGTAGGACAAAGATGAAGCAAGTCTAGAAACTAAAAGGACAAAACAAAACATATCAACCAAGAAGACAAGTAATGCATACACTTGGGATTACAACACTTGGACTAGTTGTACAACATGTGGTAGATATGGACATATTGCAACAAATTCATGATAATGCACTAGAGAGGAAGATCTCAAAATTAGAAATTTTTTGGAATGACATGTTTACATTGTTATAAAGTTAGTCATTTAAGCAAAGACCACAGAGATTGAGCGCCATAAGTGAATGTTAATACAAATGAGAACATCATTGAAGAAATCATGAGGATAAGGAATCAAATGTAGAGAAGAGAAACAAATGAAAATTTTGGAATAAGCACAATAGTCGGTGACACCTCATCCATTGGGTTAGGTGATCTCACCATCTCCATTTAAGAAAATCAAGTAAGTATGGAACTAAATTTCAATTGGTTATATATTACAACAGTTCCTTATATATATTGCATGAATACCAAATCAACATGAAATTGGATGCACTAGGGGATTATATGTTTTGAGCATGAAAAGTGTATAGTCAGTAAAAGCATGACTGAGTGAAAGTTTGTTAGTTTGTGAAAGTGTTAAGGTTAACCAAGTTGAGGAATCAACCGAGAAATGTTAGTGTTAAACAAACTAAAGTTTCAAAAGAGACAACCAAACATTTTTGTATCAACTGAGTTGTGGTAGGTGAAGCATTTAATACAAAACTTTGAGCGGGAAAAGGATTTTTAGGTATAAATAAGCATCGAAGCAACTCATTTCTTCACACAGCAAACCAGAGTGATTAGAGTGAATTTGAGGAAAGAACTTTTCAATCATTTCACATAGATTTAAGTAGATCATGAGTAGTTTGATATCATTTCAAGTAAGTTATAATAAAATCAAGGTATTTTAATTAAGTTATCACAAAGCCCTAAATTTTTTGAAACAATGGAATCCTCATCAAAGTCTATGAAATCCAAGACCGATAGTGACAAGAAGGTCACATTGATCAAGTCAACAACCTACAAAGAAACCAAATACAAATTACACCCCGAGGTTGTATCATAAATTGATGATAAAGGCGTGTTTTCAAGCATACCGCCTAGGATTTTGTTGATCCAGGATATATGATCATATGTTCATTGCAAGATAAGTGAAATCAAAGATTTTGAGCTTCAATCAACATACCATGACCTATGCTAGGATGGAAAGCTGAAAGATGAATACACTCACCTAGGAATCAAAGGTTTGACAAATGCCCTTCATTTCCTGAAGGATTTCAAGATAGAATGGATTAGGGTTGTACTCAACTGAGTACATGAGGGAAAGATGTGGTTGGATGAACTGATTATAATGACTAAAGATGTTATCCACATGGTTATCGATTATCTAACAAATGATAAGGCAAAATCCCTAAGGCACCCACTAAGAACAGAGACTAGAAAAATGATAGGAGATGAGTGGGATGGAAGAGGCATGAGGATAAACACAATCATTGATCCATAAATAAGATTTGGAGCCTAGGTCATTTCTTACAAAATATTTCAATCAAGTAGGCCCAACAGTGTCCCATGAGAAGCAGTCGATATTGCATACAAGGTTGTAAAGAAAGGCTTACAATTAGACCTCTTCGAGCTAATGTTGAAGAAACTTGAAGAAAATATGAGGACTACTCGTGTTGCTAAGACCAACACATGTATTTTTTGTTAACTTCTTGTATGTATCTTTTTATGTTTGCAGAATTCATTTCCATTAGTCGATAATGTACAGTGGGATGTCAACAAACCAATAATAATACAAATCAAAAAATTCATCATGAACTTAGGACAAAATTTTGAGGTTGTGATGGATGATTACTTTGGAAAATTTAAAGAGAGAATGCATAAGAGGAGCATGATACCTGCACATTTAGTAGAAAAGTACAAGAAAGATCTGGTGGACACCGACACCACCTTGATAAAGGAAGTTGAGACAAGGACTACATAGATACCTCCTATGGGCTATGAACTTCACATTGAATGATCCTCTAGGTCAATAAAGGCACTTTTGGCTGAGCCCAAAGACAAACACCAAAGAAACTAGGTTTGGAACCTATGAAGAATCTAAGTTGATAATAAAAATGGAATTAGTTAGAGTAAAAGTGGGAAGAAAATCCAAGAAAATGATGGATAATTTAACTAAGAAATTCAGTGATGATAAAGAGGAATTAACAGAGAAGCTGGTTGAAGAAGCAATAAAGAAACAACTTCTAATTGGTAATAGTGAGCATGAAGAGGAGACCGAGTCAGATAATGAAATTTAAGTTGCACTAGTGAAGGAAAAAGGGAAGATGAAATAGGCAGAGACCCCTACATGAGAAAGGACAAGATCCTCTACAGGTGTTTCCCCACCTCTGAAATGAGGAATTGAAAAAATGACAAGGCCTACACCTACAAAGAAATATCAAAAGAAGAAGAGAGGTGCGCAAGCCCCCACCGAGCCACCTAAGAAGAGGAGGAAGCTAATAAGAGGTAAAGATGATATTGAATCTGAAGAAGAAGATGATAAAAGTCAATTTAAAGTTGTTGTAAATAAAGGACAATCAATAGATGACATGATAAATAACATAAAGGAAACAGGTAGACTAAGTCACCCTAAAATGAATCGGTATATACATATGTCGACCAAAGATCAGGACAAACTAGAAGAAACAATCATCTGCATGATGATTAAGTTCAAAATATTACCAGTTGAATTTGAAAGTTACATTCCTAAGGATCTATATGAGAAGATTTAAACAAGATGGACTTATGCCTTGCATACCGAAAAAGAAAATGAGGGAACACTCATTAATTTTGGTAATGCCTACTCTATCAGTTACTGAGATTGAAGACTTCATGAAACAATATGCCAATAAATTTTTGATGAAAGGTAGAGCACTAAATATATTGCAAGGGAAACTTGAAGAAGTGGATGAAGGTAGTAAAGTTTTGTGGACAAATATTTTGAATTCAATGGCTAAAGCAAACAAAACTGCACTTGCAATAATCCTCGAGCAAGATGTAAAAGGTAAAGGAAAAGGGGTACATTCAGATGATGCAGATCTTGCTACACAAAGGAAAAATGAAGATCCTGTTCACATATATGATACTGAACAACTAGATGATGAAACTGATGCAGGGGCATTCTTGGTCCTTGGTGAATCTGCATGGTGGTTTTTTATTTGGCTGGTGTTACTCGGTTGTAGCCTTAACCGATGGTCTCAGTTATTGAAGGAAGCTCAGTTGCTTAAGGAACTCAGTGGAACCTCTGGTGTTTGGTGGAACTGGTGCTCGGTAATGCTTGCAATTGCTTGGTGTTGCTTATCTTGGTCAGTTGTTTCACTAGTGCTTGGTTGTTTCTCTGGAGCTCGGTAGTTCTGGTTTACCGACTGGAGTTCTTGAAGATTTGCTTGGCTGACTTGGTGCATTTATTGTTGGTAGCTTTTTTTGGATTCTCCTATGTGGATCTGGAGGTCGACATGTTGAATTAATTAATTGTAAGGCTATTTGAGAGCCAACTTGTATGACATTTAATATTTATTTATAGGAGTTAAGGGTGCCAACCATATGACTTGTGGCTGATGATTAGTATTTAT
Source organism: Chamaecyparis obtusa (assembly GCA_027943335.1). Lineage (NCBI taxonomy): Eukaryota > Viridiplantae > Streptophyta > Pinopsida > Cupressales > Cupressaceae > Chamaecyparis > Chamaecyparis obtusa. The sequence continues at coordinate 352,939 of BSBK01005083.1, forward strand.
AGGGTGTTTGGGTAGATGTTTTAGGTATTAGATCAGGGAGTGCTAAGAGAAGATTTGGGGGAACCAGATAAGTGAAGTTGTGGAAAAGATCCTGCAAGATCTTGCAGATCAGATTATTATATGATAGTTGTAATAGTAGAGCTAGTGGTTGAGGCTTGGAGATAAGGAGATTGCTTGGAGGCTTGCGAGCTCAAGTTTAGATTTGCCTTAGGGTTTCTATCAGTTGCTGATAGTTTTCAGAACTAAACTAGCTGAAGTTGTATTGGATCTTATTGATCTTGCAGAATTGTTTCTGATTGTAATTGGCCCTAACTTGGAAGGCCTTACAGCCGGGCATGTTAATGAAAATTTGAGTTGAAGCATATTTTGTTGAGTTATTCCATTGTGTTCTTGTTTGGTTTCTTGGTTGGACTGTCCTTAATTGGATCCTCTTGCCCTGTTTTGCGTTAGGTGGTATTAGAGCTGAGTTGATCTTGTGGAGTGAAGATTGATCTTGCAAGGGAACATCTTGTGAAATTGACCTTGTTGGTGAAGAGATCGTATGATCTGAGTTGCGGATCTGTGGCATTGAACTTGTGGAATCTTGTCCTAGTTGTTCATGCAAGGTGGTAGGCTGATCTAACTTGCATACAACTTGGAGATTGTCATAAGGTGGTCGATGTAGGGTTTTTTTCTTTTGGTTTCTCTTATCTTTAAGGATGCCTCCAAGAAGATTGGATACTATGGAATCTAGGATTACAGAGAAGGTGAAATCTGATTTTAGATCTGAGATGGAACTAATGAAGAATGACACAGTCACTGAGATCATGAGAGTTGTTGCTGGTGTACCTCAAAATGTTGGTACTAAAGATGGTTATGAGGAAGCTGCTAATGAATTTGAAGCTACTGGATCTAGTGGTGATGACTGGAGGGATAGATTTGGTGAAGATATAATTGCTCAGTTGCATAGATCTGGAGCTCCGTTAAGTAATAGTTACCAAATGGAAGTTTCTACTTTCTTTGGTACTTTAAAACCCAAGAACTTGATTGATTGGATTGGTGAACTTGAAGATTTCTTTGAGCTAGAAGAAATTGAAGATCCTCTTCAAGTGAGATTAGCATAGACAAAATTGAAAGGACATGCTGCTCTTTGGTGGAAAGAATTACAAAGAGATAGAGAAGATGAAGGTGAAATGAAGATCAATCAGCAAAGGTTGATGGTGACTAAGTTTAAAGCTAAGTTCATACTTTTTGACTATGATCTTGACTTGTTTAAGAAGTTGCAGAATCTGAAATAGAAGGATTTGATTGTTGAAGATTATACCGAGGAGTTCTACAAACTTACTATTCGGTCTGGACACAAAGAACTTAGTAAGGAAAAGGTAGCTCATTATGTGAATGGTTTGAGATTCAATATTCAGGATGAGGTTGGTATGCTGAAGATTGATTTTGTTGAAGATGCTTATCAGTATGCTCTGAAGGTAGAAGATAAGTTGAAAAGGAAACAACATGGTAATCCCCAAGGGAAGGACACGATTGATCACTCGGTGAAGGCTAAAATGACTACAGAAGATGAAAAAAAACCTATAGAATCGAATAAGAAGATAGGTAGAGTTATCTTTAAAGGTACTTTCTATAGTTGTGGAGAGGAAGGACACCATTCTTTTGAGTGCACATAGAAGAATCTTGGTGATTGACGAACTGTTATGGTGAATGAGAACATTCAAAATGAACCTAAATCTAAGAACTTGCTGGTTCGATGAACATTGCTCAGTACAAAGGTGGAACCTTGTTAGAGGAGTAACTTGTTTAGGACTTAGTGCAAGTCTGGAAGTAAACTTTGTGATGTGATTGTTGATAGTGGTAGTACTGATAACCTTATTGCTGAGGACATGGTTCAGAAACTTGGTTTGAGTAGAATGAGACATCCACATCCTTATAGGATTGGCTGGTTGCAAGATGATTATGCTCTGGAGATGAGAGAACAATGCTTTTTTGATGTTCAGATTGGAAATTATAAGGATCTTGTGTTATGTGATATTGTGGAGATGAACAATTGTCATATATTGCTCGGTAGACCTTGGCAATATGATTGCAGAGCTATGTATGATTGTGTGAAGAATGTGTTTACTATTGAGAAGGATGACATGAAGTTTTCCTTGATGCCTTTGATGGATACAACACTCAGTAGGAGAAGTTTGAGTATTGGTAGCCAAGTTGAGTTGGTGGATCCTGAAGGTATGGATGATCAGTATGAAGAACAAACCTATGTTGTCAAGGAAAGACTTGAAAAGATGGAGGAAACAGAAGTGGAAGAGTATGCAAAGTGAAGAGATGGAGGACTTGTATGTGAAGAACCAATTCAGGGTTTATGTACTGAATCCCATAAGATGATCTTCTAGCATATGAACATCTTTTCGAACCTGGGGTGTCTGATGTAGGGGCATTCTTGGTCCTCGGTGAATCTGCATGGTGGTTTGTTATTTGGCCGTTGTTTCTCGGTTGCAGCCTTAATTGATGGTCTCGGTTATTGAAGGAGGCTTGGTTGCTGAAGGAACTCGGTGGAACCTCTGGTGCTCGATGGAACTGGTGCTTAGTAATACTTGTGGTTGTTTGGTGTTGCTTAGATTGGTTGGTTTTTTCATTGGTGCTCGGTTGTTTCTCTGGCACTCGGTAGTTCTAGTTTACCGACTGGAGTTCTTGAAGATTTGCTTGGATGACTTGGTGCATTTATTGTTGGTAGATTTTCTTGGATTCTCCTATGTGGATCTGGAGGATGACATGTTGAATTAATTAATTGTAATGCTATTTGAGAGATGACTTTTATGACATTTAATATTTGTTTGTAGGAGTTAAGGGTGTCAACCAGCTGACTTTTGGCTGATGATCAGTATTTATAGGGTGTTTCGATGTTTCTACACTGGGAACTCTGGGTATGTATACCTATTAGGTTTTGTGTGGACTAAACTTAAAACTAAACATAGACCTAAAACATTTTGTTTGTAGACCATTTCTTTGTGATTATGTTTTCTTTTGTTTTTGTTTCGAGTTATAATTGTGTTTCATTTTTAGCAAATGCTTTGTGTTTGGGGGATATATATATCCTTATCTGTTTGTAGGCTTCCAGGAGTAAGCCTAATCCTGGGGGGGGGGGGGGGGGGTGGATGTAGTACCTCGCCCCTAGTCCGAATTTATAAATGTTATGATTATTTTAGGATGATAGATTATATGTTAGGAGATCATTGATACTTGTGATTTTACTAACCCTATACTTGCATGTGTATGGTCGATGTGTTTATTTTATATTTCTGTTTGACGTGCCTGATGTGGTTGAGGGACAGAGTCGTAGTTACTTGCTTGCGAGATCCACACGATCGGCCGATGCCTGCCATTGTTTGTTATATATTATTGTATGTACATGCTTCATCTTGTGATGACAGGTTTGTAGGTACAGGGCATCGTCTTCCCTGAATTGATAGGAGTGAGCGTGCCCATAAACATTCGTCTCAATGGTAAAGAGGGGAGATAATACACAGACCCAAAACCCTAACCTAAGCCAAATTGTCCTAGGATTGGACAAGTGTCTGTTTGTCTACCTTACCCGAATTCACTTGGTTGGTATGAATTCATGGATCTCACTCTTGAGTCTGTGCATGGTTTCAGTTTGCTTGATTTTGTAGTGCTTGATTCAGTTGATTCATGATTACATAGGTGATTTTATATGATTATTAATGTTAGGATTATAGTTGAATTTAATGATTTAATTATGTTCATATGTTTAATTTGGAAAATTATCTAAAGTCAATTATTTGATTAATTGGAATTAATTGATTATTTAATTAAAATTGGATTTAATTATGTTTGAATGTATAATTAAATAATTGAATATTTAAATGCATGTCCTAGGATGTATTAAATATTTAATTTATTTAATTTGGGTTTTAATTATTAACATGTGATTAATTAAAAAATGATTTGAATTATGCTTGTATATTTTATTAAATGATTAAATAATTAATTGCATAATTTTAGGATGCATTAAGTATTTAATTTATTTAATAAATGAATTTAAATTATAACATGTGCAAATTGGAAAAAGGAGTTTGTTTTCAAAAAGATAACTAGTTTTCAAAAGTCTAAGTTGAGTTGTGCATTTAAAATATATTTTTAATAAATGGATATTAAATAATCAAAAAATAATAATATGGCAATGCATGTGAATGAAATATTTTTTTTAAAGAAATATTAGTGCTTTTGAGTTGGTTGTTTTTTATAAACAAAATTTAAATTTTTTTTGAAAAGATTGAGGGGCGGGGACCACTGTCCCCTACCCCCCCCCTCTGCATATGTAGCAGGTAGTACTGCTACAATAGTACTACACTGCCGATGGCAGTGAGTACTGCTGCAGGCAGTACTAACTGCCATCGCCGCTGGGATTGTGCAGAGGTACGTGGAGGTGCGCGTGGGGAATGGGGCGCGGGGCCCGCAGGGTCCCCCCATATGTATTTTATTTAATAATTTTTTTATTTTTTTTTATGATATGTTAATTTATTTTATATTAAATTTATTATATGTTAATATAATTTATGTTAAGTTAATTTATTTTATAACTTATTTTATGTTAAATTAATTTATTTTATAATTGTCTTATTTTAATTAATAAGATTTATTTAGTTAGAATAAATTTAAATTAGATTATTTTATTTTGTTAATAAATTAGTGAGATCAAATGTAATTGGTGTAATAATTTATTTAGTTCTTTTTATTAATTAATTCATATGATTAATTTAGTTTGATTAAATTAATTATAATTAATTATGTTTACTGATTTGAACTAGTCAATTTAATTTGATTAAAATGATTAATTTGCATGTCTTTTCTAGATAAGATATATTAGCTAAATATCTTGGTTTAAGATAAAATTTATGGAGTTAATTCATTGGAATCAGTTGTCTTAACTTTGTAATAAAGTTTTAATTTGAATATTAGATTTAATATTCGAAAGGTGATATTGGTAAGTGTGAGACGTTCTTTTGTTATACAAACAATTAGTTGTTAAATGCTTATGTGTGTACCAAAACTAGGCAATTATTCTATTAAATTCCTAGAACATTATTAGGGAATATTCTTTTTATTAGTGGCATTAATATGCTTGTTATGTCATGATTCTTTTATCATTATTATGCGATCTATATTCTGTTTGGATCATGTTCATTATGAAGTTTCAGTGCTTGAAGATTCCTGTTTAGTTCTCTAAATTGTGAGTGTTGGCTTCTTGTTTCTGAACTGCAATTCTTGTGCATTATGTGATGTCGGGTATTAGAATGACCTAAGGGGAAACAAAGGTAGGGATCTTTGTCAATTGGATTTGTTTTCAGAAACATGTTTGATGTGTGTGCTTATTTTGATTATCACCTATGCTTCGATCTTATGGGCTCTTGTTGGATATTATCTGTTTATGATATCTTCATAATCATTTCAGTTTCTATGTGTGAAAGTGCATCTAGGATTACCTGGTTGTATACCTGTTTGATTTTTATGAGATTATGAGCCTAGGGGAGATTGATTAAGTGCAACTTAGGGGAGTGGCTTACAATAGGGGCCGGGACCCAAAGTGGTCAGCACCTAGGAAACCTATTGTAGGTTATGTAATTAAGTGATAACTTAGTAATTAAAACTTTATAAATCATTTAAAAAGATAAGTTAGAGTATGGTTATGATTATAATTCCTCATATTTGAGAGAGAGTATTCTAGTCCCACATGGATTGTATTGAGGGTTCGGGGCCCAGAGTGGCCAGTCCAGGGTAACTCAATGCTTGAGGGTCCGGGGTCCAGAGTGACTAGTCCAGGGTAACTCAAGTAGATAGATATGTGATGACACTCCCATAGCATGTAGCCTAGATTATCTTCTGAGTTTCTCTTTATGTCTCTAGATTAGTGTTTCTCACCTTTCACTTTATTATTGTGTACCTTGAGTAGTGAGCTTTCAGGATTCCTTTCTCAGTGGTCTTATCCTTGTTTTGTTTGGTTATCCAATTGGGGTTTGTGGTTATCTCCTCAGCATGGTGGGGTAGATCTTTGTGGTTCTACACGGATGGGTGGTAGTGATTCTTTACCATTTGAGATTCGATGTCCTGGTGCCGGTGCTGTTGGTACTTCTGTAGTTGGATGCCTTTATGGTTCTTCATTGATTCTTCATTATTGGTTTCTTATCATACCTTCATTTATGTAGTTTTATATTAGAGTATCACATGTGATAGCTAATATGGACATTGTACTTCTTTATTTAGATTTATTATTACATACCCTGTGACATGTGCAGTGGATGTCAATTTATTAGTTATCATGGATGTCCATGAGGTTTGTAATTATTGATGTAAGTTGTAATTGTATCGTTTATGATATGGAATCTTTTGTTATCTTTCTTTAGTTGTTTTATTTATTCTTAAGTAATTCTACGTCATGGAACCCTCGAGATTTGTAATCTGTGTTGGATGTTGTTTCAATGTGAGTAAATGGTAATTGCTTCCGCACTATTGTTTATCTTGTTTGTTAACTTTAAAAAAAGAAAGTTCACCAAACTTAGTAGCATGTTATAGGTTAGTCTCTCTTGGGTTCCCTGGTGGGGAGTTACATTTTAGGTATCAGATTGGGAAGTTCTGAGAGCAGATTTGGGAGAACTAGATAAGTGAATTTGTGGAAAAGATCCTATGAGATCTTGCAGATCAGGTTATTATCTAATAGTTGTAATAGTAGAGCTACTGGTTGAGGCTTGGAGACAAGGAGATTTCTTGGAGGCTTGTGAGCTCAAGTTTAGATCTTCCTTAGGGTTTCCATCAGTTGCTGATAGTTTTCAGAACTGAACTAGTTGAACTTGTATTGGATCTTATTGATCTTGCAGAATTGTTTCTGATTGTAATTGGCCCTAACTCGGAAGGCCTTACAGTCAGGCATGTTAATGAAAATTTGAGTTGAAGCATATTGTGTTGAGTTATTCTACTGTGTTCTTATTTGGCTTCTTGGTTGGACTATCCTTAATTGGATCCTCCTGCCCTATTTTGCATCAAAAACATACACCGAAGACTTCTATTCAAAAGGTTATCTTGAGGAAGAAAAACAAGATACTCCCAAGCAACTAGTTGTAATCGGGAATGCTAAAGTGACAATAGAAGATATTATTGATGGAGATCCTGATGATGAAGATATCAAAATTTATACAAAAAAAATTGAGGAAGAAAGACCTACTGAGGCAACAACAACAATAACACCAGGTAACTTACCTATCTTGGTGCAAGCCATTGATATTGCCACTCAAGGAAAACCCGAGCAATATATACCCAATAAACAAAAAGACACCACCAAAGGATAGGGTGAAGAAGGACATAAGGAGACAAATGATCTTGAGACAAAAGAGGCAGAAGATAAAGGAGCTGAAACTGAGGGTACAATTAAAAGGAAAGACAAGGAGGAAAGTGTCTCCACCGAGCAAGAAAAGTCTAATCTAGAGACTAAAGCTCTAGTTCCATATGGGAAATCCCCCACATCAAACACACAGGAGAAGAAGAAAAAGAAGAAACATGGTAAGGTTCCAGTAACTTTAGATGAAATTATTAAAATTCCTACATGTGATCCAAGAAACCTAGACCTAGAAGCACTAAGAAGATATGGAGAATTGTGCACGAGAAAGACTACACAAGAAAAGATAAGACAAAAAAGCAAGCACAAACAAGTCTTAGAAGATGTTAGAGAGATTTTAATGCAGGTAGTACCTAATATCAATGTTGATGAGGCAACTCCCATCATCGATCAACTTGCAACTGGTGCAAGAGCACCTAGGCTATCCCTAAAGCCTTAAACAATTTTGGCTTGTAATTGACTCTAGCCAAGTCAGTATGTCTTTTCTTTGACCTTAGAAGGTCTTTTTGTGTGTGTGACTAGATGGATTAGTAGTTAGTACTAAATCCAATCTAGTTTAGCTTAGTTTTCTTTCATATAGCTAGTCCTTAGATTAGGCCTAAAGTTGGGAAATGTGGTCTAAATATGTCCTAGATTTTGGAAAAGTGTAAAGGTGTATAGAAAGGCATTAATTATGTTAAAACATCGAGTTAAGATGGATAGAGGTCCTAAAAATTAGTGATAAGCATAAATGCAAAAGATGCTCAAAAGTTGTCATGACAACATTTGCAACTTTTTCAAATGTTGCATGCAACATAGACAAGATTGATCCCATTCAGATTTAACAGATCTAATCAATGTGTAGTGTCCTAAAATATAGGAGAGGGCATATTTCAGTTGAGATATGATCCCATTTCCTGAGGCAAGTTGTAGAAGAAAGTTTTGGAGTGTGAAAAATAGACTGGTTGTTCAGATTTGTAGTGATAGTCGATTGGTTTTGGGTGTGAGAGTGAATGCATGTATTGAAGATCATAGTTTAGTGGTAGATTCATGTTGTGAGATTACTTTTAAGCATTTTTCATTTAGTGTTAATTTTGTTTTGAGTTCTTTAGGATAGTTGAATAAATCATTTTGTAAATAGTTTATTCGCTGGTGTTCACAATGTAGATTGTGATTTCATGGCTCCCCCATAGATTCTAACCATGGGAAAACTAAGGGTTTGTATGAATATGGTTGGGGAGCCATTTTAAGGTATAAATATGAAGGGAAGAATCTTGAAGAACTAGGTGGCCATTTATGAGGTCATGCCCTAGGTGAGACTGGTGTACCTGACTAGGTGTGTGACAAAGAAGAAAAGGTGTGCACATGCAGGAGAAAGAATGGAAGAATAGATTAAGCATGGTTTCAGATAGAACATGAACATATTGACATGTGTTTAAGAGATTAGGAATTGGCCAATCCTCTAACCTAGATTTCTAGCAAGAAATTAGTGATTAGCTTAAGAATAGCCCTATTAGCCCTATAATCTAGGAAGCTACTATACGGAGGCCCTAGAACCCTAAAACCTACAAAATCTATAAGGTCTCCCAAAAGGGTATCCAAATTTCAAATTGGTTTTGAAGGTCATTTGGAAGTTTTTAGCAATAAATGAGAAAAGGACCCTGTCTAGGGCTACTAGAAATTACTAGACCTAATAAGCCTAAAACAAGCTAGTTTATGAACTCAATGGAAAAGACCTTTGAGATCCACTAAAATGAGATCAAAGGGAAAAAAAAAGGATGTTTTGATGGAGAATGGACCCCTTGCAACACTTGTGATATTTTTTGGTGAAAGAAGCACTTGGAGACTTCCAAGGAGTTGAGAAGCATTGAGACAAAACTAATGATTGTTATCCTTCAAGGTTAAAGACTAGAATAATAAATATTAGAGTGGATTTAGGGTAGTCTTAGGCTTGGAGTCTTGAGGCTATTGAGATCCTTGAAGAGAGATTAGGATCCTAGGTAGATTGGAGAAGTGAAGTCCTTGATAGCTTGTGTGAGCACACCTTGGAGAACTTCCATCATATTAGTATCATAGCCACTTTTGATTTGGCTTGTGGTGAATGTTCCAACCAGAGGAGTTAGTAGGAGAATATACAATGGTGACCAATGCTAAGTTGGCAAAGAAAGTGGAAGATCAAGAAGAGGAGAATAGAATACTCTGAGATAGGCTGGCTCATCTAGAACAAAAAGTGGATGAAGTAGATGAGAAGGCCGAAGAGGTGAAAGATAAGATAGATGGAAAGTAAAAAGAGATAATTTTGGAGGATGAGGTCCCTAAACCAGACCCAATCCTAGCTGAAGAACCATTATTGAAGGCATTAAAGACCTTGAGTGGAAAGGCACTAGAAGGAATTCCAATCTTTAATGGAAAGATGGAACCAAAGATAGTCCTAGATTGGATTGAAGGACTAGAAAACCACTTTGAGTGTGATGGTATCACAAAGGCTCAAAAGGTTAAAGTGGCTAAGGCTAGATTGAGAGGCGCTACACTCACTTGGTGGGAATTTATCCACGATGAGAGAGAGAAAGAAGATAAGAAGCATATAGCTACATGGAAGGCAATGGTAGCTAAAATTAGAGATGCTTATGTGCCAGAGGATTATGAACTCCAATTGCATAAGAGAAGAAAAAATTTTAGACAAAAAGACTTAGATGTGAACTCCTACACTGAAGAGTTCCAAAGACTTTGCATGAGGTCTAGAGTTGCAGAGGATGAGAAGGTGAAGGCAGAAAGATACCTTAATGGACTTAAGTGGACCATATAAGATGAGATGAGCCTTTTGACTCCAGACACCATTCAAAAGTGCCACCAAATTGTTGTCAAGGTAGAAGAGAAACTAAGGAAGAAAAAAGACTCTAGCACCACTAGAGGCAAAGGTAAAGTAAGGGATAACAAAGGATAGAGAGGTGGATATGGTGGAAGGAGTTTTGAACCAAAGACTCAAGGAGATGTCAAGTACATAGATAAATAAGAAGGAGGCTCTAATAGAGGTAGTAGAGGAAGGAACTCTAACAGTAGAGGAAGAAGTAGTGGTCAAGGTAGAGGTAACTACTTTGCTAACATGAAATGTTACGACTATAATCATATGGGACACCCTACATATAGGTGTCTATAGAAAGGTAATACTTCTCAAGGAAGTGACAAAAGAGTGAACTTTGTTCATGAAGGAACAAGTGGAGGAGTGAAACCCCCTGAAGTACCTTTGGAATCAGAGGAAGGAGAGAACCTTTTGATGAGGAGAACTCTGATTAAGGAGCCAATGAAGGAAGAACCCGGTCAAAGGAGATCATTGTTTAGACTGAAATGCATGATGATGGGTAAGATTTGTAGAGTCATCATAGACTCAGGGTCTACTAACAATATAGTGTCAGAGGAAGCAGTTAGAAAGTTGAAAATGAAAAGGATACCCCACATAAATCCCTATAAAGTTACTTGGTTAAAAAAGGGACAACATGTTCTTGTTAATGAACAAGCTTGGGTGGAGTTTTAAATTGGGAGATATAAGGATAAAGTACTATGCGATGTCATACCTATGGATGCTTTTCACTTTCTCCTAGGTAGACCATGGCAATTTGACCGACAAGCCATGCATGATGGAGTGAAGAACTCATACTCTTTTAAGAAGGACAATGTGACATTTATATTCTAGTCCCTATTAGAAGATGCAGAGGTGAAGTCAACTAGTCCCAATGTCCTCATGGTGAGTGAAAAAGAGTTCTTGGAAGTCCTAAAAGAAGGAGAAGGAGTTGGCTTTGTACTGGTGTTATGGCCAAAGGAGGTAAGTGGTGACAAGGCAGCCAAGAAGCTAGAATTACCAAAGGAGATACAAGACATGTTGTAGAGATATGAAGACATTTTCAGTGATGGACAAACATCAAAACTACCCCCTAAGAGAGCTGTAAGTCATAGGATAGACTTCATACCTGGAGCTACCCTTCCCAATAAGGCAACCTATAAGATGACCCCTCAACAAAATGAGGAAATAACCAAGAAAATCCAAGAGCTCTTAAGCCAAGGTCTTATTAGGATAAGTATTAGTCCTTGTGCTGTACCCATTGTCTTAGCACCTAAAAAGGGAGGAAATTGGAGGCTATGTACTAATTCAAGAGCCATAAATAGGATAACCATTAGGTATAGGTTTCCTATCCCTAGGATAGAAGACCTAATGGACTGTCTAGGAGAATCTAAGTACTTTACTAAGATTGACCTAAAGAGTGGTTACCACCAAATTAGAATCCATGAGGGAGATGAGTGGAAGATATCCTTCAAAACCACTAAGGGTTTGTATGAATGGCTTGTCATGCCATTTGGGCTCTCTAATGCCCCCTCCACATTTGTGAGGCTCAAGAATGAAGTCCTCAAGGACTACATTGGAAAATTGGTGGTAGTGTATCTACATGATATACTAATTTATAGTAAAACCAAGGATGAACATCTCAAGCATTTGGAGATTGTTTTCAAGCAGCTACATGAGGAGAAATTGATGATAAATTTGGAGAAATATGAGTTCATGAGGTAGGAGATAGTGTACCTTGGGTTTGTGCTATCTCATGGCAATCTAAAAATGGACCCTAGAAAAGTGGCAGCTATTGTCAATTGGCCTACTCCAAAGACAACAACAAAGGTAAGAACCTTTCATGGTTTGGCTCAGTATTATAGGAAGTTTATAAAGCAATTTAGTGCTATTTGTGCTACTATGCTAGACACTATAAAAGGTGGCATGAAGACTAAGTTTATATGGAATGAGAAAGATAACCATGGTTTTCAATTGCTAAAGAAGAAGGTTTCTACTCAACCAATCTTAACCTTGCCAAGTTTTGAGAGATTATGCACATTTGAGTGTGATGCTATTAATATGGTCATAGGTGTTGTCTTGAGCCAAGAGGGAAGACCAATGGCTTTCCATTCTAAGAAATTAAGTGATGCAAAGAAGAAGTACTCTTTTTATGACTTAGATATGTATGCTCTAGTCCAAGCACTAAGAAAGTGGAGGCATTACTTGCTTCCAAAGGAGTTTGTGGTCTTTTCTAACAACCAAGCACTAAGCTTCTTGAATTCACTAGATAAGCTCAGTCACAAGCATATGAAGTGGGTGGAATAACTATAGGCCTACACCTTCAACATTAAAGACAAGAAGAGATTATAGAACAAGGTAGCAGATGCCTTGAGTAGAAGAGCTCTTACTGTTCAAGAGATACAATTGCAAAGCATGGGTGTATACAACTTCAAAGATTTGTATGGAGAAGATGAAGATTTTGCAGAAATTTGTAAGGTATGCCAAGAGTATAGAAATCATTTTCATAGTCAATTTGCTAAATACACTTTGCAAAGTGGTCTATTGTTTAAGGGAGGGAAATTGTGTGTCCCTAGAGGGTCTATAAGAGAGAATTTAATCTAGGAGAAACACAATGGTGCACTTAGTGGCCATTTTTAGTGTTAACAAGACCCAAGAACTAGTTCAAAGGTTCTATTTTTGGCCTAAGATGAACCTATAAATCAAAAATTATGTAGAAGGATGTGTTGTGTGTCAAAAGGCCAAAGGTACATCTACTAATGTAGGCCTTTACCAACCCCTTCCCATTCCTAGTAGACCACGGGAGTGTTTAAGCATGGATTTTGTGGTAGGCTTACCCAAGACAAAACAAGGAATGGATATCATTTATGTCATAGTGGATAGGTTCAGTAAGATGGCACATTTTGTACCATGCAAGACAACTCATGATGCCAGTCAAATAGCTTCCCTATTCTTCAAGGAAGTAGTTAGAATACATGGTTTACCACTAAGCATAGTGTTAGACAGAGACACAAAATTCATGAGTCATTTTTGGAAGACTCTATGGAAAAAGATAGGTACCAACTTGTCTTTTGGATTTGCATACCATCCTTAGACTGATGGTCAAATGAAGGTAGTAAATAGGAGTCTTGGTAACCTCCTAAGGTGTTTAACTAAAGAGTATGGTCAAGCTTGGGACTAGCTCATTGGATAGGAAAAGTATGCCTTTAATGACACAGTGAATAGGACTACCAGAAAGAGTCCTTTTGAAAATTTTTATGGCCTTCATTGTAGAGGCATATATGAGCTCAGAGATCTAAAGGATGGAGCCAAGGGAAGTGCCCATGCTGAAGACTTTGAAAATGCTATGCAAGAGATACATGAAATTGTGAAGAAGACACTCATTGAGAATATAGAGAAATTCAAACATAAGGTGGATGAAAGAAAGAGGGATATACAATTTAAGGTTGGGGATCTAGTGATGGTCCATCTTAGTAAGGCAAGATTGTATAAGGGAGATAAGCTTTAGATGAGGAGAATTGGTCCATGTACCATTCTAGAAAAGTATGGCACCAATGCATACAAAGTAGAATTACCGGAGGATAGTGGTTTATCTCATGTCTTTAATGTAGCAGAACCAGTCTTGTACAAAGGAAAAATACCTGATACAAATTAGAGTTTTAATGAAGTCATACAGGAGGTGGAGGAACTTAATTTTCCATCCACACCACCTAAAGTAGTAGAAACAATTCTGGATTCTAGGGCATACAAACAGACCAGACAAAGAACATATTATGAACACTTGGTGAAGTGGCATGGACAAATGGATGCAGATGATACTTGGATAAAGGAGTTAGAGTTCAAGAATTTGGGCATTGATCCCAACTTACTCAATCCAAGGATGGATTGAAATCTTTCTATTTGGGGAGGATGGTGCAGGAGCACCTAGGCTATCCCTAAAGCCTTAAACAATTTTGGCTTGTAATTGACTCTAGCCAGGTCAGAATTTCTTTGTTTTCACCTTAGAAGGTCTTTTTGTGTGTGTGAATAGATGGATTAGTATTTAGTACTACATCCAATCTAGTTTAGCTTAGTTTTCTTTCAAATAGCTAGTCCTTAGATTAGGCCTAAAGTTGGGAAATGTGGTCTAAATATGTCCTAGATTTTGGCAAAGTGTAAGGTGCCTAGAAAGGACTTAATGATGTTAAATCATCTATTTAAGAGGGATAGAGGTCCTAAAAATTAGTTATAAGCATAAATTCAAAAGATGCTCAAAAGTTGTCATGACAACATTTGCAACTTTTGCAAATGTTGCATGCAACATAGACAAGATTGATCCCATTCGGAGTTAAGGGATCTAATCAATATGTAGTGGCCTAAAATATAGGAGAGGGAATATTTTAGTTGAGATATGATCACATTTCCTGAGGCAAGTTGCAAAAGAAAGTTTTGGAGTGTGAAAAATAGATTGGTTGTTCAGATTTGTAGTGACAGTTGATTGGTTTTGGGTGTGAGAGTGAATGCATGTATTGAAGATCATAACTTAGTGGTAGATTCATGTTGTGAGATTAATTTTAAGAATTTTTCATTTAGTGTTAAGTTTGTTTTGAGTTCTTTAGGATAGTTGAATAAATCATTTTGTAAACAATCTATTCGTTGGTGTTCATAGTGTAGATTGTGATTTCATGGCTCCCCCATAGATTATAACTGTGGGAAACCTAAGGGTTTGGATGAATATGGTTGGGGAGCCATTGTATAGTGTAAATATGAAGGGAATAATCTTGAAGAACCATGTGGCCATTTATGAGGTCATTCCCTAGGTGAGACTGGTGTACCCAACTAGGTGTGTGACAAAGAAGAAAAGGTGTGAACATGCAAGGGAAATAATAGAAGAACAAATTAAGCATGGTTTCAGATAGAACATGAACATATTGATATGTGGTAAAGAGATTAGACATTATCCAATCCTCTAACCTATATTTCGAGCAAGAAATTAGTGATTAGCTTAAGAATAGCCCTATTAGCCCTATTAGCCCTATAATCTAGGAAGTTATTAGACGGAGGCCCTAGAACCCTTAAACCTATAGAATCTCTAAGGTCTCCCAAAAGGGTATCCAAATGTCAAATTTTTTTTTAAGGTCATTTGGAATTTTTTATCAAGAAATGAGAAAAGGACCCTATCTAGGGCTATTATAAATTACTAGGCCTAATAAGCCTAAAACAAGCTAGTTTATGAACCCAATGGAAAAGACCTTTGAGATCAACTCAAATGAGATCTAAGGGAACAAAAGAGGATTTTTTGATGGATAATGGACCCCCTATAGCACTTGTGATAGTTTGTGGTGAAAGAAGCACTTGGAGACTTCCAAGGAGTTGAGAAGCATTGAAACAAAACTAATGATAGTTGTCCTTCAAGGTTAAACACAAGGAGACTAACTCTTAGAGTGGAGTTAGGGTAGTCTTAGGATTGGAGTCTTGAGGCTATTGAGATCCTAGAAGAGAGATTAGGATCCTAGGTATATTGGACAAGTGAAGTCCTTGATAGCTTATCTGAGCACATCTTGGAGCACTTCCATTAGCAACTCTAACCAGGCACATCAAATCTCTGATTGTAGACATTGAAAAGATATTTGAAGAGAGAGCCGGGTCTAAGATACAACTTAAGATTGCAATGAAAATCAGCCAAGAAGTAGTTAATAAGGTAAAAATTTCTAAGGTAATGTAAGATATAAAAATATCTATTAAGGGGTATATATATATTTTTATATCTATGATGTGTGTGGTGTGTGGAAAATGTTGTGGACATATATTACCTCCTAATCCAAGACAAGGAAATCACAATTGATTAATCGAAAGGAGATGATCAATGTGAAAAGGAATCAACTAGCTATGGATAAAGAGGGAAAGGGGATCTAATTTCTTAATTATAAAGTAAAACAATAAATCAGAAAGATTAGGTTAAAATAAAACACTTATCTTGAAATGTAGAAGATTTGGAAATTGCTGTTTTCTGGTGTCTATACCGAGTTTTTGGAAATTCTGCAACTAGATCTGGAACTGAAACACAAAGATGGAGAAAACCCATAAATCTTTTGCTTTTCTGAACCAGGTTGACCTTGACACAAATGCAGGTCAACCTTGACCCCTTTATGTCGACCTTGACCTGCGCTACTTCGACGGAAATTCTATTCGTGGATCTCGAAAGTTTGCCAAAAAGGGTATTCAAATCTGCTCTATAATTTGTTGTTCCGCACCTACAAGAAAAAAATGGTTTTGTTTTTTGAATGAGGGGTTTGCCTTGGTCAAACCCCAGTTTTGGAATTAACCTTGAAATAGAATTGAAATGGAGAATGCTAGCAAGTAGTAGAAGAAGATCTAACAATGAAGCTATGATATTCAATAGATATGTAATTGTATTTGAAATGTAAACAATTATGTTAATATGAAAGCTTAGACTCAACATTAAAAACCATAAATGTAAATCAAAACCTCCATGATTGTATGCTTGGAATCCACCTTGAAGGAAGAATGATTGAATCTTGAGGATGCCCAAAGGATCTTGAAGGAAGATCACACCACCTTGATGGATAGATCTAGGGTTTGAATGATGAATCTTGAATGCTTGAACCAAATCCCTTCAAAGGATTAAATTCTTGAATCCTTGATGTTCAATTGAGAACTTGAATGCTTGAATATAAATGATTGCTTGTGATTGGTGATCATTGCTTGGATTGAAATGAGAGGAGAAGGCTTCCTTATATACAAGTCTAGGGCACAAAATTCTAGAGAGGCCAACATATGATAAATAAATTCCCATTATGCCTATACCCCTAGGAGTGGACCTAAATTAAATATATTTTAAGAGTCACAGCTTAGAAACTTGAAATAGCCGACCTGGAAGCAAAAAAATAAAATTTTGAGTTTCTCCCCGCATTCGACACACTTTTTGATGAAAAAGGGGGACTTGGGTCAAGGTCAAGGTTGACCCTGACATAGGTCAAGGTTGAGGTCGACCTTGGCCTAGGGGGTTAAAACCCTTGGAAAATATGCTAGGTGGGGAAAACAGTGCCCGAAGAGGCCCAATCAGAGCCCTAAATAGGCACAGAAAATGGAAAAGGGGTAGAAAATAGAGGAAAACATGACAATGGCCAAAAATACTCCTTAAGGAGGGCTAAACATTCTTAACATGAAAGTAATTCCTTTTTAAGATGATACATTAAGCCCCCACTTTAGTGGGAGTATGGAAATCGAACAAACTCACGGTAAAGTTAGAAGAAAGACTCCAGTAGATCACAATGAGGTAGAACATCACTTAGTCAAGGACATGAGTCCCCAGGCTAAGGATTCTAACTCAACATACACACATAAGGGTGTGGAAATAAAGAGAAAATAAAGACAAAGCTAAAAGACACAAAAAAAGAGGGGTTAGTACAAAAACAAACCCAAATCAACTAGCAAAGGAAACCTTACTAAGAAATGCTTCCTATACTAATATCATATTTGGAAAGCTATCATAAAAGCATAAATGACTACATAAGAAAGACAAGAGCAACACTATAAATAACATAACTTCATGATCTAATCCTACTAGCATGAAAGTGAAAAGAGAGAGAAGAGAGAAAATGATTACCTCACCTAGTAAGATGCCCATCTTACCATGAATCACCAAGGAGGGAGATCCCAACAGGTATCCAAACTTGATAGTTCACCCATAAACTGATCTTTGTAGTTGTAATGCATCTTTTGATGGCTTTTGGAATACCCATAGATCCACATTCTTGTATCACTATGGAATATAAAATGCGTGTCTCTTCAGGATTTAGCAACTTATGTGCATTACCTTTTGAGGATTTAGCATATTTGAAATTGAAAATGTGTGTCTCTTTAGGATTTAACAACTTATGTGCATTACATTCTAAGGATTTAGCATATTTGAAATTGAAAATGCGTGTCTCTTCATGATTTAACAACTTACGTGCGTTACCTTCTGAGGATTTAGCATATTTAAAAAACTATAGCATAAGGAAGACCCTATCTATGCCCCCTCCTTATCATGGCTACCTAATAGACAGGATAAGGAAGAGGAGGATACCTACTTCACAAAGTAAGGAGATATCCTGTTAACAACAATGTACACTATATTCTTAGTGAAGGGTATTGACCCTTACATCGAAGAACATAGATAATCATGAAAAAGGATATGTCACTTATGGAAAAAGTATCCTCAAAGAGAAAGAGATCTTATCAACAAGACCCCATCATAGAGGAGTGATTTGGATAAAATATCATCTTTCAAAGAAAAGCAAAAAGGGATCAAAGATTCAATCATCAAGCCCCCTGCAATCAAGAGGAAGAGGAATCTTGAAACAAAGGATGCAAACTCTAACCCCAACACAAGGGAAAGAGTTTACAAAGAACATAATTTGCAAAATAAAGAAGAGGTGATGACCTAGGACAACAACCTCTCACATAAAAGGATATCCATAGCCAAAATGCCAGACATTATAATGAAATAATGTTGCAAAATAAACAAATGCCACTAAGCTAAGGAAAGTAGATCCCTAGACAGAGATAAAGAAGGAAAACCTTGCCCCCCAGGGATGAAAGAAAGGGATACCTTTGCAAAAAAATGTCTTTAGAAAAGGTATCATGAATACTAGAAGAGAACTATGGATGATTATGAGCAAAGGAAATATATAATAATACAAAACCATAGGGATAAAATAGAGAAAGAATAACCAATTAAGCTCAAAACAAAATACATGCTAAGAGCATAATGGATCCTAGAGAAAATGGAAGAAATACCTCTTGCCCCCCAATCAAGGGACAGGAGGAGAAAATATCTACATTATATAAGAATGAGGGGTATTCCCCATATGGAAATTATGAAGGAATTGTAAAACCACATGAGAGTGATATATAATTCCTAAAGCAACTCTTTCTCTAACATACATCTTGAAATGCACACAATCAACATGTAAATGTGTATTACTATAGTGAAAAAGACATTTATACTTGGAGAGAGCATCTTTCAGTGTAGGTTTAAAGATTTATTTCTTAGAATTCATTAACTAAACATACACCTTCTTAGCCCATCTTGAGGAGTATCAGGGTAATCTAAGGAAGATGTTGGAAGAAGAACATGAAGAGGAGGAGGACGATCAAAATCAACCTCCTTAAATTGAGATAGAGGAAATCCAAGACCACACATATCTTGTTTAGGGGATATATGAACTAGATATTTAATACCTTGTTCATTAACACCAAGCCCTAAATCCTTATAACCTTGTTTAGCCATCATATTGTATCTTGTAGTGTACATATCTTGTAAAGATTCTGTAGGAGGTGATTGTTTATGGTAATCATGAGAAAACATCATGTAAGGTGAAATGATAGGTTTATAAGAAGTTTCTTTTCTCTTTCCTTTAATATCATCATGGATTAGATAAGAAGGCGAAGGTAAATTAAATAATTCTTGCACATCTGCATCATGAACCATAGTTTGAGACTCATCATAAGTGTGGGAAGAACTAGGAATAACAGATGGATAAATGGGAAGGGAAATATTAGGAATTGGATTAGGAAGGATAGGATTAGGAATATTAGGAAATAGATTAGGAAGGATAGGATTAGGATTAGGAAGATTAGGAGATGGTGTATCATCTACCAAATTCTTCACATAATCCAAAAGAGTAATAAGGCCACCACACAAATCCTTAATGAAAGTTTTGAAAGTAGGAAGGCTAGTATTAGTCAATCTCATAATAGCATAAGCAAGAAAAACATAATGAAATGGATGATACTCTCATAAACATCATAAGTACTATAAAGAGATGCTAAGAGGAGAATAATGAAGAAAGTAACTACACACCAAAGCATCTTAAGGATCTTCATAGTAAATGAAATGCAATTTTTTTTTTGTATTTTGATGAGTATGTAGGAATTTTTGTTTTTGAACTTTAAAATACAAGAGCATAAAAGAAAACTAATGTAAGCTAATCTTAAGGAAAAGAGGAAAAACATCCAACACCAAAAAGAAAGAGTTATCTATCGTAGGTTCACCAAAATGTATGATATATTTTTGGAATGTATATATATTTTTATATCTCAAAATGTAAGATATAAAAATATATACTAAGAGGTATATATATTTTTATATCTATGATGTGTGTGGTGTATGGAAAATGTTGTGGACATATATTACCTCATAGTCCAAGACAAGGAGATCCCAAGTGATTAACTAAAAGGAGACAATCAATGCGAAAAGGAATCAACTGGTTATGGATAAAGAGGGAAAGGGGATCTAATTTCTTAATTATAAAGTAAAATAATAAATCAGAAAGATTAGGTTAAAATAAAACACTTATCTTGAAATGTAGCAGATCTAGATATTGCTTTTTCTAGTGTCTATACTAAGTTTTTGGGAATTTTGCAATCGGATCTGGAACTAAAACACAGAGATAGAGAAAACCCAGAAATCTTTTGCTTTTCTAAACCAGGTCGACCTTGACCTACGCTGCTCCGATAGAAATTTTGTTTGTGGATCTTGAAAGTTTGCTAAAAAGGGTATTCAAATATGCTCTGTAATTCGTTGTTCCGCACCTACACCTACAAGAAGAAATGGTTTTGTTTTTTGGATGAGGGGTTTGCCTTGGTCAAACCCCAATTTTGGAATTAACCTTAAAATAGAATTGAAATGGAGAATGCTAGCAAGTAGTAGATGAAGATCTAACAATGAAGCTATGATATTCAATAGATATGCAATTGTATTTGAAATGTAAACAAGTATGTTAATATGAAAATTTAGACTCACCATTAAAAACCATAAATGTAAATCAAAACCTCCATGATTGTATGCTTGGAATCCACCTTGAAGGAAGAATGAATATATTTTGAGGATGCCCAAAGGATCTTGAAGGAAGATCACACCACCATGATGGATAGATCTAGGGTTTGAATGATGAATCTTGAATACTTGAACCAAATCCCTTCAAAGACTTGAATGCTTGATCTTCAATGGAGAACTTAAATGCTTGAATACTTGAATATAAATGATTGCTTGTGATTGATGATCATTGCTTAGATTGAAATGAGAGGATAAGGCTTCCTTATATACAAGTCTAGGGCACAAACTTCTAGAGAGGCCAACATATGAGAAATAAATTCCCATTAGGCTTATACCCCTAGGAGTGGACCTAAATTAAATATATTTTAAGAGTCACTTCTTTGAAACTCAAAATATCTAACCCAAAAGAGGAAAAATAAAATTTTGAGTTTCCCCCCACATCTAGCACACTTTTTGATGAAAAAGGGGGACCTAGGTCAAGGTTGAGGTCAACCCTGACCTAGGTCAAGGTCAAGGTGATGTAGGAGCATCCTGGGTGTAAGAGCAATCTTGCATCACCCAAAAATATTTCTATTTTTGTATTCAATAAGGGCTATCTTGTGCGGAGCTGCTATTTATGGAAACTTGCTATTTTTTTAGTAAGTTGGTCATATGATCTCAGAATGTTCTGATTTTACATGTGGAGGTTCATCTCAGCCATATCAGCCTGCTAGTAAAGTTTCATGGCTAGATCAAGTCTAGTTTTGAAGATATTGAAAATTTTCAATATTGGCAGCAAGGTATAGAAACTTTGAACTCAGTTTTGAAGGCTTTAGAGGCCTCAGATGAGGTTGAAAATTTGGGTGACAAGCACTTGCGCTAGTCAAGCCCATAGAGCACTTCGTCGCCTTTTTGAAATGGGGTTATAATAGTCAATCAGGTCAACTGGTGATGACTTATGGTCTCTGGAAGTCGGGTCACTTGAAATGGCAGAAAATAATTTTTCTTCAAAATTTCTGTTTGGGTTTCAAAAGTTATTTTGAGCTGACTTTGATGTAATAAATTGAAAAATAAAATAATTCTAAGTTTGGTTGGCCTAAGGGCTAAATTTTTGGAACCTTCTCGAGTGGTGGAAAATGCCTATATAAAGAAGGCCCGTAGTGTTGTCTAGGGCAGTTCTGGGTAGTAGATTTGGGTATTGATTCAAGGCTTTGTCCTCCAGAATATTGTAAGGGAATTCCCATGTGGCTTTGCATATTGTAATTCTAAAAGTTTGTAATTCCACATTTATGGAGATAATAAGAAGCCAATTTTTTGTTCTTGCATATTGTTGTTGTTTCTCTGTTTCTGTTATGTGTTTGTGGTGTTAAGGGGAGCACCCTTAATCAAGTGGTATCAGAGTGAGGAAATCTTAACCCAGAGGAGTTGATTGACTAGATCAATGAATGTGAAGAATATTTTGAGTATGAAGATATTGAGGATCCTGATAGGGTCAAATTTGCGAAGGCTAGACTGAAAGGTCATACGAAGATCTGGTGGCAAGAGATTAAATTGGAGCAAAATAGAAGAGGGAAAGATAAAATCACAAGATGAGATTGAATGGTGGATAAATTGAAGTGGTAGTTCATTCCTATTGATTATGAGCTTGAACTATTGAAGAAGATGCAAAGTTTGAAGCAGGCATGAAGATCTGTTCAGGAGTATACAGAGGAGTTCTATCGAATCCTCATCAGAATAGGCCATGCAGAAGCTGACAAGGAGAAAGTTTCCCATTACCTTAATGGGTTAAGGTTGAGCATTCAGGAGGAGCTGAATCTGGTTCAAATGAACAGTATTGAAGAGGCATACCAGTTTGCCCTAAAAGTAGAGGAAAAGCCGAACAAGAAGTTTGAGAGCAAACAAAATGGAAGAGGTCACGGTGGACGATCTGGTGGATGGTCATATGGAGGCCGAAATGAAGATCTAAAAAAGAAGGATGAGGCTAGTAGTAGTCAAAATTAGAGAGGAAACAATTCCAATAGTTTCCAAGATCAGAACAATAGAGATTAGAGAGGAAGAGGAAGAGGACAAAGTTCAAGAAGAGGAGGCTTCTGTGGAACATGTTTTCACTGTGGAGAAGGTCATAGGGCATTTGAATGTCCTTAATGCCAAGGAAGGATAGATAGGAGAAATGAAGGTGAGGCTAGAGTGGCACATATAGATGAAGATGCCAGATCCTCAAATTTTGAAGATGCTGAAAGAGGAGAAATGTTGATTAACAGAAGAGTCCTGCTGAGTGGTGAGAATGAACCTGAACAAAGGAGGAGCCTGTTTCGCACTAAATGCAAGTGTGAGGGTAAATGTTGTGATGTGATTATTGATAGTGGAAGCACTGAAAATTTGGTGTCAAAAGAGATGGTGACAAAGGTTAAGCTCAAGAGATAGAAACACCCACATCCATATCGGATTGCCTAGGTGCAGGATGACCACAAAGTCATGGTCAGTGAACAGTGCCTAGTAAAGTTCAAGATTGGTAGGTACCATGATGAGGTA
Source organism: Chamaecyparis obtusa (assembly GCA_027943335.1). Taxonomy (NCBI): domain Eukaryota; kingdom Viridiplantae; phylum Streptophyta; class Pinopsida; order Cupressales; family Cupressaceae; genus Chamaecyparis; species Chamaecyparis obtusa. The sequence goes on from BSBK01005083.1 coordinate 376,486, forward strand.
CTATGTGATATCATACCTATGGATGCATGTCACATGTTGTTGGGTAGGCCGTGGTAGTTTGATAGATGTGCTATACATGATGGTCATGTGAATGCCTATTCCCTGACAAAGGATGGAGTGCGACATAAGCTAAAGCCATTGAAGGAGATCGAAAAAAAGGTATGTGGTAATGTGAGAATAAATTTTGTTGATGGAAGAAAATTCCTAGATGGTATGATGCATGAGCATGTGTGTTTTGCTTTAATTCCAAAAGCTGGTAAAGAGGAAGTAGAGGATGTACCTGTAGAGGTTGCAGATTTGTTGAATGAGTTTTAGGATATTGTATCTGATAATGTACCTGATGGATTATCACCGGTAAGGAAGATCAGTCATCAGATGAATTTGATTCTAGGAGCTAGTTTTCCAAACAAGGCAGCACACAGAATGACACCAGCATAAAGTGAAGAGTTGAATAGACAAGTACATGAGTTATTGCAGAAGGGGTTGATTCGAGAGAGTCTGAATCCCTGTGCTGTACCAGCAGTATTAGCGCAAAAGAAGAATGGAGAATGGAGGATGTGTAAAAATTCCAGAGCAATAAACAAGATCACAATCAAGTATAGGTTTCCATTTCCATGAATGGATGATATTATGGATTGTTTGAGTGGAGCTGTGTATTTTTCAAAGATAGATCTGAAGAGTGGATATCACTAGATTCAGATCAGAGAAGGAGATGGATGGAAGACTACCTTCAAGACAAAGGAAGGAATGTATGAGTGGTTAGTTATGCCTTTTGGGCTAACCAATGCACCGAGCACTTTCATGCGGCTCATGAATGAGGTTTTGAAAGAATTTCTGGGTAAGTTTGTCATTGTTTACCTAGATGATATCTTGATCTTTATCAAAACATTGGAGGAACATATGATGCATATTCGTATGGTATTTGAGAAGTTAAGAGATGAGAAATTGTTGATTAATTTGAAGAAGTGCAGTTTTGCGAAGAAGGAATTAGTGTATTTGAGATTTGTTATTTTAGTAGAAGGTTTAAAAATGGATCTAGAGAAAGTATAGGCTATCCTTGAATGGCCTACTCCAAGGAGTGCTACTGAGGTAAGATCTTTTCATGGCTTGGCTAGCTTTTATAGAAAGCTTATCAGAAATTTTAGTAGTATTTGTGGATCCTTGATTGAAACAATGAGAGGGGATAGAAAAGAGTTCAAGTGGACTAATGGGGTAGATAAGAGTTTTAAACTATTGAAACAAAAGGTTACATAAAAACCTTTTTTAGCACCTCCAAATTTTAATAAGGTGTTTCAAGTAGACCGTGATGCTAGTGGTACTGCAATAGGAGCTGTTATGAGCCAAGAAGGTAAATCTATTGCTTATTTTAGTGAGAATTTAAATGATGCCAAGAGAAAATATTCTGTTTATGATTAGGAATTTTATGCTATAGTTCAAGCATTGAAGAAGTGGAGACACTATCTGCTTCCTAAGGAGTTTGTTTTGTATACTGATCATCAAGCTTTGTGATATTTGAATAGTCAAGGAAAGTTGAATCAAAGGCATTTGAAATGGGTTGAGTTTTTACAGAGTTATACATTTTTTTTGAAACACATAAGTGGAAAGTATAACAGGGTTGCAGATGCACTTAGTAGAAGGCAACTATTGCTGATAGAGATGCAGATTGAGGTGGTTGGGTTCAAGGAACTCAAGAATTTGTATCCAGAGGATCCTGATTTTGGTGAAGCTTGGAAAGCTTGTAAAGAACCTGTTACTCTAGACAGAATGAAGTGGCTGGATTTCATCATTCAGGATGATATGCTATTTAGAGGGAGTCAATTATGCATTCCAAGAAGTTCTATGAGGGATAATCTCATCAAAGAGAAGCATAACAGAGGATTGGCTGGACATTTTGGTCGTGATAAAACCCTTGCTTTGATTAGTGAGAATTATTATTGGCCATAGTTGCAGCAAGATGTCAAAAAATTTGTACAAAGTTGCAGAGTATGTCAGATGGTGAAAGGAGTGAAGCAAAATATAGGGTTGTATCAGCCATTACTTGTACCAGAGAAGTCTTGGGAGGATATCAATATGGATTTTGTTCTTGGTTTTCCAAGGACATAGTGGGGACATGATTCCATTTTTGTGGTAGTTGACAGATTTTCAAAGATGGCACATTTTATTCCTTGCAAGAAGACTAATGATGCTATTCATGTAGTAGAATTGTTTTTCAGAGAAGTAGTGCGACTACATGGTTTGCCAAAGACCATAGTTTTAGATTAGGACACTAAGTTTGTTGGATATTTCTGGCATACATTATGGAAGAAGTTGAAGATAGATTTGAAATTCACTTCATCACATCATCCATAGACTGATGGACAAATAGATGTGGTGAATAGGAGTTTGGGAAATTTGCTGAGATGTTTGGTTGGGGATAAGCCAATAGGATGGGATTTTATTTTACCACAGACAAAATTTGCATACACTAATTCTATCAATAGGAGCACTGGTAAATCACCATTCCAAATTGTATATGGGAGTAGTCCAAGAAATGCATCTGAGTTGAGAAAGATAGATAAAGGAGAAATAAGTAGTGCTGAAGGTGAGGATTTTGTAGAACATTTGAAGAATATCCATGAGGAGGTGAGGAAGCACATTACCAAGATGAATGCGTAGTATAAGGCTAAGGTAGATGAGAAAAGGAGGCATAAGGAATTTTAGGTTGGAGATGAAGTCATGGTTCATTTGCGGAAGGAAAGATTTTCAGTTGGTACATATAACAAGTTGAAAATGAAGAAGTTTGGGCCATGTAGGATACTGAAGAAGCATGATTCAGGAAATACATGTGAGGTAGAATTGCCTACTGAGTTAAATATTTCACCAGTATTTAATGTTTTAGATTTGAAAGAGTATCATGAAGGAGGTGTTGAAGATGAGGTTACAGCAGCATAGTGGAGTATTCTGGCAACTAGTTTAGATATCAAGGAGATTGAAGACATACTAGATAGTCATGTTGGGAGAAGCACAAGGAACATGACATATGAAGAGTATTTGGTCAAATGGAAAGGATGACCTATTGAAGATTCATCATGGCTAACAAAGGAGGAGGTTAACTATCTTGGTTTTCCTCTGCATACCTGAGTCGTGACAGGGTCACTTCTTAAATTACCCCGGGTGTCCTGATGCAGGAGCATCTTGGGTGTAAGAGCAATCTTGCATCACCCAAAAATATTTCTATTTTTGTATTCAATAAGGGCTATCTTGTGTGGAGTTGCTATTTATGGAAACTTGCTATTTTTTTAGTAAGTTGGTCATACGATCTCGGAATGTTTTGATTTTACATGTGGAGGTTCATCTCAGTCATATCAGTCTGCCAGTAAAGTTTCATGGCTAGATCAAGTCTAGTTTTGAAGATATTGAAGATTTTTGGTATAAGCAGCAGGGTACAAAAACTTTGAACTCAGTTTTGAAGGCTTTAGAGGCCCCAGATGAGATCGAAAATTTGGGTGATAGGTGCTTGTGCAAGTTAAGCTTGTAGAGTGCTTCGTGGCCTTTTTGAAATGGGGTTATAATAGTCAATCAGGTCAACTGGTGATGACTTATGGTCTCCAGAAGTCGGGTCACCTGAAATGGCAAAAAATAATTTTCCTTCAAAATTTCTCTTCGGGTTTCAAAAGTTATTTTGAGCTGACTTTGATGTAATAAATTGAAAAATAAAATAATTCTAAGTTTGGTCGGCCCTAAGGGCTAAATTTTTGGAACCTTCTCGGGTGGTGGAAAATGCCTATATAAAAAAGGCCCGTAGTGTTGTCTAGGGCAGTTCTGGGTAGTAGTTCTGGGTATTGATTCGAGGCTTTGTCCTAAAAAATATTGTAAGGGAATGCCCATGTGGCTTTGCATATTGTAATTCTGAAAGTTTGTAATTCCACATTTGTGGATATAATAAGAAGCCAATTTTCTGTTCTTGCATATTGTTGTTGTTTCTTTGTTTCTGTTATGTGTTTGTGGTATTAAGGGGAGCACCCTTCATCACAAGGTCAAACCTAACCTAGGTCAAGGTTGAGGTCGACCCTGACCTAGGTCAAGGTCAAGGTCGACCTTGACCTAGGGGGTTAAAACCCTTGGAAAATATTGCAGGTGAGGAAAATAGTGCCCAGAGAGGCTCAATTAGAGCCTTAAACAAGCACATAAGATGGAAAAGGGGTAGAAAATAGAGGACAACATGACAATGGCCCAAAAAACCCCCTAAGGAGGGCTTAACATTCTTAACATGAAAGTGCATCCATTTTAAGATGATACAACTAATAACCGACTTAAAAAGTATTATTCAAAGGGTTATTACAATTTTGCAAAAACTATGCACTATAGACTCTTTTGTTGGATATTTCTAATGCATGGGGAGGTGATTGAGACATTTAATATGCTTACTCACTATGTTACTGAATGGGCATTGATATTGTTGTAATATATGTTTTGTCACTGATGTCAACATATGTTTTTGTGAGGAAAATAGGTTGGTTATCACAGTGTACATACACTGTATGGATGTTTCAGATGCTGCGAAGACATATGAGAGTTCAGGAGGATGTTGTGATCTTATATCCAAGATCACATCATGTAATGTTGCATATTGGATAAGTTACAAATGTTTTGGTGAAGACATGGTCACAGGACTATAACATTGAGAAATGCCAGAGTTAGTCTCTGTGATTCTGGTATATCTTCTAGATGATATGGATTCAAGGTATGCAAGATTGGGGGATGATAGACAAGGTACTAAAGGATGATCACTAGTTAGCACAAGGTATAGAATGCTTAGTGATGTTAGCTATGGTGTCTGTTCTGGAGGTGACTTATTTGGAAGCTGACTTGGGAGATGTAGCATGTGTTATGCTTGGAAAACATAAATTAAGGATGCCGGTCCTTAATTGTTGTAATGAAATCATTGTATACTTGTTATAGATACCATGTGTATCTTAGCAAGGGTTTATGTAATTGTTTGTAATTAGGAAAGCCTCATGGGATGACCTGTTAATGAGAATTGTAATAAGGTATAAATAAAAGGTCTTTTCTTTGGAAAAGATAGGGATGAAGATGATGATATAGAGAGGTTGTGAAAGCTACGAGATTGTGTCTGTTGTATGTAGAGTAGAGGTTTTTTGGTGGAATTCATTGGAACTGATCAAGCAAAGATAGTTGTTGCCAAACAACTCAAAAATATTATGTATTTCTTCATATACACTTGTGTTGCGAACAATGAGTTCTGAAGGTGGACTTAACCTTCTTTGGGCAGTGAGCCCTCCCTTTTTTTTCTTGACTCCTAACAAGGTTTGTCCTCTAATAAGGACTATATACTGTAATGTTTCAATAAGATTCTAACATGGCTATATCTTCTAACAAGGATAACTATACTCTCAGTACATCATTTGTGGGTGCTAATTCCCACTGGGTTTTTTTTAGCTTTAATAGGGTTTTCTCGAGACCAAAATATTGTGTTATTGTGTTGGCATTCATTGTGTTCATTGGATCTGATATTGCTGCTACTTAAAGTTTAAAGTTTAATAATCTATCATACAAATGATTCACCCCCCCTATCAGTTGTATTGTGGATTGTTATTCCTAACAATTGGTATCAGAGCAAGTGGTCCTTAGAGATAAAGCTTAACAACTTGAGGTGATTCTAGAGATGACATACTATAGGAAGGATAGTTTGAAATTTGATCCTGAAAATTTTGACAGTTGGAAGAACAAAATGTGAACTCACCTATTTTGTTTGGGGATTGACTATTGGTTGTGTTATACACTAAGTTTTCACCCTTGGTTCAAGCTCTCATAGTCTTGATAACCTAGTATAACATGGGAATCATCTCCATGTTGTGGGACCTATGCTAACTGAGATGATACCTCTAGATTCTAGGCTGGTTCCTCTTGGATAATCACCTTAATTTTCTTCTAGACATGAAAAGTAAATCTTTTGAGGGAAAGGGATAGAAGGAGTGCTTGGAAAGGGAAATGACTGAAAGCAAACTACCTACTAGGTGATACACCGAAATTAGGGTTTGGATCTCAGTATAGAGGAATGGAACCAATGAAAGGCTTAGGTCTAGTAGGTCACAACTTATTGAATAGGATTGCATAAGTGTTTCATAGGAGGGTCTGAACATAAGACACAACTTATGACCTGCAAGCAAACATTCACTTCTGCAACTCGGTGTAGGATTGAGACAAGACTATTAGGGGGCTGAAGTATACCCATAAAAGCATCTAAATTAGATCAAACACAATAACACACAAAATCATAGAAAGTAAGAGGGATCAAGAACCCTAAGTTGTCATTGAAAAACATACATATAATTTGATTCAATAAGAGAAGACTCAGACAAGGAAGCATAGGGACATGAAGAATTGCCACAAAATACCTCTGCAATATCTGAATAATCAATGGGAGATTACAAAAAGTGAAAAAACCAGAGGGCAGGAAGAAATGCCACGGATAGCTTTCCAAGAAAGAGACTTTCTTCTTTACAAAATGCAAACTTTGAGCTTCTAAAAGCTCCAAAATGATATATACATACTCAACTGCATGCAGACAGGAGTCAAAACTAACCTAACTAGGGTTACAAGATTTACAATGATATCAAACCCTAGGGTACTGATCACCTATTAATGAAAATCTCTGAGAACCAGTGATAAAATCATATCTTTCTTGCGTGCTGATCCTTCTGAACTGAAAACACCTATAGACACAACAACCTCAACCTACCAACCCACCTACAATTCCACTAAGCCATGAAGGCTCACAATCTGATTATAATTCCCTGGATAACAGTACTGCTTGAAAAGGTGGCACCAACTTTTTCTAGCACTTCCTGTCATGAAAATGTGGCAAAGGACCCTGTAGACACTGGCCAATAGTCATCTCCATCATCTTCACAACCAAAACCATCCTAAGAAATCAATTCCTAAGCTAACTGGTGTCGTGCATGGCCGAAAGAGCAAAAGAATAGCAAAACCCTCGCAGAGATATTCAAATTTGAACTGCAATAGCTAGCCAGTCATTTTAAAACATAACCACTGATCCCCTCTAACTCCTAGCAAATGAATGGCTCAGATCTATCCTGAAATAGTCATGAAACCCTTTTGAAAAGGTCAAATCCATCTCAGCACACTAAAGCCAATGAAGATCAAGCATGTCAGCATATTAGAAAGTTCGAACCCGCCACGAACCTTCCCTCCTTTAAGTCATTCAGCGACTATGTGACTGAAGACTTCTTTCTAATTCATGAAATCCTTTTCATAACCCTGGTCTGGTTAAGTGATTCAATGAACAAGGCTTTTCATTGAATCGCTGGGTCTTTCTAATAACCCTGGTTACATTAAGCAAACATGGGAAAACCTTTTGGTCGCTAATTCGCAAGATCTTAACTAACCCTGGGCCTAGGCTACCACATGTCACTCTTTTATTCACCCTTGAATGCTCTGTAGACATACACCTCGGCAAGCCTTCTGACGACGGACCCACTAAAGATAAGATTCTAATCCAATGGCGGGCGCATGATCTCATGGCCACCGAATATTCCTTGCACCTTTACGCCAATTGTAGATCTATATTAGACTGGGACCCCACATGTTAGACCACCAAATGCATTAAGTGATTATGCAATTGAAGGAAAGTAGTATTTTCTAGGTCGCAAGATATTAAGCGGTAACCGTGAAACATCTAGCGACTGTGAGAAGCCTGCAGTCGCATAATCACCGAACGGTAAAAGTAACTGCCAGAGAACTTAGAGAACCTACGAACGACCAATAAAAATAAAGCGCACATGGGAAATTGAGGACTTCAGTGGCCTAAAAAGGTAACCACAAAATAGAATGAGGGCTTAGGGTTTTCAAGGGTTTTTTGCCACAACGGCTATATTTATGAATTTTTTAACTGTAGACCAAAGAGTTAAAAGATTGCAGAGGCCAGGAAACAAGAGATAAATTCATGAAAATTTCAAGGATGCTTGACAGGATAAAAATAGAGACTTGGGGATGGTTTTTAGCAAAATTTGCATGCATATGAAAATTAGGGTAACAGGTTGATTACAAGGAACAAGGTGGCTATAAAGACCGAAGATGAATTGACAACAACTACTGAGGATGAAAAGAAGATATTTTCACTTAACATGATTGCAAGAGAAGCACTGATGAACGCACTCTCTGAAGGAGAGTTTACTAAAGTTAAAGACTTGCATTCAGCATACCTGATTTGGGAAAGATTAGAAGCACTATATGAGGGAGACAAGTATACCAAATAAGAAAAGTTATAAAACTGGAAGACAAAGTTAAAAAAGCTATAGTTGGAATCAAAAACTACGGAGGCACTTATGATGAAGATGGAGTTATTGTGAAGATCCTTAGATATTTGACACCTTCTTACAAGTTCAAGACTATGTCTATTCAAAAAACTATACCTCTAACTCCAAACTTTAACAGAGAGATGTTGATTGGAAAGCTAACTACTTTTGAAGTTGCAGAATTAGGAGAGGCTGTACCTAAAGTTGAATTTGCACACAAGAAATTGTCTGCACTTCTGAGCACTAGCAAGGAAGACCTAAAAGAAGAGCTTGGCGAGTATGCTAAGGAATGAGAATAGATAATGGCAGAAGAAAGAAAGATGGATGAACTTGTTGCATTGATTGCTAGAAGAGAAAAAAAAGGTAAGGGAAAGTTTGAAGGCAAGTTACCCTTGAAATATTTTTCATGCAATAAGGTAGGTCATTTTTCATCTAGATGTCCTACAAGAGTTCCTAAGTACAAACCTAACTTTCACAAGATTAAAAGGGACAAAGAATGTTATTATGCTAGTGAAGACATTTCTGATGATGATGATTTAGATTATGAAGAGATTAGATTTGTTGCTATTAGAGATGAGCCAGTGTATGAGAAAAAATATTTAGTATCTCATGTTGACAAGAAAACTAAATGGATAATAGATAGTGGTTGTTCTCATCATATTATTGGAGATAAGAAAAAGTTAGTTAAATTAGTAAAGTATGATGGTGGTGTTGTGAGGTTTGGGGACAATCTTCCTAAATCTATCATAGGAGTATGATCTATTACTCTAGATGGAAAGACTAATATAGATAATATAATACTTGTTGAAATATTGAAACATAACTTGTTGAGTGTTGGACAATTAATGGATAAAGAGTTTCAATTAAGTTTTGTTAATGGTAAATGTTTTATTAGAAGTAAGGCAGGTAAGATGATTGCAACCGGTACTAAATCTAAAGGTAATGTATTTGAATTAAATACATCTAGAGCCTCTTGTTTTGTTGTAAAGGTTAATGACAATTGGTTATGACATAGGAGGTTTTGTCATGTTAATTTTGATAACATTGTAAAGGCAATTATGACTAATGCAGTGAGAGATTTGCCAAAGATTGTGAAACCATCTAACACTGTTTGCAGAGAGTGTGTCATGGGAAAACATACTAGAAGCAGCTACAAAAGCAAAGCATATACATCAAAAGAGAAGTTGGAGCTGGTACACATAGACCTATGTGGACCTACAAGGACAAAATGATACTATGGTGAAAGGTATTTCATACTCTTTGTTGATGATATTATCTTTGGAGGTAATGATGATCTATGTAAGAAATTTGCTAAGGAAATGGAAAGTGAATTTGAGATGTCCATGATAGGTGAAATGAAATTCTTTCTTGGATTGCAAATAACTCAGAATGAGAATAGTATCTTTATTTCTCAAACTAAGTATCTCAAAGAAATGCTGAAGAATTTTGGAATGGAAGACTGTAAACCAGTAGGAACACCCATAGTGATTGGTAATAAGCTAACAATTGATGATGAATCAAAGAATGTTTTTCAGACCTTATACAGATCAATGGTTGGAGGATTACAATATCTGACCCACACCAGACCAGATATTGCTAATGCAGTTGGAATTGTGGCTAGATATAAGGTAGAACCCAAAGAAACACACCTAGCTGCTGTAAAAAGGATATTGAGATATCTGAAAGGAACCATAGACTATGGCTTATGGTATGCCAGGAATGATAGCTTTGAACTTCATGCCTATATTGATGCTGATTGGGAAGGAAATACTGATGATAGAAAAAGTACTAGTGGTGGTGCATTTTTTCTTGGGAAAAAGTTGGTTTCTTGGTTAAGTAAGAAACAAGATTGTATAGCACAACCTATTGCTGAATCATAGTATGTTGCCGCTACCATAAATTGCACTCAGATTGTTTGGATGAAACAAATGCTGATAAATATTGGAATAACTTTTGATGAGCTTGTGGTTATCCATTGTGATGACACCAATACAGTGAATATGTGAAAGAATTTGGTGATGCACTCTAAAACTAAGCATATTTCTATCAAGTATCACTTCTTGAGAGACAATGTGGCAGAAAAGGAAATAAAATTAGAATATATTAGTACAAAAGAGTAGATTGCAAACATCTTCACAAAGCCATTGCTGAAAGAAACCTTTGAATATCTCAAAGGTATGCTGGGGGTTTAGGCCCCTCCTAGTCAGAATTAAATGATATAGAGATGCATCAGTCTAGGGGTTTTCAGAGCCTTATCATAATCTGGACTGGATGTAGGGATCTACTCCTCAAGGGGAGTGATCATGGAAGAAAGATGTTGGAAAGAAGTTGATGACTCATGGCACCATTTTCCATTGTTGTCAAAGGGGGAGTGTTGCTATGAGAAAATCCCTACTATATGGGGAGATTGTTTGGTTGCAGAACTTTGGATTGATATAACTTTGGGATGATGGATTTTTCCATATGTTGACATCAATGCCAAAGGGGGAGATTGTTGGATATTGCTAATGCATGGGGAGGTGATTGAGACATTTAATATGTTTAATCACTACATTATTGAATGGGCACTCATACTATTATCATCTATGTTTTGTCACTGATGTTAACATATATTTCTGTGAGGAAAATAGACTGGTTATCACAGTGTATAAACATTGTACGGATGTTTTAGATGCTACAAAAATAGATGAGAGTTTAGGAGGATGTTGTGATCTTATATCCAAGATTTCATCATGTAATGTTTCATATTGGATAAGTTACAAATGTTTTGGTGAAGACTGGTCATAGGACTGTAACAGTGAGAAATGCTAGAGTTAGTCTCTGTGATTCTAGTATATCTTCCAGATGATATGAATTCAAGGTATGTGAGCTTGGGGGATGACATACAAGGTAATGAAGGATGATTCTTGGTGATGTTAGCTGTGGTGTGTGTTCTAGAGGTGACTTATTTGGAACCCGACTTGGGAGATGTAGCGCGTGTTATGATTGATGAACATAAATTAAGGATTTCATTCCTTAATTGTTGTAATGAAATCATTGTATACTTGTTCTAGATACCATGTGTATCTTAGCAAGGGTTTATGCAATTGTTTTTAATTAGGAAAGCTTCATTGGCCGACTTGTTAATGAGAATTGTAATAAGGTATAAATAAAAGGTCTTTTCTTTGGAAAAGACAGGGATGCAAATGATGATATAGAGAGGTTGTGAAAGCTGCAAGATTGTGTTTGTTGTATGTAGAGTAGAGGTTTATTGGTGGACTTCATTGGAACTGATCAAGTAAAGATAGTTGCTTCCGAACAGTTCAAAAAGATTGTGTATTTTTTCATATACACTTGTGTTGCGAATAGTGAGTTTTGAAGGTGGACTTAACCTTCTTTGGGCAGTGAGCCTTGGGAAGTGAACCCTTCCTTTTTGTTCTTGACTCCTAACAGGGTCTATCCTCTAACAAGGACTATGTACTATAATGTTTCAATAAGCTCCTAACAGGGCTATATCTTCTAACAAGGATAACTATACTTTTAGTACATCATTTGTGGGTGATAATTCCCACTGGGTTTTTTTACCTTTAACAGGGTTTCCCCGAGACCAAAATATTGTGTTATTGTGTTGGTATTCATTATGTTCATTAGATCTGATATTGGTGCTACTTAAAGTTTAAAGTTTAATAATATGTCATACAACTAATTCACCCCCCTCTCAGTTGTATTGTGGATTGTTATTCCTAACATATTTCACTACCAAGATTAGTGAAAAGATTAATAAACTAGATGAAGACTTAAAGAATAGCACAAATAGTCTAAAAATTGAGCCAAATGCATTTTATAATAATTATGAAAAAGTTACACAAATTTAGTGGTTAAGACTAGAATTGAGGAAGGAAGAGGACAAAATAAGAGAACAAGTAACCGAGATACAGGATGAGTTACTAACCCACTTAAAGGTGATGCAAAAACATGTGAACAAGGCAACGGAATTAGTTGCCACCCTTGATATATCAGTAATAGAAAACATTTTTGAGATGCATGCACAAGTCATCTCAGAGAAGATTGCTCTAGAAAATCTCAAAGAGGAATGGGAAAACCTCTTGGCCACTCTCAAGAAAACCCATCAGAATATATTTGACAAATTGTAAGTATATTTTTGACATTAATTTTAAAAAAGGGGGAAATATATGTATATATATTCTTTGTATGTACTTTACACCAATAGCATGTTCAAAGGGGGAGTGCACACAGTTCACACATTTTTGGTTTACAAATTTTTCAAGTCCAAGCTTTTGTAGTCAGCATACACATATATGTTTTTGATACTAATGAAAAAGGGGGATAATGTTACTCCTAAAAGAATTAAGTGTTTTCATTAGTATCATTCATACTGTCAGTAAAAGAGACAATATAGGCTAGTCAGTCAACACACAAAGCAGACACATCAAATAGACTACAAGGCAAAACACTATACTAATCAAATATAGTCTTAACCGAGTACTCACACTGAGCCAGATGATTACCGAGCACCAAGAATAGTAGTCACTAAGTAGTCATATGTATTGAGCATCAGTTAAATACTGAGTGATGAATGCAGTGTATATCGAGTAAACCAGGGAATGACATAATAGTGTGTAATGGCACAAACTACAATGTAAACGGTTTACACAGATCAAAAAATGGTTTACCAAGATCGAGGTGAAAATTAAATATGGATGTAATCATTTAATGAACTGATGATTCCTATGTAAAGATGATCTAGGTTATACATTTGAACCGTTGATCTTAGATTTTCTAAGATAGTGTCAAAACCCTAACTAGGTCAAATCATTTTGATATAAGTATTGTAAAGATGTCATTTTGACAAGTATCACACATGAAGTAGCTGCCATCGGGAGAAATTTGAAGATCTGATAGGGTTATGTTGGAAGGATTTCAATAGAGTATTCAGTTTATCAGAAACAATTTTAACGCTAGCGGACAGTATTCAAAGAAGAGATCAATCACATCAAGGTATTAATAGATAGGTACACATCATATATGATATCAGACAAAGTTAGTTTCTATCTACAGATCAATTTCACTGTTGCTTTTTAACCATTATATTATACTTAAATATCTTAACAGAGTATACTTAATAGTCTTATGTAAAATCTCTTAATCGAGTGCACACTTGAAGAGTGTTGCTAAAATCCTCTAACCAGGTAGATCTGACTGATTTTTTTTTTACTCATAATAGGGTAAGATCACCAAAAGTGATCAATCTTTATAGCCTTAAATAAAAAAATTATTTACTGTAGTAGTGAAGCTTTGTGGGTTCCATCCCCACTATAGTTTTTACCTTCTAAAAAGGGTTTTTGTGATGCCAAAATATACGTGTTATCTATATGAAGTTTCATGTATGCTTATTTGATTATATTACACACATTTACATTCAGTTATGTTATTAGATGTATGGTGAATGCAAATGATACATTTAGTTAATGAATTACATATCTACGAGGATTCAATTGAAAAAGTTTTTAAGGGTATTAATTCACCCCTCCCCTCTCAGTACTCACCTTTCCATAATCCCAACACTCCCTATATATATTTATATATACATATGTATATATACATATATGTATATATACACACATGTGTATATATACATATATGCATATATACACACATGTGTATATATACATATATGTATATGTATATATACACATGTGTGTATATATATATATGTGTGTATATATACATATATGTATATATAGGCAGTAAAAGAGACAATATAGGCTAGTCAGTCAACACACAAAGCAGACACATCAAATAGACTACAAGGCAAAACACTATACTAATCGAATATAGTCTTAACCGAGTACTCACACTGAACCAGATGATTACCGAGCACCAAGAATAGTAGTCACTAAGTAGTCATATGTACTGAGCATCAGTTAAATACTGAGTGATGAATGCAGTGTATATCGAGTAAACCAGGGAATGACATAATAGTGTGTAATGGCACAAACTACAATGTAAACAGTTTACATAGATCAAAAAATGGTTTACCAAGATCGAGGTGAAAATTAAATATGGATGTAATCATTTAATGAACTGATGATTCCTATGTAAAGATGATCTAGGTTATACATTTGAACCGTTGATCTTAGATTTTCTAAGATAGTGTTAAAACCCTAACTAGGTCAAATCATTTTGATATAAGTATTGTAAAGATGTCATTTTGACAAGTATCACACATGAAGTAGCCGCCATCGGGAGAAATTTGAAGATCTGATAGGGTTATGTTGGAAGGATTTCAATAGAGTATTCAGTTTATTAGAAACAATTTTAATGCTAGCGGACAATATTCAAAGAAGAGATCAATCACATCAAGGTATTAATAGATAGGTACACATCATATATGATATCAGACAAAGTTAGTTTCTATCTATAGATCAATTTTATTGTTGCTTTTTAACCATTATATTATACTTAAATATCTTAACAGAGTATACTTAATAGTCTTATGTAAAATCTCTTAATCGAGTGCACACTTGAAGAGTGTTGCTAAAATCCTCTAACCAGGTAGATCTGACTGATTTTTTTTTTACTCATAATAGGGTAAGATCACCAAAAGTGATCAATCTTTATAGCCTTAACTAAAAAATTTATTTACTGTAGTAGTGAAGCTTTGTGGGTTCCATCCCCACTATAGTTTTTACCTTCTAACAAGGGTTTTTGTGATGCCAAAATATACGTGTTATCTATATGAAGTTTCATGTATGCTTATTTGATTATATTACACACATTTACATTCAGTTATGTTATTAGATGTATGGTGAATGCAAATGATACATTTAGTTAATGAATTACATATCTACGACGATTCAATTGAAAATTTTTTTAAGGGTATTAATTCACCCCTCCCCTCTCAGTACTCACCTTTCCATAATCCCAACACTCCCTATATATATTTATATATACATATGCACATAAATATGCTTCCCTTCACACATATGCATATATATATATACACATGAATATATATATATATATATATATATATATATATATATATATATATATATGTATATATACACATATAATATATATACATATATCTATATATATACATGTATATATGTATATATATACATGTATATATATACATATATATACATGTATGTGTATATATATATGTATATACACATATATGTATATATATATATACATATATGTACATATACATGTGTGTATATATACATATATATATATATATATATACATATATGTATATATACACACATGTGTATATATACATATATGCATATATACACACATGTGTATATATACATATATGTATATGTATATATACACATGTGTGTATATATATATGTGTGTATATATACATATATGTATATATACACATGTGTGTATATATACATATATGTATATACATATACATATATATATATATATATATACATATGTATATATGTCTATATATATACATATGTATATATATACATACGTGTATATATATATATATATTTGTGTGTGTGTGTATACATATGTATATATATTTATATATACATATATATATATATATGTCTATATATATGTATATATATATGTCTATATATGTATATGTATATATATATGTCTATATATATATGTATATATATATATATACACATATATGTGTATATACATATGTATACACACACATATATACATATATGTGTATACACACACATGTATATACACATAACACATGTAGATACATACATACATACATACATACATACATACACACACACACACACACACACACACATATATATATATATATATATATATATATATATATTGTATGCACCTTAAAATGCTTGCCTAGACTTTGGGCCCCCATTTAGCAATTTGTCAAATCTCTGAATCAATATTTTTAAATATCAACAATATTAATTATATCAATTTTTTTGATCAAATCATAATCAATTTAGTATTTCTTAAGGTTTGGACCTTATTTAATTTAAAAGAAAATAAAAATAAAATTTTTATTTAATTAAGAGAACATGCTCCCTTTTAATTAATTAATAAATCCTTTTTAATTAATTAAAAATCTCTTTTAATTAAATAATAAAATCACTTTATCCTAAGCCTTTATTTAATTAAAAGAAATTTCCTCCTTTTTTATTTAAATAAAAAATTCCTACTTTTCTTTTTATCCTATGTTGCACAAATAAAATATTATTCTTATTTTATAAAAAGAGAAAAAGTACTTTTTGTCTTATATGGACATTAAACTCAACTCCTATTTTCTTATTGGAGGATATTTGTGCACAAGGATCAAGCTTCTATTTTTCTCCATCGTTGATTAAGTCTTTTGCCTCTTAATCTCGATCATCCATTGATTCTCATTCTCTATAAAAGAAGAGCTCTTTTCTTCATTTTGCATACACTTGAATTTTATGCTATTGTTATGCTATAGGTTTTCTAAGTCATCTTGAAGCTTTTGGAGACATTCTTACATCAAGTTTTGAAGATTTGGAGCATCATTGGCATTCATCTTGCATCTACATCACATCCTAGTTTGCATCATAGTTGAATCATCATGGTATCATTTCCTTTCATATTTTAGATTAATCTCACATAGTTTAATTAGAGGGTTTGTAACTCTTTCATTTCCATTTTCATAGCCTAATTTGCATACTTGCATGCTCATCTTAGATTAATTTTGCATTGCATTGCATTTATTTATATTTCATTAGAAATATTGGCATTGTTGCCCTTGTCTTTGATTTGTAATCTCTCATTGTGTGGTTGAATAGCAAGGTCATATGCTTCATAGCTCTAATTGAGAGCAAATCCATAATCTTGCAACTCCATGCATAGAGAGCTATGGATCGATTTGTGAGGGTTCATTCTTGAGTTTTCTTGCATGCAATGATTTATAGAAGTGTGACAACATTTTAACACATATTTTTTGGCACCCACCATGGGGCAACCCACCTTTTTCATGTTGGTTTTGATTATTTTTGGAGCTAACCCTTGTGCAGATTTGTTTGGAGACGGAAAACCCTAGATTTGAAAGATTTAATCATATCTCCCAAACGGCTTGGTGTTTTGGTCTAAAATATTTTTTTGCAGGTTGGTGACATATTAGATAAGCTCTAATAAAAACTTTAGAATTTTTTGAGGTATTTTCAAATTTTTATAATTTTTTCTTGATTTTTCATAAAAAATTAATTTTCGGTGCAAATTGGCATATTTTAAAATTTTTTTTTATAGTTTTGAAAAGATCTTCTAATTTCATAGGGGGTCCATTCTTTGTGATTTGAATTTGGATGCAATATCATAGCTCAAATAATTGATTTACAAAAATTATTCTATTTTGGTAAAATGGGTCTCTAGGGCACAAATGAAAAGATTTTTTTGAAATTTTTATATTTTTGAAAAACTCTCTATTTTTTAGTAGGGGTCTTTGTTTTGCATTTCTATTTTTTTAGCCAAAATCATATAAAAAAAATTAGATTTTGTTGATTAGGTCAAATGCAATTTTTTTTTTTGTGATGGGTATGCACTTATTTTTCATTGTTCAATGCATGATATAAGTTATCATTTAGATTATTTGCTGGTTATCATTGCTTCTAACAATTGATTTTCAAATTTGATCTTAGGGTTTGCATAAGTTGGATATACATTGCATATCTTGTTTGCTTGTTTTCTTATTTTGTTCATTTGAATGTTCATGACTTGCTTTCATAGAAAATGCTTAAAACAAACAAAAAAAAGGTAAAATATACTAAGTGCGTTATGTTGGACTTGAGGTATTTTGTTACATCTCTACAACATTTAAATTTTGGGATTAAAAATGAATCTCTCATGTGTTTGGCTTGAGTGTTTACATGCTTTCATAGAACACATTTCAATTGATGTTCTTAATGAGAAATGAATGAACATAGATTTGCTTTCATACAATTTTGTGTAAGTGAATGTTTGTGTTTAAACCTGAAGTAATTCTTGGTTCCAATATCAAATATCTCATTGAGTGATTGAGGGCATGGATTCATTCCTTGTTTACATAGGGAGTTAAATGCACCACTTTGTGGACTCACTCTATGTTTGCTTGGAAAGTTAAATATTTCATTGATTCAACCCTTTATCATTTCTGAGTAGTATTGATAAGCAACTTTAGATTACTTTTGATTGATCTTGTTAGCTAAATTGGGTGTTAGACTCGCTTATTTCTAATCGCCCCTCATTACTGCCCTTTGGGTGTAAGGTCAACATTTATACATAGGGGAGGGGTCTACTTGAAAAGAGCGTTAAGTGTTCCACAAAGTTTCCCCCTTTCTATGCTTTTTTGATCTCATTAGTTTTCTAAAGTGTGGACTCACTTTGAGTTTGTGTGAGGAGTTAAATGTTCCACTTTTGGACTCACTTTGAGTTTGTGTGAGGAGTTAAATGTTCTACCTTGTGGACTCACTTCACATTCACTTGAAGAGTTAAATGTTCCACTTTTGGACTCACTTCACATTCACTTGAAGAGTTAAATGTTCCATTTTTGGACTCGCTTCACATTCACTTGAAGAGTTAAATGTTCCACTTTTGGACTCACTTCACATTTACTTGAAGAGTTAACTATTCCACCTTTAGTGCTTTAAATACTTTTGATAGTGAATTACTTAATTTTATTTTTAGAAGGCCTGCTTGGGGACACACCACCTCAAGGGATGACCTTAACTCTTATGTTTCAGCGGAGTATAAATAGCGAGTGGTGAATCGAAAGATACCTCTCTTGGGAATTGAGTTTGATATCACTCTTGGCTAAGCCTCAAAAAACTTTATACCTTTGAGAAGTGAAGGAGGAGATTTGGATTATTGTCTCCCCTTGGCTGTGTAATTTTGGATTCTTCTCATCTACAAATTTGGGCCTCACGTACCTTGCGTATATCGAGGACTCCTCTTAGAAAGCCATGTGTATCCTTGTAGAAATCTTGTTAAGGTGTTGTTGTGTTCTATGTGCCTACTGAAACATTTTAAAGAACATACACAAGTAGAGTCTTTAGGAAAAAGAATACTAAGTCACTATCTCTGTTCATGCGCAAGGTTGCTTTGTCCCTTGCCCATTGCTTGAAGACTATTTGCTTGAATTCCCTGATTGTTGTTCTATGTGCTTAATCATCATTGCAAAATTTTTTAAAAGATCTAATTGGAATATTGAAATTGAGTTTCATCCTACTGTAGTGAGTTCTCCTTAGAAGCTTGGTCTTCCTTGGTCAGTCCATGTCGGATCCTAGGTGCTGTCATGTTGCTCAACATCTCAATGAATGTTATGGTATCAATTGCATAAGATGAATCTTAGTCTTCTTCTTTCTTCTCTATTTCCCATGTTCTTCTGAAGTCTTCTATTCCCATGGGAAATTCTTCTTCTTCTTCTTCTTGATTCTTTTCCTCTTATTATCTAGTCTATTTTCTTCTATTTTATCTCTTCTATTGCTCCTATGCTTGATTCTTCTTCTTCTAGAACCATGAATCTCAATATTTGATTTTGGAACTTTTATTAAGAATAGATGATCTTGAGCTCATTGACATATTTGAAAAGTTTTGTTCCTCCAAAATTCTCATGAGTGACAAATTTATGACAAAAATAAAAGAAAAATTGATTAAATTAGATGCCTTTGCTAGAATCATACTCATGATCTCATCCAAATATTCTTCATCTTCTAAATCTTTTCATCATTTCTCACATTCTAAATCTTATCACGATTCTTCTAAACATTATTCACATTCTTCATCTTCTAAATCTTATCACAATTCTTCTAAACACTATTCACATTCTTCATCTTCCAAATCTTATCATGACTCTTTTAAACATTATTCAAATTCCTCATTATCCAAGTCCTCTTCCTACACTAAGTCTTCAATTTCCTCTTCTTCATGATCTCATTCTTCTTCTACTTCTTCAAAGAGTCTTACTTCTCTTCACAAGACATACCATAATGAGCAACGTGATAGTCCTTGTGATACCTCTTCTACAAAGAGTGACACACCCACCTTTGATGACTATGATGACTATGACGATGGAAAATATAGCCATACCTATGATGCGTCTATTCCTAAAAGTCCTTCTCATCGTGTCCTTGTGCTTACTGGAAATGGGTCCTCATATTGGAAAGATCGTGATGGTGATTTGTATGATTCAAATTTTGAAAGAAACTTTGATGAGTTTTGTGAACAATACCTTGATTATAATCTAGCTACTATTGTTGAGGAATATAAAATGCACCGTGCTGATTTGAAATGTAAATATTATAAGAATCCTTCCTCTAAGAACATTCATGCTAAAAATAAAGATGACACTCTCAAGCAAGATCATGTTAATGATGAACCTTTGTCTTGTGATGGTTCCCTTCCATCCCCTAATTCTTCCAATACCCATACATTTCCTAAAGCTTCTGAGTCTTCCAAATCTATCACAAATCCTTCATCCAACAAAGATCTTAAAGCTTTTCATGCGGTTCCCTATAGTTATCCTCAAGGGCTACCTCTTAAAGAAACTCAAGCTAACCTTCACTTGGCTGCAAATACTTTCAATAATGTCGAACCTAAAGAGCCTAAGCTTTTATGCACTATAATGCCTACATCTAGTCCTTCACTATCTCCTCCAAAGTCTTCCATACAAATCCAACCTGCTTCCTTGTCCTTAGAAGTGGCTCCATGTCAAGAGGACTCTAAAAATGATAAAAAAAAGAACATAAAGAAAGATCAAGATCAAGAACCCTCCATGTCATCCAATCTTATTCATAATATCTCTCATTCATTTCATGGTTCTTTTGATCCTTTATGCCCTTCCTCATCTATTCCACCATGTCTTAAATCTTCTCCTAAGCAAGATCAAGCTACTACTTACATCGCTGAGCTTATCAAAAATAAAAATAACCTTACTACACTTACGCTTTTTGAAGATGATACTTCCATTAAGGTTATTGAAAATAGTGCCGCTACTTCCAATGTTGAGCCTATTGAAGATCCAGAAAAAAAATGATGTGCTTATGCTATCCAAAGCTACTTGTCAAGATCAAAGTCTTCCATCTTCTTTTTCTACCACTCCATGTTCACTTCCACTTTCTACTCTTCCTGAGTCTTTGCAAGCTTTGAACAATCCTATCGAAGAAGTTTCTCCTATTCAAGATGTTCATGATCCTATCAAAATTCCTAATGCTCACTCTAAAGATGTTGATGTCCTTGGTTGTCATATGGATGTTGATGAACTTATTGATTATCCTTTTGCATCTTCTATGTCCATCCTTGGACCTCCTCCACTAGTACTAAGGGCTTCATGTCTTCCTTCCATCTTGAGTCCTTATGTCCCTTCACTTTCCCCTCCTAATTCTCCTAATTCATCATCCATCTTGGGTCCTTACATCCCTCCATCTCCTATCTTTCCTCAAGATCAACATAGATACATACCCTTGAATCCTTTTCATCCATCCATCTATCTAAACTAGTCATATCCTACTCCTTCCACAAGTCCCAAGTCTTTTGGAAGTAACTTGAATGTTCAATATAAGAAAAAGAAGCAATACAAGAATCCATAAAAAAAAGATCACCATGTCTCCTCTAATCGACATGGAAACATAAAGTCAAAAGAGATATCTAAGAAGAAAACTACAAGACAAGTATGGGTTCCAAAATCCATCATTGAAGATATTCTCTCTAAATCATAAAAAAGAAATAAAAATCCTATGGCTATATGGATTCCAAAGTCTCTCTTGAAAGAGTCTGATGTTAATAAACAAGTGAAGTTGACATTCAAGCTTTCGAAGGCTTCCACTTCATCTTTTTACAAAAACATTCTTCCATTCCATGCACCCAAACTGCAACCTCTGCTATCTGTTCACCATATTCATTCATGTATTCTTTCATTCACATTTCCTTCACCCTCTCACCACCCTTCAAGGTGTGTGTTTTGATGTTGATCTTTCCTTCCTTTCCATCTACCCTTTCACAATCCTTCCATTCATTATCCTTCTACCTTTTATCTTTTTTCCTCATTCACCTATTCCTCATATCTTCCAACCTCACTCACTTTACGTAAAGCCTTATCCTTCATTTTATCCTCCATCTCCCTTTCCCTATCAACATCTTTGAGCATATCATTTTGAATCTTTGGCATATTATGATTTTATCCTTTCAAGGAGCATTATCTAAAAAGCTTGCCTTCTTCCAAAATAGAAAAATTTAAAAAAATAGAAAAAAATGAAAAATATGAAAAAAATAAAAAATGTGCCTTGGTGAAAACCTGGAAACAGGCACCTTGGTAGCAAAAGTAAAGATAAGTAAATTCATCCTATGGTGAAAACCACTCTTTTGTGGCACCTTGGATAAGTACCGTGATGAAAACTTGACAATCAGGCATCATACGTAGTTCTTCTACATATTTCATCCATTCCATCTTCTCTCTCTTTGATCTTGACAGTGTTGACCTATATTCAAATATTTGGCTATCTTGTGAGCTATCTTACAATGATCTTGCTTCCATTCCATTCATGTCTAGCCTTCATATTCATTTTCCTCCATTCATTCTAGCCTTTATCATTTTCCCCTTTGGTCTTGATTTAATAAAAAAGAGTAAAACATGATGCTATGAAACCTCTTGACATGTCTACTCCTTTGGATTGCATCCTTTCCTTCTTTTGCATTACGCTTTTAAGGCTTATCCTATGCTGGTCTTTCATTTCTTGTCCAAATGTGCTTTACATGACAATTTTTCCCTAGCTTGGGTACTCTTGAGGAGTTTTCCCTTGAGGATTTCTTTCCTTCATTCTCCTTCAGTCTCTTGTCTTCCATCTCATTCACCAGCTTACTCATCCATCTTGTCCCTCACCTTGCCACATTTTGGAACTGCACGATGTGATCTTACTTAAAGAGTTTGATGCCTGTTCTGTTTGGGAGCATTCTTTGTACATATTTTATGATCTTGAAAAAATACCAAAAAAATTCATATATGATGCTGAAAAAATCTTAAAAAGCATATAAAGTCCTAAAAAAATACAAAAAAAATACAAAAAAAATTAAAATTAAAAAAAATAGAAAAAGTGCCTTGGTGAAAACTTGGAAACAGACGCCTTGGTAGCAAACATACAAAAAAATTGAAAAATAAAAAAATCTCCAAGTGGTGAAAACCTAGAAACATGCGCTACTTGAGGCCTTTGCACCCTTTTCTTTTAGCATGCACTCTCGACACTTAGCTTTTCTCCATCATGCCTTGACCTTATTTGACTTGGTTTGGAATTGGTCTTTATCTTTGTCTAGGGGGCATAACTGTTAGCATAGGTCCTTTAGGTGCGTTTGTCTCTTGAGGCATTTCACAATAGGTGTTTTTCAACACCACCTCAAAAAGTGTTTTTCAACACTACCCTTGCATCGAGTGTTTCTTAACACTTATTAGATGTCTTACCCACCAGTCTAGTATGATGCGATATTTCTCATTGGTAGATGTGATAACTAGAGTTTGACTCTATGACCAACACACACACTTAGACAATCAATTTGCTTGAGATATGTTGACTTTATTTTTCTTTATGTGCTATTTATGAGAATTTCTTTGATGAGTGGTCTCTCCCTGAGAAGTTTTCGATGATGCATAGCTAGAAGACTGAGGGTATGAGAACATATTTTCTTTCTTTATTTGCTTGTGGGTATATTTCATTGATCCTAACTGTCATGAGCATTTATGCTGGTCCTACTTGACACTAGGGATTGACAAGGTATTATCCTTGACTATTTTGCGAGTGCATGCTTCTAGTTATCTTGACTTCCATGTGTCTTGATACAAGCATAATCTTGCCATATCAAACTTAGGTAATCTCACTATATTAGTCATCTTGACCTCCATGTCTTTGATATCTAGGTGGGATTTTCACATTTCTATCTGATAGAGATCATATTCATAGCCACATAGTTATGCTAGTGTGCATTGTATGATCTTACGACGCTACCAATAACGCTTGATGATGATAATTAGATGTCTATAGGCATTGTGACCTTGCAAGTCAACCACTTTCATAGTAGCTTGCATTCTTAGGTTCATCATAGTTTAGTTTCTGCATCTTGCATATGGAGAGAGCTCTTCTTTTTATCATCTACGGACTAGTTGGTCAACTGTGCTCATTTTCTAATTCTTCTTGATCATATCTTTCATTTCTGGTCTTTCATATCACGTCATTTTCTATTCATTTCGAGATCAAAATTGAAATCCGCATTCACCTTGATCATCAAACTCACATTTCATTCTCTTCTGTATAGTTGACTGACTTTTTGAGGCATAATTCTTCGATCTTTGATGAAATTTCTTCCTTTTCATGTCTTTCAAACTTCTAGTCTTCCATTCACCCCACTTCTTTTCTTCTAATTCATCACTGGGGCATGTTTTCACTGCCTAATGGTTATCCTGTTATCATTTATCTTTGATTGTGATTTCATTATGATTTGATCATCTTTATCAATTTTTTGCTTCTCCTCTACCTGATTTTGATTTTGATTCCGAGGGGGTAGTACCTATTGGATTTTAATCATTGATTCCTTGATTTTCTTGATTCAGCTATCTTTCTATGAGCTTTCGCTCAAGCTTGAGATTCTTATCTATTATTTTGGATATGATCCCGAATCAACCTCATGTCCAAAATTCTTTGTTTATGTTTTATCTGGATGTGATCCCGAATCGACCTCACATCTGAGTTGTTTTGTGATCCCAAATCGATCTCACATTTCAACTTCATTCTTTGACTACATGTGATCCCAAATTGATCTCACATTGGTCAAAGAGGGGAAAATGTATGCACCCTAAAATGGTCGCCTAGACTTTGGGCCCCCATTCAGCAATTTGTCCAATCCTTGAATCAATATTTTCAAATATCAACAATATCAATTATATCAATTTCCTTGATCAAATCATAATCAATTTAATATTTTCTAAGGTTTGAGCCTTATTTAATTTAAAAGAGAAAAAAATAAATTTTTTATTTAATTAAGAGAACATGCTCCCTTTTAATTAATTAATAAATCCTTTTTAATTAATGAAAAATCTCTTTTAATTAAATAATTAAATCACTTTATCCTAAGCCTTTATTGAATTAAAAGAAATTTCCTCCCCTTTTATTTAAATAAAAAATCCCCACTTTTCTTCTTATCCTATGTTGCACAAATAAAACATTATTCTTATTTTATAAAAAGAGAAAAAGTACTTTTTGTCTCATATGGACACTAAAGTCAACTCCTATTTTCCTATTGGAAGATATTTGTGCACAAGGATCAAGCTTCTATTTTTCTCCATCATTGATTAAGTCTTTTGCCTCTTAATTTTGATCATCCATTGATTCTCATTCTCTATAAAAGAAGAGCTCTCTTCTTCATTTTGCATACACTTGAATTTTATGCTATTGTTATGCTACAGGTTTTCTAAGTCATCTTGAAGCTTTTGGAGACATTCTTACATCAAGTTTTGAAAATTTGGAGCATCATTGGCATTCATCTTGCATCTACATCACATCCTAGCTTGCATCATAGTTGAATCATCATGGTATCATTTCCTTTCATGTTTTAGATTAATCTCACATAGTTTAATTAGAGGGTTTGTAACTCTTTCATTTCTATTTTCATAGCCTAATTTGCATACTTGCATGCTCATCTTAGATTAATTTTGCATTGCATTGCATTCATTTGGATTTCATTGGAGATATTGGCATTGTTGCCCTTGTCTTTGATTTGGAATCTCTCATTGTGTGGTTGTCTAGCAAGGTCATATGCTTCATAGCTCTAACTGAGAGCAAATCCATAATCTTGCAACTCCATACATAAAGAGCTATGGATCAATTTGTGAGAGCTCATTCTTGAATTTTTGTGAGGGCTCATTCTTGAGTTTCCTTGCATGCAATGATTCATAGAAGCGTGACAACATTTTAGCACACATATATACATATCTATATATGTATATATATATGTATGTATATATATATATATATATATGTGTGTGTGTGTGTGTGTGTGTGTGTGTGTACATATGTATATACACATATATGTATATATACATATATGTATACATATACATATGTACACACAAATATATATATATATATAGAGAGAGAGAGAGAGCGCTATATATACCAAGGGGAGTTCTATCAACTTCTCCAAACATAATAACTCGAGAATAATTTTTTAGACAAATATATATAAGGCAGTTTGATATGTCTATTTATCATCATTTGTAAAACCCTAAAACATAGAGCTCCATTTCTATAAAAAAAAGACACAAAAAAAATGATTTAAAAGCCACTCTAAAGCCTATCGCCTAAACTTAATTGATGCACTGTATAACCATAATTCATGTAATTAGAGAGCCATATAACTATATTAACAGATATAAGTCCATATATAATATGTCCAGAGCTTCAGTCGTTAAAATATACACATATAATCATCACAAGTTATTGTCCATATATAAAAATGACATTCTGATCCATATTTAGTTAAAAGGTAAATATAACTTATGTCTAGATATATCAATGTTGTCAAGACATTTACAACACCACCCATTGTCCTAACCTATCTTGGTAGTAAAATGACCTTATCCATTTTAGTTTTTTTTCCTTCCTATCGTTGTGAGCCTCACTTGTCCCAACATTGTCCCTTGCTCCCATAACCCTTTTGCGGTCTCTCTTTCCACCCTTCTTGGTGCTACCTCTGGCCTCTCCATCATCTCCCCCTTTATTTTCATCATTGTTAAGGAATGATTCATTGGGAATGCCCAGGACTTCATCAATCCTGTGATTGCTTCCTTTGAAAGGTATTGAGAAAACTAGAAGTGGTGATTAGGTCTTTTAATGTGAAAACTACATAGGAGTAAATTCAAAATTTGGATAATTTATGACACCCTTATTTCAAACCAATCCCACTCCTCAATCCATAAAATATGATATTTTGGTACTGGCTTGTTTCTCCACATTATCCTATCGTAATGTCTAGGGTTTGGTATCATCAAATCATCATTGATACTTAATAGGACTATATCTAGATCTACCAAAATGTCATTAATGAAAAGAATTTTACAAATTCCCTTGACCACATCCCTATCCATTTCAAAATACATAGCTAAAGTGAGAAACATGGAGGATATATCAGAGTTATCCCCAGTCCTATCATCATTAAGGACATATTCTTAACCAAACATTTTCATAATGGCTCCAATAACCAATTCATGGGGAATTTTGATAATACCATCCAAGTGTTCTTCTGTCACTATGTCTGTGATTGTCATTTGCCTTTTATTTCTAGATAGTTTCACTGGAGCATCCATCCTTAATAACACTTTGCAGTTTCAAGGTAAAGTTAGAGACAAAGTAGGAAATTAAACTTTCTAAGACTTCCATAATAAGAATGAAATGCATCTACAAGTCCATTAATGAGACTTAGTACTATTAGGCCCAAGGTGGCCTATCCTTATAATAATTATTTGATGTCACTAATCAATGATGTCATGATGTGGTGATTATTTAAGACTCTCAAAGTTCTAAAATATCCTAAAATCATACTAAAATTTTAGATAAGTGTATTGAAAAGGAAATGCCACTTAAGAAAGGGACACATGAATCCTAACTTGTTACCATTTAGACATCGAATGAGCTCGTGGTGATGTCAGGCTGGGTAATCATGATAAGAAATGCATCAAGATATCACTAATTCAACATATCTTGTGTTGAAACCCTTAATAATAAATCATCCCCCATTTAAAGTGGCAATTTTAAATAAAGGATATTATTTAGTTTTCCCATGAATAAATTTATTATTACTCTAAAACTTATGATTATATCTATTTTATTTTCTATATTAAGTGTCCTTGCATAATCAACAATTGATTTGTTTCTCCTTTCAGTAATCCCATTCTGCTGCGGTGTTCTAGGAGCAGAAACCTATCTTTTTATGCCATGCTCATTACAATAGTTAGTGAATTCATAAAAAATAAACTCACCACCTCTATCAGACCTCAAGCATTTTAGTTCTTTCCTAGTTTATTTTTTTACTTTTTCTTTGTACCATTTAAACATTTTAAATGCCTCATATTTCTCTTTTAAAAACATGACAGTCATCAATCTAGTGTAATCATCAACAAATAGAATAAAATATCTATCTCCATAGTAGCTCTAAGTTCTCATGGGACCACATAGGTCAGTGTGAACTAACTCCAAGATTCTTTTTGTTGAATAGTCTTTACTCTTAAAACTATATTTTTTGCGCGCATGTGTGAATCTATCCTTATATTTATCTCTATATGGATTCCTTTATCAAAATGTATTTATACAGGTAAGTATATGAGATGCCTTTTTATATTTATGTTGATTATGTATTTATTTATATATTTTAACTCTCCCAATTTACAGATTTCTATTTTATTATTTTTTAGGACTGCTAATCTATCTTAAATGAGTGATTTGTTTTATTTAAAATTTTAGAATTATCTACCAATTCATCTAAATGGACATATCCATGTATATCTATCACTCTAATCCTTGTAGATCTAAGGTTAGACTATCCCTTCATAGAGCACTCTGATTTCCTTGAGCCTTTGTATTGTGAGGCCTCACCCCAAGCCCCTCATAGTTTTTCAGATTTTGCATTCGAGATAGACTTATTTGATACTATATTTTGATGCATTATGGTTTTTAGACACTTTATATTATGGATCTTATCACCATAGAGGTTAGATGTACATTATGTCATGTTTATTTGATGATTTCTATGATATCATTATGGTTCTACATGTGTGGTTAATTCAATTTTATGAATGTTATGATGTCATGATGAGATTTAATTATGCAAATGAATTATTGATGCAATGAGCTTTATGAAGTAATGCAATTTTTTTATTACATGATGAGTTATATATGTGCCATAAATGAATTAGTAAGCCATGTGAATTATGACTTGCTTAGGGATGTTGCAAATGAAGTATTTTGATCATGTATGTTATGAATTTATATTTCCTTGGACTACTGATGTTGGACTTTAGTGTGTAGGGAATTAGACCATGGTTAAATTCAGGGAACCAAAGCATAGACCCATGTTAATTCAGTTAGCCAAGGTTACATCTAATGAGAGACAAAACCTTGTTGTATCATGTTTTATTTGTAAAAGTAATGAGCATGTGCGTGTCCCGAATTATTATGTTTAAATGTTTTTGTAAAATTGTTATGTAGTGCCCAAGTGGATATGCCACATGGCTAGTGACGTGTAATTCATGTTGTGAAAATTGACACTTGTAAGTGTACTTGTGGCCATGACATGTCCACTTAAGGATTGGATGCCCATCAACCTAGGATGGTACCCTTTAGGATCCCCATGTGAATCCCTTGGTTAGGGAGCTTGAGGTAGTGTCATTTCATGGCTTTCAAATTTGAACTTATCATGAGCTTTTGGGGGGTTAAAAAAGTGCCTAGGGGTGTGTTTAGGACATTTTTAGTTAGCCCACTTGGTATACCTATGGGTAAGGGTCATTTATCACCATAGGAAAACCCATTGTTGACCAAAAGACCCATCCAAAAGTTAGATTTTCTAGATGGCCGAAAATCAACTTTTGAAAACCAAATTTTGATTAAAAAAACATCCATTAGAATGATAGTCCTATGCCCACCTTTTTAGCTTACCTTTGTAAGAGGCCATTTTTAGTAATCTTGTAAGGGACTTAGGGAAGATCACCCAATGAGAAGGAAACCTTATCCCTAGGGGTTTGTAGGAAGATGTGGGGAGGCCTTTTTAGAGGGGACTCTTCTTTTGGGAGAGTTTAAACACCCACTCTCTAATTTAGAGACTAGATTAATTTGGAGGAGTTTAGATAGGAGAAATCTTGGTCAAAAGGGATCCCATCTTCAACACTCACCATTATTTCTTAGACTTAGGTTGGTGGATCCACTTTGAATTCTTATGTAGATCCTATTTTGTATGTGAGAAATTTGGTATTTTGTTTTCTTCATGGTTCTTGTTGAAAATCTCGTTGTTCTTGTATGTTAGTAGTTGCATATGAAAATCTTGTGCTTGTTTTAGTGCAAGTTATGTTTGTGTTGTAAATGTGAAGTTTTGTGATTTAGATCCCTTGTTTTGTGATGTTTGTTGGTAGTCTCAAGGCCACACTCACCCATGGGGGGAAGAGTAGCCTTGGGGGTGAAGGGTCTTCTTTGGACAATCATGGGTGTAGAGTCTCTCCTTGGAAAGGAGAAGGAAAAAGCATGGAAGTATGGGCTCTATGTAGCCATTTCATTCTTTGTTATATTTGGGGTCATAAGGGAGTAGTTTTGGCTTGATGCCATGGGGGTCATAAGGATTTTGTTGGGATTTTGAGAATGTAGTTGAGATGAGTTTTGGGAAGGACATGTGTTGGCTTGTCTCTATTGTTTTGAAATGGGCTTTCTCCCCTTTGGTACTTAGTCCACCTTCACCCCAAGAATAGGGTCATTGTGAGACGCTTTGTTCATATCCTTGGTTGGGAGTTCTCATGTGTATAGCATGTTTGTTTTGTTGTTGTTTGAATATATTGTTGGTTATTTTCCTGTCTATGTTTTGGTTCCCCTAGCTCGGGGGTGGCATCTTAGAGGCCTTGGTTGGGAGGTGAGCTTTCCCATGGTCCATCCATGTTTGCATTGCAAGATTTGGAGCCTTGATACTTGATGAAAAAAGCTAGTGGATGTACTCAAAGTTGAATCTGTCCTCTCTTTAGATGTGAAAAGATTTACCTATTGTAAAAGGATTATTAAGGATCCCTTGTGTTCCTTGTAAATGTACAAGATTGCATAAAAGATTTCTCTTTTGTCATTTTATTATGTTGTTATGAAGTTGTATTTTTTATATATGAAAAACATGTATATAGAAGAGTTTTATTTATGGTAGGAGTTCTCTGTTATAGTTGGATTGAAATCTGTAAATAAATGCAATACAGAAAAAAAGAGAGTTGTTTATTTATTTGTTTTGTCCCTCATATGAAATAGATTTCTTCCTACTTGTAGATAATTGAAAAATCTGTTTCCCCTATCAAAGTTTTAGGCAAAACAATGTGGGGTAATAATCTGTTTTACACTATCAGTTTAAGGTATCTATTTGTAAAATTTTTGATCCATTATTCTATTATGTTTATGCAATAGAGTAAGTTTCCTTTTTGAGAATATACACATAAGTGTGTATATATATTTATCGACAAATACCCCTAAATGATTATATTCCTTTTCTTCTTCTCAATTCCTTATGAATTCCTATATTGTATATGCAAATTTTTATACATCTAAATGTCTTGCAAATTTACATTCAAATAAATTAAGAAGTACATACATATTAATTTATACAAATTACATCATGCAAATGTATACTTATTTAGTGACCCTAAAAGAAAAAGGCTATTCTATTTTAAAGAAATATATGTGTAACTTTGTGTTTTTATTTTCATTTTTGAGTTTTTTTTTTATAAAAAAAGAATAGTAATAAAATCTAGTAAGTTGTTGCTTTACTTATATAAAAACAAGGAAAAAAGAAAACAAAAAAAAACTTGATGCTGTGATCAGACCTATATTTTAAACTGTACATGATTTAAAGAAAATATAAAATGAAATAAAATATAAAAAAAATATAAAAAAAGAAAAGAAAGAAAGAAATGAACCGAATGGTACCCACGGGTAGGGCCGGCTCAGCTGTCACGATCGTAGCCCTTGCTGCGACTGTGACTAGTCACAATCGCAACCTTTGTTGCGATTGTGACTAAGTCACAGTCGTAGCAAGTGCTGCGACTGTGACTTAGTCACAACCGCAGCAGGTTGGGGATAATGAGGGCTGGGGTTGGGAAGAGCCTCGACTCCCCTCTCCCCTCAATTTATAATTTTTTTTTATTACTAAAAAAAAAAATGTAACCGCTTGATCTACGTTTAAAAAAAAAATAGATCTACTTTTTTTAGAATAGATTTTAAAATACCCAGTTGGGTATTGAGATCTAAAAAAAAAAAAAAGAGTTTTAAAAACAAAATGAAAATCTACAACAAACTCAATTTTGTTTGCAAATGGGGTAACTTCAAAACAAACAAAATGTATACCAGCACTGTCGGAAGACCTCCATTTGCTGGTTGTAGTTGAGCTAGATGAAAGATGTATATTTATAGGTATATATATACATCAAGTATATATGAATATGAGTATACCTCTTACATGTGAGCCATCTTTATTATAGACTTCTTCATACCCCTGCAAGCAAAAAAAAAAGAAAACTCAAAATATAAGCCATACCCACTTAAGGTTTGAAAATGGGAGAAAATGGGACTTTTGAGACAAAATGGGAGAAAATGGGGACTTTTGGGGTTTTACCAAATCTACCCTAACCCTAAATTCAAAGTAGGGTTAGGGAAAATGGGTCAACCCACTTTGACCTCTCCCTTATTTTTTTAAAAATTCTCTCCCTCCCTTTACTCCCTTCTTATGTGTAAGGTAAATTAAATTAACTTGTGTTTTTTTTTGACTTTTGGTGGGAAAAGATATTGGATTATGAGTGGGAGAAATGTTTTTCCCTGTGTAAATTCTTTTGTGGATACTCCCTTAAGTAAGGATATTTAATAGATAAATTCCTTGGGAAGTAGATTAAATTCATCAAATAAATTTTATTATTTCTTGCTAGGTAGTTAATTATATTTTAGTAATTTATCTTTTGATTAGAATGGAAACTTTAGGTAGAGTATTAATTACTCTTATAAATGTAAATTATTTTAGTCTATTTAACTATAGCTATGTAAATTATTGTAATTAAATGAGCCTCTTTACAACATTATATTGTGAAGATTTTTAATTAGAGGTTTTAAATTTACTAAATTGAATTAATATGATAATTAAAATATTCAGAATAATGCTATTACCAAGAAGAAAACTTTTATAAATTATTAATTGAATTATAGTAAAATGAATTCAAAAATTAAGAGAAACAATCTTAATTTGTATAACCTTGTTAAATATATTATCATAATGTTATCTTGGCCCTGTCGTCATCGCAAGAGGGATGTTGGAGGGTACGATAACCCCTCACCATATTTTTCCCTCGAATGAATGTAAAGATTACCACTCTTGTGTGTGGCGTGATAACCTCCTATCACACTTTAAATATTTTATACTTTTAATAATAATATACATCTCGGAAGTTTGAAACCTTTAACCATTAATCAACTATTAAATTAACTCTAAAAATAATAATTTGTTGGTGTATTTTTGCTCATAGAAATATGGACATGACATTTTGGTATCAGAGCCAAGTTTGTGAAAACTTGGTACCTTTAAACCTATTACGTTTCCCATCTAACCTTGACCTTATTGCATTGTTAGGATGCCTCCCTTTACGCGTCAAGCTCAAAGATGTAATAGAGGACAAGGACCTAGGCGAGCCCCCTCGATTCACATGCAAGATAAGAAGAGGATAGAGATTTCAGAAGTGAATCAGGAACCTCCTCCCGTACCACCACCGAATCCTAATCAGGAGGTTTTGTTAGTCCTACAAAACCTTATTGGGGTTATTCAGGATAGGTTGCCTCCAGTGATTCCTTAGTCAGAGCATCAGTTGTCAGGAGGGAATAGATCATAGGCCAGAGAGAGGACAAGGAGACCTCCACATGATCATGAGGAGGGACAGGGAGCTCATGAGGTGGAATCAGTTCGCATGCTAGAGCCACCACCACCCATGTTAGTTTAGAGGGTACCATGTGATGTTGGAGACCTATTAGAGATCTCCTATGACTTTAGTCACCCTTCTATCATGGGTCTACTGATGGCATAGAGGCCAAGGCATGGATTTTGAGTTTAGACAGGTGCTTTGGGTTGCATCATTATGAGAGAAACCTTAAGGTTCGATTTGTAGTTCACCTACTTAGAGGAGGTGCTTCCACATGGTGGAAGCAGGAGGAATTTAAGAACAACATCACTATGGACACTATCACTTGGGAGATATTCCTAGAGAGATTTAGAGATGGGTACTTGTCAGAGAATTATAAGTAGTGCCGTATTGATGAGTTTCATGATTTACAACAAAGAGGGCTCAAAGTAATTCGGTATGAGAGTTGTTTCCTTGAGTTGCTACCATATGTTGACTATATGAAGGATGAAAAATTGCAAGTCAACCATTTTGTCAAGAGAATCAATGACTGGATTTTAGGACAGGTTCGCATGACCACTCCAGGGAACCTTCATGAGGCCATAGAGATGGCATTGGTTACAGAGTAGATTCAGGGTAGGCCACAAGATGCTCATGATGGGTCTCAAAACCATAACTCTGCAGCTCAGTGTCAGGTTCATCAGAAGAGCCATTAGAAGGGTAACATCAGACATTCTTCAGGGTCTTTTAATAAGAACCCATAGTAGCAGTCCCAACAGTATCAGAAATAGAAACCACCATAGGGTCAGTAGGGATCTAAGCCCAAAAAGTGGTAGGCACAGGGATTGAGGAAGGATCAACATCCTTAGAATTTAGATGCACCTCCAACACAAACTGAACAGTCCCGTCAGGGGGGTTTTAGTGGGTCTACAAGACCAGTGGATAGAAGTACTTTAGGCCATAGGGAGTTCAGACTCATACACATGGCCCTTGTTATGCATGTGGTGCCATGGGGCACTTAGCTTGAGATTGTCCTCAGGGTTAGATGGTAGGTAGTCAGTGTATGGAAGCATCAAAGCCTATAATTGGAGACTATGAAAAGTCTCACAAAGTATTTGTAGTGGTTGATAACTGCCAAGCCAAACACCAAGCCACAATTATAAAGGCTACAGGTATGATTAGCGGTAATAGTGTTACCATTTTGTTTGATTCTAGTGCCACTAATTCTTTCATATCTCCATTTATTGTGGAGTGTTGTGAGCTAGTGGCAGCTAGACAAGAAGTTAGTTAGGAAGTGGAGTTAACATTAGGGTCTAGAGTGTCAGTCAATTCCTTAGTGAATGATAGCCAGGTGCAGATTGGTGATTTGTTCACTACTATAGATCTTCATATCACACCTCTTGGATCTTATGACATAGTACTTGGCATGGATTGGCTTTATGCCCACAGAGCTAAGTTAGATTATCGACAAAAGAGGATTGAGTGCTTAAATGATCATGGTACACCTATTGTGATTTACGGGATTCAAAGAGGCATCTCCCTTCGTATGATCTCATCCATGAAGCTTAAGCTGAGCATGCAGAAGGGATGTCCATTATTTTCCATTACCATCAGTGATAGAGAGGATGAGGAGGAAAGAGAACCATCTCTTGATGACTATCCTATACTTTAGGAGTTTGCAGATGTGTTTCCTACTAAGCTTCCATGCATGCCTCCTCGTAGAGTAGTGGATTTCCACATAGATCTTATGCCAGGAGCTGCTCCAGTTTTGAGGGCACCCTATATGATGATCACTAATGAGCTTAATGAGCTCAAGATCCAGTTAGAGGAACTTTTGGAGAAGGGCCACATTCATCCTAGTGTTTCACCATGGGGTGCACCTGTCATCTTTGTTAAGAAGAAGGATGGATCCTTGTAGTTATGTATGGATTAGCAAAAATTGAATAAGCTTACCATCAAGAATCAATATCCACTTCCTAGGATTGATGATTTATTTGATCAGCTTCAGGGTGATAAAGTGTTTTCCAAGATTGATGTTAAGTTAGGATACCACTAGTTATAGATTGTTGATAGTGATATCCCTAAAACTACATTTTGTACCAAATATGGGCATTATGAGTTCACAGTTGTACCTTTTAGCCTCACTAATGCTCCAACAGTTTTCATGAGCCTTATGAATGGGGTTTTCTGCACTTTCCTTGATAAGTTTGTAGTTGTGTTCCTTGATGATATTTTGATATATTCTTAGAATTAAGAGGAGCACAAATATGACTTGAGGTAGGTATTGCAGTGCCTTAGAGACAATCAGTTATATGACAACTTATCCAAATGTGTTTTTTATAGGTATGAGATTCATTACCTTGGGCATGTTATTTTAGGAGATGGGATCTCTATTGACCCATCTAAGATTAGAGCCACCATGGATTGGCCTATGCCTACTTTTGTGACCAAGGTCAGGAGTTTTATGGGATTGGTAGGTTACTACAGGCATTTTGTAGAAGGTTTTTCTAGAGTGGCGCATCCCATTACTTCTCTTCAGCGAAAGGGAAAGAAGTTTGAATGGACCGAGAAGTGTGAGAGGGCCTTTCAGGAACTCAAGAAGGCACTTACTAGTGCTCCTATTCTAGCAGTGCCTGATTCTTCAATGGATTTCATTGTATACATAGATGCTTCCTTGGATGGTTTGGGAGTAGTTCTTATGTAGAATGAGCCATTGCATATGAGTCTAGGAAACTTAAGATTCATGAGCTTAATTACTCCACTCACAACCTTGAGTTAGCTATAGTGGTTCATGCCTTGGTGAGATGGTGGCATTTCCTTTTGGGTCATCGGTTTGAGCTTCATTTTGATCATCAGAGTCTGCAATATATTTTCACTTAGCTGAACTTGAATGCGCGTTAGTGAAGGTGGATGGAATTCCTTTGTGAGTATGATTTTGATGTCCACTACATTAAGGGTAAGGAGAACATGGTTGCTGATGCTTTGAGTAGGATATGTCATGGGGTCTACTCTATGACTGTAGGTACAGAGTTGAGAGATCAGATATTGCATCATTTGCATGAGGATGTTTGGTATGTAGAGGTCAGTCATATTATTCAGTCTTAGAGTACCCTCGAGGGTAAGTATTTAGGATATTCCCTAGATTATGAAGGGCTTCTACGCCATAGAGGATGCATCTATGTACTCTTCTCCAGAGATTTGCATGTATTCATCATGTTAGAGGCTCATAGAGCACCTTATGCAGTGCATCCCAGAGTCAAGAAGATGCATGCAGATTTGAGGCAGTTATATCATTGGCCATGGATGAGATAGGATATAGAAGAGATTGTGACATGATGTCTTGAGTGTTAGAGAGTTAAGGCAAAGCATCGTCACCCTGGTGGTTTGCTTCTGTCTCATGAGATACCAGAGTGGAAGTGGGATGTTATTTCTATGGATTTCATCATTGGTCTCCCTATGTAATCTTGATGCCATGATGCCATCATGGTGACAATTGACAAGTTGACCAAGGTAGCCCATTTCTCACCTATTCAGACCACTTTTATAGCCCTAGCAGTAGCACAAGTTTTCTTGTGGGATATTTTTAGACTTCATGGCATACCTCGTAAGCTTATTTCTAATCGAGATTCTCTCTTCACATCATCCTTCTGGAGAGGATTATAGTCAGCTTTGGGCACTAAGCTCAATTTTAGCACCGCTTATCACCCAGAGATAGATGGCCAGACAGAGAGGGAAAATTAGGTGTTGGAAGAAATGCTTTTCATGTATGTCATGGATCATTAGACTAGGTGGGAGGAGTACCTACATTTGGTTGAGTTTGCCTACAATAATGAGCATCACACTTCTCTAGGTATGCCTCCCTATCAGGCATTATATGGTAGACCATGCAGAACACCTTTGAGTTGGGACCACATTGAGGATATAGTTGCTTTAGGTCCTGAGTTAGTGCAAGAGTTGGAGCAACATGTGTCCTTGATTAGACAACGTCTGAAGGAAGTGCAAGATAGACAAAAGAAGTATGCAAACACAAAGAGGGAGGACCGTAGTTATGTGGTTGGGCATAGAGTTTTCTGAGAGTGTGACCTCATAAGAGTCCAATCCATTTTGGAAAGGGCTCTAAGCTTGCACCCATATTTATTGGTCATTTTG
Organism: Chamaecyparis obtusa; assembly: GCA_027943335.1. Taxonomy (NCBI): domain Eukaryota; kingdom Viridiplantae; phylum Streptophyta; class Pinopsida; order Cupressales; family Cupressaceae; genus Chamaecyparis; species Chamaecyparis obtusa. The sequence goes on from BSBK01005083.1 coordinate 414,583, forward strand.
AGGTTCTTGAGTGGATAGGTCCTGTCGCCCATCGTCTAGCCTTGCCACCTAGCCTATCATGCATCCATGATGTTTTTCATGTATCAGTATTGAGGAAGTATATCTTTGATGAGTCTCATATTATTGATTGGGATGCCTTACAGGTGGAAACAAACAACTGGCTTTGGAGCCCATCCGCATTTTGGCGCACCCAACGCTAGCTCTTCTAGGCCGAGAGCTAGACCAGGTTAGGGTCTAGTGGGATTGCTATGATGAGGTTACAACATCATGGGAGGATGCAATGCAGATGAGAGTGCAATACCCCTATATTTGTGATGAACACCAGGAGGAAGTTCATGCCTAGTGGGGAGGATGTGAGGCCTCACCCCGAGCCCATCATAGTATTTCAATTTCTGCATTCAAGATAGACTTATTTGATACTATATTTTGATGCATTATGGTTTTTAGACACTTTATATTATGGATATTATCACCATAGAGGTTAGATGCACATTATGTCATGTTTATTTGATGACATCTATGATATCATTATGGTTCTACATGTGTGTTTAATTCGGTTTTATGAATGTTATGATGTCATGATGAGATTTAATTATGCAAATGAATTATTGATGCAATGATGATGTTATGAGCTTTATGAAGTAACGAAATTGTTTTATTACATGATGAGTTATATATGTGCCATAAATGAATTAGTAAGCCATGTGAATTATGAATTGTTTAGGGATGTTGCAAATGAAGTATTTTGATCATGTATGTTATGAATTTATATTTCCTTGGACTACTGATGTTGGACTTTAGTGTGCAGGGAATTAGACCATGGTTAAATTCAGGGAACCAAAGCATAGACCCATGTTCATTCAGTTAGCCAAGGTTGCATCTAATGAGAGACAAAACCTCATTGTATCATGTTTTATTTGTAACAGTAATAAGCATGTGTGTGTCTTGAATTATTATGTTTAAATGTTTTTGTAAAATTGTTATGTAGTGCCCAAGTGGATATGCCACATGGCTAGTCATGTGTAATTCATGTTGTGTCAATTGAAACTTGTAAAGTGTACTTGTGGCCATGACATGTCCACTTGAGGATTGGATGCCCATCAACCTAGGATAGTACCAGGGATAACTTTAAGGAACCCCCCCTCCCGAAAAGTATAAAATTGTAGTGAATCACATGTGATTTGGGTGAAAAAAATTTAATAGTGTTGGCGAATTATGCATCAATCTATGGATATTTGGTGGTGAATTTTTTAATAGTTTACACAATTTTTATAAAAAAATGGTGATTATAATTTTTTTAAAAAATAAATTTATTAATATTGATGGCGAATTATGTTTTGAAATATGGATATTGGTTGGCGAATATTTTAATAAGCGATACCATTTTTATAAAAAATGGTGAAATTATTTTCCAAATAGTTGAATTAATTTATTTGTTATTGGAAATTTGAATACTAACACGTTACATCGGGTCCCACTGTCCCAGTCCCATCACCCATGACTATGACATCAGACTCAAACGAAAAACATCCGTTGGATTTAATACGTATCAACGACCAAAGATGAATTTCAGGCATATTGCTGGTCCTTATAACATTTACTAAAAACTATTGGTGGAAACATGACATGTGTCATGTTTCCACCGATAGTTTTTAGTAAATGTTATAAGGACCAGCAATATGCCCGAAAAGTATCATTCTTAATTTGGCATTTATTAGATAGAAATAAAGTAAAGTTTTAAGTAATGTACTGAGTATATTACCATTTACCATAGATGATGTGTAGAATTAAAGCAATGTACTGAGTATATTTATTATCATATCGATTTGAAATTTGAATTAATTGTAGAATTAAAGCAATGTATTGACAGATACGTGTAATCTATTCATTACCTCAATAGAATAATTTGTTAGAGTTAAGGCTTGAATGAAAAGTAAAACGTCATCTCATCTAAGGAGTCAAGGACATTGTTTTCTAACTGTTCGATGATCTTACATCAATGGTAAAGCTTCATTTCCTACTGCCATTTTGAAGCTAAACGTACATTGCTTATTATTTCTGCAAAGTGGGCACAGGTTTTAAGGGTTTTTATAATAAAGAATTGTTATGTCCGCCTGTGTGGAGCGGTCCTTTAGGCCTTCATTATTCTCAAGATAGAAAATGTCTTATCATTTCCAATTTCACCTAGTGTTGCATTAAATCTGAAAGATTTGGAGATTTTTGGAGTCAAAAATTTGGACAGTTACCATTAATGTTACGATTTATTAGAGCTTTAGCAGAAATGGAATGATTTTCAATGAGGTATTATAAATAGATCAATCTATGCTCCTTAATTTACAATTGTGAAAGCATATTAGTCTATGAGTGCTAGGTTTTCTGTGATAGTCTACAAGTGCTAGGTTTTCACTTCTCTGTGAGTGTGAAAGCATAATTGTGAGACTGAGAATAGTCTGTGAGTGTGAAAGCATAATTGTGAGACTGAGAATAGTCTATGAGTGTGAAAGCATAATTGTGAGACTGAGAATGGACACTCCTGTTTGTTTGAGATGCCTTTCCTTGGAGGACCAGAAGGCTTTTTTGGGCCTGGTCACAGACCCAATCTTGGCATTTGTCACTACAGAGTTGGGAGCCTTCACCAAGGAGGCTATAAGGATGGTCCTCAGTAGTGATTTTATTGAGAATGAAAATCAATATAGAGTCGGGATTGACATTTCATCTCACTTCTTGGCATCTCTGTTGGACCTTGGGGGGGGAAAGGTTGATATGTTAATGCTTCTAAGAAAAGTTTTCAAACAAGACTACCTTGGTGATGATGTAGCGGTTGCCATATTTTTAGATATTGGGGTTGGAATTCCTTGGGCAAATGATTTGCCTAAGATTCTACAACCAGACATGGTTGTTCCTAGGAAACCATTCCTACTTAACCTTGATGCCAAGCAACTCACGTGTCATCGAAAGTGGGCATGGATCAGGAGGGATTTCCTCTGGAAGTGGCACGTACTGGAGGAACCTAGGGACTATCTGTGGCTAGAAGATTTCTTGAGCATTATCCTCGCTTCAGAATTCCACACAAAAGGAAGGGAGCCAGATAGTCCATGAATCATGATACTCTCTACTTCTACTATCTACTCTCTAGTCCGAGTCACCTTGATACTGATTCTACGTAGTCTAGTCTCCCTGGTAGTACCAGGGTTTTTGTAAAAAAACTTTTTGAAATAATATATATTATAAATTTGTAATCGCAATGCAGATATGTATAATGTAACTATGTTAAAAAATATAATATGATAATGTTTTAAGAATTTTGAAGTGCTACTTCTATTCTTTTTTGTTATTATTATAAGAATCGTTAATCATATTTTGCCAAATATAATATAAAAAATTTCTGTTAAATAATTAAATGTTTCCAAACTTCATCATTCAATGGTGACTGGGTAATATAGTTATAATATAGTTAATGATGAATATTCATTAGTGTATGTTAAATTATTAATATTTTAAAATCATCACAATCGTTAGATTACGACAGATGAACAACTGAAGTTGTATTTCGGAAGTTCTATGGGTTTCAAAAAGCTTTTCTAAAAACTCACTCCGGAAACGTGACATGTTGAAAGTTGACGTGTAATTTTTTAGAAAGATTACAAATGATTACATTACATGATGTCACGTCAAAACTTGTTACTCGCTTTGGAAACTTGACATCTTGAAAGTTGATGTGTAATGTTTTAGAAAGATTACGAACATTTACGTTACACGACATCACGTAGTATGATGTAGAAACATTACTTTACCATTTAATGAAAGGTTTTTAACATTTACTTTTTTAAAACCTATCGACTCGTACTCGTAGCAGTAGAGTTAAAAAGAACTGTTGAATGGGAACCGTCACCGAAGATTTCAAAATCGAGACTGTAATTTGTGAGAGCCTTAGCCATTCGAACTTATATCTATCCTGATTTCAAAATTCAAAGTTTAATTTTGGGTAAGTACTAAGTTTAACTTGATTTTGAAATTTTAATTCTTGCATGTTCTATTGGGGTTTTCTTAAATTCGGGTTTTCTTCAATTGGGGTTTTCTTAATTAGTTAGTTAATATTTATGATATTATTACTATTAGTAAATATCTGTGAATCTTTGTTTTTTAATTTTTCTGAAGAATAATGGGGAAAGTGAAAACTCAAGGCCTAGGGCAAGCAGAAGGGAAAACTGTAATGGACTTCAGAAAACTAGTACAAATCCTTGGTTTCACCGATGAGTATCACGATGTTTATGATCCTGTTATCAAAGGTGAAAAGAGAGTTATAAAAATTAAACATACATTGTGCAGTAAGGCAACTGGGCCAAGGAGGTCTGAATTTATAAAATTTAACGCAGTGGTAGATGCAATAACCAATAAAGTTGCCTCTTGGGATGTTGGTCTAGGTAACATGCTGTTACTTGAAGTTTTCCCTTGCCCAAAAATTGTCAAGATTTGTGCAGAAAATTATGATGAAGAAAAAAAATCAATTGTGAATAAACAAACTCAGGAAGAAATTTTAACAATAACCCAGGAAGAATTTGTCAGTTTGCTAGACCTTAGGTTTGACCCACAAAACTATAATGCCAAAATCGACCTAGGAGTGCTGGCAGAGCAATATGAGGTAGTCCTGTAAGACACAAAAGATTTATTTATAAAGGGTCTAATAGTTGCAGAGGCAAAGGCTTCATTGGGTGAGAACCATAAGCCTCCTTATGATTTTAAGGTTTTTGTGCCATGGGTTCAGGATACTATATCCTCGCTATCATTTTGCCTGGGACTGGAAAACAATAGGGAAGTGAGTGCCAACATTCTTCAATTCATTTGGGATATCCATTGTCTGAATGAACTAGTAAGATATAATTTTGTTGGACACGTGGTTGAATCGATGCAGGAACAATTAGCATTGATTAAAAGAGGCAATTCTAAGACATTTAGGTTCACAACCTACTTGTGCTATCTTCTTCTAGCCAAGAATGCTGCAATATTAATGAGCAATGGCAACAAGCTTGAAATTCAGAGGGGGATAGGTACTCCAAATCCAATATATAACTGGACACCTCAGATAATATTGTATGATAACAGAAGGAATTATAGTAATTTTGTAGACTTCTTTTTGGCTCCATTGTACAAAGAAATAACAAGCACTCCAATGCCCAGATTATTTGCTTCATGTAGGGATTGCATCCAACTTGGAAGCACAACTCAATTGGTTGACTGGTACTTAATGGAAGATTACACTGTGCTAAGGTTTTATGGATCAGAATTGCAACCCCACAAACTTCCAATGCATGTGACAGATAGGGTGTTTGCAGTAGAATATGTAGTACAACTAGAGAGCACATATAGACTCTTCTCTGGCCAATCGAAGAAGAGCATATTCCCTTCCTTACCTTTCTCAATTGGAGGGTTAACATTTGAGAGAAAGGCTTTCCAAGTGGCACAATTTTTTATAGATATTTTTCAATTTGATTTAGAGTGGTACTGGAAGTATGATCCACTCAACGTCATTCAAGAAAGGCTTGTTGCTAATAAGAACTCTGCAAACTTATTTCAACATGAAATTAAACCATTGCTAGAGAATTTCAAAAACAAGGATAGCTGGGATGACATTAGAAAAGAGATGGAGAAAGTTTCCATTGAGGAAAACATTTTAGTTGAACAGTTGTCATCACAAATTATGACAACAATAAATCAGGGCATTGTATAGCCTAGGATGTCCTTCAATTTCTATGAAAAAGCTGCTCAGCCATCAAACATAAAAATACCAAAGAGAATAGCAAAAGCTTGTAAGGATAGAAAATGGAATAGAATGAAAATGGATGATTTTTGGAGTATGAGAAAGGCTCTTGGTGAACCAAAGACCAGTGTAGATCTAGATGGCATAGACGAGGATATAGAGTTTAGCAAATTGTGGAATATGGAGCATCCTAACTCTGCATATGACAATAGTGATCCAGATGATCATGATATTGATAATGCATGTACTCCATAGACTGGGAGTCACTGTGCAATCTCTGAGGACCGAAAAAAAGTATATAGAAAAGGGGCAGTCATTGTTGAAAAAATGGGTTATAAAGGTGGTGGTTTGGGTCCCGTAGGAGAAGGCGTCTGAAATACAATTCAGACAAAAAAAATTGCTTATGATCATGGTGCAGGACTTGGCTCTGATAGTGGACCTAGTGGTAGTACTAGTGGCATTCATGGGACTGGCATTGGTAGGAGTGGGCACCTTATAGAACAAGTTCCCTCTCTAAAGAGGCCACTAGAATCTACACAGAATCCCATACAAGAAGATAGTGTCAAGAAGCAAAAGTTTTCCATTTCCAGTTCCAGTTCCAGAACAATGACATTAGATCATAAAGAAGTGTTGCCAATTTCAGGTTCATCAAAACCCTCTAGAAGTTCAAATCCTCAAAGAGCATTAGTTAGATCAACAACCATTGCAAGCTCTACCTCTTCTTCACCTTTCAAACATTCAAATCCTTCTGCAACACCAGATTTTCATTTCAAGGATTTCTATAATAATTTTGTAGAAACAAAAAATAAAGAATAAGGAATCAAAGAAGGCATTGGAGACTGGTGTCCTTACTATAGCTGCACAGGAACAACTTGCATCCAACAGGGTTTTTCCAACATATGACCCAAAGAGAGACATGATGGAGTTCATGGTTGTTATTCCACCAAACAAAGATGGAAAACCACTAGAGAGTCAGATAGATCACTCTGAATTTGAAGTTAGCACTCTCCAAATGGATTTTTCCAAAGTAAAAAATGTGGACAAAATCAATGTCTCAAAGTCTCAAACCAAGTGGTCTACAGTGCATTGCTAAAGGTGGAAAGAGAGAAAAGCAAGCTCGAGAAAAATATAGAAAAGTTACAGGTAGACATTGGAAATGAAAAAGAAAAGAGGAAAGCTTCAGAGAATAGTTTGAAAGAATTACAGAAAAAGATTAAAAAATCAGCAGATACAGAGCAAGGACATGCTGAGGCGGTAGTGAAGGAATAGGAGTAGGAGGAGGTGAAACTGAAGGAATAGGAGCTGAAGGAACTAAGGGGAAAATTGGCATAGGAGTAGGTGAAGGAACAGGAACTGAGGGGAAAATTGGCAGAAATTATAAAAAAACTTGATGAAGAAAGAGCTAGTTCAGAAAAGTTATTTAAAAATCTGGAGAGTAATGCTGCCTCTTAGGCAGATAAAGCCAATCATTGGGAACAAAAAGCAGTAGAAGAGAAAAACAATTGTGAAAAAATGGTAGAAGAACTAAAGAAGGCCAATTGTACAATTCAGACTTTAACAGATACTAGTAATAATTTAGTGAAGATTACAAAAGAACACATTTGGGGCCAAATATTGGCGATGTCTAATAGCTTGTATGATTGGTTTGAAATGCTTCAAAGTATTAGAGTATGTTACTTGAAGCTCCAAAACAACATTCAACAGAACATGGATGTTGTCAACAAAGAAAAGAAAACAAAAGATATTATGCAACAACTCTACAGTAAGAGTGATAGTTATCTATCAAACAAGGGAATTAGCAACCGCCTTGATGCATCAGTAAAGGTATCAAGTATCATTCACAAATGTGAGAAGCTATGGGAAGCATAGGAATTGGATGACAAAGCTAAGCAGAAGATCACAAAGATGGAACAAAGGAAAGCGAAAATGGAATGTCTTGGTTTGCCTAAGGGATTTGAAGAAAATCAATTCATTGGAAGAGAAAATTACAAAACAAGGTTGCAAGACAAAATAAATATTGATGTACGCTTTCTCCCTATAGACATATCTCCTGATGCATTCTTGGATTTCATCAAACCAGTGAGAACTTTGAATGGACTTTTAGAATCAATAGTGCTGTCAAGTCACACTTCCAAATATGAATTGCTAACGAAGTTGTAGGATTGTGACTATACTATGAACCAAATTGTTCTACCATCAGAGGATGTTTGGAGTGGCCTACAAAGATTTCTCTGAATTTTGAACTACTTTAAATTGTAATATATTGCAAATGAATACAAAACAAATTGTGCTCTATGATTCTATCTAATTTTCATGTTTTCCAATTCAATGTATGTTGAGTTACTCTATTTTATTCATTTATTCTTAGTTGAGTTACTCTGTTATATGCTATTGGAATACAAAATTTCATTCAAGAATTTCAAATTCAAATATGAATGATCATTGATGACATGATATAAACTACACTCTACAGTAATAATACTCTTTGTTCTCAAATTTTAATGATGAAACATAATACATTCTTGATTTTCTAAAATGAACATTGAATGATATGATATCATATAGTAGTTAATAAGTTCAAAAAATACCTATTGGTTGCCACTGCTAATTTAAATTTTTTTTCCTAAATTTGCCAATTCATCTCTATGTCGTCATCATCATCCAATTCTAGTATTCTAGTTGCTTCATTGTTCTCTTCATTTTCATTTGTGTCTTCTTCAAGTTCACTCTGACCTCCGCTTCTATGACTCCCAATCCCATCGCCAGTGCCACTGTGATGCCCAAAAGTTGGGACAAAACACAACCAACAAATTTTTTAAAAAAGTGATAAAGTTCCTACAAACAGGATGCGGGTTAAAGAGTTCAACGACGAGGCTACAATGATTCAGGTAAACAACCTCGACAATGTGGTCTATAAAAGATGCTATAGGAACATTAATTAAGGTCAAGTATAAAGAATGTCTAATGTTTACGTTAAGTCCAATCTGTTCATGGAGCTTAATTGGTTTGATTGGAAATAGAGGATATTCATGAATGCTTCGTCAAACTTATTATTAAATTAGTATATGAAAGCTATAAGTCTTAATCACTAATTATATTTATTTATTATATAATACTAATTAATAATTATAAAATATTAATTAAATAATATAGATATTATTTAATTAATAAATTATAATTTATTATCTAATATTTAATGCATGTTTAAAAATATCATTATAGAACAAAATGGAAATTTCCACTAACTATAAATCTCCTTGCATCACTTAATATCTTCCTATACTAATATTAAATCCAAAAGCAAAATAACAAAATAACATAAATTATATCATAACTTTATTACCCACTAAACAATCTTATTAACTATCTAAGCATCTAAAAAACTTCTAACTAAACTAACTAAATTAATCCATCTTTATTCACCAAAATATCCTAAACTATCTACTACCCTATCTACCTTAATAACTACCATCCTTTCCTAAATATCTAACCTTCTAAACTAGCCCTCCCACTAGCCTCTAAACCTCCTCTACTCACGTGCCATGAGGAGATTGAAATTCAAATAAAGCAAGGGGGGCGCAATTCAAGGTAGAGATGATGTGCATTGAAAGGAGGTTTAAAATAATGCCAAGACATGACAACCCACCTACCCTTTTCAAGCTTCAACAAGGAAACTTTTAAACAAGTTTATCATCCTCCAAATATCAGCGTGGATTTAGGAGACAAGGCATTTTACAAAGCTTAACCAAACTTGCTTAGGTGGCACTTAGTACACCATCCCATCATCCAAAAGGATTGGGATTAATTACAAAACCTTAGCCTTCATCCACCTGCGCCTAGGGGAAAGGCTTGTCAAAAAGGTGAGTAAGTGATATTTGTTAAAAGTTTTATTTTATTTATTGCTTTGACAAAGGTGGCAGCATTTATATTAAAATAAGACTGTGGTAGGAATTTTGTATGGGAATTCATTCCCATACAAAATCCAGAGAGCTATTTGCTCTTTAAAAATTTCTGGGTAGTGTTATTTTGTTTTAGCACTACTTAGTTCATCATTTTTTTTGAAACTCATTAAGCATAGCAATGAAATTTTAATGGTTCCTAATATGGAATGAAGAGATTAAGTTATTGCATTTAAATAGTATTTCAACAAGGTTTATCATAGTTTGTTTGATAATCAAATAAGGTCTTTCTAAAGACTAAATGCTCAAAGTTTTCATAGTTTTTTTTTTGAAACCTTCATTACAATATATGAGCAGAGCAAGAAATTGAAAGTCTAATGATTTCTTAGATGGAATTTAGGAGTTTATAAGACTAAATAGGATAGTGTTCTTCTATGAATAACATAGTCAATTTTGTAAGCCAAATTAGAGCACTACTAAATGACAAATTTGTTCAAAGTTTCAAAGTAGTTTCTTGACATTTTCAAAGGACTAAGGAGTGATTCAAGCATAAATTTAGAGTTTGTTTGTATAGTCCTTAGCCAATTTAAAACATCAAATGAGACTACAAACTACTCAATTCATCCAAATAAGTGGTGATAACATATCAATATAGATTCAATCAACTTGGTGATCTTATTGCAATAATTTAGAGAGTAAATTCAATGGCCAAGAGAGAATGAAGGTCTTTTAAGAATCATGCAAGGATTCAACTTCCATAATATGAACTACATAATCCTCTCATTATCTTTGTTCCCATTGAAATTTACATCATTCCTAGGTTACAAAGTAACATTGCAATATTCAAATGAAGCTTGCTTTTCTTTACATGAATCTCATAATGAAAGCATCTTCTAAAATATAAATTTGGCAATGATAGATCAATATAGCAACATGTTTTTCTTTCTAAATACATTATACAAGAGCTCCAAAGGGAGATTGAATACATCATTCCAAATTTACAAGGATGAATCAAATATGGAGTGAATTCCTCTTTCAAACATAGAGTGAATTCCTCATTCAAACACATCAAAGCAAAAGTCTTTATCTTCTTTAGCATCATGCTTCCATACTTCAAAATCTGCAAATGCAAACAAAACAAGGAAAAGACCATGGGAGCTCACCTCCCATCCAAGGTCTCTCATGAGACCACCCCCGAGCTTGGGGAGAACACATTGAACAGGTTACAAACATATACACACAATCACAACATGATTTAACAAACATGGACAAAATTCCCAAATTCCCTCAAGAAGTAAACTAAGGAATTCCCATGAATTTCCTTTGTAGGGTGTGGTAGACAAAACCATGGAGATTACCATTGCATAATATACAAGGCCACACATGGACCCATATTTCTCAAATACATACAAGGCACACAAGGCCAATTTTCCCTCCTTATACCCCCATTGCCACAAAGGCTACATGCAAGGTCTCTTGGGGAAAATCACTCACCCAAGGTTCATCCTTCCCCACACATGGAGGAGACTCTACACATGGAGTTGCCTCCATTTCCACACCCCCTCTTGATTTCTCTTCCCTCCCAAGGGTGAGAGATTCTAAGAGTAAACAACCCAAAAATTCAATTACATGATAAACACATATGCAAGCTTGCTCTCACCATGACCAACCATGGGGAGCTAAAACACAACACTAAACAAAACAAACCTCCACCATGACCAACCATGGGGAGCCAAGAACATGATCATAATAACAAACATCTCAAACAAACAGAGAGAGCACATGAATTCCTACCTCAAATCCAAGCTATGGTAGAATGTTGTTAAGCCCTAATCCAAGCTTCAAGCCTTTTTTCCTCTAACTTTCTGAAAGCTCTCTAAAAATAGAGAATGGGTGAATGAATCACCCTAAGCCAAAATTTCCTCTAAATAGGGCTTCTACACCTAACCTCATAAATAAGGTTCAAACAAGCAAGTTGCAATTTTCGCTCAAGAAGGAAAATGAAATTTTAAAAGGGTCCTAAAGTCACTTTTAGGCTTCTAAAGAGGTGAAAATACCCCTAACCCATGGATACATGGAATGGGTTAACAAATTAAGCATAAAACTATCTCCTAAGGCCATTATTAACCCTCTAAACCCATGTCGAGAAATAACATCAGAAATGGGGAATGAGACTCCATAAAGATTCCTATGGCAGAAAGGTGTGCTAAGATATCCCTAAAGCTCCTAGCAAGTGCTCTCACACAACACACGACGTACCTTAATAACATTGAACATAGGTGTCAAACGACACTTCACAAAATAACATTTCACGAAAGGTACATCCAGAATAACAACACATAACATACAAACATTCAAATTACTGTTACGAAATAAATTACTTAACAACGAGGCCTCAGGTCTCTTAATAGACGGGGCCTTGGTTTAACTGGCTGTCCTACGTTCAATGTGATTTCCCCGAATGTGTTTCCATGGTCCTTCCACCTGCAATACCTAAATGCAGCATCAGTAATTCAAGGAAGAAAACCATTAAAATAAACATATATGATATAGCAAAATTTAATCATTAAATTACATAATTCAACTCATACGTCAATTGCATATAATATTCAGGATTTGATTGCACATTTCAAATGAAATTCCATAACGTAATTTAAATATCATCAAGACCATCAGGATCACGAAACATCATATAAAAATCATAAACCAAATCTACACATCATGGATCCCATATGCAGAATCATCAAAAGAATAGTCCAACGAGTCCAAACATAATATAATAGTAGTCGACAAAGTCCAAGTATCTCTGAAAGAAACATAATAAAAAAGATAGCTAATATGAATAACACAGGATCACTATGTGGGCCGAAAGTGGACCTCACAGCCACTACCAACTGTACTTATCCCACTTGGAGTCACTATAGGAGATTGGTTAATGGTGTTGCCCACCCCTCTTCTTTTGCATCTTTTCTTCCAGATTTCCATTACTTTTTGATAAGGAAAAGTATTGACATCATACCTAGATGTGTATACCCTCAAGCATGATTCCAAATTCTTGTCTAGTTTGTTTCTTAGCTTTGATTTTAGGAAGCCCAAAGCACTAAAAAATCTCTCATCCTCCACTGAACCCAATATCATGGTTTGACATAGATCAGCAAGCTTGAAGTACTCTAAAATTTCTTCATGCAACATTGTGCTCTGTTTTAGTTTTGTCCAAAATCTTTGTTGCCGAGCCCTCTTCATGTGGGTTATGCATTAATTGATATTGATGCTTCATAGTCCTTGCAAAAGTGCCTGATTGCTATCTAAGAAGACCCTGATCTAATATTCCTTTGATAGTCACTCCATTGAATTCTACAGATTTGCAAAATTCCTTTATCAAAGTCAATAGCCTTTTATGATAATCTTCCTTAGAGTTGAAGGACCAATATTGAGGAAACACAATTGCCATGGCCTCAAGTAGTTGATCATATGGGAATCGTGATCTTATTTTAGAGGAAAATCTATAGGCTATGTCCCTTGCATTAGCTGTTATAGACTCGATGATCTTGGTAAACTCTTCCCTTGTAACTCTTGTAGCTCGCTTCTTTGGGGCACTGTAGTACATTGGTATCTGAAATCCCCTTACACAAACATATAAATCTCCATTTTCAATGATCTTTAAATAATTATCAGGATCGTCCAAATCTGTTAGTTTCTGCCAGTGATTAAATCTATCATTGGATAAATTTAGGTCAGTACGATAGAGACTATTGAGGGCTTGGCATGACATTTTACGCAAGTGAGCATATTTTGCAATATACATGGCTCTTTACTGGGCTTTTTTCATAATTAACATCATTTCTTCTAGCATGGGAAGAAGAGATTCCAAAGTCAAAAGTGTCTCTATATTCCTTAACCTCCAAAGTAGGTCTCCACATCTCTGATTTTTTGCATTGTCCTGATTTTTGTACATCAGTCCAATCAAAGATTGATATTCGGAAAATACTCGATGCGTTGGTCCATCCAAAGAGATCCATCTGGTATCAACATCTTTAAGAAGCTTGTTTCCATCAGTAATTCCATCAGCAAAGTGCTAAAATTCCCTAAAACATTTGGGACTTTGACAAAAATATGCGTACAACTCTCTTACTAAATCTTCAACCTTGTTTACTAAAGGAAACTTCTTCACAACTCTAAAAGAAAGATTCATCTTGTGGGCCATACAGTGAATGCCAACAACATATGGTGAACAAGAAGCTTGCATCTTTGTGTAAAGACCATTCCTTTGACCTTGCATTACTGAAGCTCCATCTGATCCAACACAGATCAACTTCTTTGCTATTGTCAATTCATCCATAGCTCCATATTCAATTAAATGGCTCTTTACTAACTGAAATAAAGTTTCTGCTATTGCATTGTCTCTCAATTTAGCAACAGTCAGTAGATGTGGTTGGCGGACATTATTCTGTATAGTATAAACATGCATGCATACCCATGACATATTATCTATTGCTGTAACTTTGTCTTAGGACAATGCAATAAAGGTTGACTCTTATTTTTCTTTGTACATCCTCTATTTCAACCTGTGTAATACAACTTGCCCATTCCCATCCACTGTTTATCGACCAATGACTGACAGGATAGTTAGGAACTTTTAGAAAGTGTAACAAACCACTCATTTCTAGATAGTTTGTCATTGGACGCCCTCTGCTCAAAATATGGAAAACATTGCTTAATTGAACAACTTTTCCACATTCTTCTACTTCACTTGCTTTTGCAAAAATAGCATTAATAGAACCTTGAACTTCACCAGGCTTCATCTTAAATTTTTGAAATAAATAATATTCCTCAGCATTCCTTTTATGTTGACATTACTCCTTTGTTTTATATCTTACCACTTTTATTTCCTTTCCATCTACAGTTGAGGTCTCGTAAATCTTACCAACATGTTTCTCTATGGTGTCTAGTTTAAGTTGCAATCACTTTTCCTTTTTATACTTCCAACTACAAATCGTACATCTGCATTCTACTGGTGGCTCACCTACAATTGGATTGTCCACACGCTCAATGAATGGATACTTTGCTTCCCAATCAAATTTAAATCTCCTAGCCATCTCCCATTGACGATCAATTTTTTCTTTCGATTTTCCTCTCCCTTTAGTGTTACTGTTAATTGCACCATCATCATCACCAAAGTTGATTGATTCATCCTGGTACTGGTTATTTACTGGATATTCTTCTTCAAGGTCATCTTCATTAGAGATATCAGGTTCTGTAACTTCATCACCAAATTTATTAGGCTCCCCAATTTGTTGAATAGACTCCTGTGTAGGTTGAGATTGTACAGGTTCCTCTGATGATGTACCTTCCTCACTTTGACCAACACTGTTGTGTCTACCCCCGCCAAAGTATGAAGATATATTTCTACATTTCGTTGGCCTCTCTTGGACATCTCCACCTTCATTAGTCCTCTTCCTATTTAAATTTGACTGTGACATCTCCATCAAATTAAGGCTGCAATAAAATACTATGGACTTGTAGTCGTAGTCATTCCGGTTCGCTACCGATTGCAATTGTGAGCTCTAAGCTCAGAATTAACTGAATTATTATGCTACTAAGTACTAAATGAAAATCTATCGAAGGCTCCTTCTTTCTGGAATGTTTCAATAATGAAACTCATATATCTTAAATAGACAACTACAAATAAACCATTTTCATATCAGCCATCAGATTTTGCCTCATAATCGGCATCATCCATTTTGGCGAATGGGCTGACCGTTACATATGATAAGATCTAATATTTGGCGAACCCCGCGTAATTTCAAGTAATCGAGTGGGTGAATAGGGAAGGAATTTGGGACCCCATTGCATGTGATGCATGGCAAAATGGGTCCTAGGACAAATAAAAATTTCACATAGGAAAATGGGAATTTGGCAAATGATGATCCTCGAAAGAGACACTCAATTTAATCCGTGGGGAATAAGAGTAAATAGTAAAGAGAAATATGGGTGAAGAACCCAACTACCAAATTGAAATTACGTAATAATAGTGGTGAATGTTTTGACCACTATATGACCATTTTATAAAATTTGGGTGAACGATCCGACCCATATATGATCATTTTATTCACCAATTTCTATCACCCGATCGTGACATATTCACCAATTGGTGAATATTCACCACTAAAAAAATCCCTGGATAGTACCCTTTAGGATCCCCATGTGAATCCCTTGGTTAGGGATCTTGAGGTAGTGTCATTTCATGGATTTCGAATTTGAACTTATCATGAGCTTTTGGGGGGTTAAAAAAGTGCCTAGGGGTGTGTTTAGGACAATTTTTAGTTATCCCACTTGGTATACCTATGGGTAAGGGTCATTTATCACCATAGGACAACCCATAGTTGACCAAAAGACCCATCCAAAAGTTGGATTTCCTAGATGGTCGAAAATTAATTTTTGAAAACCAAATTTTGATAAGAAAGCCATCCATTAGAATGATAGTCCTATGCCCACCTTTTTAGCTTACTTTTGTAAGAGGCCATTTTTAGTAATCTTGTAAGGGGATTAGGGAAGACCACCCAATGAGAAGGAAACCTTATCCCTAGGGGTTTGTGGGAATATGTGGGGAGGCCTTTTTAGAGGGGACTCTTTTTTTGGGAGAGTTTGAACACCCACTCTCTAACTTAGAGACTAGATTAATTTGGATGAGCTTGGATAGGAGAAATCTTAGTCAAAAGGGATCCCATATTCAACACTCACCATTATTTCTTGGACTTAGGTTGGTGGATCCACTTTGAATTCTTATGTAGATACTATTTTGTATGTGAGAAATTTGTTATTTTGTTTTCTTCAAGGTTATTGTTGTTGAGAATCTTGTTGTTCTCTTATGTTAGTAGTTGCATATGCATATCTTGTGCTTGTTTTGGTGCAAGTTATGTTTGTGTTGTAAATTTGAAGTTTTGTAATTTAGATCCCTTGTTTAGTGATGTTTGTTGGGAGTCTCAAGGCCACACTCACCCATGGGGGGAAGAGTAGCCTTTGGGGTGAAGGGTCTTCTTTGGACAGCCATGGGTGTAGAGTCTCTCCTTGGAAAGGAGAAGGAAAAAGCATGGAAGTATGGGCTCCATGTAGCCATTTCATTTCTTGTTATATTGGGGGTCATAAGGGAGTAGTTTTGGCTTGATGCCATGGGGGTCATAAGGATTTTGTTGGGCTTTTGAGAATGTAGTTGAGATGAGCTTTGGGAAGGAAATGTGTAGGCTTGTCTCTATTGTTTTGAAATGGGCTTTCTCCCCTTTGGTACTTAGTCCACCTTCACCCCAAGAATAGGGCCATTGTGAGACCCTTTGTTCATATCCTTGGTTGGGAGTTCTCATGTGTATAACACATTTTTTGTTTTTGTTGTTTGAATATGTTGTTGGCTATTTTCTTGTCTATGTTTTGGTTCCCCTAGCCTGAGGGTGGCATCTTAGAGGCCTTGGTTAGGAGGTGAGCTTTCCCATGGTCCATCCATGTTTGCATTGTAGAATTCGGAGCCTTGATACTTGATGAAGAAAGCTAGTGGATGTAATCAAAGTTGAACCTGTCCTCTCTTTAGATGTGAAAAGATTTATCTATTGTAAAAGGATTCTTAAGGATCCCTTGTGTTCCTTGTAAATGTACAAGATTGCATAAAAGGTTTCTCTTTTGGCATTTTATTATGTTGTTAAGAAGATGCATTTCTTATATATGAAAAACATGTATATATAAGAGTTTTATTTATGTTAGGAGTTCTTTGTTATAGTTGGTTTGAAATCTGTAAATAAATGCAATATAGAATTGATTTATTTGTTTTGTCCCTCATATGAAATAGATTTCTTCCTACTTGTAGATCATTGAAAAATCTATTTCCCCTATCAAAGTTTTAGGCAAAACAATGTGGGGTAATAATATGTTTTACATTATTAGTTTAAGGTATCTATTTGTAGAATTTTTGATCCATTATTCTGTTATGTTTATGCAATAGAGTAAGTTTCCTTTTTGAGAATATACACATAAGTGTGTATATATATTTATCTACAAATACCCCTAAATGATTATATTCCTTTTCTTCTTCTCAATTCCTTATGAATTCCTATATTGTATATGCAAATTTTTATACATTTAAATGTCTTGCAAATTTACATTCAAATAAATGTAGAAGTACATACATATTCATTTATAAAAATTACATCATGCAAATGTATACTTATTTAGTGACCCTAAAAGAAAAAGGCTATTTTGTTTTAAAGAAATATATGTGTAACTCTGTGTTTTTATTTTCATTGTTTTTTACTTTAAAAAAAAAAGAATAGTAATAAAATCTAGTACGTTGCTGCTTTACTTATATAAGAAAAAGGAAAAAAAATAGAAAAAAACAAAAAAAAAACTTGATGCTGTGATCAGACCTGTATTTTAAATTGTACATGATTTAAAGAAAATATAAAATGAAATAAAATATTAAAAAAAAAATATAAAAATGAAATGAACCAAACCCTACCCATGGGTAGGGCTGGCTCGATTGTCACGACCACAACCCTTGCTACGAATGTGACTAGTCATAGCTACAACCTTTGCTGCGACTGTGACTAAGTCATAGCCGTAGCAAGTGTTGTGACTAAGTTACAGCCGTAGCAAGTGCTGTGACTGTGACTTAGTCACAACCACAACATTAGCTGTGACTGTGACTTAGTCACAACCGTAGCAGGCTGGGGATAATGAGGGCTGGGGTTGGGTAGAGCCTCGGCCCCCCTCCCCCCTCAATTTATAATTTTTAAAATTTTTTTTTTTTATTACTAAAAATAAAAAAAATGTAACCACTTGATCTATGTTTCAAAAAAAAATAGATCTACTTTTTTTAGAACAGATTTTAAAATACTCAGTTGGGTATTGAGATAAAAAAAAAAAAAGCATTTTACAAACAAAATGAAAATCTACAACAAACTAAAATTTGTTTGCAAATGGGGTAACTTCAAAACAAAAAAATGTATACCAGCATTGTTGGAAGACCTCCATTTGTTGGTTGTAGTCAAGCAAGATGAAAGATGTATATTCATAGACATATATACATCAAGTATATATGAATATGAGTATACCTCTTACATGTGAGCCATCTCCATTATAGACTTCTTCATACCACTGCAAGCAAAAACAAAAGAAAACTAAAAAATATAAGCCATACCCACTTAGGGTTTGAAATGGGAGAGGTTTGAGACAAAATGGGAGAAAATTGGGGTTTTACCAAATCTACCCTAACCCTAAATTTGAATTAGGGTTAGGGCAGATGTGTCAACCCACTATGACCTCTCCCTTATTTTTTTAAAATTCTCTCCCTCCCTTTACCTCCCTTGTTATGTGTAAGGTAAATTAAATTAACTTGTGTTGTTTTTTTTGACTTTTGGTGGGAAAAGATATTGGATTATGAGTGGGAGAAATGTTTTTCCCCATGTATAAATGCTTTTGTGGATACTCCATTAAGTAAGGATATTTAATAGATAAATTCCTTGGGAAGTAGATTAAATTGATCAAATAAATTTTATTATTTCTTGCTAGGTAGTTAATTATATTTTAGTAATTTATCTTTTGATTAGAATGGAAACCTTAGGCAGAGTATTATTTACTCTTATAAATGTAAATTATTTTAGTCTATATAACTATAGCTATGTAAATTATTGTAATTAAATGGGCCTCTTTACAACATTATATTGTGAAGATTTTTAATTGGAGGTTTTTAATTTGGTAAATTGAATTAATACGATAATTAAAATATTTAGAATAATGTTATCACCAAGAAGAAAACTTTGATAAATTATTAATTGAATTATAGTAAAATGAATTCAAATTTTAAGAGAAACAATCTTAATTTGTATAACCTTGTTAAATATATTATCATAATGTTATCTTGGCCTTGTCATCATCGCAAGAGGGATGTTGGAGGGTACAATAACCCCTCACCATATTTTCCCCTTGAACAAATGTAAAGATTACCACTCTTGTGTGTGGTGTCATAACCACCTATCACACTTTAAATATTTTATACTTTTAATAATAATACACATCTCGGAAGTTTGAAACCTTTAACCATTAATCAACTATTAAATTAACTTTAATTTTTTTTTTGTTGGTGTGTTTTTTCTCATAGAAATATGGGCATGACATGTATATCACACTCTAGATTATCCATTATTTAGACAATCTTCTATCATTCCTATCTTATAGGATGATATTTTCATCACACCCTTATTTGCAAGCTCGTCTACTCTAGAATTTCCCTTTCTATAGATGTGGTTGAATGATGTTTTCATAAGGTATTGAGCTAAGTGTAGTGCCCTGGAGAGAATTGCATTTAATCTCCAATTGGGCATAGATCCCTTTCTTAGATCATTGATCACACTTGAAGAATCACCTTCAATAGCCAATTTATCAATCCTCATATCAGTTCAAATCAACAAACCTTCTACAAGAGCCATTAATTATTCTATATTATTGGTTTCTGTGCCTATTTTTCTTGCATACCTAGCCAAATCTAATCTATTTGAATCATGAAGGCATTCCCTAATCCCTACCTTGCTAGGATTACCTCGCGAGACATTGTCAAAGTTGATCTCGAACCACCCTTTCTGAGGAGGTTGACATTTACGTTCAACCCTTTTGTATTTATTCTCATCCACAAGTCCAATAAAGGGATGTATCTTTAGTCCAATCCATCTACCCCTCATTTGCTCATCCCAATAAGACATCTATGATATAAATAAGGCAACACACACAACTAAGAGTAGGGGGGGTGAATCAGTTGTGTCAAAACAAAACTTAGCAATACTTTAACTTCCTTACTTAGATAAACATGAAGCAACTGAACCATCAACATAATAACACATAACACCAAAGATGTTTTTATGAAAACCCAATTAAGGGAAAAACCATGGTGGAGATCAAACCTTCTAGATGATGCACTAGTACATAAAAACCTTATTAAAGGTACAATGGGAATGCACATGTTTTCAAGATCACTTCTCAAATACATATGAGGGAAATATCCCTTGGGAAATAACCCAAAATACAACTAGGCATACAACCCCAAAGATGGAATACAATCCACTATGAACAATAATCCACTAATTTGATGAACTGATTGATACTATCTCAAACATGCCAATATAGCTTCAATGAAGTGCAACATAGTTCTGAACTTATTTCAGATTCCACCCATACCTCTTTGCACATCCACTAATATCATTTTATCCAGAATCTCACATATCCATCTCATATCTATCCATTCCATACATTCACAGTCACAAATGATCTCATCTTTAAATACATTTCATCAACTCATTACATCTAGGTCATCTAGGGACCTAATTGAAAAAAATTACAAAGAGTAATACATAATGCACAATGTGATCCAAGACATGTTGACTAAGACATATCTAGGACCTAAATCTTCATCCATAAACATGCCACGATCCAAAGATCACGCCTTGAATCTTCACAATACGCTAACTCTCCAAGTTGGCCAAGAACACTAACACACCATAGGAAAATCACTGGATCCAATCACATGTCCCAATGTGATCCACCAAAATGAATAGAACATGATCCAAAAACATCAGAAAACAACATGAATTACCATAACAACAACAAGAACATCTCTATCTCATAATCTATGACCGTCTCTGCACTTTTCATCATGAACACTAGACATCAACCTCTATCATGGAAGAAAAATAGCTTTCCAATATCCAAATCATGATCCATTCGAGATGAGATCACACACCCATGTTCCAAACTAACCAGTAGATTAACAACCATAGATGTTGCATAACCGATCCTCTCCCATCCATAAACTATAACACTATCACCATAAAAATAATGAGAAAATTATACTCTGATAAATCCATCATAACTACCTCAAATCATACAATGAACCTCTGCAACTTGATAAAGATCAATCATAGACATTCCTAAACACATCTCCAACTTTGCAATAACTAATATCAAGTACACTATGCATAGCAAACCTAAACTTCAACTAAACAAACCAAGAAACTATTAGAAATAAAGAAATATGTTGACATCAATGAAAAAATATTAATGCCAACACATATATGCATGAAATATCCAACAATATCCCCCTTTGGCATTAATGGTGACATATGATGTGGAAAACCATATCAATGCACAAAGCAAAAATCAATCTAATTACTCCCCCTAAGTCTATCACTTCACTTCCATAGGGCTATCACTCCCTTGATTATTTCTATTTTTTTTCACATGGCTATCTCTCCCCCTTTGACATCAATAAAAAAGGCACATATATGTACTAAGTCATATAGTCTAAAACAAAAATATGAGTTCAATATACCAACTAATCCCTCTAAGGAGCAATACCCGAAAAGCATCAATCTAGAACAAAAATACTTTTCTAAGATCATAGGACCAATGTAAATATATGCATCTCTAGCTCTGATCAAGAGGGGTTGTCACCCCAAACTTACCTCAGAGATACTCAAAAGTATCCTTTGGCAAGGGCTTCATGAAAATATTTGCAATATGATCTTTTGTAGATACATATTTCAATTTCACTTCTTTTTCATTCACCTTATCCTTCAAGAAATAATACTTTATAGAAATATGCTTTGTCTTTGAATGCAACATAGTGTTAGCTTGTGGTGACTAATCAGGAAAGTACTATCCAGGAAAGTATTTTTTTGAGGCTGACTACTTTTCAATTATTTGGGCCGACTACTTATAACTCATTCTAACCCTAAAGCAGGAAAATATTGTATAATATGGCTTAGGGTTAGGGATTTTCATTATGTATGATTTTAGTACTTGCGGCAGAATTGGGCTATAAGGGATTACGGATTGTAATCAGGTTGTAATTACTGGATAATAATAATATTGGACTCGCTATTGGTGGACGTAGCCCAGGGATTGGGTGAACCATGTTAAATCTATGTGTCTTGTGTTCTTTTCTGTGTGGTTTATTATTTTTTGATATTAGTTATATTTGCACATAATTGTTATTTCTGCCTTGTTAATCCTAACAAGTGGTATCAGAGTGAGGTTATTTCGTTCATTCTTTCATCTATTCTCTGAAGTAGGTCTCACGAGTTAGTGGGAGAGTCTCTTGGTTAAGTGGGAGAAATGGCAGACGAGGGTAGGCTGAAGGTTGATAAGTTTAATGGGCAGAACTTCCAGTTATGGAAGATGCAAATGGAGGATTATCTCTATCAGAAGGATCTATGGCGGCCATTAGAGGGAGTAGCCAAGAAAGAGAAATCAATGTCTCAGGAGGATTGGGATATTTTGGATAGGAAGGCACTGGGGAGTATTTGTCTATGCCTGGCACAATCGGTGGCATTCAATATTACTGAAGCAAAGACAGCTAAAGATCTGATGGAAACCCTAGCGAAGTTGTATGAAAAGCCTTAAGCTTCAAACAAGGTATTTCTTATGAAGTGTTTATTTAATATGAAAATGGTAGAAGGTGGATCAGTTATTGATCATTTGAATGAGTTTAATACAGTTACAAGTCAATTAACCTCAGTTGAAATTACTTTTGATGAAGAGGTTAGGGCTCTCTTGATTTTGTGTTCTTTGCTAGAAAGCTGGAATGGCTTGGTAATGGCTGTTAGTAATTCTATTTCTGGTTCTAATACCCTAAAGTATGATGATGTTATTGGTGTTATATTGAGTGAGGAAATTCATAGGAAAAGCTCAGGGGCATCCACATTAGGTAGTGTATTGAACACAGAAAGCAGAGGCAGAACAAGAGATAGAGGAAACAACTCTGGAAATCGTGGGAAATCAAGAGGAAAATCAAAGGGAAAGAGGTTCAAATCTAAAGGGCCAAATGATTGCTGGTACTGTGGAAAACCAGGTCATAAGAAGAAAGATTGTTGGTCTCGGAAGAAAGATCAAGGAGACAAAAATGATGGAAACAAGGAGGCAAATGTGGTAAGTAACAAATCCGAGGAGGATGCTTTGCTCTTGTCCTTAGAAAGTATTGATGATTCATGGGTTTTAGATTCTGGGGCTTCATTTCATGCTACACCCCATAGAAGTTATTTTGTTGATTATGTCCAAGGGGATTTTGGGCTAGTTTATTTGGGAGATAATGAACCCTGTCAGATTGTTGGAAAGGGAAAAATTAAGATTAAGTTGCAAAATGGGAATCATTGGCTACTACAAGAGGTAAGACATGTTCCAAGGCTGAGTAGGAATTTAATTTCAGCAGGGCAACTGGGTGATGAGGGTTGCACAGTTACTTTTAATGATAAAAATTGGAAGGTTTCAAAAGGTTCCTTAGTAGTAGCAAAAGGTGTGAAAGTAGGCACCTTATATCTTTGTACAGTTCATACTGTTCCTTCTACTTTAATTGTTTTAGAAGATAATGAATGTTCAGGAATAGTGGCTGCAGTTGAGCAGGAAGAACATCAAACTGTTGCTGTAGATTCTGACACAGCACTGTGGCACAACAGACTCGGGCACATGAGTGAAAAAGGTATGAAATTACTTCATTCAAAGAAAGTTTTACCTGGTCTGAAATGTGTCAATATGGATTTCTGTGAAAGTTGTGTTTATGGAAAACAAAAGAGAGTTAGTTTTGTGAAGAGTGGGAAGGAAAAGAAAAATGAGAGATTAGAGCTTGTGCATACAGATGTATGGGGACCAGCTCAGGTATCTTCCCTTGGTGGCTCTCTGTATTATGTTACATTTATAGATGATGCAACAAGAAAAGTATGGATTTATTTCCTTAGACAGAAATCTGATGTATTTCAAACTTTTAAGAAATGGAAATGCTTGGTTGAGAATGAGACTGGTAAAAAGTTAAAATGTCTCAGATCTGATAATGGTGGTGAGTATTGCAGCACAGAATTTGAAGAATATTGTTCCTCTAATGGTATTCATAGGCAAAAAACTATACCAAGGACTCCACAAGAAAATGGAGTGGCTGAACGCATGAACAGGACACTAATGGAGCGTGCAAGGAGTATGAGGTTGCATGCTAGGCTGCCCAAAAATATGTGGGCAGAGGTAGTGAACACTACTATTTATTTAATCAATAGAGGCCCCTCTACTCCTTTGGACTGTGGTATTCCAGAGGAAGCATGGAGTGGTAAGAAGGTGAGTTATTCTTTTCTCAAAACCTTTGGTTGTGAAGCTTTTTCACTTATAGATTCTGAAAATAGAACCAAGCTGGAAGCTAAGTCAAAGAAATGTGTATTTTTTGGGTATGGCATTGATGAATTTGGTTATAGGCTTTGGGATTTTGAAAATCATAAAATTGTAAGAAGCAGGGATGTCATATTCAATGAGAAAGTATTGTACAAAGATCTGTTGCTGTAGCATGAAAAGAAAGAAAATGACTATGTAGTACTGGATGATACTCCACAAGTTCATGTTCCAGTAGTTCCTTATGCTCCGCAACAATAGCAACAACAAATACCACACACCCCAGTGAGTGTTAGATGATCAACAAGGCTAAGTAGACCTCCAGAAAGATTTTCTCCATCTTTGTATTCTATTTTGTTAATAGATGCTGGTGAACCTGAATGTTATAATGAAGTTGTGCAGGTGGATACAAAGCTTCAGTGGGAGTCTGCAATGACAGATGAAATGGACTCTTTGCTGAAAAATCAGACATGGGATTTATGTAAGTTACCTGCAGGTAAAAGGGCTTTACAGAATAAATGGGTTTACAGGATAAAAGAAGAGGATGGAGGTACGAAAAGATTTAAAGCTAGATTAGCCGTAAAAGGATTTGCACAAAAACATGGTATTGATTTTGATGAGATATTTTCTCCAGTTGTTAAAATGACTTCTATTCGTATTGTTTTAAGTATTGTGGCTACTGAATATTTGCATTTAGAGTAGCTTGATGTTAAAATAGCCTTTCTTCATGGTGATTTGGATGAAGAAATATATATGGTTCAGCCACAAGGATTTGAGGTCAAGGGTAAGGAGAATTTGGTGTGCAGATTGCAGAAAAGTTTATATGGCTTGAAGCAAGCACCTCGGCAATGGTATATTAAATTTGACACTTTTATGAATGGGCATGGATATAGTCAGTGTCATTCTGACCATTGTGTTTATTTTAAGAGGTTGGATGATGACAGCTACATTATTTTATGTTTATATGTTGATGATATGCTTGTAGCTGGGTCTAACATGGATCACATTAAGGGGTTGAAACAACAGTTAGCAAAATCTTTTGCTATGAAGGATTTGGGGGCAGCAAAACAAATCCTTGGTATGAAAATTTGTAGAGATAGGAAAAATAGGAAATTGTCTCTATCTCAGGCTGATTATATTGAGAAGGTGTTGCAACGTTTCTCTATGGAAAATGCCAAAGCTGTCAGCACACCTTTGCTTGGTCATTTGAAATTGACTAAGGATATGTGTCCCAAGACACCAGAAGAAGAGACTAAAATGTCTAAGGTACCTTATGCTTCAGCTGTAGGGAGCTTAATGTATGCTATGGTATGTACTAGGCCAGATATTGCACACGCAGTGGGAGTCGTTAGCTGTTATATGAGTAACCCTGGTATTGAGCATTGGAATGCAGTCAAATGGATTCTCAGATATTTGTGAGGCACATCCAGTAAGTGTTTACACTTTGGGGGTTCTACTACTACTGTACAAGGCTATGTTGACTCAGATTTGGCAGGAGATATAGATAGCAGGCAGAGTACTACAGGTTATATATTTACTGTTGGTGGGACAACAGTGAGTTGGATTTCTTGACTACAAAAGGTGGTTGCTTTATCCACTACAGAGGCAGAGTATGTTGCTACTACAGAGGCAGCCAAGGAGATGATATGGCTTCAATTCTTCATGGAAGAATTGGGACATCCACAAAAGGATAATTTTCTACATACAGATAGCCAAAGTGCCATTCATCTTGCAAAGAATTCTGCTTTGCACTCAAAGACAAAACACATACAGTTGCGGTACCATTTCATTCGATCAATTTTGGATGATGGACAGTTAAGGCTGGAAAAGATTCATACTGATGATAATCCAGCAGATATGTTTACAAAGGTAGTAACAAGGGAGAAGTTGAACTCATGTTCAGCTTCAGTTGGTCTTCTAGACTAAACAAAATAAAGGAACAACTGAGTCCAAGGTGGTTCAATCTAGTGGGAGCCTCATGTGGGTAGCGGTATTGCTACAGGATCAGTCTCCAAGTGGGAGGTTTTTTAGTATAGTGTGGATACTGATCAGTCACCAAGTGGGAGATTGTTAGCTTGTGGTGACTAATCAGGAAAGTACTATCCAGGAAAGTATTTTTTTGAGGCCGACTACTTTTTGGTTATTTGGGCCGACTACTTATAACTCATTCTAACCCTAAAGTGGGAAAATATTGTATAATATGGCTTAGGGTTAGGGATTTTCATTATGTATGATTTTAGTACTTGCGGCAGAATTGGGCTGTAAGGGATTACGGATTGTAATTAGGTTGTAATTACTGGATAATAATAATATTGGACTCGCTATTGGTGGACGTAGCCCAGGGATTAGGTGAACCATGTTAAATCTGTGTGTCTTGTGTTCTTTTCTGTGTGGTTTATTATTTTCTGATATTAGTTATATTTGCACATAATTGTTATTTCTGCCTTGTTAATCCTAACACATAGGTTTCTTTGAGATATTGATAGGATTTAAATTTTCATAATAAATAACTATAGGCTCACCAAATATTATTTTTATGTCTTCAAATTATTTCTTCATCCAAACTAACTGACTATAGTTTGTAGCAACATAAAAATATTCAACTTCAACAGTAGATCGACATATACAAGTTTGTTTCTTATTGGCTGAAGCAACTAACTTCTTTCCCAAGAAGAATGCTCCACCTATAGTGCTTTTCCTATCATCCACATTACCTACCCAATCAGCATTAGTGTAAAAAAACAAAGTAAGATCATCATCCTTAGGATATCATAGTCCATTATCCATTGTTCCTTTCAAATGCCCGAATATCCTCTTAATAATAGTAACATGTGATTCCTTCGGTTCTGCTTGAAATCTTGTAACAATGAAAACTACATTCATTATATTTGGTCTAGTTTGAGTCAAGTATATAAATCCACTGATCATTCATCTATACCTTTTTTGGTTAGCAAGAGGGGAATAATCACTCTTTGTTAATTTATAACCAGTAACCATAGGGGTTCCAACAGGTTTTGAATCTTCCATTCCAAATTTCTTTAACAACTCCTTCACATACTCAGAGTGCGATATGAAAATCCCTTTTTTCTAAATGAGTAATTTGAAGACCAAGAAATAATTTCATCTCACCTATCATTCACATCTCAAATTCCTTTTATATCTCATCAGAAAAGTCCTTACTCATCTTGTCATTTCCACCAAAAATGATCCACAAATACTTCAACAATCAAGACATTTTCATGATCAATTTTGAAATACAAATTAATGTCAACAGGTCCTTTACTAAAACTAAGTTTCAATAAATATTTATCTAACCTTGCGTACTAGGATCTTGGTGCTTGTTTCAATCCATACAATACTTTCTTCAATAAAAACACTATATCATCTTGATCAGTCAAAGGAAAACCATTAGATTGCTCAATGTATACTCCATCTTCTAGTTCTCCATTAAAAAATGTAGACTTAACATCCATTTGATATACCTTAAAATCCTTGTAAGTAGTATATGAAAGAAATATTCTAATTGCTTCAACTCAAACAATAGGAGAAAAGGTCTCTTCAAAATCAATACCTTCCATCTATGAATATCCTTTACAAACTAATCTATTTTTGTTCCTTACCACTTTACTATCTTCATTTAATTTACTTTTGAAAACCCATTTTGTTCCAATAACATTCTTGTCTTTCGGTTTGATTATTCTTCTCAATCTATTCCAACCCTTCTTTCATAGCTTTAACCCAAATTTCTTCTTTGCAAGCTTCATCAACATATTTAGGTTCATCTAGAGATAAATTAAATAAATTTCATTTGTGATTCTAGCATATATTTCCCTAGTCATAATACCTTCATTCCTAGCACCAATAATCTGATTTTCTGAATGATTTAACCTTACATACCTTGCAGTCTTCAAACTTTCTTCTATAGTAGAATCTTCAATTTTCACTTCTTCTTCATCAATAACTTCTCCATTCTATTCTTCCAATCCATTCTAAATTTGATTCTATATTTGAACAACCTAATTCTCTTCTTTATCATCTAACTCACAACTACATGACTTGACCTATTTATGATAATTCTCATCAACTCTCATATTAGCACTTTCCAATATCTTTATCAACTGATTGTTAAAACATTTAAAATATTTTATCTTTGTAGAATATCAAGAAAAATACCTTCATCACATGTAGGATCAAACTTCCTAAATCTTCATCTCTTTTGATATAACATTTACTTCCAAAGATTCTATAATACTTTACTGTGGGAACATGACCATACCAAAGTTCATAAGGGGTCTTACCAGTACCATGTTTTATCTGAACTCGGTTAAATGTTTAGATTGTGGTATTCACTGCTTCTCTCCAATACATCTACGATACTTTTCATTCCATCATCATAGTTTTTGCAATGTCAAGAATTGTTCAGTTCCTTTTCTCTGCAATTCCATTCTACTGATGGGTTAGAGGAGAAAACATTTGTCTCCTTATTCCATTTTCTTCATAGTAAGCATTGAATTTTCCTGAAGTAAACTCTCCACCTCTATCTGATCTGAAGCACTTTAACTTCAATATTGTCTCAGTCTTAGCCATAGCTCTAAAGATCTTGAATTTTTCAAAAGATTCATATTTCTCTTTAAAAAACATGTAACCCATTGAATATTCATCAATGAATAGAATTAAATATGTATCACCATAATAGCTCTTAGTTCTAGTAGAACCACATAAATTAGTGCACACCAAATCTAATAATCCACTTAAAGAATATATATATTTTTTAAATGTATATTTTGTTAGCTTTCCCAACTAATATTCCTTACAAATAGTATTATCATGCTTCATCAGTCTAAGAAAACCCCTTACAACACCTGTATTACTTATCTTCGCAATGTTATCAAAATTTACATGACAAATTTTGTTATTCCATAACCAACTGTCATCAATTCTAGAAATCCTAGATTTATTCTTAGTACTATTTAAATGAAAAACATTACCTCTTGTCTCAGTACTTGATGTAACTTCATTTCCAAAGCTTCCCTTGATTATACATTTTACATCCTTGAATTCCAAAATATATTCTTTAACAACAAGTTGTCCAACATTCAAAAGGTTATGCTTTAAATCTTCAACATATAAGATATTATTTGTGTTATTCTTACCATCAAGTGTAATCAAACCTTTCCCTTTGATAAAATAAGGAGTGGCCAAATCTGACAACACCACCATCATAGCTTTCCAATTTCACAAATTTGTTCTTATCTCTAGTCATATGATATGCATAACCATTATCTATTACCCATTCATCTTTTACCTCAATATGTGTAGCTAGGGATTTCTCCTCATTCAAGAAGGTAGGGTTCTCATCTTTAATAGATATAAAGACACCATCTTCTTCACTTTTCTTAGTCTCTTCATAAGTCACACCCTCACTAGCATAATAAGACTTCTTATGATATTTAGGCTGATATTTTCTAGGCTTATGCTTTGGTACTCTCTCAGGACATATAGAATAAAAATGACCAATCTTATTTAAAGAAAAACATTTCAAAGGTAGCTTCCCTTCATACTTACCAACACCTTTAGGGACTCTCTTTTCAATCAAGGATACTTTCTCTTCTAACTTTCTTTCCTCTTCTTCAATTTCTTCCCATTCCTTAGCATATCTAGATCCAAACTTAGATGAACTTCAAGAAATTTCACCAGATTCATAATTCATCTTATGCTTAGAAATAGTAGTTTTAAATGTAGTTTGATACTTAGGAAGATTATCATGAAGTCTAGTCATTCTAAAAGTAGATAATTTACCAACCAATGAATCTCTTGTTACCTTAGAAAGAGTTTTGATCTCTTCAATTGCAATAAATTTATTATCATAGGTAAGAGGAAAAGATCTCATAATTTTAGAAATAATATCATCCTCATCCATTACTCCACCAACACCTTTGATTCCAAAAAAAAGGTTAGGTCACCTTCTGAACATAGGATTTAATGTTTTCTCTTTCACTCATCCTCAAGGATTCTAGCTATCCTTTCAAGCTCTCCAACTTCACTTTCTTCACACATGGATCTCCTTCATATAATGCTTCAAGTTTTATCCATACTTCATGTGTAGCTTCCAACTCCATTACATTAGTATATTCAACAAATGATAAGACACTCAATAATTCTTCCTTGGTTCTCATTATCTATATGAATTATGTTTTCTCATCAATAGTAGCAATGGAAAAATCAACAAGAGGCTTGTAATCTTTCTTTGTAACATCCCAATATTCTTCTACAATGCATGTCAAATGTGTAATCATTCTGCCCTTCCATAAAGCATAGTTGGTTCCTTCAAATCTTGGACTATCTTTCTTAAAAGATGCCATCCTAAATCACCTCAAATAGTTAAGCTCCAAAAAGAGGATTGAGTTCTGATACCAATTGATATAAATACGGCAACACACAATGATGAACTACAACTGATTGAATACCTGAATGACTTGAAGATCAGTGATTAGAGATCACCGAGTACTGAAATGATATGTAAGATAATTGAATGAGTCATTATGTTGTCATTGATGTCAACTAGTTTTGACAATACTTATCATGTTGGTTGCAAACATCTAAACATCTGTAAAGTGGAGAGAAAAGATGAAGAACTGAGATATCTACATAGAGAAAGATGGATATGACAGATGAGGATAAGGAATACTTTGGGTAACTTATTGATGAGTCTATGACTTCATATTGTTGACTTGATTATGTTGCATTAATCTATTATGAAGATGGAAGAAAAATGTATAAGACAATGTGGTCGATTGATGAAGCACTTTAGTATACACTGAGCCAGTATAGTGTATACCAAGCAATAGTATTAACTGAGCTTGTGTTTGCCGACACATTTCTTTGTTAACCAAGTATGGATGAAAGTATTAAATGCTTAGTTTAGCCGACATAAATTGATGAGATGGAAATTGTTATGATTTCAAGATTGAGGATAAATTTTTTTATGAGATCCACGACTAACAAAAATTGGAGAAGATCTATAGGATGGAATTGAAACGTGTTATTGACACAACCACTGAGGAAGGTTTAAGAGGCAAAATCAATGAAGGAGGATAAGCGGAAAAATTTGATAGTTGATATGAAAATAGTTTATTTGTCTATATAAGAGATATGAGTTTCTTTACTGAAAAATGCTAGAAGAAAGAAGACTGTAGAGATTTTGCATGAATATAGTTTTATGCATGCCTAATCAAACTGGTTGAAGGAGAATTGAATTGCAAAATAGTACTGAGTGTTAGAGAGCTATTACCGAGTGAAAGTAAGTTGAGGAAGTGAATTGATATATTGATCAGAGGATTTGTATGGGCTTAGAATAGATCTGAACATCTACAAATTGAGTTGTATTCTAATCAGATAAACTACTATTTTAGTTTAACCATTGATACAAAAAAATCTCTTAACCGAGTGGACTTAACCATCTTATGTTATGCCCCTATGTCATTCAATAAATGTACATTATTATCCTATCAACCCTATAGTGAATACTGGTTGAATGATAATTGTTAGTCTTAAATCCTTTAACAAGGTCACACCTAGCAGTGTGTTTGTAACCTTTAACAGGGTTGGCTCTTCACTGAGCTCACTTCAGAAGAGTGAAAATATTTTGGGTTACCGGTCCCAGGTGGTTTTTCCCTTAATGGGGTTTCCACATTAAATCATTGTGTTATGTGTTTCTATGATGATTGTTTTATTGTCATACTTTACATACTACATATTTTATTTGGTCGGTAATCACTGTGAGTTAATTGACTGGTAATCAGTAAAGGCATAGACAATTTAGTAGTTTATGTTACGGAGCTGCAAAATTTGTTGAAATTGTTTAAAGTGTTACATCTTTGTATTTGGGACTGTAGGATAATTGATTTAACTGATTCACCCCCCCTCTCAGTTATTCTAACAACTGGTATTAGATCATCGGTTTCTTGGAACAAAGTTTTAAGGACTTCAATAGAAAGATCACAAGATGTATAAGAGGGAGGTGCCAAAGCTAAACAAGGACAACTTTACTATATGGAAAATTCAAATGAAACTTCACATATCCAAAATCAGAGATTCTGCCTTACTTCTACTTGAAAATGGCTACTTACGACCATCGACTGGACCTTTGACTCTTGATCAACTAAAGGATTGTCATGAACACAACATGACTATGATAGAGATTGCTGCTGCTCTATTTGATGCTGAATTTGAGGATGTCAAAGATTGCATTAATTCAAAGGAAATGTGGGAAAAACTTTCTCAAGTCTATGGTGGTGATGTTAATGTCAAGAGAGCTCGAGCTAAAAGCCTAAGAGGTAGGTTTGATGGTATGACAATGAAAGGAGAAAATATAGTACAATATACAAAATGAGTAAGGAGGTAGTCAATGCTATCAGAGGATCTGGTAGTGTCATTGATGAAGATACAGTGGTAAGTAAAATTCTAAGAACCTTGTTGCCTGCTTATGCAATTAGAATATCTTCTATACATGAAATCAGGTCTGCACCTTGCAATACTCTTACTCTTGATAGTCTAATTGGTAAGATAACAACTTTTGAGTTGAACAATTTTGATAATAGTGT
Source organism: Chamaecyparis obtusa (assembly GCA_027943335.1). Classification (NCBI taxonomy): domain Eukaryota; kingdom Viridiplantae; phylum Streptophyta; class Pinopsida; order Cupressales; family Cupressaceae; genus Chamaecyparis; species Chamaecyparis obtusa. Next base: position 448,020 of record BSBK01005083.1, read on the forward strand.
TGTACCATCTATTGAGTTTGTTGTCATGTCTTCTCTGAAGATTAGTAAGTCTAGCAGTAGACATAATATGAGGAATGAAAGTGATAGTAATACTAATGATGAGCTTGATGAACATGAAGCTCTTATGGCCCAAAGATTACCTAAAGGTAAAGGTAGATATAAGGGTAAATTATCTTTAGCATGTTTTAACTACAAAGAAGTTGGCCATATTGCTGCTAGATGCCCAAACAAGAAAGAAGAAGATAGAAACAAAGATTGATCTGGTGAAGGAAGCTATGAAAGGAGAAACAAAAAAAGTTACCGACACTACAATAGAGAAAACCAAGATCATAGAGATAAAGGAAAAAAGGTATGTTACTTTGCCGAAGAGAATGATACTGATACCGACATAGATGATGATGTTGAAGTAGTATTTGTTGTGATGAAGGATGATTCTAAGGAAGAAGAAAGGTATGTAGAAACAACACTCATTTCTAAAGTTAGTAAAAATGATACTTGGATCATGGATAATGGCTATACACATGACATGACTGGTGATGAAGAAAAGTTTGATCATCTTGAGCATTAAAATGGAGGATCAGTAAGAATGGGTAATGATACACCATGTATGGTTAAAGGAAAAGGATCTTTATTGACAAATGATAAAATTAAATGTGATAATGCATATTGGGTAAAAAGATTGAATTAAAATTTGCTAAGTGTGGCACAACTTAACAACTCAGGTCACCATGTAGCTTTTGAAAGCAAGAAGGTAAAGATATTTGATGAAAGTGGAAAGCTTGTCGGAACAGGAGGACAATCAAAAGGTAACTTATTTTATCTTCACAATACTGAGACTTCTTGTTAATGGTAAAAATTGAGGATGCATGGTTATGGCATAAAAGGTTATGTCATGTAAATTTTGATAACATGATTAAGATTAGTAGAAAGCAAAAGGTTAGAGGTCTTCCTAGCCTAACAAAGCCTGATCATGTTATGTACCATGAATGTCAAAAAGGGAAAATGACAAAATCTAGTTTTAAGAGTAAACTTGTACAACATTCTTTTCTATCATCAGTGTCCTTGCACAAACAACAAAAAGAATCTTGGAGTTAGTTCACACCAACCTATGTGGTCCCATGAGAACTCAGAGCTACTATGGAGATAGATATTTTATTCTGTTTGTTGATGATTACACTAGATTGATGACTACCATGTTTTTAAAAGATAAATCTAAGGCATTTAAAATGTTTAAATGGTACAAAGAAAAAGTAGAAAAAAAAATCGGGAAAGAACTAAAATGCTTGAGGTTTGATAGAGGTGGTGAGTTTATTTTTGATGAATTCACTAACTATTGTAATGAGCATGGCATAAAAAGACAAGTTTCTGCTCCTAGAACACCGCAACAGAATGAGATTGCTAAAAGGAGAAATAGATCAATTGTTGATTGTGCAAGGACATTGATGATAGAAAATAATGTTGCACAGGTATACTGGAGAGAGGCAGTTAGCACAACTATATATGTTCTGAACCGAGTATAATTGAAGAAAGACACAAAAAAAACACCCTATGAGTTATGGTTTGGTTACACACTAAGTGTAAGTTACTTCAAAATTTTTGGTAGAAAATATTTTATTCTAAAAGATGATAGGAACAGGAAATTTGACTCTAAAGGGGATGGGGAAATATTTCTTGGATATTCTACTAAAAGAAAATCTTACAAGTGTCTGAATAAGGTTACTAATAAGATAATTGAAAGTGATAATGTCGGAGTTGATGAATTTGATGATAAAAATGATGAAGAAAGCACTAAGGAACCATAAGACTATGATAGATTCACTTATATCGAGAATCCAGAGTACCTATCGAAGCCATAGGCTAAGTCAACCGAGTAGCAGGAAAATAACACTGAGGAACAACAAAGGGAAATTGAGGATCATGAAGAAGCTCTCGAGCAAGGAAATGAACTTGAACAGGATGAAGAAAAAAGGAGAGATAAAGTGCTAGCAATATTTGTCAAAAGACATCATCCTAAGAACCAAATCATTGGAGACAAGCAAGCTGGCATGTTGACAAGAAGTAAGTTAAGACAAAATACATGCTTAGTTTGTGAGTTTGAATCAAAGAATGTTAAGGATGCACTTGAGAATGATGAATGATTAAATGCTATGAATGAAGAGATAGAACAAATTGAGAAAAACAAGACATGGACTTTAGTACCTAGACTGAAAGATAAGAATGTTATTGGTACTAAATGGATTTTAAAAAATAAGCTAAATGAAAATGGAGAGGTTACAAGGAACAAAGCTAGACTTGTTTACAAGGGATATGCACATGAAGAAGGTATTGATTATGGTGAAACATTTGCACTTGTTGCTAGACTAGAAGGAGTCTGCATGTTACTTGCATATATTGCATATAAGAAGTTTAAAGTCTATCAAATGGATGTTAAGTCTACTTTTCTGAATGGAATACTAGAAGAGGAGGTCTGCATAGAACAAATAGAAGGGTTTGTTGATCCATTAAATTAGAAAGACATGGTATGTAGATTACACAAATCTCTATATGGTTTAAAGCAAGCACCAAGAGCCTGGTATGAAAGGTTGCATACTTATCTTTTAAGTATTGGTTTTGTGAGAACTAGTGAAAACATCAATTTGTACATGAAAGGAGGATCTGATGATACTATTTTGATTGCTGAAATATTTGTGGATGATATAATTTTTGGAGGAAAAGATCATATTTCTAAATAATTTGCCGATGAGATGAGAAATGAATTTGAAATGTCTATGTTTGGAGAGATTAAATTCTTTCTAGGCTTGCAGGTGATTCAACAAAATGATGGAATTTTCATCACACAATCAAAGTACATAAAGGAAGTATTGAGAACATTTGGCATGGAAGATGCTAAACCAGTTGGAACACCGATGGTCATAGGTTGAAAATTAACAAAAGATGATGAATCTACAAAGTTAAACTAGACATTTTACTGATCTATGATTGGTAAACTAATGTATGTAGTACACAGTAGGCTAGATATTTCCACATGCAGTGGGGATTGTTGCTAGATTTTCTGCCAATCTAAAGGATTCACATATGGTTTTAGTAAAAAGAATCTTGAGATACCTAAAGAAAATAGAGGAATATGGTTTATGGTATCCTAAGGAAGGAAAATTTGAACTAAGAGTCTACACTGACCTAGATTGGGCTGGAAATATAGATGACAAAAAGAGCACAACCAGAGGATCATTTTTCTTTGGTGAAAGACTTGTTACTTGGACAAGTAAGAAACAACCTTGTATTTCTCAGTCTACTACCAAAGCAGAATATGTTGTTGCTACTACAAACTGTTCAAACATTACTAATATAAAATAAGTGTTGGAAGGGATGAATGAGGTAATCATTGGGCCGGTGATTATATATTGTGACAACACTTGTGCAATAAATATTTATAAGAATGTTGTAATGCATTCGAAGAAAAAGTATATTTCTATTAAGTATCACTACTTAAGAGAACAAGTACATGAGAAGCAAGTCAAACTAGAATATGTTACATCAAAGGAGCAACTTGCTGATATTTTTACCAAGCCTCTACCGAAGGACACTTTTGAATACTTGAGGACTAGACTTGGGGTCCGTCCCCTGTCTACCGGTCACTAATGTGATCTGGAGGTTGCATTAGCCTAATCTTATCAAAAGATCATTCATGTTGATGCAACATAGCTCACACTTTGGATTATGTCTAAGGTTGTGAAAGATTTGAGGAACTATAACAGAGAATTGGCATATCAGTATACCAAGATACATTGTATGCACATAACAACATAGAGTTACTTGGCTATTACAGAGATTTATGTTTTATGTTTTTCTTTGGCATTGTTGTCAAAGGGAGAGATAAACAATATGATAAACAAAGAGATCATATCTATCTAAGGGAGAGATAATATGAGAAAGTCAGGGAGAGTTTTGAAGATTTGTTACTGAAGAAAAGAAGGAATTTGAGAGTTGAAAAGATCAAATCTGTAGAGGAAAATCTACACTTGTAATGCTGTTATGTAACGTAATGATTGAACATATTAAATATCAGGGTAGGGAGAGATTATCAAGCTACAAAATTTACTTACTTAGTTGTAGAATACATGTTTGGTATGTGCATGGCATATTTCATATTGCTTGTGTTTCCATCAATGCCAAAGGGAGAGATTGATGAACTACAACTGATTGAATACTTGAATGACTTGAAGATCAGTGATTAGAGATCACCGAGTACTTAAATGATATGTAAGATAATTGAATTAGTCATTATGTTGTCATTGATGTCAACTAGTTTTGACAGTACTTATCATGTTGGTTGCAAACATCTAAACATTTGTAAAGTGGAGAGAAAAGATGAAGACCTGAGATATATACATAGAGAAAGATAGATATGACATATGAGGATAAGGAATACTTTGGGTAACTTATTGATGAGTCTATGACTTCATATTATTGACTTGATTATGTTGCATTAATCTATTATGAAGATGGAAGCAAAATGTACAAGACAATGTGGTCGGTTGATGAAGCACTTTAGTATACAATGAGCCAGTGTAGTGTATACCAAGCAATAGTATTAACTGAGCTTGTGTTCATTGATGCATTTCTTTGTTAACTGAGTATGGATGAAAGTATTAAATGGTTAGTTTAGCTGACATAAATTGATGAGCTAGGAATTGTTATGATTTCAAGATTGAGGATAAAGTTTGTTATGAGATCCACAACTAACAAAATTTGGAGAAGATCTAAAGGATGGAATTGAAATGTGTTACTGACACAACTGCTAAGGAAGGTTTAAGAGGCAAAATCAATGAAGGAGGATAAGAAGAAAAATTTGATGGTTGATATGAAAATGGTTTATTTGTCTATATAAGAGATATGAGTTTCTTTACTGAAACATGCCGGAAGAAAGAAGACTAGAAAGATTTCACGTGAATATAGTTTCATGCATGCCTGATCAGACTTGTTGAAGGAGAACCAAAATGCAGAATAATACTGAGCATCAGAGAGTTATTACCAAGTGAAATTAAGTTGAGGAAGTGAATTGATATATTGATCATAGGATTTGTATGGGCTTAGAATAGATCTGAACATATGAACATTGAGTTTTTTTGTAATCAGATCAACTACTATTTCAGTTTAACCATTGATACAGAAAAATATCTTAATCAAGTGGACTTAACCATCTTATGTTATGCCCCTATGTCATTCAATGAATGTACATTGTTATCCTATCGACCCCATAGTGAATGCTAGTTGAATGATAACTGTTAGTCTTAAATACTCTAACAAGGTCACACCTAACAGTGTGTTTGTAACCGTTAACAAGGTTGACTCTTCACCGAGATCACTTCTGAAGAGTGAAAATATTTTGGGTTACCGGTCCTAGGTGGTTTTTCCCTTAACATGGTTTCCACATTAAACCATTGTGTTATGTGTTTATGTGATGATTGTTTTATTGTCATGCTTTACATACTGCATATTTGATTTGGTCAGTAATCACTGTGAGTTAATTGACTGGTAATCGGTAAAGGCATAGACAATTTAGTAGTTTATGTTACCGAGTTGTAAAATTTGTTGAAATTATTTAAAGTGTTACATCTTTGTATTTGGGATTGTAGGATAACTGATCTAACTGATTCACCCCCCCTCTCAATTATTCTAACATACACAACTGAGGGGGTGGGTGAATCAGTTGTGTCCAAAATACTCATGTAAAAAAAACTTAGCAATAATTTAACTTCCTTACTTAGATAAAAATGAAGTAAATGAACCATCAACATAAGAACAAATAACACTAGAGATTTTTGCATGGAAACCTGATTAAGGAAAAAACCATGGTAGGGATCAAACCCACTAGATGATGCACTAGTACATAGAAACCCTATTGAAGTACAATGAGAATGCACATACATTTAGGCTCACTACCTAGAGCTTACTGATCAAATAAAAATAAGGGAAATAACCCTTGAGCAACAACCCAAAATAAAACTAGGGCTACAACCCCAAATATGGACTACAATCCATAATGAACTATAATCCAATAATTTGATGAACTGAATGATATCATCTCAAACATGCCAATACAACTCTAATGAAGTAAAACACTATTCTAAACTTATTTTAGATTCCAATTATACCTCTTTTCACATCGACTAATATCACTTCACCTAACATCTCATCCATCCATCTCATATCTATCCATTCCATACATTTATAGTCACAAATGATCTCAGCTTTAAATAAATTTCATCAACTCATTAAAAATAGGTTGGCCAATGACCTAATTACAAAAAAATACATGTAAATACACAATCCATAATGCCATCCAAGACATGTCAGCTAACACATATCTAGGACTCAAATCTTCATCCATGAACATGCTATGCTCCAAAGATCACACGTCGAATCTTTGCAACATGCTAACTCTCCAAGTCATCCAAGAACACCAATATGCCATAGGAAAATCATTGAATATGATCACATTTCCCAATGTGACCCACCAACATGAATAGACCATGATCCAAAATCATTAGCAAAAAACATGAATTACCACAAAAGAAACAAGAACATCTGTGTCTCAGAATCTATAACTGTCTCTACACTGTTGATCAAGAATATTGAACATTAACCTTTGTTATACAAGAAAAATAGCTTGGCAATATCCAAATCATGATCTTCTGAGCTGAGAACACACATCCATGTTTTGAATTCACTACTAGGCTAGCAACCATAGATGTTGTATAATCGATCCTCACTGATCTAGAAATTACAATACTATCACTATAGAAATAACCAAAAAAATATCCTCTGATAAATCTACCATAACTACCTCAAATCATATAATGAACCTCTACAACTTGAAAAAGATCAAGCATAAATATTCCGAAACACATCTCCAACTTTGTAGCAGCTGACATAGAGTTGTATGCACCCTAAAATGGTCGCCTAGACTTTGGGCCCCCATTCTTGCAATTTATCAAATCCCTGAATCAATATTTTCAAAAGTCAGCATTTTTTTAAATCATATCAATTTCCTTGATCAAATCCTATTTTATCATTTTCGATTATTTTCTATGGGCTAACCATTTTATCCTCAAATCCTTATTTATTTAAGAGGAATATTTCCTCCCTTTTTAATAAATAAAAAGCCCCCACCTTTTCATCTTATCCTAAGTTGCACAAATAAAGCATTATTCTTATTTTATAAAAAGAAGAAAAGCACTTTTTGTCTTATATGGACACAAAAGTCAACTCTTATTTTCTCATTGGAGGATATTTGTGCACATGGATTGCTCCTCTTTCAAGCTCCACCCTTGATTAAATCTTTTACCTCTTAATCTCCATCGTCCATTGTTTCTCATTTCCTATTAAAGAAGAGCTCTCTTCCTCATTTGCATATCAATCTTTTTATGCTAATGTTATGCTGCAGGTTTTCTAGGTCACTTTGGAGCTTTTGAAGATTTGGAGCATTCTTAGCTTTTACATCTACATGCTATCATAGTTTCATTTCTTGCATTGTCATGGCATTCATAGCTTCATATTTAGCTTAGTTTCCTTTATGCTTTAGATTACTTCATCTAGCTTAATTAGGAGGCTTTGTAATACTTGCATATTTCCTTTCATAGCTTAGCTTGCATAGCTTGCATTTTCATTCATAGTATAGCTTTGCATTGCATTTCATTTTGATTCTTGGAGATATTGGCATTCTTGCCCTTGTCTTCATTTGAATCTCTCATTGTGTGGTTGACTAGCAAGGTCATAAGATTAATAGCTCTAGCTGAGAGCAATCAAATAATCTTGCAAGTCCATACATAGAGAGCTCTAGGTCACTTTCTAAGGTATCCCGTTCATGGATTCCCTTGGATAAAATGACTTAGAGAAGTGCACTATTTGAGGTGTACATTTTTGGACCCACTGTGAGGCAATGGAGCATCAAGTGTGGGCCAAGTTGTTAAGTATTGAGCCATTGTCTTTTTAGACTAGAAAGTGCTTGAAGTGTTATCATTGTGATATAGCTATGTAAACGTTCTTGAACAACAAACATCATGGCAGTGTTCATAGGATTTTTCAATTTTGATATCACAATTTCTTGTCTTGGCAAGGTTGCTTTTTCCCTTGTTTCAAGTGTTTGAAGACATGTTTGATCGCCTAGTGTTTGCAAACCTATCAATTTACTGATGTCACTGTGATTGAGATAAAAAAAAACCAACCCTCAAACTAAAATTTGGACCAAATTGCCCTTAAAACTAAGATTTTTAGCACTCACTGGTCAAGAATCATACGACACTGGAACAATATTGCTCCCTGTCTTGGAAAATATTGTGCGATAGTTTGTCACTGGAAGAATATCGCACCGCTTGCCTGGAAAGTATCACCCGAGCTGTCTGGAAGATATCGCCTTACTTAACATGAAATATCGCCTGGTCTGAAACTATTGCCCTGTTAGCCTGGAAACTATCACCCATAATCTTTTTGCTATTTGCCTAATTTATGCAATTTTCAGCCCCTTCTTAGTTGACCAGATTTTAGTAAGTTTCGTACCCTGCAACTGAAAGCTTGTTTGTACCTTAGTTTTTTTGGCTCTAGACATCTTGAGTTAGTAACCTTTGACTTCACCAAAATTTTTGCTTGTCCTTGGTAAGCTAGGAACCATCCTTGCTGACAAGATTCACCTTTAGATTCTTTGATTGCACACTTGGAGAGTTTGAGTACTCTTTTGTCTAAACCCATCTTCATATAAATTCAATTTCAATATATTTTGGTTAAATCATCCTCCTGATCCATATGTGCTAGGATACTGGAATCCTTTTGTTATGCACCACTGTGGTAGTGTTGATTTATACCTTTTTGTTAAACTTTCTATTTCATCATCTCTCTTTTGGACAATTGAATATTTTCACTATCCTAGTTTGACAATTAGCGATTCATAAGGTTATCTTCTCACTAAGGGTCTTTTCTTTCATGCCGGTTACAACAAGATACCAAGTGGGTCAAGGAAAACAACCTCAAGTAGTATTTGAACAATTACCTTTAGTCTAAACTCATCAAAAGTGAAAGGGGAAGGAACCCATCTTTGATCAATCTCCTAAGAGTGCTTCAGAAATTTGGTTTGAGCCTAGGAGTAGCCTTAGTCAGTCGAGTAATTCTTTACCATCCTCTCAATCAAATATGGACATGAGCTACACTTTTACTAGGAGACAAAGAGAAGCAATGGATCAAAATCTTGATGACATTTTCCAAAGACATAGGGGTAACATGTCATTTGATGATGAAAATCAACCTGAATCACCCCCTATTGACTCAAGATATCTAGATGCTCATCAATGAGCTGAAAGACACTATGCACAAGCTCACCAAGATGCACGGTCACAACATGAAGACTAGAACAACCAATCTTATGATGCTCATGTGAATGTAGCTAACTTGTTTAATCATTCAAGTCCAAGCTCTCCACTAAAAAAAACCTCAAGATATACAAGTGAGAGGCTAAAAAGAATTGAGTGAGAAAAACAAGCTTTCTTGAATGAACAAGCTACAAAAGGAGAAAAATTTAGGCTCCTAGAGGAGGAACAATGAGCCTTGTTGGACATAGAGAGAAGAGCCACACAAGAAGAAAAAGATAGGCTCCTAGCTCAAAAACTTAATGCCCAATTCAAAAATAGGGGTACCAATAGTGGAAACAACTCTCCACCCTCTACTCCCTCAAGAACTCCAAGAAGTAGAAGGCAGTCAAGAAATCCTTCAAGATCTCCTAGTCCTAGAGGAAGAAGAATGTCACAACATAGGAGAAGAACACCTCCTAGGAACTCAAGACAACCCTCCCAATGAGCTCATCATGGCTCTCAACATGGAGGAAGTGGTACAAGTTTTGATGATCAATATTTTATGAGAATGCAACAAGAACCACTATTCCAACAATATGTGGAAAAGTACCTTGATCAAAATAAGGATAAGTTCCTAGAGAACTTGATTGACAAAGGTGCAAGGGTTCCTTATAATTTTGATGTGGATAGGAGACACAAGAAACAGAGCCCCTCACAAGAAGAAGAAATCAAGCAAATCAAGAAAATGATGGAGAAAATGATGTCTCCCAAGAGTTCCTTCAACCTTGACTCTATTTGTCCCAATCCTTTTGATAGGAGTGTGAGCATGAAGGATTTTCCTAGGAAAATTGAATTTCCCTAATATGACAAATATGATGGTAATGGTGACCCACATGATCATGTGTGTCAGTTTTATACCATGAGTTTTGAATTTCACCATGAAGATTCCTATCTGATGAGATTATTCTCAAGGAGTCTAAAAGGTCAAGCTATGGAGTGGTTTACCAACATAACCCCTCCCATCAAAATTTTTAAAGAATTGGTCCACAGATTTGTGCAACATTTTGCCTAAAACTTATCAAGATTAGTCACCATGCTTGATTTGTGTAATTTAAAACAAAATCAAGGGGAATCATTTGTTACATTTTTACAAAGGTGGAGACGGTTGTGCTCTTGGTATTCTAGGACAATTCCTGAACATGAGAGAATTGATATCATTGTGAGAAATTTAGTACCTGAGATGTGGTATGAGGTTCGAAAGATGGTCTTTGATTCATTCGACACCATGGTCAAAACCGCATGTAGAATAGAGGATGTCTTAAAAGAACAAGGTATTTTGACTAAACAAAATAATAACAATAATAGTCAAAATAATAACAACTCACATAAGGACAAAAGCAAGAGCTCGCATTGGAATAAAAATAAGCAAGTAGTCAATGATGGAGTTGTTGACTCTTCCCAACCAAAGGATCAAGGTGTCCTTCATTTGTCTAGTGCAGTTCAAGCTATGAAGCTTAACACATCCTCTAACCAACAAGAGCATAAACAAAGATATCAAGACAAATCCAAAAAGGAAAAGCGACAGTTCTCCAAGCTTGGAGACTCTTATGCAAATGTTTTCAAAATGCTTATTGATAACAATATTGCACAACCACAAGATCCAGCAAAGTTCCACATACTTGACATTAAGCCATATTGGTGCAATGAAAAAGCTTACTACATATTTCATAATGGCATTGGACATGACATAGAACACTGCTGGAAACTTAAACATCTCATTCAAGATCTTATTGAAAATGGAAAACTTGAGATTGATGGATTGAAAAACAATGTAGATCACAAAGAGTTTAAGGAACCTTTGCCTAAATATGATAAGGGGGAAACCTCTAAACCCAAAGATGGAAAAGCTGCAATCAACTACACCTATATGTCTACAAAGAATGTTATCAATATGCTTGAAGTTGTTGATGAAAATGTTAACATGATGTGAAAAAAAGATTCTCATAGTCATGATGTGGACTCTCCTCCTATTTTTGATGAAGAACCCATGGTGGTGCTTAGAGGTCCTCACTCTCAAAGGTCATCCCAAGCTCTTAATGCTGTCACCAAAAGCCAAGGTCAAGGTTCTATGATCATTAGAGGTCCTAATTCCAACCAGTCTAGCAAACCAAAGCAAGTGACATCCAAGAATGTCACCACCAAGTCAGCAGTCAATCCTGAAAGGAGCTACAATCTTGTTGAATAGTTACAAAGAACACCAACTCAAATCTCAATTTTTGAACTCTTGGAATTGTCCCCAAGACATAAACGTGTCCTTGAGGATGCTTTGCATACAACCAATGTTCATAACAACATAGATATTAATCAATTCCAAAACATGGTAAATCACCTTGCCAGCCCACATTACCTCACATTCTAAGAAGAAGATGACAAAGCCTTGAGCCATCCACATAATCTTGCCCTTCATATTGAAGTCATGATTCACAAGATTCGTGTCAGGTGTGTGTTGATTGATGGGGGTGCTGAGCTCAATATTTGTTTCTTGAGTTTGTTGAAAATACTGGGTTAATCAAAGAAAGTTATTGATACTCACAAGAAAATAACCATCAAAGCCCATGATGAAGCAGAGAGAAGCTCCAAAGGCTTGGCTGTCCTTCCTGTCAGGATTGGCCCTATTGAAAAGGACATTTTGTTCCAAATTATTGATGCTGGTCCTTTAGCCTATAATATTATGCTTGGTAGACCATGGATCCATGACATGAAAGTAGTGCTATCCACCTACCACCAATGTGTCAAGTTCCCCTATAATGGAGTAGAAGTTTGTATACCCAGGGATAGCACATTATCTGTTAATGCAATTTTAGCAGGGACCCATGTTCCTCTTAATCGAGAAGCAGAAAATTTTGATGCAACTTTGGCACAATGTCAGAATAAGTTCAAAACCATAGACCTTGGTATGGGGGATTATCACATTGATTCCTTCACAAAGCTGCCAGTCTCACCTAGATCCTATGGTAAGCCTTCACAAGAGATGTGTCCCTCATCTTTAGCAATGACTCTATTTGATACATTTGTAGAGTCCTCAATACCCATCCAGGATGAAAAAGAGGAAGTAGCTATTAGAGATTGGATTTACAAAGAGGAAAAATAGAAGCACAATGAACATTTCTCTCCATCTCCTAAGCCTTATGGGAGAGGATATACTTTGGTCAAAAATATGGGCTACCTAGGTCATGGTCCTCCCAGTCACAGATTAGATGCTAAGGTTGAACCACTCAATCATGCTCTTTTTTGATGTAGATCTAAGACAACAATTGGCCTAGGTTTTGAAAGTCAGAACAAGAAAGTTACCCCTATCCTAGCTATGAGGGATAGTGATGATGAATACATACCCAATTTGCAAAATCAACAAGATAGGTGTGAAGATTAGGTCCCTTCCACCAATCTCCTTTGGGGAGATTTAGATACTACAGTTGACAATCCAACACTTTCAGACCTAGAACAAGAAGAATCCACTATTGAAGACCATGTTGAGGATCTTATTCAAGAACATCAATACACCAATGACATTCAAGAATGTGTTACCCTTGGTGACATCAAAGCTTCTACCTGAAGGCCTAAAAAATATGGTTGGTGTAAGCATCCCAGCCGAGATTCAGATACAGACTCACATGAGTATGAGTGGGAGACTCTTTCTGATTGTTCTACAGTTGAAATGGACATTGATGTTGTCCATACATATGGTTCCCAACCCAAGGTAGCTAATGAGTCTAGTGTAGGATTAGAAGATTGGAATCCATGAGTTGCTTTAGTGGATGATGCTTCGCTTGGTAGGGTAAGTCCTAATTTGGGTACCTTAGAGGGATACTTGATGAATCCCAACTCTACAATCACCAGAGATGATACCATTTGCATACACAATATTGAACCAGTCATTGACCTACCCCTTGCTAGTCCTCACTTAATTGATTGGTCTCAGTGCTATCAAGAGCCTTAGCTCCTAACTTTTCAAAATGACTATGAGATAACATGCTACCTAAATGCCCTTGAACCTGTAGTCTCTTCCACCAGTGAACCAACTACGAGCATGATAGAACTAGATATAAAGTACCTCAGTCAAAAAATAAAAAGAAAAGAAACAAAAAAGAAGAGTTCTAATGGTGAAAACCACTATGTGGTGGTGTCAGAACCTAAAAAAGTAAAAATAAAGGACGTATCAGAAGGTGAAAACCTCTCTGAGGCACTTAAGGATGAGGTACTTGATCATCTACCAAGCTATTTTTAGGATAGGTCTTCAGTACTTGTTGAGCCTACACAGCCAGTTAATCTGAATACACCAGAGGCTCCACAAATTGTGCATTTAGCTCAGTCTCTATCAACACAAGAAAAAGAGGCATATACCAAGTTCCTACAAAGAAAGAAAATTAAATTTTCTTGGACTTATTCAGACATGCCAGGATTGGACACTAGTCTCATTATGCATCACTTGTCTATAGCTCCAGGTATCAAACCAGTAAAATAGAAATTGAGGAAGATGCATCCTCACATAGCTCTCCTTGTCAAAACTGAGTTAGAGAAGCTCCTCAGTGTAGGATTTATAAGAGCCATTGATTATGCCGAATGGATATCCAATATTGTACCAGTTTCAAAACATGACAAATCCATTCATGTTTGCATAGACTTTAGAGATCTTAATAAAGCATGCCGAAAGGATGATTTTCCACTTCCAAACATAGACATGATAGTGGAGATGACTGCAGGCTATGAGATCTATTCTTTGATGGATGGCTTTTCTGGGTATAATAAAATCAAAATAGCTCTTGAAGACCAAGAGAAAACTGCATTCACTTGTGCATGGGGAACCTATTGCTGGAATGTCATGCCATTTGGATTAAAAAATGCCGAAGCTACATATCAAAGAGCTATGACTACTATCTTCCATGACATGATGCATAATAATATGGAAGACTATGTGGATGACACCTTGGAAAAATCCAAGAAAAGGGATACACACTTTGCAGATTTGGAAGTAATTCTATATCATATGGAATAGTTTCAACTTAGATTAAATCCCAAAAAGTGTGCATTTGGAGTTACCTTTGGCAAACTCTTAGGATTTATCATTTCAGCTAAAGGAATAGAGGTGGATCCAGAAAAAGTTCAAGCAATAATGGATATGTCACCTCCCACAAACATCAGTCAAATGAGGAGTCTTCAAGGATGCCTTTAGTCTATAAGGAGGTTTATTTCACAACTGACTGATAGAGCTCAACCCTTTAATAAGACTTTGCATAAAGGGGTTAAATGTGTCTAGAATGAGGAATGTCAACAAAGTAAGGACCAAATCAAATAGTACTTGGCTAATCCTCGAATCTTAATGCCTCCTATCCCAAGAAAACCACTTATATTATATGTCTCAGCAATAGAATCTCCCCTGGGGGCATTATTGGCTCAACTTGATGATACTAGAAAAGAAAGAGCCATATATTATATTAGCCGTACTCTTGTGTCATATGAGGTCAACTACACTAGTATTGAAAAATCTTGCCTTGCAGTGGTGTTTTCTTCCCAAAAGTTGTGACATTACATGCTTGCACATATAATACACCTCATTGCAAAAATTGATCCTCTAAAATACTTGCTTGGTAAGGTTTCTCTAATGGGTAGACTCACTAAATGGATGATGATTCTTTTAGAATTTGACATAGAATATGTTGAGCGTAGGCTATAAAAGGACAAGCCATTGCAGACCAATTGGCTGATTTTCTAATTAGAGATAAAACACCAATTCAAGTTGAATTTCTAGATGATCACATAATATACATGACTTCAAGAACATGGAAGATGTTCTTTGATGGCTCTTTTATGCAAAATGGTTTAGGCACAGGAGTGTTGTTTGTTTCACCTCATGGGTACATAATTCCTAAGTCCTACAAACTATTGTTCCCATGCACAAATAACATCACTGAGTATGAGGCCTTAACAAATGGACTAAAAATGGCTATAGAATGGGGAATCATAGAGCTGCACATTTATGGGGATTCACAATTGATAGTCAACCAAGTTAATGAAGAATAGCAAAACAAAGATGAAAAACTGGTACCCTATAAGAAAATGGTTGATTCATTGTGATGATGCTTCACCTTTGTTACATTTCAAAAAATCCCTAGAGAAGAGAATAAGGCAACTGATGCTATGGCTACATTAGCTTCACTTCTTCAGCTAGAACAACATGAGTCCAGATTTGAATTCCTGGTGGAAGAGCTATGTTACCCTATTTATGACTCCCAAGAAAGCCAAGTTGTTTGCACCCTTATTGGCCATGAATCATCTCGCTATGGTGCCATTTATTCATATCTCCATGATGGTACTATTCTCGAAACCTTCAATCATTCTAAAGGAAGAAACCTAATCCAAAATGCCTCTCGCCACACCCTTATCTTTGGTGATCTGTATAGGAGGGGTTTAGATGGGACACTTCTTAGGTGTTTAGAAAAGGATGAGTCCAACCAAGTGTTAGTTGACATTCATGAGGGCATTTGTGGAGGAAATTCTAATGGTCTTTCCATGGCTCGATGGTTGCTTAGGGCAGGGTACTATTGGCCTACCATGCAGACAGATGTAGTAGATTTTGTGAAATCTTGTGAAAAGTGTCAGAAACATGGAAACTTGATACATGCTCTAGGTAGGGAGCTTATTCCTTCTATTTCTCATTGGCCATTTCAGCACTGGGCCTTTGATCTTGTTGGATAGATTCATCCCAAATCATCTCAGGTGGACACAAATTCATTATCATTGCTACTGATTACTTTACCAAATGGGTAGAAGCTGTCCCACTTTCTGTTGCCTCAGGAAAGATAGTTTCTTTGTTTATTTTGAATCATATCATCTGTCAGTATGGGGTGCCTTCTAAGATAATCACTGACAATGGGCATTAGTTTAAAAACAAGGACCTTAAACATCTCTACAAGAAATTCAAGATAAAACAACATTGGTCCTCCATTTACTTCCCACAAGGAAATGGACAAGCAGAGGCTTCAAATAAGACCATTCTCAAGATTCTTCATAGAACAGTTCACAAGAATGGTAGAGATTGGCACCTATAGATAAATCTGGCCTTGTGGGCCTACAGAATGAGTATTCGTACTCCAATAGGGGCTACACCTTTTTCCCTCACTTATGGTGCTGAAGTAGTGTTACCTTTAGAGGTAGAGATCCCTTCACTTAGAGTCTTTCTCAAAGGTTTAGTAATAGATGAAGACTATCGCGCCATGAGACTTCAAGAACTAGAACTTCTAGATGAAAAGCGTAAGGCTTCTTTTGATCACATGAGAGTTTACCAAAAGTGTATGTCCAAAGCATTCAATAGGAAGGTTCACCCTAGAGAATTTCAAGTGGGGGATCTTGTCCTAAGAGAAAGCTCTAAGAACCAACAAAATAGAGAACAAAAAGGGAAGTTTGAACCTAATTGGCTTGGCCCATACATTATCACTCCTTTTGGGACAGGTGCTTACTTACTATCTGATGAAAAGGGAGAGTAGCTCCCTGATGCTATCAATGTTTTACACCTAAAGAAATTCTATCCATGATGCCTATTTCAGTCTGGGGGCATCCCTTGTACATATTTTATGATCCTAAAAAAATTCCAAAAAAAAATTTCATATATGGTGCTGAAAAAATCTTAAAAAGCATATAAAGTCCTGAAAAAATACAAAAAAAATAAAAAAAATAAAAATTCAAAAATTCAAAAAAATAAAAAAGTGCCTTGGTGAAAACCTGGAAACAGGCGCCTTGGTAGCAAAAATACAAAAAAATTGAAAAAAGTCCTTCAAAAATATTTCAAGTGGTGAAAACTTGGAAACAGGCACTACTTGAGGCCTTTGCACCCCTATTTTTTAGCATGCGTCCTTGACACTTAACCTTTTTCCATCATGCCTTGTCCTTATTGCCTTGGTTTTGGAATTGGTCATTGTCTTTGTCTAGGGGGCATAACTATGTTAGCTTTGGTCTCTAGGATGCGTTGGTCTTTAGGACATCTTGCAAATGGTGTTTTTCAACACCACCGAAACAATGTTTTTTAAACACTACCCTAGCGTCAAGTGTTTCTCAACACTTATTAGATATCCTATCCTACAGCTTAGCATGATATGATATCTCCCACTAGCAGATGTGATACTCAAAGATTGATTCTATGACCTACACACACATACTTAAACACTTGACTCGCTGAGACTTGTTTGACTTTGTTTTCCTTGTGTGCTATCTATGATGATTTTTTTGATGAGTGTTCTCTCCCTATGATAGTTTTTGATGATGCATAGCTAGAAGACTGAGGGCATGAGGACATATTTTATTTCTTTTTCTAGTTGTGGGTATATTTTGTTGGTCTTAATTATCATTAGCATTTATGCTTGATCCACTTGACACCTAGGATCTACAAGGTATTATCCTTGACTATTTTATGCGAGTGCATGCTTATAGCCATCTTGACCTTCTTATGTCTTGATGCAAGCATAATATCACTATAACAAACTTAGGTAATCTCACCGCACTAATCATCTTGACCTACATGTATTTGGTGCCTAGGTGAGATTTTCACATTCTATCTGATATAGATCATATTCATATACCCATAGTCATACTAGTGTGTATTGTATGATCTTGCAACGCTATCAATAAAGCTTTATGATGATTATTAGATGTCTATTGGCATTGTGACCTTGCAAGTCAACCACTTTCATAGTAGCTTGCATTTGTAGGTTCATGATAGTTTAGTCTTGCACCTTGCATATGGAGAGAGCTCTCCTTTTATCTTTCATGGACCTGTTGGTCAACTGTGCTCACCTTTTCTTTTCTCAATCATATCTTTCACTCCTTGTCTTTTGCATCACATCCTATTCCTGTCATCACAAGGGGTTAATCTTATCATCATACCTATATCCTAAGAGATCATTTTCAGAATCATAAGTCTATATCATACACATGAGAATTAAACATACATCTATGAGAGAGATCATACATGAGCATATAAACATACATTTTGAGCAATATGACAAGACAATATCAAAACTGAAACATCCATCACAAGTGAGACAAATAACATAGATACATCACAAATCTAGTAATCTCATATATATATGAATGTCATAGTACAATATACAAAATGAGATCCCAAAATCTAGATCAAAGTCTCATGATATGTGTCAAACATCTAAAAAACCTAAGCCTAGATCCTAGTCCTAGCTCTGGCTAGCACCATCATGTGGGGCTGGTGGAGGAGGAGGTGGTGCTACATCTGATATCATATCTAATCTACCAGCTATCACAGAGTAAGGTGGAGCCCTATGACCCTCTTGTACGGCTTGAATGTAGAGACCATGATAGTATGCAGCTCGCGCTGCCTCTCTCTGACTCTTTGTGGTGGCCACTTGTATGGCTCTGTCCTGTATCTCTATCTCTACCCTGAGATTTGTCAGCTGCTACTCTCTAATAGCTATCATGATCCTTAGCTACTGGATCTCTGCCTCCATTAATTGGATCCTGGCCCTCAGGTCCTCTCCTCCCATAGCTTGTCCTGCATCCACCTGTCAGTGAGCTAGCCTCACCACATCCTCCTCCACATTAGCTAAACTATGTCCCCGTGGCCATTTTTGGCCACCTACTTGAGAGCTCTGTCTGATCTCTCTAACTCTCCCTCTCCCTCCACCATCTCCTACATCCCCGTCATCATCATCATCCCCCTTAGCTGCTGGCTGTGCATCAAGAACTGTGAATTGAGGGAATGGAACCCTCCACCACTCTACTCTATAGGCTGCATTAGCCCCTGCATCTACCATGTCTGGGAGGTAGTCCTAGGGCTCTCTTCGGATCACAGCTATATCTTGTACTACCTGTTGGTAATCTAGCATCAGTAGCCAACTCTGACCCTCCTCATCCCTAGCCCGGGCATATGTGGTAGTCTCTGTCGACACTCGCTACTGGTGCCCAAACTACCTCCATACCCGAGTGATAAAAAATCTCTCAATGATGTCTGGGTGTCAACCTACTAGTGGCTAACTACACAACATGTAACTCAACTCCTCCTCTACATCTCCCCATGGCCCTACTTGCCTGTATGGCCTCTACTGAAAAGAGGCCAGCTCATCCAAAAATCTCTTGTAGTATGTCACGTCACCGCTATGTGGCTGTGATAGGAATCCTCCATACCTATAGATGAAGGGATGTCTCCTCTCCCTCAGCTATACTCAGGGGTGCACCACAGTGATGTGCTCCCATGCCCACACTTGTGCTAGAATGGCACTGAACGCCCATGTCCTGCTCTCTCAGTACACGATCTCATGGAGCTCGTGGTACATATCAGCCAATATGGCTAGGCCCCATGCCATCCATCATGGATGCACCACCAGATCCACTAGCAGTCTGCCCCATCCCAGTGAGAAACCCTTCTGACTCCTGTCAGTGATAAGGGCCTATGTAATGATAGAAGCAAATATGCAAGGTACTGGGAAGTCTCTACCAAAATCATCCATCAATCGATCCTAACTGATGTGCTTGTCTATGATGGTGACATCCTAGAAAATGCCCTGGATGGCCTGACATCCCTAGGTAGGATCTTGATCATAGTACACCTGTACCAACAAACAATCATGTTAGTTTCTATCACATGGAAACTTTACATCTATGACTAGGTTAGTTTCTATCACATGGAAACTTTACATCTATGACTATCTATAAACATGATTATACTTATAGGATCACCATGGCTGGGTACTCGAAGTATCTGATACACGTCCTCCAGGGTGATCGACACCTCTCTAGTAGGTAGATGGAAGGTGTTGTGCTCACTATGCCATCTCTTAGCAAGCGTAGTCAACAACCCATGATTAGCTCTAATGTGGGGCAATTGCAGTAGGTAGTCGAAGCCCATAGTCCTCAGATCTGCTTGACTTGGATCATCCAGGTCTCGAACATATCATAGCCTAGTAACCTTCGGTGCTCTAATGAGTAATGCTAGAAAGACCTCCTGCAAATCATCAAGCCAAGCTAGATGTCAGAGCATATCATGATGGATGTCTAAAATTAGTACAAAATATCTTAAGAATGCAAACATTGTCTAGACCCATGTCATTTTTCTCAAAAACACTAAAAAATGTCAAGTTTTTAAACTGAGCGATACTATTTTTGGGTAAAGTATTATGTGATACTTCTCCTTATAGCAGTATGATAGTATCTTGGAGTAGGATACTTCACCTAGTGTCGTACAACATTTCATCTGGTATCGTGCAATACTTGACTTAATGCCGGTGTGATACTATATTGACCCACGAAGTATTGCACGACATTTTCCCTCAAAGGGTGCGATACTTGCAAAAGATTGTATGATCTTTCACTCGATTTTCAAATTTTCAAATTAATTAAAAAAGTGTTTAATTGACATTAAATGCTCATAATGACTCAAAAAGGGCAAGTTTTTCTGAAAACATATCGAGGCACCATAGTGTGGAGGTTGGTTATGCAACTAGGTGTGCTCAAATCAATGCTTATGGACTGGGACTACTACTTGCTGGGCCATTTTCTCTCTCTAAGTGATTCAAGATTCTCAAATCGTAATAAGAAAAATGATTTTGAAAATGACCTTTTCACCCCTTATATGGCATTTTGACTTTTTGACCTAATTTTCAAAACACCTTAGAATTGCACAAAAATTGCACCCCTAGCTAATTTCAATGTCTTGGATCCATTTTCAGACTCAAAATTGAAATCTGAGTTCATCTTGATAGTCAAAATCACATTTCAAATTTTCCCTTCTTCTGCGCAGTTGGTTGACCATTTGAGGCCTGATCCTTCAATCTTTGTTGGGGCATCTTTATTTCTTCATCCCCATCTCTTCCAACCTCCTAGTCTTTCATTCACTTGTCATTTGATTCGTCTCTCTAAGGTTTGACTTCATCTTTATCCTATATCTTTCTTAGTCAAATCTAGTCAAACTGGAGCATCTTTTCACTACTTAATGGTTATCTTATCATGCTTCATCTTCGATTGTGATTTCTAGTGATTTGATCAAGTTTATCAATTTACTATTTCTCCTCTACCCGATTTTGATTTTCATTCTGAGGGGGCAGTACCTATCAGCTTTAACCTTTGATTCAGCTTATCATTTAGCTCAGCTTGAGATTCTTATTTTGAGACTTGATTATCACTTAACAACAATGGTGTTTCTCTTGTCTCTTGATTCTTATCTCTTATTTTGAGACTTGACTATCACTTAATAACAAAAGTGTTGGTCTTGTCTTTCAACGGTTTATTTTTGTCCTGGTGTGTTCCTAGAATGATCACACGTCTGGGTTGTTTTGTGATCCCAAATTGATCTCACATTTCAATTCTTATTTAACCACATGTGTTCCCAAAATGATCACACATTAGTCAAAGAGGGACAAAGGTATGCACCCTAAAATGGTCACCTAGACTTTGGGCCCCCATTCTTGCAATTTATCAAATCCCTGAATCAATCTTTTCAAAAATTAGCATTTTTTTAAATCATATCAATTTCCTTGATCAAATCCCATTTTATCATTTTCGATTATTTTCTACGGGCTAACCATTTTATCCTAAAATATTTATTTATTTAAGAAGAATATTTCCTCCCCTTTTAATAAATAAAAAGCCCCCACCTTTTCATCTTATCCTAAGTTGCACAATAAAACATTATTCTTATTTTATAAAAAGAAGAAAAGCACTTTTTGTCTTATATGGACACAAAAGTCAACTCTTATTTTCTCATTGGAGGATATTTGTGTACATGGATTGCTCCTCTTTCAAGCTCCACCCTTGATTAAATCTTTTGCCTGTTAATCTCCATCGTTTGTTGTTTCTCATTTCCTATAAAAGAAGAGCTCTCTTCCTCATTTGCATATCAATCTTTTTATGCTAATGTTATGCTGCAGGTCACTTTAGAGCTTTTGAAGATCTGGAGCATTCTTTGCTTTTACATCTACATGCTATCATAGTTTCATTTCTTGCATTGTCATGGCATTCATAGCTTCATATTTAGCTTAGTTTCCTTTATGCTTTAGATTACTTCATCTAGCTTAATTAGGAGGCTTTGTAATACTTGCATATTTCCTTTCATAGCTTAGCTTGCATAGCTTGCATTTTCATTCATAGTATAGCTTTGCATTGCATTTCATTTTGATTCTTGGAGATATTGACATTCTTTCCCTTGTCTTCATTTGAATCTCTCATTGTGTGGTTGATTAGCAAGGTCATAAGCTTAATAGCTCTAGCTGAGAGAAATCAAATAATCTTGCAAGTCCATACATAGAGAGCTCTAGGTCACTTTCTAAGGCATCCCGTTCATGGATTCCCTTGGATATAATGACTTAGAGAAGTGCAATATTTGAGGTGTACACAAGTAATATGTGCATACCAGGGATTTTTTTAGTGGCGAATATTCACCAATTGGCGAATATGTCACGATCGGGTGATAGAAATTTGTGAATAAAACAATCAAATACAGGTCGGATCATTCGCCCAGATTTTATAAAATGGTCATATAGTGGTCATAATGTTCACCACTATTATTACGTAATTTTAGTTTGGTAGTCAGGTTCTTCGCCCATATTTCTCTTTACTGTTTACTCTTATTCGCCACGGATTAAATTGAGTGTCTCTTTCGAGGATCATCATTTGCCAAATTCCCATTTTCCTATGTGAAATTTTTATTTGTCCTAGGACCCAATTCGCCATGCATCATACGCAATGGGGTCCCAAGTTCCTGCCCTATTCGCCCACTTAATTACTTGAAATTACGCGGGGTTCACCAAATATTAGTTCTTATCATATGTAACGGTCGGCCCATTCGCCAAAATGGACGATGCCGATTATGAGGAAAAATCTGATGGCTGATATGAAAATGGTTTATTTGTAGTTGTCTATTTAAGATATATGAGTTTCATTATTGAAACATGCCGAAAAGAAGGAGCCTTCGAGAGATTTTCATTTAGTACTTAGTAGCATAATAATTCAGTTGATTTTGAGCTTAGAGCTCACAATTGCGATCGGTAGCGAACCAGAACGACTACGACTATGAGTGCATAGTATTTTATTGTAGCGTTAATTTGATGGAGATGTCACAGTCAAATTTAAATAGGAAGAGGACTAATGAAGGTGCAGATGTCCAAGAGAGGCCAACGAAATGCAAAAATATATCTTCATACTTTGGCGGGGGTAGATGCAACAGTGTTGGTCAAAGTGAGGAAGGTACATCATCAGAGGAACCTGTATAATCTCAACCTACACAGGAGTCTATTCAACAAATTGGGAGCCTAATAAATCTGGTGATGAAGTTGCAGAACCTGATATCTCTAATGAAGATGACCTTGACGAAGAATATCCAATAAATAACTAGTACCAGGACGAATCAATCGACTTTGGTGATGATGATGGTGCAATTAACAGTAACACTAAAGGGAGAGGAAAATCAAAAGAAAAAACTAATCGTCAATGGGAGATGGCCAGGAGATTTAAATTTGATTGGGAGATGATCTACTTGTACTCAGTCGCATGATCGCAAGAGGTTAAAAATAGCTATGTGATCATGCGAAATGGAAGCCTAGGCAGGAAAGAAAAGTCAAAGACAGGAAAGATGAAATAAATATGCCAACAGTGCAACCCGCATACGCTAATAGTGGAGTCCATTTCCCTTTCGCATTTCGCTTCCTATGTGGGCTTCCATTTCGTATGATCGCATAGCTATTTTTAACCTCTTGCGATCATGCGACTGAGTACAAGTAGAGCATCTCCCTTGCTTTGAAAAGAACATACAATGCTCATAGGAAGTAATGACCTTCCAATTACTTGAATACAAAAAGGCAGAGAACAAGCCTCTACGAAAAAAAATGATGAATATGAATCAATTTAGCTCCATCCCTTCATCTTCTCTAGCTTCTTTAAGAAGAACTGAATAGTCCTTTGTTAGATCAACATGATCTAACTTTAATAGCAAACTGCTCGACATATAATTGCAAGTCTCCCCTAAATATCATGTTCCCTCATCTATTATATTATGTGTTGCCGAAAATAAAAGTATGCCTGTGCCTGAACTTGAAATTCCTGCAATAACCTTTTACAGCACTGAATTTATACTCTGTTTCCCTTTTACGATCACAGTGGCCTGATCTCCTGGTAACATGCCATACTAGCTTGGGAGTCAACATATATCTCCTTCATGACATGGAACCTCTGTGCTAGTCTCCCTATATTTGTTTCTTTATGCCAAAGTGGAGTTTATAAAACATGTCATGGACTCATGTTGTCGCATGATCGCATGGGTGTTATTTTATTTATGTGATCATGCGACCACACACCTACTACAAGGCTTTACATCATCCGATCCCTTAACCTATGTGGGCCCCCCTCCTTTCACCTTTTCGCATGATCGCATAACACTTTTTTAATCTATGCGATCATGCGACCGCTTTGTTATTGGCGCTTGATATAATATCAAAAAAAATGTAAAACTTTCACTTGCCCGGTCTATGTTGTCACATTTGCGCTGTTGGCGTATGTGGGTCCCAGCAGAGCATATTCACCGGCCTGAGTTCCCATTGTCGCATGATTGCAAGGCATTATTTTATTCCATGCGATCATGCGACCACTCTATGATTGGTGCACATGGATTCCCAGCCTGGCACATGTCACAATCCTGTTTCCCCGCAAAGAATCTTCAACAACATGGAGGAAAAGTGATAACCATTGATCAAGCATCCTGAAAATGTTATAACCGCAAACAGGCTTCTTCGGTGACTTACGTTGTCGCATGATCACATAGCAATATTTTAATCTATGTGATCATGTGACTGCTTTAGGATTGGTGCACGTGGATTATCGCTATGTCATGACTCAGGTCCCACTGAGAAATAGGGCCCACTAATCCGTGCTTTTTACTTTTCACATGATCGCATAGTATTTGTTTAATTCTTGCGATCATGCAACCGCTTCATCATTGGTACACATGGACTCCACTATTGGCGTACGTGGGTTGCACTGTTGGCATATTTATTTAATCTTTCCTGTCCTTGACTTTTCTTTCCTGCCCGAGCTTCCATTTCGCATGATCGCATAGCTATTTTTAACCTCTTGCGATCATGCGACTGAGTACAAGTAGAGCATCTCCGCCGATAGTTTTCAGTAAATGTTATAAGGACTAGCAATATGCTCGAAATTCATCTTTGGTCGTTGATATGTATTAAATCCAACGGACATTTGTCATTTGAGTTTGACGTCATTATCATAGTCATGGGTGATGGGACTGGGATTGTGGGACCCGATGCAACGTGTCAGTATTCAAATTTCCAATAACAAATAAATTAACAAATAAATTAATTCAACTATTTGGAAAATAATTTCACCATTGTTTTATAAAAATGGTATCGGTTATTAAAATATTCGCCAACCAATACCCATATTTAAAAACATAATTCACCATCAATATTAATAAATTTATTTAAAAAAAATTTTTAATCGCCATTTTTTTATAAAAATTGTGTAAACTATTAAAAAATTTGCCACCAAATATCCATAGATTGACGCATAATTCACCAACACTATTAATTTTTTTTCACCCAAATCACATGTGATTCGCCACAATTTTATACTTTTCGGGAGGGGGGGGTTCCTTAAAGTTATCCCTGGTGCATACAGAACCAAAACTTCAACTAAAAAAACTGGGAAACTGTTACAAATAAAGAAATATATTGACATCAATGAAAAAACATTAATGTCGACATATATATGCATGAAATATCCAAAAATATTAGTCTCCACTTTTGGTTGATTCATTATTCTATTATTCATAATTTTGATAATAGTAGCCCCCATTTTGTTAGTGAGTTGTTCCCATCCCATGCATTTGTCCTTAAAAATGCATCTATTACATTCTTTCCATAACTCCCATATAAAAATGGATGGTGCTATTGTCCAAATACCACCATACAAATAAGCCTCATTTCTTATAGGCCATGCTTTAAACATGCTCAAAATAGTTCTTAGAACCATTGAGCTCTAGCCAAGTTTATTATGTAGCCACATCCAACATTGTGTTAATCTCTATTGAACATTCAAGGTTGTCATTAGTATCAAAGGATAGTAAACAGGTCGGTCAATTACTTATATTGAGACAATCGGTAACAAGAAGTAAGATAGAATAGTCGGTAAAGCCTTTACACCGAGCATCACATAGTTAACCGAGCACTAGTGTCATCGACATCGATGGTCAGTAAACACCGAGCATCATAGTATACACAGAGCAGATTATACAGTGTTTACCGATGATCACAAAAAATGGCATAGTAATCTGAAATGGCACATTATTCTATGCAAACGGTTATAACAGATCATAAAATGGTTTACCAAGATTGAAGAGCATTTATTGTAAATAGATACTCATTAAATGTAATGTTTATCTTATTGTAATAGTTGATCTAGGTTATTTTGCTCCGTAGATCTTAGGGTTATGATTATTTTTGTAACCTAATTTTTGCTAAGGCGGCAAAATAGAACACTATATATTTTGTATGTTCGCACCATTTTATGAGGTTGTTGAATTGATATATATGAATCATGGAGCACTTGAAGAAATTGCCTATCTTCAAGACAATCAATTTACTGAGAAGAACAGAGCACAGAGGATATCAGATTGAGCAGAACTAGAGAAGGCTACCGAGCACAATAGAGTAGAGAACCATCATAGATAAGGTGATATTTTAATGAGCACTTATAGATCTGTTTCAAACAATTGAGTTGTCAACTAGCAGATAATTACCTATTACTTTCTGACAATTGTGATAGAGTTTTTGGTGAAATCTCTTAACCAAGTAGACTTAACAGTCTTTGTATAAATCTCTTAACCGAGTACACACTTCATTAGTTTTGTTTAAATCCTATAACTAGGTAGATCTAGCCGATCTAATATGTTACTCCTAATAGGGTAAGATCACCAGAAGTGATCAAAACTTGTAGCCTTATTAGGCAAACCTTTTCTATCTGCAGTAGTGAAGAATTTGTGGGTGTCATCCCCATCACAGTTTTTACCTTCTAACAAGGGTTTCTGCATTACCAAAATACTTGTGTTATGTGATTGTCATATTGATTTCATGTTGTTTACTTTCTTAAGTTAACTAGATGATTGATTTATTTAGTTGTATTCAAGTTATTTTGATCGGTTATCACAGTATTCAATTATAGATAAGAAAGGTTTTAAAAGTAAAATTTTTGAAGGCACTGATTCACCCCTCCCCTCTCAATACCTATCTCTCCTAATTCCAACACATTGGTGGGAGAATTTATAGGTTAGGAGTATGTGATCCACATTTTCCTCTTCCATTTCACATTGAGGGAACCTACTTTTCCATTCATAAACCCATCCTTTAAATTTATTTCCAATTAAGATCCTAGATTTTGAAGTGCCCACCATGAAAACATCTCATATTTGGGTTGTTACTATAATTGATGGTGATGATGATGAAAACTGACTAAGATCAGAGGTATACAAGATAGTAGAAAAATTAGATCAATTATTATCTTGTCATTAATGTCAAGCAATTGATATCTAATTTATATTATGTTGCCATATCATTCAGAGTATGTTAAAAGTTGAATGAATTAAGAAGAAGAAGTGAAATGTTGTGAATATGAAGAACTTAATTGGGAAACTGATACAAATAAGACAATGTTAAGGTTATGTTGATATAATTGTTCTACCTAACATATGACTATATCAAGTTGGTAAAGAAGATTAGTTAAGTTGGTAAGCAAAACCGTTTTGGCTACCAAGCATAAAATATCATTTGGTAAAAAGAAAAAAATCATTTGGTAAGAGAAAAGTAAGTTTTGGTAAAGGAAAAGGAAATAAAGACACTGAGCATAAGGTTTTAGTCACTGAGTGAAGTTAACCAAAATTCAGTGAAAGAAAGAAGCTAGTCACTGAGCAAGGAACATAAATAAAATACAAGGATTAGAATGACATTTAATGTTGAGCTATGATGAGCTGGTAGATTCTAATGATGAGGAAGAGTTAGTTGGAGAGATCTACGATCAGGAAAATTCATGATGATGATCTATGGTATAGATCTAAGAGGCAAAAAGAGAAGGAACAAGTTCCAAGAAAGTTCAAGTTCCAAGGTGATGATAAAACATTTTACCAAGCTCTATATTCATTGAATTAGTTTGTGAAGTTGATCAGATGGTTGAAATTAATAAAAATAAAACATGATAAAGGAGATTAAGTGGAAAAATAAAGCCTATATAAAGGATGAATTTGTATGAACAAATGGCTGGAAAATTGAAGGGTTATTGAGTCATCGACTGATGTAATGAAGAAGAAAAAAGTTGAGTTTTGAGTTAGAAAGATGAATTTGATGAAGTGTTGAAGCCAGTGGAAAGTGAAGGATTAAAGTGAAGAAGAAGAGCATACAAATAATCTGATTATGAAAAAGATAGTTGCAGATTTACAGGTCAATTTATTCACTGTTGCTTATTAACATTTGTAATAGAAAAATCTCTTAACCAAGTGGAATTAACCATTTTATTGTAAAATCCTTGCAAAAGATAACATTCCAAAGAGTGTTTGAAGACCTTTAACCATACCACTCCTAACAGGGTGAAGGTCTTAACAAATCTGAGACAAATCCCTTAACTGGATCACATTTAACAGTGTGCATTGTAATCTTTAACTAGATTGGCTTTTAACTGAGCATACCTTATAAGAGTATTTATTTAGTGGGTGATAATTCTCATAGTGGTTTTCCCCAAAGATGAGTTTCCACATTAAATACTAGTGTTATATTTGTTGAATGATTTATGCGATTGTTATTACTGATTGATAAAGTTTATTTATTATTGTTGGTAAATAGTGAATTGCGTTTGACCGAGATGACACCAAGTTTAATTAGAGAAAGTTTTAAGGTACAAAGAATTAATGATTATTGATTCACCCCCCTCTTTGTAATCCAACAATTGGTATCTGAGCTCAGTAATCTAAAGGGATAAGACTTGAGTAAAATATCCGAAGATGTATAGGAGAGAAGTACCTAAGCTGAATAAGGAGAGTTTCTCTACATGGAAAAGTAGAATGAGGTTATACCTATCTAAGATTAGAGATTCTGCAATTAATCTTATGGATAATGACTACACTCCACCTCCTCCTAGATCTATGATAGTTGATTAGATGAGAGAAAATCAGGAACACAACTCGGTAATGATTGAAATTTCTTCCTCCCTAATCGATGTTGAATTCAATGATATTCAGGATTTTATTATTGAAAAAGAGATGTGGGATAAGCTTCAAATTGTTTATGGAGGTGATTTTCATGTATAAAAAGATAAGGTTGACAGTCTCAGAGGAAAATTTGATGAGATGATAATGCAATATGAAGAGAAAATTGCTCAATATAGTTTCAGAATCAAGGAAATTGTTAGTGCCATCAGAAGTTCTAGTGGAACATTAACTAGAGAAGAAGTGGTAAGAAATATTTTGAGAACTCTTTCATCCAAGTATGCTATTTGAGTATCTTCTATTCAAGAACTAATATTCATACCGAATAACACTATTACACTCGATGCTTTGATCGCTAAGTTGACTGCATTTGAACTTAGTAATTATAATTACAGTCTACCAACTATTGAAATAACTTTTAAGTCATCTCTAACAATTGGAAGTTCAAGAAATGAAAGAGATATTCATCACAACTTAGGAATAAGTGATTATGACAGTATCCTAACCGAAGAGAAAGAACAAGAAGAATTGGAAGCAGTGTTGGCTAAGAGGCTACTGAGAGGTAAAGGAAAGTATAATAGTAAATTGCCTTTGAAATATTTTAATTACAACAACATTGGTCACATTGCATCTAGATGTTCGGACAATGATAAGAATGATAAAATTGAAAAGGAGGACCGATACCAAAATTTTAGAGACTACAAGGAAAAAGGAAAGAAACCATGCTACCTAACTAAGGAAGGAGTAACCAATGATGAATCTAATGACACAAAAGATAGTTTTGATGTTGTCTATGTTGCTATGAAGGATGATTCAGAAGAAGAGAGGTATGAAGATGAAAAAGCCCTTATTTCTCATGTTAGCAAAAGTGACCCATGGATAATTGATAGTGGTTGTTCACATCATATGACTAGTGATATTGATAAGTTTGAGAGTATGATGGAGGATTTGTTAGATTTGGTAACACTAGAAAATTTTGGTTGTTTTTCGACGAGGTTTAGCCAATTATTAGATGCCTATTGGTCGGCTAATCGACCATAATGGTCGTCAAATGTTTTTTTGCCGAAAATACCACACTTCAAATCTACGTCGCAATTGCGACGTCCCCAGTGTTTGAACTATTGACGAAAATGATGTCAAAATCATTGGTTCAACCTGGAAGAATTGATGGTTATAGCCTTATCCCTACAACCAATGTACGTTGAAATTACAATGTCAAATCATCGCAATAAACATCGAATGTATAGCTTTCTCGTCGATATTTCTATTCTTTTTTGGTCGAAATATCGACATATAATTTAATTTAATTTTTTAAAAAAATATATATATTATCAAATTAAGCACAACAATATTATGTCACTATTGTTTACTATTTACAAATAGTCACACATTTTCTATCTTATTTTACACAAACAAGCTAGTTTTAGACCGAAACACTCCACCATAGATCACAGAGTGACTCTTAGATACTTAGTTGACAAAATATGAGACACTCTGGGTGACGAGGCTTTTTGCTGCTTTATTGACTTCAAAAAAGCCTTTGATTTAATTTGTCCATGGACTGAGACCTTAAATTATTGAGCTTCTCTTTGTTTCGAGAAGAGTATAACATTCTCTACTTAACAGGGCCAACCACGTGAAGGTGGAAGCTTATCTGGCCCCTCCTAGGAGCCTCCTATGACCCTTTATGACATTTTAAGACCTCTAAGATGTATTCTTAGGGATTGTAAATGGTTGTAAAGGGTCATAAGGGGTACTGGGACATAACAACTAAGAAACATAATTGTAGGCATCATGGTCACAATTTTTTGGAGACAATGTAATTGTATACCCAGATGATGCAGAGCAACTCCTGCACCTTCGATTCCAAGTTGACTACATTTGTTGCTCATGAATACAAGGTCCTCCAAAAAATATATTCAACTTGGAATCAGAGGTGCAAAAGTTTCTTTGCATCGATTGGGTACACAACTCAATTACGTTGTCTCCAAAAAATCGTGACCATGATGCCTACAATTATGTTTCTCAGCTATTGTGAAATCTACATTTATGTTTCTCATTTGTTGTGTTTATGTGCATGTTTTTTTATGTGTTTTGGATAGTAAGTCTAATTTAATTTGTCCATGGACTAAGACCTTAAATTATTGAGCTTCTCTTTGTTTTGAGAAGAGTATAACATTCTCTACTTAACAGGGCCAACCACGTGAAGGTGGAAGCTCATCTGGCCCCTCCTAGGAGCCGCTTATGACCCTTTATGACATTTTAAGACCTCTAAGATGTATTCTTAGGGATCGTAAATGGTCATAAAGGGTCATAAGGGGTCCTGGGACACAATAGCTGAGAAACATAATTGTAGGCATCATGGTCACATCTTTTGGAGACAATGTAATTGAGTTGTATACCCAAGCGATGGAGTGCAACTTCTACACCTCCAATTCCAAATTGACACTATGAGATTCAAAGACCATAGATAAGGAATAAATTTAGAGAGCAGAGGAGGACCATAATGACAAAAATAATATAGGACAAACCTCAAGTTAAATGAGGCAACTACAAACATTTTAATATATTTTTATTATTAAATAATGAAATTTGCATATACTAGTGTTCTAAGCCCCCTCATTACATGATTTATTATTGTAAGCCCCCTCTAACTTACGCATCTAGAAAATGAAACTACAACCTATTGGGATTGAGACAAACCTTATAGAACAACAAAAGATAGGAAGGATCTCTTTCCAACATCTATTGAATACATCTATTGGAGGACCTTATATTCATGAGCTACACCTTATATTCATGAGCTACAGATGTATTCAAAAGATGTATTCAATAGATGTTGGAAAGTGATCATTCCTAGCTGCTATTGTTCTATAAGGTTTGTCTCAATCCCAATAGGTTCATTTTCTAGATGCATAAGTTAGAGGGGGCTTACAATAATAAATCATGTAATGAGGGGGCTTATAACACTAGTATATGTAAATTTCATTATTTAATAATAAAAATCTATTAAAATGTTTGCAGTTGCCTCATTTAACTTGAGGTTCATCCTGTATTATTTTGGTCATTATGGACCTCCTCCACTCTCTAAATTTATTCCTTATCTATGGTCTTTGTATCCCATAGTGTCAACTTGGAATCAGAGGTGCAAAAGTTGCACTCCATCGCTTGGGTATACAACTCAATTACGTTGTCTCCAAAAAATTGTGACCGTGATGCCTACAATTATGTTTCTCAGCTATTGTGAAATTTTCATTTATGTTTCTCAGTTGTCATGTTTATACCTTCTCTCATTTGCTGGTGTAATTCCTCTTTGAGTATCCCCATTATCCTTTGCATCCAAAATGAACTCATTCGAATCCCTCACTGTAATAAAGGGAGACTTCCTACCACACTATGCTCAAACTTCAGTGAGACTTCATACCACACAACATTCGTAGATTACATTCAATGTGTTATTTACGCTTGTACTGGTGGGAAAACTCTTGAAAACATACAAAAGAGATTGCATTCAACCATGTTGTTTACATGAGACATGTAGTTTACCTCCAATATAAATCAGTGTTGCGTACAAATCTGCGAAGGCTACATGGTACGAAGTCTCACTTAAGCTTGAAAATGATAGTCAATCCATAGTCAAGGTCAAGGAACAAATGGGATAACCAAGAAAACACTATACATTAAATCATGTGATTGATAGCAGATTGAGGCTCACCTGAGCCATAAACATGAAGAATTATTCTAAAAAAAGATGTAAACCATATATATGCACACTTGAGGCAAAGAGAAGTTATGTCATATCAATATTAAAATATTACTTACAATATGAAAATACTAAACTAACTAATTCCTGAGTTCATCTCTGCATATGGTCGCAACAAAGATATGTGATTAAAATATAGAGAAGGCATCGTAAAAATATAATTTCAGAATTTGCCCTAGCTTGACACGTTTTGCACTCAAATCCTTCATCGTGGATAAGTGGAGATGGGCGGATAGATGCAGATGAGTTGTCATCGACCCAACTAAAGTATTTGCAACCATTATTTCCCTGTGATACCCAGTCTACATTAGTTCTTATATTATAATGAATAGTATTTACATTAGAAAAATTAAATATATACACATTAGCAACCTTTTTTCTATTTGGACATCACCAAAAGGTGTCCGTGAAGTCTTCAACACACACTGCCCACCACCACATTGACAATTTGGCACATTGACAAGAGTCATCGAGCCTATATCAATAATGCACCGCACCATCGTTACTACATTTATTATTTTTATATGATTATTTTTATATGAAATACAACAAGGAGTACCATAAAAATATTAACCATTTACAATAATGAAAAGTAAACCTAAATCAAATAGCTCATTTTTTTATCAACATGTGTAGTCTCTGTGTATATGAAAAATGAAAGAAATATGAAGCTGAAATAAAATAGTGAACAAAATAGTATTCCACATAGAGTGAATGAAATATACCATCAAAATAAGGTGACAAAATCCTATCATGAAGCATAGACATAGGAAATAAAAAAGGGACAAAAGATAAGAAATAAGAAAAATAATTACGACTATAGAAAAATCATTTATACTATAATAAAAAAAGAAACACTCTTTGTCAATAATTTTCAAAATCATTAGGACTATAGAAAAATAATTAAGACTATACAAAATCAAATTTTAGAAATGGATGGTTCTAATGCTTTGTCATTACAACAATTGAGCATTCATCATTTGGTATTGTGTATTCCATTTAAGTATGTCAACAATGTTCAAAATCCTATCACCAAGCACAGACAAGAAATAAGATATAATGGTTAAGATAAGATATAGAGATGTTTTCAAGAGGAGAGGCAATGATATGTATTTTGTTTCTAATTATGTGTTCACTACCACAAGACAATTTTGCAATCATGGATAATAGAACTTTGGTGCAATATACACCAACAGTCTTGTGGTAGTGAACACATCATTAGAAACATCTCTATATCTTATATTGACCATTAAATCGCTGCTCAAAAGTAGTGGTATACATTGCAAATGGAAAAGACAATGTTGATGAAGTTGGAATGGCACTTTTAGAGTTTCATAGAGTTCCTCATGATAGTGAGCACAAAAGATGATAAATCATGTGAAGGAATAGTAAGAAGGAAAGAAAAAAATGCATCCAAGAGTCTTGAGAAGTGACTATCAAAAGGATGTCAATAAATGGTGATCAAATTTGTAAGAAAAGATTAGTCCCAATGACAAAAAACACTTTTGAGTTCTTAGTTATAGACAAGGTTGACTGTCAAATAGGCTTGATGAGGTGACGATAAGTGTAACAATTCATGATTTAAAAAGATGCCAAAACAATGTGGATAAGAAATGTTTAAAGAAAGTTCTTCTTTAATGCTTATCCACTGTCACAGTGGTATAAAGGAGTACCAATGGTAAAGAGAAAAATTAGAGTAGTGATTTAATGGTCAATATAAGATATAGAGATGTTTTTAAGAGGAGAGCCAATGATATGTATTTTTTTTTCTAATGATGTGTTCACTACCACAAGACAATTTTGCAATCATGGATAATAGAACTCTGGTGCAATATACACCAATAGTCTTGTGGTAGTGAACACATCATTAGAAACATCTCTATATCTTATATTGACCATTAAATCGCTGCTCAAAAGCAGTGGTATACACTGCAAATGGAAAATACAATGTTGATGAAGTTGGAATGGCACTTTTAGAGTGTCATAGAGTTCCTCATGACAGTGAGCACAAAAGATGATTAGTCATGTGAAGGAATAGTAAGAAGGAAAGAAAAAAATGCATCCAAGAATCTTGAGAAGTGACGATCAAAAGGATGTCAATAAATGGTGATCAAATTTGTAAGCAAAGATTAGTCCCAATGACAAACAAAAATTTTGAGTTCTTAGTTATAGACAAGGTTGACTGTCAAATAGGCTTGATGAGGTGACGATAAGTGTAACAATTCATGATTTAAAAAGATGCCAAAATAATGTGGATAAGAAATGTTTAAAGAAAGTTCTTCTTCAATGCTTATCCACTGTCACAGTGGTATAAAGGAGTAGCAGTGGTAAAGGGAACAATTAGAGTAGTGATTTAATGGTCAATATAAGATATAGAGATGTTTTCAAGAGGAGAGGCAATGATATGTATTTTGTTTCTAATGATGTTTTCACTACCACAAGACAATTTTGCAATCATGGATAATAGAACTCTGGTGCAATATACACCAACAGTCTTGTAGGGAAGATATAAGTACTTTTCCCTCTATGACTCAATTTTAATAAAGGTTCCAAGCTAAAAACAATGAATCTCACCAAATTGACCCTAACATGCATGAATTTAATGCTTAAGGCAGATTGACATGGTATGGAACAAATTGGATTGTGACTATAATTCAACCTTAAGACAAGACAGTCAATACCTTGAGACTTATTGGCCTATGTAAATGCAATTTCCATTACTGTGATTTGGTTCCAAGGGACCCTAATCAACTTAAAGATATATGAAAAATATATGTATCCTTGTTTCAATACCTAACAATCATTTTTTAATTGATTTTGTGTGCTTGCTGCAGTGACAGAGGTAACTTGGATCAGTCAATTCATTTTGAAAAGAAATCTCATAGATAGATCCCAATCATTTTTTTTGTTACATGAAGTCTTCCACTCCACCATGAGAATACATCAATTTTAAGAATGAAGAACTACTACTCAACAAAGGATTGTCCTAACTTGGATTGACTGATATTGTGACTGGGAATGACAGTAGACTAAGATAGTGTTATTTGGGATTGCCAAAACACAAATAAGCATGTCCAATCCAAAGGAAAAATACCCCTATTACTTATAAAAATTAAAGACTTCAAATTCTCTATTAACTCCCACCAAATACATGCGGGGAAATTACAACAGATAAATGAGTATGTCTGATTAGTTTTTACTGTCATCAAGTTTGTCATTGAACATTTTCGACGATAGTCTAATATTATGACTTATTTTGTATAAAAATGATATAGCCAAAATCTCATGATAGAGAATTTGGTTGTAACTAGTTTGAATGTGCTTAAATACCCTCTTTGGGTTAAGGGGTAAGGAGTGTGTGTTTTTGGAAGAACCAAAAATTAATAAAATATTATTATGAAATGCCTAATCCATATCATTTTACCTATCATTATTATGAAATATTGTTATGAAATTGAAGGTGCATTTTTTTCAGATACCATGCTTCAGAATGCTCTTGTAGACAAGTATGCAAAATGTGGAAGCAAAAATAAAGAATGTGAAATTTTTTATAGAATGCCTCAAAGAGATGTCATCATACATAATTCAATTGGCAAGTATAAAGCCAAATTATTTTCTAGTGTCCTCCCTACATGTGTCAAAATGGGGGCTTCAGAATATATTATGGATACACATTAAAGCATGATGGTACAATGATGTAGATGAAGCAATGTTTAGATTAGAAAACTCAATCTCCTACTCTTATAGACCCAATGGCTCATTTGAAATTCAAGGATCTTACTCACATCAAACTCCTAATTGATTTACTCCAATTGGTACATAGCTTGAACAAAAAAGGGAAACATGATCTTCACGGAATAAAATCTTCACAAAATCTACACATGTTGTTCTTGACTGTCCTGTACAGGGGTTTTGCAGTCAACAATCTTGTTTTATTTTTCATAACCAAAGTGTGCAATGAACAAATAAGTGGACTATCATAACAGTCATAGTCATTATTAGATTCCATTTCCCGAGGATGGTCTATTTATATATTGTGCCCTAGAAATTTACACAGTAATGAATTGAACATCTTTGTAACTTAGCTTTCATTGTATCTATTTGTTGAAGTGTAAATAGTAAGTTTTGTTGACCCTTTGTTATAGTACAATGCCCACAAGATTGTAAAACCTGTGACAATCTAGTTGAAAGTTTTCCTGTCAGCTTTGTCATGGAATAGGAACCTTGACTTGTGGGTTCTCCATTGGTATTCCATACCATTGGGCGAAAAGCAAGCCAAGGACATGTATACAATTAATCTAATACACAGAATTGAGGAAAGATCATGCTGCTTCTAGATTTGAAGCCCTAAACCTAATACGCTCCATGGGTTTAGTTAATGAAAGTAAAGGAGGTTGTAAAAGTGGAGAATAAGTGAATGGGTTTTGAAACCGGTTAAGACTCGTGGTTTGGATACTTATTTCAATATCTTACAAACTCCCTCAAATCATTCCAGCTGAAAGTGACCTAGATTGATCAACTAGGTTAGACATTCCTGTGACCATTCGTGGGTGTTGAAGAAGGTTGTTGTCATTATTTTGAGTATTCAAACAAAAAATTAGAGGGAAATAAGAACAACAGAGGACTATTAGAAATAGCAAGCCCTATACTTGGAGACTAGAATTATTCAGTTAAACAGTGGACTTGAATCTATATCCAAATTGTGTAAGTTTGTTTACAAACTCGAATAGGAATCAGGGCATAAATCCTTACTTACAGGTGGTCCTCCTTCGCACGTTGCCCTTGATCTAATTCGTCATGCCTGGAATAATGAAGTGAGAAATGAAACCTTTTTTTTTTATTATGCCTGTGTTGGTCGAACTTTCGACCTCACGGTATTGGTTGAAATTTTGACCAACACGGGTATGATTAAAAAAAAATCAAAAATTTCCTTCTATAAACCGACCAAGGAAAATATTTTAATGTTTGGTTGGAAATGTTGGTCTAAAAAGTGGGTCAAATGTACTAGTGTAATGATGCTCCATGTTTTGTAAAAGGAAAAGGATCCATTATATTGAATGAAAAGATTAGATGTGATGATTATTATTAGGTTCAAGGATTGAACTAGTATTTGTTGAGTGTTGTACAATTGAACAACACTAGTCACTAAATGAAGTTTTAGAATAGAAAAATGAAGATTTATGGTGCTGATGGAGATTTGATTGGAACCGGTGAACAATCTAAAGGTAATATATTCTATCTTGATACTATTGCAAAGAGTTTCTTGTTTGTTAAAGTTGAGGATATTTGGTTATGGCATAAGGTGAGCAAAAAGAATAGAGTCATAAGTCTACCAAAATTAAGCAAACTTGATAAAGTGATGTGTAAGGAATGTCAGATTGGTAAGATGGCCAAATCAAGTTTATCAAGAAAGTCTTACTCATCTAGTGGTATTTTGGAATTAGTTCATACTGATCTTTGTGAGCCTATGAGAATTCAAAGTTATTATGGTGATTGGTATTTCATTTTGTTTGTTGATGACTACTCAAGAATGATGTCGATAATGTTTCTAAAAGAGGAGTCTGATGCATTCCAAATGTTTAAGTGATATAAGACAAGAGTTGAAAAGGAAATATGTAAGAAGCTGAAATGTTTAAGATTAGATAGAGGAAGTGAATTTATCTATGATGAATTTACTATCTTCTGCAATGAAAGTGGAATCAAGAGACAAGTATCTTCATTGATGACTCTACAAAAATGGCATAGATGAAAGAAGGAACATATCTATAGTTTATTGTGCTAGAACATTGTTGATTGACAAAAAGGTTGCACAAACATTTTGGAGAGAATCTATTAGTACTCTTGTCTACACACTCAACCGAGTACAATTGAAGAAAGGTACAAACAAAACACCTTATGAACTCTGGTATGGGAATACACCGAATGTTAGTTACTTTAAATTTTTTGGAAGTAGGTGTTACATACTGAAATATGCTAGGAATGGAAAGTTCAATTGTAAAGGAGATGAAGGTATATTCCTAGGATAATCCTCAAGGATAAAATCCTACAAACTTTTGATGAAGGCTACTAACAAAATTGTGGAAAGTAAAAATGTGAGGATTGATGAATTTGTAGAAAGAAATAAAGAAGATAGAAAAAAGGAACCTAAAGATTATCAAATATTTTTATATGTATAGGAAGGTATTTCAGTTAATGCAACTGAGATACAACAAGAAGAAATTAAGGAGGAAGTTGAGCATATTGTCATTAAGGATTGCACCCATATAAGCTAAGTGTGAACCTAGCAATCTTGTGAAATATGGGACTACTTTCAGGCTATGGGTAACCTATGAGAAAGTAGACCTCTAGATTAGGGGCCAGCTTCCCATTTAATAACCTTTAAAATTAAACTAACTCTGGAGGAAAAGGGAGAGAGTGCATGAAATTGAATGACTGAAAACAAACTAAAACTAGGTGATCCACCGAATTGATAAAAGATCCACAACTGAAACAAGCTTACAAGGACAATTGAAAACAAATCTTCAACTCACAACTTGAACCTATTGTATTAAACTCTTTAGAATTAAT
Organism: Chamaecyparis obtusa; assembly: GCA_027943335.1. Lineage (NCBI taxonomy): Eukaryota > Viridiplantae > Streptophyta > Pinopsida > Cupressales > Cupressaceae > Chamaecyparis > Chamaecyparis obtusa. The sequence goes on from BSBK01005083.1 coordinate 487,963, forward strand.
AAGGTACTTAGGATATAGAGAGGGAATGAATTTCCACAACCCAAAACCCAATTATGTACACAAATTAAAATTCCAAGATACAAAACAATCCTCTGAATAATTGATTGAATCAATATATAGATTAAGGATAAAAATATCACAATGATCTTGCCATACAACTCAATAGAAAAACTCAAAAAATCATAGAGACAAGAAGGACCACTTTTGTATTCACTAAAAAGAAGCTAAGTACAATTGTGTTTCTTAGAAGGACAATTGTGTTTCTCAGAGCTACATCACTCACTTTCAAGTGAGAAAGAATGAAGAGCTAACCACAATCACCTAAGTGAGAGGTATATAAAACAAAACCTAAGAATATGCATTCATGTCCCTCAACCTCACCAAAAATGGAAAAATTCTACATTTAGGCCCATGAAGATGTGTCTTAAATCCGAATGTCAGATTCCCAGATTTGTAGGGGTAGGGGAAATCCTTAGAAAAGATGGGCTATTAATTCTCTTATCCCCTTTTATCATGATTTTAAAAGATATTTTGACAAATGATTTATAGAATATCATTGTCAGAATTTACAATAAAATAAGCAATGATTTTTATTTATAATCTTTACTACCCTTATGCCATGATTATATGTGGATTTAAAACATATTTATTTTACTAAGTTAATAAATATTTCTCAACCCAATTAAGGGGAAAACATATTTAATAACCTATTTACATCTTATATTAAACCCACTTCTCATGAATATACCCTAGCATCAAATTAAAACATCTAATAAAGCTCTCAACCCAATCTAAAATAGGAGAACGCATTTTAATTAAATATTTTTAAGAAACCGATCCAAGAGAAGATGAAGGATGCTAAAAATATTGAATGCTTGACTACTGGTTCATTTGAGGAAAGTTTCTAATTGCACTGGCTTCTTGCTTTGTGAACTCAAGTTGGATTTGGGAACTCTTATCCTTTTGATCTTTGTGGCATCATCATTTTGAGGTAGGCACTATTCTTGGTTTTCATTTTGTTCCTCACTATTATCTTTCCTCTGTATTTTGAGGGCATCATTGTTATATGCTAGGGCATTTGTTTACTGTTCATTATGGAGCCATAATCTCATTGTATTGTATGCATTTTGAGTATGCTGATGGTTACATGTTTGATAAACCATGAGAAATGTGCCAGGGCATCAACATTTTATATAATATATTCATTTCTTACTGTTGTGTATTCTCTTGAAAGCCTGTGAAAGATCTAGGGCATCAATATTTTGTATAATCCATGTTTTTTTATTGTGTTACTTCTTTGTGGCTTATATTGCATCACATTTTGTTGATATTTCCTTTGAATAAAAATGTGAGCTAGGGCATCAAGCTGTGTCCTATGATGTTTTATGTATTAGACTGAAACATACAATGATATTGCTATTTGTATTGGATGTCGTGCTCTCTTGTATTTGTTGTTTTACCATGGCACTGCTAGAAGCTTGTGTTCTAGATTCCTGGCATCATTTGATGTTGATTTGTTGGCACATTTTTGTTGTATATGCTCATTTATTAACTCCCATTTTGATCTTATATTGCTTATTCTCCTCCAACCATGAGCAATGTTCCCTTTTTGTTATGATATGTTCCATCTTTGGCATGTGACAGAGAATAATATTGATGGACTGAAACATTAGGCTCTTTATTTGCTATCATGATTTTATTAATTTGCTAGTGCTTGTTGTTCAATGTGTCATCACTGTACCTTAGACCCATGAGCATCATGCATTGCTTTTGTTTACTGGTGCCTATGTGTTCACTATGTTTATCATTGATGCTTCACTACTTTTAAAACAAATCCGTGAGCTAGGAGCATTGTATTTCCTCCACCACTGCTCACTATTTTGAATTCATGAGTGGCACTGTGCTGTGATTTTGATCTCAGTTTTCTTGTGCATCAAGTATTGTGGTATGCTCACTATTTTAGATTTTCAACATTGCAGATGCATAGTTCTACTGGTGTTTACTATCCTTTGGAGCCCAAGAGCTAAGAGCATCTTTGTTTTGCTATTGTCAAATGCCAGTGAGCTGAGAGTTTTGGCATTAATATATTTTGGCATGTGCCACTGATTATATGGATTTGAGGGCCTAGGCCATGACATTGTTGTTGTATAGATACCTATGATGTTCACTGTACCTTTGGCATGGCTTGATCTTCATTAGTTTATCATTGACTATCCATGCTTGATTACTTATTTTTATCACTTATTGTTTGCATTTGATATCTTCATGGTATCATGGATATCCATAAAATGTACCTTTTGTTAATGTTTCCATGTTAATGAAGATACACACATTAACATTTACTATTTGAATTCATGGCATCATGCTGAAATCCATTGCAATGACTACATTCTTCGAGGCTCCATTGATGAACATTATCACTATTGTCCGTCTTTATTGACTATATAATTAGTTTGATGCACCACATTACTTGATCATGTTTTGTCCATTTTAAGTATAGCTCTTCTTAATGCATTTCTTCTTTCATTATGATGATCAAAATTTGATTGGCTCAAGGCCCATAAACTGTGAAAACTTCATTAATCCATTAGATTTGTACCTTTGTTAATGCAGTCACTATGTTATTTGTAGCTCCCTTCTATAGGTCAAAATGTAGATTTGAATACTTGTATGCCATGAATACATGATAGGACTGAATGTAGATTTGTGTACCTCATCCATTCTGATTTGATTTGGTGATGCAAGTCCCTTCTATTGTTGGATGATCACACTCATTATGCTGATGGGCATGGTGGATGGCTATTGTGGGTGCACCATGGTGTCACAACAACACTAGATGAAACATCAACATCTGGTGTTATTATTGCATCATGATGATGTAGAAACCATAGTGATTCATTAGGTGTTCATGCAGTCATCACCTTCCTTTCCTGTGTTGATCTCCGTTCTGTGTTTCCATGCTTTCTACTTCTTTATTATTCCTTTATGATCTCTGAACACTCCATTGATACTGCTTCATCTAGTTTCTTCCCTCATGGTGATCATGGGTGCTCTTGGCCTGTGATGTGGTCTTTTTTCAAGGAATTTTGAGGTTTTCCCAATAGAGCCCACATCACAGGGTAACATCATTCATTTGGATTCTAGCACATTTGGATTATTATTGTACAAACAATTGCTATACTTTTAGGACGGTCTTTTGGAAAGGCCATCCTCTTAGTACCTAGATTATCTAAGTGAGGTAAACAACAGTGAATCGACTTCTTTTGTATCTGCACATGGAACAAACAAGTTAGTAAAACATGATATTTTATTCCTCCCGCAACATCTTTCTGAGTGCACATACCATGTAGCATAGCCCTTTTTAGAAGTGTATGGCTAATTGTGTATATGCATGATTGTAGATGAGGGTAAGTATTAGGATATCATGCATTGCTTAGATCCATTGGATCTAACCCCACCCCTTTTACTCTTCTCTACAGGTTCTGGATCACATGAGCACACTAGGCTAAAAACCAGATCAACACTTCATCATTCCAAGCAATGTCTGGTACCCTTGTATTTTATATTCATCTGCTTTATGTATGTTTGTAATCATTTATACCTTCTTAAAAGTTAGCTATGCTCATGACTTGTGTGAGCCCAGATGAATGATCTTTCAGTTCTTTCCTTTGTACAATACATACAAGATATTGGCATATATACATGTAATACTTTAGATGAAAAAATTTCTTTTCTTTTACATGTATCTTATCATGAAATGAACAAAAATTTAAACAAGATCATCTAATAATACAAATTAGGGTATTGTAGTCTCATCTAGTAATTAGGTATCCAATCAAAATGAGTCAAAATATGGTAACATTATGGTGACCTCAACTGAGTGCTTTCCTGCTAAGTACCCTTGACTAGTTTCCTTTTGAATCCATTGGGCATAGAGTCTCATAACATCAGAACTGAACTTATCTTTGAACCAAACAAATCCTTCTTGCCAAAAAAACAAACTAAATTCCTGAGATAGACCGCTCTGGCTTATTGCTAACCAAAACCAAACTGAAAACTAAAAGAAAATTTGTGCTAGAGCACTTAGGGAACATAGAAAACTGGAATTGAAACTACTAACTACTAATGTATAGGGGTAGAACTTGACCTCAAAAGAATGCTTTGATGTGAATCCCATTCACAGTAATGGGCAACTCATCTCCATTCATATTGGCCAGCTGGAAGGCATTATGGGCCTTACACTTAACAACCATGAAAGGTCCACTCCATATAGAATCAAATTTAGTGTGCCTTCCTGGTTTATTTTTTAACTCATCCCATTTAAGGACAAGGTCCCCTTCTTTAAAAACCCTATGCATGGCTCTTTTATCAAAAGTTTTCTTCATCTGAGATTGATGGGCCTCTAGGTTTTCTAATGCTAGTTTCCTAGTTTCTTCAAGCTCAACTAACTCAACAAGCCTAACTTGCATAGTGTCTTCTTCCATTAACTCAATTTATTTAATCAAGCTTAAAGTAGGAAATTCAATAGAAATAGGAATCCTAGCCTCTTTCCCATAAAATAGCATATAAGGAGAGTTATCTATAGATCTCTTAGGGGTTATCTTGTCTTCCCATAGAGCCAGCTTCAAATGTCTATGCCAGTCCCTCTGGTTCCCCTCTATAGTTCACTTGATGATCCTCAACAGGTTTTTGTTGGTTGATTCTGCTTGGCCATTACCCCGAGGGTAATAGTTGGATGAAGTTCTTAGGAAAATATTGAGTCTCAATGCCCATTCAAAGATTCTCATTCCAAGAAATGCTAAGGCATTGTCTGAAATGATAGAGTCTGGTGTGCCAAACCTTGACTGAATATCTTGATAGAGATTTAGCACAGAGCTCTCATTTTCTTCTTTTAATTTGACAACCTTTTTCCACTTGGTAAAATAATTTGTAGTAGTAAGGATCCATCTACGACTAGCACTAGATGGAGGATTAATAGGTCCAATGAAATCCAACCCCCATTTTGTGAAGGGTTGCTCCACCTTGATGAGATGCAATGGGACGACTGCTAACTTCTATTTTTCAACAAAAAAAGAACAATTCTTACACTTCCTCACCCAATCAAATGCATCTTTGTATAGGCTAGGCCAATAGTACCCTACTCTTATCACTTTCAAAGTAATGGTCCTTGCTGTAAAATATCCTCCAGATGCCCCATCATGGAATTCTTCCAGAATTCTGTTCATCTGGCTAGACTCAACACATCTCAACAAGACACCATTATAGTCTCTTCTATACAAAATATCATCTATAATGATGAAAGGGATGGCTTGGAGCCTAAAATACCTCCTTTTTCTCCTATCAAGGCCTTGGGGGCATTGACTAGTCAAGAGATAGTGCTTCATCTCTACTGTCCAGCTTGCATTCTGTTCTGAATTCTGGTTCATCATGACAACATCTCCTTCTTGCTAACTTTTGTCCATTCTGCCTTCATTCATTTTCTCACATAAACCTTTTCACATTATTAACTTAGTCACCTTGATTTGGACATCATATTCCATAACTTTGGTGACCCAACCAACCCTTTTGTGGTTCAAATCCTTGTTTAGAAGGAAGCCTTTTATACAAGGGTGGGTAACCATGAGATGCACTATGTTATTAGAAAGAAAATGCCTAAATTTATTCAAGCTCCTCACCACTGCTAGAACATGTTTCTCCATAGGAGTATAGTTTAGTTTATACCCATCCAGGCCTTGGCTGTAAAAAGCTACTGACTGCTCCTATTTTTCATTATTCTGCTGAACTAGCATGACAAATATATTATCAGTGTTCCCAAAAGCATATAGAATAAAATCTCTTGAAAAATTAGGGTTTACCAGAGTAGGGGAAGAAGCAATTGATTCTTTTACTTCCTCAAAACACTTCTTTCCTTCATTTGTCCAGTGGAATGTTGAATTCTTTTTTAGCATCTGGGTCATAGGTTTCAATAATGTTGTAACATTTGGGATGAATCTTCTCAAGAAGTTGATTCTCCCAAAGAAAATTTGTAGCCCCTTTTTGTGTGCTGGTAAGGGTAGTGCCATGATTGCACTTATCCTCTCTAGATCAATAGTTGTTCCTTCTCTAGAAATAATGTGTCCTAGCAGCCTACCTTCAGGGACATCAAAGATACACTTTTTAGGATTCAATGAGACTCCATATTCTCTGCACCTTTCAAAAATATGTCTTAGATGAACTAGGTGATCATTAGTATCTTTTGAGAAGATAATTATATAATCTAAATAGACTAGGACAAATTTATTCATTAAATTGGCAAATGCCATCTCCATGGCTTTCTAAAATGTTGCACCAGCATTAGATAGACCAAAGGGAATCTTTTTGTATGTCATGGTGCCCCATTTGGTGGTAAAGGCTATTTTATACTAGTCTTCCTCTCTTACTAGGACTTGATTATAGACAGAAAATCCATCTAGTAGAGAAGATATATCAGACCCTAAGAAAAACTGCAATATTTATTCCATAGAGGGAAATGGATGCTGGTCCTTGAGTGAGGCCCTATTGAGGTCCCTGAAATCCATGCATAGCTGGATTTCACCATTCTTTTTTGACAGGCATTAGGTTAGAGACCCAAGAGGTGTGTTTGATGGGAAAGATGATATTGGCCTCAATCATTTTCCTTAACTCTATCTTCATTAACACTTCTAGCTTAGGGTTAATAGGTCTCTGTTTTTGTCTCACAGGTTTGGCATGAGGTTCCAGTTCAATGGTATGCTGGGCTAAGTGGGGATCAAAAAATTTTAAATCATAATATTCCCATGCAAAAATATCATTGAATTCTTGACATAATGAGATAAAAGCCTACTTTCCTGGCTAGGTACATACCTTTCCTAGCTTGAGGAACTTATCCTTGAATATCTCAAATGGCTGGTAATGTTCCTCTTTCACTATCATGCTTTCTTTCTCTCATCTAAGCTGGTCATTGGAGTTAAAAATGGACTCAAGGGTGACTAATCCCTTGGGTAACTTATTAGTTTTCAACTATAACATCTGATCATTATACTGATGAGCATTATTATTCTAATTAACTTTAGAGAATTCAGCTTCTTTTATCAAAAAATTGAATATTTGCTCATCATTTTCAAAGACTTGCTAGCTTACCTGATTATCTGGTATTGAAGGTCTCAAAAGGACCCTCACATGCTACATTTTAGTGCTTGTGACTTCTTCAAGAATATCATATTCAGCTCCCATGGTAGCCAACTTGTCTTCTTGTTTGTTCTAATTTCTTGGGACATAAATTAGATTAAAAGAACAAAATCCTTCTATCAAATCCCAAATCCTGTGCTTATACATTTTGAGCACATCATTCTTAGTGAGATTAGTACCATGAATTTGATTGACTACTAACTAGACATCACCTATAAATTTCAAACACTTGATTCCTTTCTTTCTGGCCCATTCTAAACTATGAATCAAATTTTTATACTCTACTGTATTATTAGTGTAGCTAAAAGAAAAATGTACAACAAAGTAATACCTTTTCCCTTCTGGTGAAATCAAGATAGCTCCTCCTCCTGAACCAATTCTTCTTTTGGCACCATAAAAGAATAACTGCCATAGCTCATTATTTTATTGTTCTGGATTCTCATCTTCCTTCTTCATCAAATTTGGAATCACTACACCTTCCTCATGAATGATATACATCCCTATACCAAAAAATTTCCATATTTCTAAAAGGATCATTTTCTAAATCCCTTTTAGCCTATTCATCCAAAAAAATATCTAGAATGTTTTCAGTGTGGTCCCAAGTTCAGAATGAATAAGGTCTTGCTCATGGAACATTAAATTGGAATTTATGGGGCTAGGCATATAAGGTTCCACATGATTCTTTGCAAAGGCTTCAAACTTGATTCTAACCTTTGTACCATATCTGGTTTTAAAGTATAAATGTGACCAATCTGCTAAAAGGTATCCCCCCAATCTAGCGGTGAAATCTCTGCTTAGGCAAATAGAAAAGTAGGGAGGCAGATCAATAACATAGACATCCCGAGGGATTGATAAATTGGGACATTCATGTAGGGTGAGGCTTAGGTCCTTAATGAATCCAAATGTGCTGACTGATGACCCATCCAACTGAACATGTATGTCTAGTGGCTCATAAGACAATCCTAGGATGTCTGCTAACTGCTTAGATATCACTAAACTAATTGCCCTCGAGTCAATCATACAGTTATGTACCAAAAAATCCCCAACAAAAAGAATATCATAGAAAGGAGGGGGTTTAACCTATAGAGAAATGGTGGGCTGCGAGCTGCCTTCTCCAATTTGCTGATCCTTTTGAGATGTTTCAGCCATCAAGACTCTAGGCTGTTCTAAAACATTTTCATCATTTAATGAAATCCTAGCCAAAGCATTAAGCATTAATTCTTTTTTCCCAGGAATGGCCAAAGTGTCTATCATAGGCACACTTATGGAAGTTTTCTTCATTTGTTCAACAATATTGAAAGATCCTAAGCTCACCTTTGGATGTCCTTTTGCTATGGTAACTTTTGGTTGTGCTGATGCCAACTATGTTGCTACTTTGGCTGTCTCCTTGATCTCCTTAGACTAATTTTGAAGTGTGGCTTGAGCATCCTTGGATTATGAGGCCACAACTAGAGCTCGCTGATTGGTAGAGGTTGGTTGTTCAACATCCAAGGCCTTCTTCTTAGATCTTGTATTGGCTGCAACTAGAACATAGTTCTAGTTATCATTTAGGGAAAAGTTGACCCCACAAAACTCCTCCTTTTGGAAATTAACAAGTACCACCTCTGGTGTATTGAGCTCATTTGAGGCAACATGTTGTCCTTGCTAGATTTATGAATCCTGAGACATCTCCTACGGGATCATGAAATTGTTCTACACCATGAGGGCTTGGCCATAACCATTGGGACACATCCCTTAAATGCGCTACTAATTACATGGGTAGCTCCATTGGTATTCTTGTGCCATATTATTCTAAGCTACATGAAAAAGCTCTCTAGAGGCACTAGGGATATTAGGATTGTAGGGTTGGCTAGACTTTTGATTGTAGATTCTTTCTTGGCCTTGCTGGACTGATCGATATTGGGGCCTATTTTCCTATTATTGTGCTTGATAGGGGGATTGGTAAGGCTACTAATAAGGTTGAAACTGTTGCCTTTTGAGGTTAACAAGCTCATTAAAAACATATTGCAAGGTTTTTTTAATATCTTTCAGATCTTGGGATTGGTCAATAGATGGGATGATAACCTACTGGGAAGGAGTTGGGATAGATGCCAAAATTGGAATTTCTTTTGGAATAGGATGAAGCTCGGGAAAGATAGGCATTAGAGACCTTGGGGCTATCTTTCTAGCTTGTATGAGACTATTCTCAGCCCTTATAGCAAGGTCATATACTGTTGGTAAGTTATTCCCTCCCATAGACTAGATCATGACAAAGATATCACTATTTAGTACCCTTAAATAGTATAGGAAAGCATGTTGGCTTGAGGGCCTGACCATTTCCGGTACCCTGTTCCAAGTCCTTTGGAACCTAAAATTGAAATCCATCATATACTCATGGGGGGATCTCTTTATAGTGGTTAGATGCTCAACTAAGGAGAGATGGTCAGACTTATCTTTGAATTGGTTGGTTAAGGCTTGACCCAACTCATCCCATCTTGTTATCGAATTGACTGCTAGACCCCTGAACCATTGCAAAGCTTTGCCCTTGAGGGATGCCGCCAACAACCTTACAACTACATTGTCTTGATTTATATTATGGAGGGTACAAAGGGATACAACATCTCTTATATGCTCAATAGTGGAGGTTTGATCCTCTCCCGTAAAAATAGGTAGGCTATTAAGGGCTGATACAGGTATATCATTATGCTGCTACAAATTCAAGCACCTGCCTTGATTAAAAGACATAAAAGGATGATTTCTAGCCATTGGAGGGTTTAGGGGAACTTTAATTGTTGGTGATGCTTGCATAGGTGGGATTATGGTAGTGCTTTCAAGAATAAGAATGGGATTTGTAGATTGGGATGTACTAGATTGGGCTGCCTTAGTCCTTTACTTAGATGATGGTAGCTCTGCATAAACAAAAGGATTCTTGCTCTGCCTAGTTGGAATCCCACTCATAAGCTTAAGTGTTGATCTACATGAAACAAGATTAGACTCACCATGTATGATATAAAAATATAGTCACTGCTCATACCAAACAATAACCCACATAGAATCACTTCAAAAATCTGACTCACCAAGTCTCCATTCCCATCGGGTGTGCCAAAAACTATTATCACTAAGGATTGCACCTAGATAAGCTAAGTGTGAGCCTAGCAATCCCGTGAAACATGGGACTAGTTTCAGACTGTGGGTAACCTATCAAAAATTAGACCTCTAGATTAGGGGCCGACTTCCCCTTGAATCACCTTTAAACATAAACTAACTCTGGAGGAAAAGGGAGAGAGTGCATGAAACTGAATGACTGAAAACAAACTAAAACTAGGTGATCCACCGAATTGATAAAAGATCCACAACCTAAACAAGCTTACAAGGACAACTAAAAAAAAAATCTTCAACTCACAACTTGACCCTATTGTATTGAACTCTTCAGAATTAATAAGGTACTTAGGATATAGAGAGGGAAGGAATTTCCACAACCCAAGACCCAATTCTATATACAAATTAAAATTCCAAGATACAAAATAATCCTCTGAATACTTGATTGAATCAATATGCAGACTAAGGATAAAAATATCACAATGATCTTGGCATACAACTCAATAGAAAAACTCAGAAAACCATAAAGACAAGAATGACCACTTTTGTATTCATTGTAAAGAAGCTAAGTACAATTGTGTTTCTCAGAGCTACAACACTCACTTTCAAGTGAGAAAGAATGAAGATCTAACCTCAATCACCTAAGTGATAGGTATATAAAAATAAACCTAAGAATCTGCATTCATGTCCCTCAACCTCACCAAAAATAGAAAAATTATGCATTTAGGCCCATGAAGATGCCTCTTAAATCTAGATGTCAGATTCCCAGATTTGTAGGGGTAGGGGAAATCCTTAAAAAAGATGGGCTATTAATTATCTTATCCCCTTTTATCATGATTTTAAAAGATATCCTGACAAATGATTTATAGAATATCATTGTCAAAATTTACAATAAAATAAGCAATGATTTTTATTTATAATCTTTACGACCCTTATGCCATGATTCTATGTGGATTTAAAATATATTTATTTTACCAAGTTAATAAATAGTTCTCAACCCAATTAAGGGGAAAACGTATTTAATAACCCATTTACATCTTATATTAAACCCACTTCTCATGAATATACCCTAGCATCAAATTAAAACATCTAATAAAGCTCTCAACCCAATCTAAAAAAGGGGAAAGAATTTTAATTAAACATTATGAAGAAATCAATCCAAGAGAAGATGAAGGATGCTAAAAACATTGAATGCTTGACTACTGGTTCATTTGAGGAAAGATTCTATTTGCACTGGCTTCTTGCTTTGTGAACTCAAGCTAGATTTGAGAACTCTTAGCCTTTTGATCTTTATGGCATCATCATTTTGAGGTAGGCACTATTCTTGGTTTTCATTTTTTTCCTCACTATTATCTTTCCTCTATATTTTGAGGGCATCATTGTTCTATGCTAGGGCATTTGTTTACTATTCATTATGGAGCCATAATCTCATTGTATTGTATGTATTTTGAGTATGCTATTGGTTACATGTTTGATAAACCGTGAGCAATGTGCCAGGGCATCAACATTGTATATACTATATTCATTTCTTACTATTTTGTATTCCCTTGAAATCCTGTGAAAGATCTAGAGAATCAATATTTTGTAAACTCCATGTATTTTTGCTGTGTTACTTCTCTGTGGCTTACATTGCATCACATTTTGTTGATATTGCCTTTCAAAAAAAAAGTGAGCTAGGGCATCAAGCCATGTCCTATGATGCTTTATGTTTTAGAATGAAACATTTGGTGTTGCTGTTGCATCATGATGATGTAGACACCATAGTGATTCATCAGGTGTTCATGTAGCCATCACCTTCCTTTCTTGTGTTGATCTTCGTTCTCTGTTTCCATGCTTTCTGCTTCTTTATTCTGCCTTTATGATCTTTGAACACTCCATTGATACTGCTTCATCTAGTTGCTTCCCTCATGGTAATCATGGGTGCTCTTGGCCTATGATGTGGTCTTTGTCAAGGAATTTTGAGGTTTTCCCGACAAAGCCCACATCATAGGGCAACATCATTCATCTAGATTCCAACACCTTTGGATTGTTGTTGTATAGACAATCACTGTACTTTTAGGATGGTCTTTTGGAAAGGCCACCCTTTTATTACTTTGATTATCTGAGTGAGGTAAATAATAGTAAATCAACTTCTTCTGGATCTTCACATGGAATAAACAAGTTAGTAAAACATGGTATTTTCTTCCTCCTACAACATCATTTTGAGTGCACATGCCCTGTAGCATATCCATTTTTAGAAGTGTATGGATGATTGTGTATATGCATGATTGTAGATGATTGTAAGTATTAGGATATCATGCATTTATTAGATCCATTGGATCTAACCCCATCCCTTTTCCTCTTCTCTGCAGGTTCTGGATCACAGGAGCACACTGGGCTAAAAATTGGATCAACACTTCATCATTCCAGGCAATGTCTGGCACCCTTGTATTTTATGATCATCTACTTTATGTATGTCTATACTCATTTATACCTTCTTGAAAGTTGGCTATGCTCATGGCCTATGTGAGCCCAGATGAATGATCTTTCAGTTCTTTCCTTTGTACAGTACATAAAAGATATTGGCATATATACATGTAATACTTTAGATGTAGAAATTTATTTTCTTTTACATGTATCTTATCATGAAATGAACACAAATTTAAGAAAGATCATCTAATAATCAAACTAGGGTACTGTAGTCTCATCTAGTAATTAGGTCTCCAATCAAAATGAGTAAAAATATGATAACAAAGCCTCCACTTAGAGATGAAAACACTAATGAACAGTCTATTGAGCTTGTATTAGCAAAATATGCGAGGATACACCACTCACTGAGAAAAAATATTGGAGACAAGAATGCAAGAGTCATGAAAAGAAGTAAGGTAAAGGACAATACATGTTTGATTTTTGAGTTTGAGCCAAGATTAGTCAAGGATGGACTTGGAAATGAAGATTGGATTAATGCAATGAAAGATGAGATTGATCAGATTGAAAAGAACAATACTTGGTCATTGGTACCAATACCTAAGGATAAGAGTGTGATTGGCCCAAAGTTAATTTTTAGGAATAAACTCAATGAGAATGGAGATGTGATCAGAAACAAAGCAATGTCGGTTTGCAAAGGGTATGCACAAGAACAAGGTATTGACTATGGTGAGACATTTTCTCTTATTGCTAGATTAGAAGGTGTAAGAATTTTACTTGCATATGTTTCCTATAAAGGATTCAAAGTTTATCAAATGGTTGTTAAGTTTTCATTTTTGAATGGAATTCTTGAAGAAGAAGTTTAAATTGAAAAACCTAAAGGATTTGTTGAGTATTCTAACAAGGATATGGTATGAAAACTACACAAATAACTCTATGGTTTAAAGCAAGAACCTCGAGAATGGTATGAAAGATTACACTCATATTTAATCAAGATTGGATTTCAAAGGATAAGTGACAACAAAAAATTGTATCTAAAATGTGATAGTATTGATAAGATTTTGATTTTTGAAATTTTTGTTGATGATACTATATTTGGAGGAAATGAAACAATGTCTAAATCATTTTCTGAAGAGATGAGAAGGGAATTTGAGATGTCCATGCTAAGAGAGATAAAATTCTTCATTGGATTACAAATTCAAGAAGTGAAAGATGCGATCTACATAACGCAATCAAAGTATATCAAGGAGATCCTAAAGATATTCAATATGGAAGAATCAAAGCCAGTTGGTACATCGATGGCTACTGGTTGTAAATTTCTAGAGGAAGATGAGACAAAGGAAGTAAATGAAACACTCTACCAATCCATGATAGGTAAGCTACAATATGTTGTACACAGTAGGCCTAATATTGCTCATGTTCTTGGTATTGTTGCTAGATTTTTAGTTAACCCAAAGGAAACACACATGTCTGCAGTGAAAATAATATTTAGATATCTGAAAGGAACTGAAGATTTTAGTTTTCTATACACAAATGGAGGAGATTGTGATCTTAAGGTATACACTGATGTTGATTAGGTTGGAAACATTGATGATAGAAAAAGCACAAGTGGTAGAGCTTTCTTTTTAGGAGAAAGATTAGTGACATGGCTAAGAAAGAAACAAAGCTGTATTTCACAGTCTACAGCCAAAGCTAAGTATGTTGCTATAGCTATGAATTGTTAAAACATTATGTGGATCAAACAATTAATTGAAGGTATGCAAGAAGATATTACTAATCCGGTTATAATTTATTGTGATAATACTAGTGCTATTAACATATCAAAGAATACAATGATACATTCAAAGACAAAGCACATTTCTATCAAGTATCATTACTTGAGAGAACAAGTTCAAGACAATCATGTGATATTGGAGTATGTGAATTCAAAGGAGTAGATAGATGATATATTTACCAAACCACTACTGAAGGATGATTTTTAGTATCTTCGAGATAAGTTAGGGGTTCTTGCTCTATCCAATATTCACTAAGGCAAGATGCATGCTGCATCAATTCAAGTCTTCATCAAAATATCTATTTTCTGAGTTGATGCTAGTATTCACTCTTTAGATGAAGCTTGGAGTTGTGAAAAGATGTTTATGTCTGCATTGAAAAATTATTAGATTTGAGGTATGATCTACTGCCTGAGAAAATATTTTAGGAGTACATGTCTTTGGCATTGTTGTCAAAGAGGGAGAATATCTATATTGATGATTACAAAGAGGGAGAAGACTGAATAGTAATAGAAGGAGAAGATTACTTAGAGTGAGAAGATCTATTGAGAGATGAAATATCCAAGAGGGAGAAGATGTACAAAAGGAGATCCAATGAAGGGAAAGTTAAAGCTCAGAGGGAGTACACAAAAATATCCAAGAGGGAGAAGATGTACATAAGGAAATCCAATGAAGGAAAAGTTAAAGCTCAAAGGGAGTACAAAAAAAATGACAGTAAGCTTGCCATCATCAATTGACAATATGTGTTACCATTAATGCCAAAGAGGGATATTGTTACTATAACTGATGGTGATAATGATGAAGGCTGACTAAGATCAAACATATACAAGATAGTAGAAAGATTAGATCAGTTATTATCTTGTCATTGATGTCAAATAATCGACATCTGAATTATATTGTGTTGCCATATCATTCGAAGTATGATATAAGTTGAAAGAGTTAAGTAGAAGAGTGGAATGTTGTAAATATGAAGAAATTAATTAGGAAATTGATACAGATCAGAAAATGTTAAGTTTATGTTGATATAATTATTTTCTACCTAACATATGATTATATCAAGTTGGTAAAGAAGATTAGTTAAGTCGGTAAGCAAAATGGTTTTGGCTACCGAGTAAAAAATGTCATTTGGTAAAATGAAAAATTCATTTGGTAGGGAAAAAGTAACTTTTGATAAAGGAAAAGGAACTCAAGACACCGAACAAAAGGTTTCAGTCACAGAGTGAAGTTAACCGAAATTCAGTGAAAGAAAGAAGCTAGTAACCAAGAAAGAAATAAAAATTAAATACAAGGATCAGAATAACATTTAATGTTGAGCTGATCCTCAACATTAAATATAAGGATCAGAATAACATTTAATGTTAAACAAGCACCTTGATAATAATTAAAAAAAATGAAAAATTGAAAAATACAAAAAAAAGTGAAAATAAAAAAGTACAAAAAAAAATAAAAAATAAAAAATAAAGAGAAAAGTAAAAAAAAAATTAAAAAAGAAAAAATGTGCCATTGATGAAAACCTAGCAAATACATGTCATGGTAGAGAAAATAGAATCTCTACCAAGATGGTGAAAACCTGGTAAACAAGCGCCTCTTGTTCCCTAATGCTATACCTATTGCAGCATCACTTGGCTCTTGTTTCCTACTTTAGTTTGCTAGCTCATGCACTCGCTTTCAGCTATCTCTCAAGATTTTTCTCGACTCGATATGGATTGAAACTGATCACACTTGGGGGCACCTTCCTAGTTTGGGGGGCTTTGTCCTATCATTTTCGGAGTCTATTTTCCTTGCATCAGTCACCAGTGGTTGTCACTATGTCTTCCTACTGATGCCTAGCTACTTTTGAGATTTCTCTCCTTGAGGATCTCTCATGTATCAGTCACCAGTGGTTCTCACTATGTCTACCTACTGATACCTAGCTATTGCTTGGATCTCTCTTCTCGAGGATCCCTTGTACATTAGTCACCAGTGATTCTCATTGTGTTTGACTGCTGATGTTTTGTTTGCTCTCAGATCTCTCTCCTTGAGGATCTCCTGTATTAGTCACTAGTGGTTCTCACTGCGTCTGCCTGCTGATACTTCATCAGTACTCTGATTTCTCCTTGAGACTGTGTCTCGCATCAATCACCAGTGGTCCTCACTATGTCTATCTACTATTGTCATTTTGTTGAGACTTCTCGTGCTGTATACTTCCAATCTGACATCAATCCACTCAAACTGAAATTGAAATCTAGATTTGTAGCTCTCTAAAGCATGGTGAGCTTTTCTTTTGTGTTTTTTTCTTTTCATTTTATCATTCCTCCTCGAGAAACTCTAAGATGTCTCTCTTGACTAAGAGAAGCGAAGACTAGGGGGCATGATCTTTCCTTTTCTTTTTGTATGTCGATTTAAGTTCCAATGATCCAATGAGTCTATATAAGAGGGGTGTCCACTATGAGAGCCTTCATCACATGTTGGATGGCCATGTGTACCTTGACTCCTTTTATATGGAAACTTTGGTGAGGTTGGTTCTTCTCCTTGCTTGTTTGAGTGACTTCTTTTTGCTACAAGTGAATTTACAAATGCTTGCCTTGCGAAGTGAATATAAGGGTCACTGCGAGCACTTTGATATGCTTCTCATTCACCTAACAAAAGGAGAAACTCCTGTGTGTCTGGCGTGTTTGTACGCAAGCAACATTTAGGTCATTCTAGAAGCTATGATTTAATGCTTATGTTGCTAAATCAAAAAGAATAGTTGTTTAGGTCATTCTGGCTTCTTGTGCCTTAATGCTTACACCTCATTCTGATAAATCAAAGACAAATGTCATATTCATATTCTCATGATTGCAATATTAGTGAGGGTTGTATGGCATCCTACAAATGCCCGTTACTAAAATAAAATGGGTCCAACAACCAAGTCCTAGGGTTTGCATCTAGCTTAGGCTTGCATTTTCATTCTAGACTTGCATTGAGACAGTGTTTTGGTTCTCTCTTTATTGTCTTCTTCTCAATCTATTCGCCGAAGGGTCTCATTTTTCATCCCGGGTTCATCTTGACTGCACAAGTGTCCGGTCCTCATTCTTGATCTTCAAACATTTTTTTGGTTAGTACTTGTCATGTATTGCTACATCCTGCATGAGATGATTAGTATCATATACATTGCATTTTCATTACATTTCCATTTGCATCCATAAATTGCATTTACATACATTCTACATCTACATATCCATATACATGTGCATTCATTATAAGCATAAATCAAATCATATGTTACATTTATCTATCATTTCATTTCACATTACATACATAAAACATGTGCATATTCATCTGCATATCATAAAGGAACCATGTCAATCTCATTTACATTTTCATACATAATCTCATATCTATCTATGCATGCTTCTAGTCATATAGGAAACATCTCATAAAGTATAAATATCCAAAGCAATATTTACACAAGTGCAATGATATCAAAAGTTGGTCTCATATATATCTCGATCGATCAATGTCAATGTACATAAGAAAACAATGGTGCTACTCGAGCACAATATAAAAAATGGGCTACAATGTATATCAAGTGTAGACACCTAAAAATCCTTTAGAAAATAAAGTATTTTTATTTTCTGAAAAATCCCTGATGACATCATCATTTATTAATTAATTAATTATTTAATTAATTAATTTATTTTTATGCCATTAAATCCCTTTATCTTAATTAAAAATATTTAATTAAGAAATCCCTCCCAAAAATGTTTAAATCTTATTTAAACATTATCTCCTTATTTATTAATTATTTAATTAATAAATTGACCAAAAATCTCAAAATAAATAATTAATTTATTTTTTGCCCAAAACTTGGCCAATTCCCTTAAGACCACTAACCTCTTCTAGAATCTTCTAATCCCTCTTTAATTTCGATTAAAAGCTAATCCCATCATTTCTTAACCCTAATCCCAACTCAAGAATATTTAATTAAGATTAAATATTAATCCTCAATCCCTAAATTACCCTAGGAAAACTCTAGACTCTTCTAGAACTTTCCTAATCCTTCCCTAAACCCATTTAGGGGAAATTAACTACTTTCCCTAAGCTAATCTAAGTCTCCTTTGACTCCTAGTCAAACCCTACCCCTAATGAGCCTCAAACTCATTAAAGCCTTTGAGATAAATAAAACTTTATTTATTTCCTAAATTCCATATTTATCCTTAGAAAGCCTAGACTTTTCTAGAAAGTCTTTATCCTCATCCAAAGCCTAGACTCTTCTAGAAAGTCTTCATCCTTATCCCCTTGACTCAACCCCTAACCTTACCCCAAACTCTAACCTTTCTTCCTAACCCAAGCCCTTAGGAAATCCTATAAATACTCCCTCTTCCAAGAGCAATTCATTAGCTTAGTCTTTCATCTTCATGCATTGTTATCATGCTCTTTTACTTCTAGCTCTAGCATAATCATTCCTAATTGTTAGATTTCTTTGTTTTCTTCAAGCTTTCTAACACATCATAGCTTAGCAATAATGGATTAACTTAGTTTACTTCATTGTTTTTCATAGCATATCATCATCATCACATCTCTATTTGGTTTTAAATAAATCTTAGCATAAACATCATGTAGCTTAATCTTCATTTTAGCATCATTTGGATCCTTGAGGCCTTAGGGGCAAATAAGGTGTTCTATACCTATTTTGTGCCACTTATGGGGTTCTCATGAGTCTCAATCCTTCCAAATAAGCATTAGGAACATGTTCCAAGTGCTTAGAGAGCACACCCACATCCCTTAAGAAAGAGCAAATCAAACAGTGCTTAGGTGCACCTGTTTAAGCTCTATCTGAGGTGGCTTAGTTTAGAGTTTTCTTTGTTTTGAATTGATTTCATGCTAGGTTAAGATCTAATGTTTGTTTGGCTTGAAGCTTTCAAAACAGGTATCCTCAAAAGCCTAGTCTACATTCTGGCACGCCCGATGGGACCCACTTCACGGGTCTTTTGACAACATCTTATCCGTTTTGGAGTTTTTGCTAAATTTTGAAGCTTGAAGGTGGAGGGAGCTTGTGGAAATATTCTTCCTCTTCTTAGTCTTATCATTCTTCCATTCTATCTACTTCTTCTTCTACTTCTTAAGAGATTTTGGCATATTCTCCTCTTTAAAATCCATAACGAGGCACTTCCATGAAAAACCTTGTAACTTTTGCATACGAACTTCATTTTTGGTGATTCAAAAAGCATTGGAAAGCTGATTCAGAGGTCTATAATAATATCTAGGAAAGAAATCTCGGATCAGGGGTGACAAAAAAATCATTTCAGTTTGGGGTAAAAATGAACAAAACAAAGGCATAAACATCTTATTTTAGTGCTTAAAATGAATCCCCAAATCACTCTTGAATGCATTAAAGACTAAAACTTGAAAAATATTCTAACAAACAAAGGAAAAACTAATCAAATCAATTGTATCCTTGAAACATCAAGGTTTTAGATGCATTCAGACAAAGATAAACACACTTCATGTTGAGGCCTAAAAAGAACCACAAATTTGCATTAGATCATCTTCATTTTGGGTTCTAAAATCAATCTTAGGAAGCATCCTAAAATCAAACTTTAGAGTCTTAAAAGAGTCATTTTTCATTTCCAAAAACAAACACACTCTTGAATGCAATAAATTGAAAAAATAAAGCATCCCTATTCCTTCCTCTTTGAATTTCAGTTCAAACAAACTCAAATCTTGAATGCCTTAAATGATTAAAACAAAGCACTTCAAAGTTCTTAAAACAACATGCCAATCTCAATCTTGAATGCTCAAAGAAAGAACTTGCAATCACTCAAATCATTTACTTTTTGGAGAAAGAATGAATCAAACCTTAAACACTTGTGTCTTAAGAAGTTTTAAAAGTTCAAACACACTTAATCAAATTGGGAAAAAGAACAACTTGCTTGATGTGCATCTAGGAGCTTTCATTTTCTTGCAAAATCCTTGTTAAAGTAAGCAACGTAGAACATTTGGACTCGGACAAGTTCACTTGTTCTACTTTTAGCGAGGCCTGTCCAGGGAGAAAAGTGCTTCCTCCTCAGAGAATGACCTCAAACAGGTATCCCCCCCAGCCGGTATATAAATAAAGTGAAGGCAAAAAGTACTCACTTATATCTCCTAATCCACGGGCGTTTTGTGCCAAATGCAAATGTCTGGGGATAGGTAAATATTCCTCCTCTAGCATTGTTGGCTAGGCTCTTAAGTGAGTCACAGGCGGTCAGCATAACTAGGTATGGAGACTCCACAGAACTATTAAATAACCTGATAAAATAGAGGCTACCCTATCTACATCCGAAAGTATCAAAATACTTGTGCAAGGACCGATCCAAGGGGTTTACCGGATCACCTCAAGATTACTCACCATTTGTATCCCCTTCTAGGGGTACCAAGCTGTGGGCAAGCGATTTTGATACTCACCTTCCTTAGGTAGATCTGTTTGAAGTGCTTGACAGTCAAAAACTCTATGAAAACATTGTTGAAACATACACTTTTCAAAGCTTTATCAGAGTCAGTTATCTTGTTTGTATCTCACAAGGTTGCTTTGTCCCTTGTGGAGATTTCTTTTCCAAAAATCTTTGTTGAAATATATCCTTTTCCATTGGAAGACACCAAACTGATCTACAACTTGGTTCAAGATACTCGAAATAGCCATGTCAGTCCAAATCCTCCCAAAATCTAGAAAATGTCCAAATCTTTCAGAATCTCAAAACATGGTCTTCCAGTCATATTCAATCCAGTCTTGTCATCCTTTCCTCCTATCCTAGGTTAGCAAAGTCATCTCGGCCATCCCCCATCCCCTTGTCTATCTTCCTCTAGAGTCAGTCTTCTTCCAATCTTAAGCCAAATCCAATCCTAGTCTGACCCTGTCAGTCATTCCAATCTGAGTCTTAGTCTTCCAATCCATCTTCGTCCTTCATCCTTATCCAACTCATCCACAAGTCAGCATGTCTCAAAAATATTATGATGATTTTGGTTATTATGTCTCTCCCCTCAATCCATCCTATCCCAAAGATGATGAAAGCCTTGTAGATCACGATGCATATTTTGAAAATCTTAGCAAGTTTTCTCCAAACATCCCCCAGTATCCAATCATTCCTCCAAAATATCCTATCATGCCTTCACGCTTATCCACTAGCACTCCCTTTCATGTCCTCGACAAGGCAAATCCATTATCTTATCCACCCACAACTTATCCCTATCTTAAAGCTACACATCCTCCATATGCATCCTTCATACCTCCATCTCTTGCTATGGTCATATCCCAATCACCACCATCCCCTCGAAACACTTCACGCTACTTCCCTTATCTAAAACCTCCATCCACTTATCCTCCAAATCATTCTCAAATCCACAATCCTAGTCCTCCAATCCTTTTTCCCAATCCTCCACCCTATCTCAATCCGCCACCTCCCGTTTCAACCTACATTGCCAAAAATCCCCTCCCACAAGTAGAGTGCATCCTTCAAACCGCTTCATATCTCACACCTCGATCCATCACCTCTACCTCTTTAGCGCCATCATCCCCTCAAGAAAATTCAAAATCTTCCACCCCACCTTCATGCGAGGACCATCCAAGCCCCCCATCTTCTACACATTCTAATCCTTCACCTCCTCCAATCCGAAAGTCTCCAAGGAGTTTCACAAGGAAGCCAATAACAAATCCCACTCCTAAAGTTGAAGAGCCAAACCATCTCAAAACTTCATGTGAAGCCATCATTGATGAGGCCCATCCATCGCTCCCATCTATCATCTATCTTTCATACATTGATCCTCTTCCATCTCCTAGCATCATTGAGTCCCTTCCATCTGAAGTTTTCATCCAATCCCCACCAACATCACCTCCTCCTAGCATTATCCAAAGCACATCCAGTGAGCCCCATGAGTTCACCCTTCTTCCTACCATCACAGCTGTAGAATCTTCCATCCTTTCATCCATACCATCTAAAAAATTCACCCTTCTTCCTACCATCACAGCTGCAAAATCTTCCATCCTTTCATCCATACCATCTGAAGAGTTCTTCCTTCTTCCAGACATCACAGCCACAGAATATCCCATCCTTCCATCCACCCCATCTAAAGAGTCCATCCATACATTCCCTAGCATTCTATCCACACAAATCCTGCCATGTCAAGATCTTGTCGAAAAGCATGTTGAAATACTCGCAGAAGAAAATCAAGATCCAATCCCTTCACTTCCTCCATCACATGTTCTATTGCTTCCATCACCCCCAATCCAAAATCCTACAATCCTAATTCCTCCGATCCAAGATCCTATCATCCTAGTTTCTCCATCTGAAGATTCATTACTATCCCCCAATCCCAGTCAAAATCCCACCATCCTATCCTCTCCTCTTGAGGATCTTCCAAACCAAACTATCCCACTGCCATCATTCTATCCTCTTGGATCACTTACATTTGTCAGAGGTAACCCACTTGAAGTAGAAGCAATAAGTTCCATGTCTTCCATCAGGGAACCAGATATTGGATGTTTATCATATTCCCCAAGTCAAAAATATCCTTGTTTGGATAAAATGCTCAAGAAATGGAATTATCAAGGAAAAGGCCTAGGCATCCATGAACAAGGAAATCTAGAGCCTATCCAAGATAAGAAACATCCAAAGTTACGTGGCATTGGTGACACATCAGAAGAAGACACTTCCTCCAGAAATGTTGGTACAACTACAGCTAAATTCAAGCATTCTTCCAAACCCACCATCACATCTTCCAAAGCATACAACACCATTCCTCCTCCTCCATCGTTACAACCAAAGGCAACCTATCACATTCCTCCTTCATCCTCCAAATCCATTTTGGGTCCCTATGTCCCAAAATCTACTAGCACATATCCTTCCCATGCTAACTCCATTTTGGGACCTTACATCCCAAAATATCATCCCCCATCTTATCCTACTCAGTCTTTCATCCAAAATCCAAGCATCCCTAGTCGGGATAAACAAAGGCACATGCCCATATCTCCTATCTACCAATCTCCATTCATCTCCCCATCCACATTTTTGCCATCCCGCACATCTCCTCATATTCATTCCAATGCTCCTTGCAATTTGGATGCCATATCAAATATGCATAAGGGGAAATATCCATAAAAATCCAAAGATTGCCATGTCCAGTTTAAACGACATGGTCAACCAAAGAAAAATCCAATCAAGCAATCCAAAGCATCCCAATGGCTGTAAAGGCCCAACAAAGAAAAAGCAAAATTTGATGCATACCAATGGCCACAAAGGCCCATCAAAGCTAAAGAAAAAATGATGTGGATCCCAAAGCAAAAAGATGTAATGCATCTAAAAGAAACATCCACAATGGCATCCAAAGTTGCTAATCCCCCAGCTACTTAGTCTTCTCCTCCATCTCCTAAATCTATCTTGGATCCCTATGTTACAAGATTTCCTAGCACAAATCCTCCATCATTTCCACATCTATCTTCCGCATCCCATCAACTTCATCCATCTCCCCCACAACATGTGCCAATGTTGGTCCTGACAACATCCCCCTATCATGATCACTTTCCATCTTTCCATCCAAAAACTTTCTACCACCATATCTCCCATCTACCCCATCTCATCCATGCCTTTGCATAATCACTCCATCCCAGTAAAGCTGTACCAACATCCAAGCACATCAAAAAGATTAGTGAAGAATGTCAGTGATAAATCAAAAAATGTCAGCAACATAATAGCACCAAATCAGAAAGGTAGCAACAAATCAGAAAATGTCAACAACAAATCAGAAAATCCATAAAAATTGGAAAAAAATCAAGAGAAAAATATAAGAAAAGAAAAGAAAAAGAAAAAAGAAACACATTCATCCTATGGTGAAAACTTGGCAATTCAAGCGCCTTGTACAAGTACCATGGTGAAAACTTGGCAAACAGGCATCATGCATAGGTTCCCCCCAATTCCTTTCTGCAGTTGGGGGCCATTCCCTTCTTCCATCTTATCCAACATCTCCTCCATCCCATTTGTCTCTCACCTCCTTCATCCTCCTTTGGATCTTGATGACAAAACAAAGACTACCAAGTATACATGCTTTTGGGCACTTTCTTGGCATCCATCACACCTTTCAGCTACATATCCTCTATCCAATCCATTTGTCCTAGCTTCCATCTACCTTCCTCATCCTCTTGTCAGCATATCTTTTGTCCAATCATACCCCATCGTACTACCTCTGAATGAATGAACTATCCTAAGCAGGGGGCATCTCATTCCTTGGTGACATATTCCTTGGAGACTATCTTTTATCCAAAATCTTCCATCTCCCAAATCCTTAAGCAAATCCACCATCCAATCCTTGAGCATTCCTCTATCCAGATCCCTCAGCGGTTCCTCCAGCATTCTATCTTCCAATCCTCCAGCAAATCTACCATCCAATCTCCCCAAGCATTCCACTATCCAATCCTCAAGCGTTCCTCCATCCAAATCCAAAATTTCCTCCAGCATTAATCCCTCAGCATTTCCTCCACATCGTCATCACTTGGTATCTTCCCTTGTCATTGGTATCTATCTATAGGCTACGCCCATGCAATCTAATGCCATTCATCCATCTCCAAACATTGGAAGCCATCTTCCAATCCTATCCACATCCTCTAGCTATCCAACATCCAAGATCAAGCCAACCAATCCAAATCACATCCTTAGTCTTGTAGCAAGCCTTGATCTCAATCCAATCATCATCGTTGGGATATGTCCTTCCCAAATTCATGTCATTTCAGGACACGTCATCCACTGTCAGTCCATCTTGGCTTTCCAGCCCAACTGGGGCATCGTCTTGCATATCTTTGGAGTTTTCAGCTTCATCCCCAAGTTCTTTGTACATCCTAATCCTGAGTCTTGTACCATAGTGTCAGTCGTGTCTCCACCTAAACTCATTTGTACATATGTGTCTTTAGGTCCCATCCTTTGTGCCAGTCAGCCCTTGTCGCTATCTTGTTGTACATATCCTTGTTAGTCCTGCAGTAGTATCTGGTCAGAAATCTTGTCCTACCCAACCTCGCACTTCAGCAACATCAATTGTCAACTATCCTTGATCATCATGACCATCTTTGAACTTCATCATTTGCCAATCAGCAACATAGCATTCTCCCCATCAGCATTGGGTCCGCACAGATGTGTGCTTCTATTTTGTCTGACCTAAGCCTAATCACGGGTCCCCTCAGTTGTATCCTTCCTGTCTGACCTAATCTTCAACCAAGCACACCAGGTCCATGTCGATGTATCCTTCCACACGTTCAGATGAATCTTCCCGCCATCAATCAAATCAATCAGATCAAATCTCTCTCCTTGGCAAAGGATGTCTTTTTGGAGTTCTCATTTTGGTCTTGGATTTTGTCCTTTGGATCTTGTTAATCTTTTACGGCTTCTCATTGTTCTCTACTCAAAGTCACCACGATCCTTTATATCATGGTGTGTAGTGAATGAGGAAAATCTGGGGCAAGGTCTTTTGATCTTTTTCTTCTACCTGTGAGTCAGTCGTGTGTTTGTGGTTTCTCCTGCATCGTTTCGACCATGATTCCTCTTGGGTTCATGCGTGATGCTAGGGAAACCCTACATGTCTTTTTAGCGTCAGTCTTATGCAATGCTGGTGACAAGGCCTTGTGATCCTAGTATCCTTGGTAGGTCTCTAGCATTGCTATATTAAACTAGGTTGTGCTCTCCACATTTGCACTTGGAGCTTCCCCCAATCCCCTGCATCCTGCATCATATAGATTAATCTTGCATCTTGCATCTCTCATATAGCTACATCCTACATTTTGCATTCCATCTCATCTTGCATTCACCCATCTTTGCTCTTGAGAGTTTGGTTATTTATCTCCCCTTCTTCCTAGGTCCTTCTTTCACTGTTTCCTTTCGAGAAAATTCCACAACGTTTGCTCCTTGCGTTATTTTCTCGAGGGGGCACAACCCCTCATTCCTCTAAATTCTAGCCTTGGGCATCTTATTTTCTTGTCTTTGACGTCATGCCACTTGTGACATCGCATCAAAGAGGGGTAAAATGTAGACACCTAAAAATCCTTTAGAAAATAAAGTATTTTTATTTTCTGAAAAATCCCTGATGACATCATCATTAATTAATTAATTAATTAATTTTTATGCCATTAAATCCCTTTATCTTAATTAAAAATATTTAATTAAGAAATCCCTCCCAAAAATGTTTAAATCTTATTTAAACATTATCTCCTTATTTATTAATTATTTAATTAATAAATTGACCAAAAATCTCAAAATAAATAATTAATTTATTTTTTGCCCAAAACTTGGCCAATTCCCTTAAGACCACTAACATCTTCTAGAATCTTCTAATCCCTCTTTAATTTTGATTAAAAGCTAATCCCATCATTTCTTAACCCTAATCCCAACTCAAGAATATTTAATTAAGATTAAATATTAATCCTCAATCCCTAAATTACCCTAGGAAAACTCTAGACTCTTCTAGAACTTTCCTAATCCTTCCCTAAACCCATTTAGGGGAAATTAACTACTTTCCCTAAGCTAATCTAAGTCTCCTTTGACTCCTAGTCAAACCCTACCCCTAATGAGCCTCAAACTCATTAAAGCCTTTGAGATAAATAAAACTTTATTTATTTCCTAAATTCCATATTTATCCTTAGAAAGCCTAGACTTTTCTAGAAAGTCTTTATCCTCATCCAAAGCCTAGAATCTTCTAGAAAGTCTTCATCCTTATCCCCTTGAATCAACCCCTAACCTTACCCCAAACTCTAACCTTTCTTCCTAACCCAAGCCCTTAGGAAATCCTATAAATACTCCCTCTTCCAAGAGCAATTCATTAGCTTAGTCTTTCATCTTCATGCATTGTTATCATGCTCTTTTACTTCTAGCTCTAGCATAATCATTCCTAATTGTTAGATTTCTTTGTTTTCTTCAAGCTTTCTAACACATCATAGCTTAGCAATAATGGATTAACTTAGTTTACTTCATTGTTTTGCATAGCATATCATCATCATCACATCTCTATTTGGTCTAAAATCAATCTTAGCATAAACATGATGTAGCTTAATCTTCATTTCAGCACCATTTGGATCCTTGAGGCCTTAGGGGAAAATCAGGTGTTCTATACCTATTTTGTGCCATTTATGAGATTTTCATAGATCACAATCCATCTTAGAAAGCATTAGAGTATGCTCCAAGTGCTTAGAGAGCACACCCACATCCCCTTAAGCAAGAGCAAATCAAACAGTGCTTGGGTGCACCTGTTTAGGCTCAATCTGAGGTGGCTAGCTTAGAGTTTTCCTTGTTTTGAATTGTTTTCATGTTAGGTTAAAATCTAATCTTTGTTTGGCTTGAAGCTTTCAAAACAGGTATCCTCAAAAGCCTAGTCTACATCAAGATGAGTCTAGCTCTGCCTATCACCACCTAGAGGAGGTGGAGGAGGTGGACCCTGTGGTGGTGCCTGAGGAGGTTCCTAAGGTGGTGGTCCCTATGGTAGAGGTCCCTGTGGTGCTACCCGTGCCCCAACATACTCTGAAAATGGAGGCACCCGATCTGCTAGATCTGGCACTACTCCCATGTATGAGGTATAATAGTAGGCTGACTGTGCAGCCTCATATCTGGTCTCTCGCTAAGACCTAGCAAGTGCCTCTTGGAGCCCTCTGATCTCTCAATCTCACTTGGCTACTTGGGTCTCCTGCATAATGACCTGTGTGTGATAGTCATATCTCTCCCTCAGTGCCTGTCGTATCAACTCTTGACTCTTCCTCAAAACCTCCTATACCTGCACATCCTACCCTCCCGCAGGAAGATCTTGCATGATAGTATCATCAACCTGAGCCACCTTTTTAGGAGGTGTCTGATGTGATGTGTCACCTATCCTCTATCTCATGGACCTCTATTGGGTGCCACTACTGCCAACACCTTCATTTGAACCCATAGTCCTAAGAGGGATCAGAGTCTACCCACTACTCTATCTCAATACCCTCTGCTGCTGCTGCTATGCTGGTACCCGCTACTATGCTAGCACCTACTATTGTGTAGGCTATTGTTGTACCTACTACTTCTATGCAGGCTGCACTACCTATTGTGCCCTCTATCTCATACGAATAGGATCTGTGTACCTGGGATATAGATATGCCAAAATATGATCTCTGTATGTAGGTGTCACCCCTGCATTGCTGACATCTTCCATGTAATCCCACCTAGCAGGTGGTATCTGTGCCTCTATCATGTATCTTCCCTGGTCTAATTTGGGTTGCTAGCCCTTCTACATCTCATTGAAAAATTGGGCATATGTGGAGTACTCTTGGGAGACACCTTGCGGTCTCCCAAACTATCATAGCATGTGTGTGAGTAGGAAGCACTCAATGATGCTGATGGTGTGTCCAATCAGTGGACGTGAGAAGAACATATGGAGTAGCTCATTCCGAGCATCATCCCAAACCTCTGTGGCTACCCATGGTCTCCATATGACTGCTACCATGTTGTCTAGCTACCCGTGCCACTGCTCCATCTTACCTAGTGCTGGCTGAGTCATGGGACCTACATACATATAAATATAAGGCTCTAGGGGCTGCCTAGTATCATGAAATATTGCCTTGCATATAGGGAGATGCTCCCAAGCCCAGATCTGTAAAATAAAGATGTCAGTAGCCATGGTTCGTGCACTTTGATACATGATCTCATGCATCTCGTGGTACATCTACCTGAGCATACACTCACCCCATTCGAATCACACTGGTGGCTGCTCCAACATTCACTCTAGCGTGCATGCCCAACTAAACTCCAGTCCATGCTATCCCCGGTTTGGCATCAGATAACAGCTCAAGAACACTGCTAGGATGACCACTGATTTGTGCCTGACTCCATATCGGCCTATTAGCTCATCCCATGAGATGGCCCAACCATTCACTAAATCAACCTAGAAAATGGGCCTCAGTGCCAATGTGCCCATCCTTGGCTGAATTTCATACTCCACATGGGCGCCGTGGAATGGTATCCTCAATATCTTGTATATGTCCTTGGGAGTAATTGTCATCTCCCCCATCGGCAAGTGAAAGGTGTTCATCTCTGAGTGGAAACGCTCAACTAGTGACCCTAGTAGTCTATGATTCACTTGAATGTCAGGCATATCACATAGATATGTCAATCCTAGCCCATCGATGTGGGCACCCTCAGCATCAGTCAATCTTTGCACTAACTCCTTGACAACTGGGTGGTGGGACCAGAATGCAACATCTAGGAAGTCAACCTGCAAAGAAAATGATGACATTCAATCAGTATCTCAATTATGATGGTCTTTCAAAAGCAATAACAACAACTGAGGCTATGTATCTATCCCAAACAGGACTCTGGTATGCTCTAATTGGCTAATTCTATGCAAAATTGGATGAAGACTCTATAGAATTGTAGCATCTTCTTGCGCAAGATTTTCTCTATCGCACGAGATAGGATCTCATCTCGCATGAGAGTTCATCACTGGGGATGAAATCTCGCTCGACGTCGCCAAGAATCTCGTACGAGCCTGTAGAGGATCCCAATGTGAGGAAGCCCTAACCCTCGCGAGGAAACCATTTCCTCACGTGAGGGGCAACTGAGGCCAGCACGAGGAAACTATTTCCTCACGTGACATTAGAAGAACTAGACCCTAAAATGCCTAAAATCTAACCTAAATGACCTAAGAAAGCATTAAAACTTGAAATGCAAGATGGTTTATCGACTACTTATAGGTGCATCATGCTCTGGTGGTCGGTTATGTCATCGGGAGCACTCAAATTGATGTGTATGCACTGGCACATTCTCCATCTCTCTTAGAGCTCTCAAATTTGCTAGAAGACAAAGTGAATAATGAATTGAAAATGACCCCTTCGAGCCTTATATAGCTTTTGATCTAATTTTCAAAAGTCTCCGTTTTGCACAAAAATTTCACCCTTGGCTAAATCGACCGATCTGAATCCATTTTCAAGAATAAAATCAAAATCTAACACCCCTAGATAGCTCGAAATCACCTTTTAAAAATTTGGGACCATTGGGATCAGACACTTGTGCAGTCAACCTTTTGGTGGCATTTTCTTGCCATAATCTTATCTCATCATCATTTTCTTGAGATCTTCAATGTTTTCATCAAAAGTAAACTCTAGTCAAATTTGGTCAACCTTGGTAAAACTTAGTCAATAGGACCTCCAAATCGCTTCTACATCCTCTCAATCCTTTTGTAATCCATTCTGAGTACCTCTGGATCTTCAATTTTATCTATATCTACAAGCCTTTGTTGTCAATCATCTTTCTGACGTGTCATCTTTCGATTTCACTCCCGAGGGGGCATGATGATTGTATCATTGAATCTTGTTGAATTGATTCTTGAATTAGTTTGATCTAAATCAAAAGTCCTCATCGCTAGGGGCATCTTTGAGCCTTGCATCTTGTCATCTTGTCATTTATCTTTTAGGTATCTAAGCAATTTAACTCAGATCCTCGAGGATCAAGCTTCATTCTGGAGATGGTTCTTGAAATCTCATTAGGTATTGGGGCAATCTAACCCTAGTTCCTAAGAGTCAAGCTTCATTCTGGAGATGGCTCTCAAAATCTCTTTTGGACCGTTATCTAGGTAATCTAACCTAGATCTAAGAGGACTAGGCTTCATTCTGGAGATAGTCTTAAATTTGCATCAGTTATCATCTAATCAATGGGTATCGGGGCAAGCTAACCCTGATTCTGGTCTTCCCTCAAGTGGTAATTTGACCATTGTCTTCATGGTCTAACTTAGACTTTGGAGAATCATACCTTGATTTGATCGGTGTCTTGGCAATCTAACCTCGACTTCCGAGGGTTAAGCCCTGTTTTGGAGATAAGCTTGAAACCTCATCATCTATTACATCAGACTATTCTTTGAATCAATGCGCTGCTCGCACATCAATCCAAAGAGGGGAAAAATGTAATACCCCAAAATTGGCACCTTACAATTCTAATCAATTTTGGTGCATTCCTTCAAATTTCTACATCATCGAAGTTCTATTGTACTAGGCAATTCTGTCTCCTAATTGACTTTATTTGACTTGGTGTCAAATTCAAAAAATCCTAAATTTGCATTAATCATACACTATATTTAATTCCTAAATATTTGACATTTATTGGCTAAAAATCCCTATGATTAATTAATTTAAATCTAAAGTCCTAGTGCTTTAAATTAAATTAATTCCACCCCCTTTAGCTAATACACATCAAAGGAATTAAATATTATTTGGTTATTTGAATGGACATCTTTATTTGAATTTAATTATTCAAAATAGCTTGAAAAGCCACCCATGTGGCAATATTCATTCATTTAATTAAATAATTCATCAATTTGTCTCACCTTCCTCCATGGAGATGAAGAGTTAGCTGTCTCTTTTCAAGAAACTCTTCATCCTTCTCCCGGGCTCTTCTATATTATGAACCTTCTTTTCTTCATTTTGAGAGAGGCAATTTTAGAGTACCAAAACTATAGTGGATTTTTGTCTCAATTTTCATACTTTCAAGCTTTGTTATTGCATAATTAGAATAATTTCTCATTCTAGTATAATTGCACTTTCATATTAATTTGTTTGCTTAGTTTGTTTTAGCTTAATTCTCATATTCATCTTCATGCTTCTTAGATTAAATCTGCAATTTGAATTCTTAGATTACACTTGCATTCTCATATAGCTTAAATTCTCATTTTCAATTATTTTCAAGCATTTTAAATCCTCCATTTTAGCTTGGTCTACAGTTTTTGGCTCTCCAATCTGAAAGTAATTCAAACACCCCAACTAATTAGGAGGCAATAGGTCGATTGACTATGAATCCACAAAGTGGGTAATTCATACTCATTTTCATAATTCACTTTGTGAGCAATGACTATGTTGTGTATATGGTTAGATTAGAGGTCCACTGTCTTGGGTGCACTTGCTTCATGTTCATCTGAGGTTATGTGGAGAATCGTGTAGGAGCGAGTTTAAACATAGTTTTCTTGTTAGTTTAAGATCTTTAATATGTACATGTGTAACTAGCATTTGAGTGTTTATGCTTGATCCACACAGGTCATTTTTCCACATATATAGATTATGTGATTGTTATTACCGATTGATAAAGTTTATTTACTATTGTTGGTAAATAGTGAATTGTGTTTGACCCATTTGATATTGAGTTTAATCAGAGAAAGTTATAAGGTACATAGAATCAAGGATTACTGATTCACCCCCCTCTCCATAATCCAATATTGGGTAAACAGTTCTTATCCCAACATAGTTCTAGAGGGATATCTATCTTTATTTTTAGTTTCTTAATCACTAGATAGTTGTATCCATCTTTGGTATTATAATCACTAGTTTTTGAGCCATCCCACACCAATTTTTCCTCACATGATTGAAAAGTACCATTCCTCATTCTTAGGGAACTTATGAACTCTTCTTTTTCCCTACTTGGGATATTGGTGTCTTCTAATGACTTCCAACTCCAAATATTCACAATATACCCATTTATTACTTTAATGTAATCTTTAAAATATTTTCCCCATCTAGATTCCAAGAGGGTCTTAGAGTTCACAAAGTTGGATAGCTTATCAATAGCTATATATATCCACCCCAGGAGTTTGACCAAAATTGGGATTTTCCTCCATTACCAAGGTTACAAGTTAATTTATCACTGATAGTGCCTCTACATTATAACATAAAGTTCCAGATTTGTGATGAGTCCTTTGGGGGGGATACAGTCCTCAAAATGCTTGTTGGAATATTGTTATATAAGTACTTATGAAACAAGATTTTGACCCATTTTAAGTGAGTATTTTTATACATTCTCCAAACTAATTTTGCTCCTAATGATTTACTCTATTCTTTTATAATTGTTATCCCTACCCCTCCTTCCTCTTTAGGCCTACATACCTTGTCCTATGCCAATAAGGATAATTTATTTTTGTCCCTATTCCCTTGCTAGAAGAATATTCTCAGGTGTTTGTTTAGTTCTTTTTTAACCACTAGGATATTTATGTAGGACATTTAGTAAACTGACATTACTAATAATACAAATTTTAACATAGTATCTTTCCTTGCCAAGGATAACCATCTACCCTTCCAAGATTCTATTTTATTTTTAACTTTTGATTTCAACTAGTCCCATAATTTTGTGGATGTTGGCAAGTGATGTTTTAAGAGTAGTACGAAGAACTTGAGGGTTTTTCATTTATGGAAACACATCTGATATGATGATCGCATGAAGTTAAGTATAAGTTTTGAAGATACAGTCTTGAAAATGACTAAGTATGGAAACCAATTTACAGAGTACTGTAGTACTATTTTGGACATCGAAGATAGTATATGATAGATGATGGATTGCAAGCTTAGAGGAAGACATTTTGGGATGTGTATGACCTTCAGTTAAGGTCTCTTGTGTTTTGGTATTGTTATCAGCGAGTTACAGTAATTTGGAGACATGCAAAGATAAAGGGATAGCAAAACATAGCATATGAATAGTCGCAATGATTAAGAGAATATAAGATGGAATCATAATGTGCTAAGTTAGATAAAGATTGTGGATTGCCAACACTTTGGTAATACAAGATCACCAACTTCGTATTTAGTCTTTGCATTATAAATTATTATATTTTGTATTATATTTGAGAGCCGACTGAATGATAGAATACATATAAATGAAGAAATTTTTGTGGAACAAAGATATTGTAGTGAGATTGAGATATTAGTAATGGTTGATGGAAAATGCAAGATTAGAGATTGATAGAGGTTATTGAGAACTAAAACTGGAACTACCAAAGCATAGAAGATGTTTGTTTTTTTCATTCTTGAGAACACTTTGTAACTGAAGTATTGATTGTAAGAGTTGTAAGCTCAATATACCTTTAATAGGGTTTTTTATAACTTTAACAGGGTTGATATTCCGTTAACAAGGAAATGCACTATGTAATACTCAGCTCCTAACAAGGCTAGGTCTCCTAATAGGGACATTATAATTTAGTTCATATTTGTTGGTACCATCCCCACCGGGGTTTTCCCTTGGCCAGGATTTCCTTGAAAACAAATAATGGTGTTATGAGTTGTGTGTTATTTGCTTATGTTATTTTCATTTCTACAATCATATGGTTTATTTGGAATTGGTTTAAGTTTAATATAAAGTTCCATAATATTGATTCACCCCCTCTCAATATTATTCAATCTTAACAATTGGTATCAGAGCTATTGGCACTTGAAGACAAAGTCTAACAACTTAAGGGAGATCAGAATGGATTCAAAAAGTTTTCAAGAGAACTTTGAAGTAGTACTTGATGACTTGGACAAAGAAAAGGATGAGAATGGCGAATTAAAATTCAAACTAAGAAGAGAAGAGGGTTTTATCAAGAAACTAAAGGAACAACTTGAACTTTTAAGAAATCAAAGACAAGACCTTATAGAAAAGATCAAGGAGGATTCAGACAATGACACATCAAACTAGGTAAAGAAACTTGAGCAAGAAAAAGAACAAATTAATCTTTTGATGATTAAAGAGATCTAACATGAAAAGGATGCAAGATACAAAGTTGAAGAGACTCTAAAAGGAGCGGACATATAGATAGGAAAAATGTAGATTGAACTTGATCACTAAAGGATAAATGGTGGGAATTGGAGAAATACAATCAAATCATTAAAGGTGAACTCATTCAAGCCAAGTTACACATTGAGAAATTACATATGAGTAATGATAAGATTGATAAACAAAGAGAAAGATAGAAACCTAAAGGAGATATGACTGGAATTGGATACAATGAAGGAGAATGTTCTAAGACTCATGAAGAATCACATGAAGCAAAGATTGAAGAAAGACCTACTTTTGAAGAACCTAGAGATCAGATCAGACCTTTCAGAGGTAGATGCTATGGATGCAACAAACTTAGACACATGAAAAAAGATTGTAGAGGTAAAGGATGTTTTAGACCCTTTACTAGTTACTATTATAACTATTATGCATATGGTCACAAGAAAGAATAATGTGGGAAACCTGATCAGTCAGGAAAAAGGCAAGATTACATCAGAGAAGAATCTACAAGAAATATCACATGCTACAAATACACAATAAAATTGGGCATACTACAAGGCTTTGTAAATTACAGGTTAATTAGGGCAGAAGACTATCTACATGTTTCAAATGTAATAACTCAGGATATATATCAAAGTTTTGCAGGTATAATGGAATGGACAAAAGAAGAGGACCACTTGGACTATGGTTATAAAGAATAATATTGGTGATAGTGATAAAAGTCTTGGTGAGTACAAGGATGAATTTAAGAATCATTTTAGGAATCCAACATATAATAATAATGGTAAGACATGGACAATCAAAGAATTCAATAAGGCATTGGTTTAGAGAGAGACATTAATAGATACTGCTGTGCCTTCTCCTGATGTTAACACTACTACATCAACCTAAAAGGCCAAGCATGACCTTAGAGGGAGCATTTCATGAAGACAAAATATTATATCTAGCCCCTGATTCTGAGGAGTGAGCTCATGCGAGCTTAGTTATGGTGTATACAGACACTATGGAGCCTATATCTATGATTGTAGTGTCTAAAGATTCATATTCTATAGGTGCAAAATTTGTGATTGACTGGACAGTATGAAAAGTTGAGCTAATTGAGTAAAGTACATTTACTCACTTGGTGATGAATAAAAGACCTCAAAGAAACTTACTTCTTCACCATTTGATGAGAAGAGACCAAGGAGAGAAGAGTTTAGAGAATATCTAACCACCAGATAGCTACATTGCATGATCAATTGAAGAGGAAGTTCTGAATTCAATGTGTTCAAGGTATTTAGATCATTTACTCAAATAGAAAGCTATGGATGCACCTGTGATTTATGATATTATGGATAGAGCTAGATATAAGTTTAAGAAACACCACTTTAATTCTGGTGAGGATGACCCTGAAGGATATTTTTTGCCAACACCATAGGGTATCTTGCACATAGAAGATATTAGGGCATACATTCATTGAAAGTATGAGACAATAGATGATGCAAAGATATTCAAATAAATTGATGAGATGATCAAATTAGATGGTAAATGAAGGATGAGTTTAAACATCTAGATGACCCAACCATTATTAAATTAACCCACATGAATGAATTCAACGAAACAAAATGGTTCAAGATAATACTTATAAAAGTTCATGAATAGTTCATCTGGATAGGAGAGCAACCTATAAAGATCTGTAGTAAGTTGATTCATGACATTACTGGGATAGATAACACTGGAGTTATTCCTATGGTAGAAAATAATATAAAGAAACAATTTGAAACCCTAACACACTCTAAATAGGACAAGCGAGCTATGACAGTGAATGATATATTCCAATAAGATGTAAGACTAGTTGCAATGATTCTAGGATACAAACTTTACTACAACAGTAGACCTAATTTAATATCAAGAGGAGTTATCATGATGGCCAGTAGGATGGTGAAAGAGAACACCAAATATAATCTATGCAAGATTTTGGCACAACAATTTTTGGAAAATGTAAAGATAATCAAGAAGGATAAATCTAAGGATTTTAGATTTGGCTCACTTCTAGTTCACATGTATATACATATTGAGCATAAGTTCCCTAGAATGTACCCTAGAGCATGGAAGTACAACATACCCACTAGTATTCAGATATCCTAAAGCTACCAAAGACAAAACAATACATGGGTAGATGGTGAATTATTTTCCATGATCAAAATTCTACAGAGACAAATGAAAGAAAAATTTAGAATCCCTGAAGTGCTGGTTGAGAAATACAAGGATACAATGTATTTCATGGTTGAAACTGATTATGTATGTTTTGAAGCAATTGAACCAAGAAAGAAATGGTGTTACCCCATGGGCTATGAAGTCAATTCTGAAGTTCTTGTGATGCAAATAGAACATGTCTTAGCATATGAAGTTGACACATCTAAGGAAAGATGGGGCACATATGAGGAGAAATCAGTGAAAGTCAGAGAAGAACATGATAGAGGCATAAGGAAATGAAAGATAGAGAAAATGGTGGGTGATATGGCAGCTAAGGCAAAGATATCAAAGGAAGAACTGAAAGAGGTAAGGACTAAGATGAATGAGAGAGCCTCTAGATTAGTAAGCATGAGAATTGTAGCCCCTCCATCTTTTGAAGTAGAAAACATAGTAAGTCCTACTTCCAATATAAGTGATCTATCTATCACTCTAGAGAAGATAACATAAGAAGATACACCTGCGAGCACACCTAGAAGATCCACTAGAACAACCAAACCTAATAGCCCTAAGAAAAAAAAGGTTGAAGTTGAAGCCAAGAAGAAATATGATAAGGAACATGTGATAAGAAAGAAGATAAGGAAATTGAGAAGAAAGAAGAGAAAGTAGAACAAAAGAAAGAATAGAACCTCTGGAAACCAAACATAAAAATATTGCACAAAAGGATAATAAGAGATGGTAACCTAAAGACATTAAATAGATATTATGAGAGGTATGACTCTAACAATCAAACATTGATATAAGACATGGTAATTGAACATCTACTTGTTTACAAGAATAATCTATTAGAGATTGAGAGTAGCATACCTAAGGATTTGTATGACAAACTAGAGATCATAAAATTTTTTTCACAAATAGAAGATGAAGCAATTAGAAATCAAGCCATTGAGGAAATGTTTCTTGTAGTCTCTATATAGGAGAGAGAAAAAATACTTAAGGAACTCAAACCCCTATTGAGAACAAAAGCTAGACTTGTAAAAATAATGGCTAGAAAATATGATGAAGTTATTGAGGATATTTAGAAAGCATTAGATCAGATACTAATGAGTGACATTCCTAAGAAATCTTCACCTCCTAAAGATACCAAGCCTACACCTATAGGAATTGGAGAAAGCTCTAAGTCAGCAGAGGGTAATATGGAAAGAAGCGAAGTAAATATTGACAAGCAACCAGATTTCTTTGTTGCTGGTATGCCTGTAACCCATGACACTAAAATTGATGAGAGTGATCCATTTCAAGGAAATATGGATAGTGCAGTGACAGAAGAAGAATAAAAATAGGAAGAGGAAAGATAGAAAGAGGAAGAACAGAAAGAGGAAACCAAACAAAGAGAAGATATAGGCACAAGTAAAGGAGAAGAGGCAAGAATTGAAGTCAAGCAAGAACCTGATATTTCCAGCACTTTATTGTTTCCAAGTATGGACAAGCCTATGAGCACAGATGTAGAGAACATGGATGAGGATGAATTGATGAGATTATCCTTCATGGCATTTGCTAAGGAAAAAGAAAGATTTGAACAAAAAGGAGAGAAAAAGGAGACAAAAAGGCTAAGGTAATTACTAGGGTAGTTGATACAGTAAATAAAATAATCCTAGTACCTATTGTTTTTCAAGGAAAAGATGATGCCGAGAACCTTAATATGGTGAAGATCAAAGAAGATAAGGCATAGAAAAGATGTCTAGAGAAGAAGTTGAAGGAAGTATGCCAGTTTATTTCATGGGACTTGGGTATTCTGAGATCAACTACATCAAATGCCAAAATTTGTGTCACACATGGAAGGAAGCTATATAGCTATTTCATTAACCCTATTAGACACATTCAGAACATTGAAGATATAATAGCTAAGGTCAGGATTACTTGTGATAGCAAGATGGATAGTTGTGAGACGTCCTTGCAAACTGTACTTGAGATGGACAAACATGCATCAAAAATATTGGATAAAATAAATGTATTGGATATAGAGAGAGGGAGAGTAATGACAAGATTTGGTTTGCTGAAGACTCTAATCACTCCTAAGTTATCAATTCTTGAGGGACATCTTTCTAAAATGGAGAAGATTGGTGAATCAATGACCAATTCTATGCCCACACAATTGAAAGCAGCAAAGACCTCATCTTATGCTTTGAATGGACTAATACATATAAGTGAATTGTTAATAAAATCATGGAATGATGAAGTGAAGACCTTGGAAGAATCCTTCCAAGATGTTCTAAAACTGGCGAGCAAGCACTAATTTCTACACCTTATAAATTTTGCAATTTTGAATACACCTTTTCCATTGATGTCAAAGGGGGAGAAGAAGAGAAGAAGAAAAATGAGAAAAGAAAATTGTAAATAAAAAAATGTATATAGAGAAAAGAAAAAGAAAAAGAAAATAAGGGAGAAGAATACAGTTAGCATTTGTTGGGACACTTAGTCATTTCTCACTAAGTGTTGCCATCAATGCCAAAGGGAGAGATTGTTGGCAAGTGATGTTTTAAGAGTAGTATGAAGCACTTGAGGATTTTCATTTATGGAAACACATATGATATGGTGATCGCATGAAGTTAAGTATAAGTTTTGAAGATACGGTCTTGAAAATGACTAAGTATGGAAATATATTTATAGAGTGCTATGGTACTGTTTTGGACATCGAATATAGTATATGATAGATGATGGCTTGAGAGCTTAGAGGAAGCCATTTTTGGATGTGTATAACCTTTAGTTAAGGTCACTTGTGTTTTAGCATTGTTATCAATGAGTTACAGTGATTTGGAGACATGCAAAGACAAAGAGACAATGAAACAGAGCATATGAACAGTCGTGATGATTAAGGGAATATAAGATGGAATTGTAACATGCTAAGTTAGATAAAGATTTTGGATTTCTGACACTTTGGTAATACAAGATTTATGACTTAGTATTTACTCTTTACATTAATAATTATTATATTTTGTATTGTATTTGAGAGCCAACGAAATGATGGAATACATATAAATGAAGAACTTTTTATGGAACAAAGATATGACAGAGAGATTGAGATATTAGTAATGCTTTATGGTAGATGTGAGATCAGAGATTGGCAGAGGTTACTGAGAACTACAACTAGAACTATCAAAGCATAGCAGATTTTTTTTTTTTTCATTCTTGAGAACACTTTTTAACCGAAGTATTGATTGTAAGAGCTGTAAGCTTAGTATACCTTTAATAGGGTCTTATATACCTTTAATAGGGTTGATATTCCTTTAACAAGGAAATGTACTATGTAATACTCAGCTCCTAACATGGCTAGGTCTCCTAATAGGGACATTATACTTTAGTACATATTTGTGGGTACCATCCCCATCGAGGTTTTCCCTTGGCTAGGGTTTCCTCAAAAACAAATAATGGTGTTATGAGTTGTGTTCTATTTTCTTATGTTCTTTCCATTTTTGCAATCATATGGTTTATTTGGAATTGGTTTAAGTTTAATATAAAGTGTTGTAATACTGATTCACCCCCCCTCTCAGTATTACTCAATCCTAAGAATGGACCTAAAACCTTTATCAAGGGGTAATCCATGGTATTTACAAGAGAACTCACCTTTTTTGAAGTTCAAAATGTTACATATTGCATTTTTTGTTCTCCTATTAGTATTAAAGAAAAACATTTTTGATATTTCTTTCTTATTTCCTGTCTTGAGACTTTTGTATATGATTAAAGTATGTTTTTAAATTCTTGAGCTTCTTGTCTCTCTTCTTGTCCATACAACATGGCGTCATTCACAAATTTTTTGTGTGTGGTGGGATCCAAATCACTAGTAATCTTGATTCCTTTGAGAATATTCATATTCTTTTCTTTAGTTATAGATATCCCTAAAGATTCTACCATAATGATAAATAGAAATGGAGATATGGGATCCCCTTGTCTCAGTCCTCTAGATATAATGAAGAAACCTTCCAGGGTTTCATTGACAAGGATGAAAACTTTAGAGGAGGATATGCATTCATATATAAGGTTAATCCATTGCTTGGAAAAGCCAAAGGATTCCAAGAATTTGTATAGAAAGTGTCAATCAAATTTAGCATAAGCCTTTTTATTATCTAACTTAATCAACAAGCTCAGTTCCTTATTCTATTAAATCAAATGAATAGATTATTGGGCAATGATTACCCCATCATATATAGCCATCCCTAGGACAAAAATTATTTGCTCCTCACTAATGAGAAAGGGGAGCATTTTTGTATTCTATTTTCTATTGTCTTGGTGAGTAGTTTATAAATAGTATTACATAGTGCAACTGAACTAAAATCCTTAATGTTATCAGCTTTGTCTTTCTTTGGTATTAGGGATAGGAAAGTATTGTTTACTTCCTTAAGCATACATCTATAATTTCTTACTGCCTCCAGGACCTTTGTAACCTCATCACCAATGAATGACTAACATTTCTAAAAAAGGAGGTAGGGAATCTAGATTTATTTGGATTAGTGCTACTTCAATTTTAGCCTTAGAGAATCTAGCCCCTAAATACTTGTTTTGTTCATTTGAAAAATATTTGGGATATTTGAAAGGACACCAGTCTTAGTACCCAAGTTAGATCCCTCCCAATTATTGAGGATCTTCTCATAATACATCCTTACAACTTCAACTACTATCATATTAGGGTCCTTAGAGATAATACCCTCACTAGTCATTATCTTAGTTATTCTATTTGTGGTTCTCCTTTTTTTGGTGCTATTATGAAATAATCTCATGTTCTTATCACCTACATCTAGTCATGCTTCTCTAGACTTATGACATCAAAAAATTTCCTCCATGGAAAGGATATCTTCATATTTAGAAAGTAATCTTTTTTGTTTAAGGTATAGTGTCTCATCCATTCCTTTTTGAATTACCTTCTTGTTGACTTGTTCTATATCTTCTTATAATTTTTCCTTTAACTCAAATATTTTACCAAAGTGATCTTTGTTCCATAACAAAAAATTATTCTTTATCACCTTAAGTTTTCTGACTACATCATTTCAAACTTAAAGGACATTTTCTAGGCCGAGTTTCCTCAATAATAGATAGCAGAACTAGACAATGATCAAATCCAGAGAAAGGAAGAATTTACATGGACAAAGTGTTAGGAAGGTTGATCAAGC
This sequence comes from Chamaecyparis obtusa, assembly GCA_027943335.1. Classification (NCBI taxonomy): domain Eukaryota; kingdom Viridiplantae; phylum Streptophyta; class Pinopsida; order Cupressales; family Cupressaceae; genus Chamaecyparis; species Chamaecyparis obtusa. The sequence goes on from BSBK01005083.1 coordinate 530,236, forward strand.
TTCCCCTAAGAAAAAACATGTCAAGTTTTTCTGCTATGTTGTTGAATCCTCTCCTTATATTGTTCCATGTGAATGAGTCATTAGTTGTCTTGATTTACAATAGATTGTTTTGTGGACCCATCCTTTGAAGTCCCTTTCAAGTTGAGATATTGTATTACATCCTCCCCACTTCTCATTGGGGTTGAATATAGCATTAAAATAATCTTCTATAATGCATACTTGATTAGGAATTATGAGCTGATATTATTCTATTTCAGTCCATGGCCTCCTTTTGTCTCTGTTGTGTGTTGATCCATAAACATTTAAGAGGAGGAATTTTAAGTTATTTTTATGATCTTAACCCACCCGCTCAACCAACTATCTTGGCATATTTATTTCTTGAAAGAGACAAGTCTAGGGTCCCAAATTACTGCCAACCCACCTGAGGAACTATAATCTCTTTAATTCATAACTTTCTCCCAAAGTTTTATAACTCCTCTACATTAATTTTAGTTTCCTGTAATATTATTATATCAAAATTATGTATTGCCATGCAGTATTTTATAATCCACTACTTGTTAGGGGCATTCATGTCCCTAATGTTCCACGTAAGGAACCTTATGGATCCTTGGGAAGGACCTTCCCATTCCCTACATAAAATATGGATGTTAATTTAGTGTGACCCTTTGCTTCACCATGTTTGGTTCCCAACTCAAACTTAGATTTTCTACCTCTTTTCTTGTTCTTCTTAGCACAGTCTAGAGTTTCCATTTCACAATCCAATTGTAAAATTCCAAGTGTTTCATCAACATTCTTATTTTCAATATTATTCAATTCAATCATCATTTCTTCAATTTTTTCTTGTTCATCTTCCTGAAGTTCCAAGATTTTTACAATTAGTAACTAATTTTGCAAAGCCACTTCTTCTTGATCACCAATTTCTTTGAAAAATTTATCCATGAGATTGCAAATTATTTCATTGCATATTTGGTTAATATCATTTACCACTTGTTTTCTATTGTCAAGAAATATGCATCCAACATTCCCCTCCTATGAATTTTTCACCTCTTCTTCTCCTTCAATTGTCATCCTATTGGGTCTGATAGTTTTAGTGGTATTGGTCTCCATGTCTGCAATAACCCCAAGTTCCCTAATCTCACTGTTCAATGGACTTTCTTCCATAGTTCCATTAAATCCTTCCATAGGTAATTGATAACTTATCTTGGTGGCCATTTCATCCCCCATAGCATCCACATCCCTTAACACTTCATTCCTAATCCCATAATAGGTTTTATGCTCTTTTGGATTCCCTTGCTCATCATTATTTATCATGACCTCTATAGGATTAAGAGTACTAACATCCCCACCCTCTAGTATCTCCTTGTTTTCTATGGTTACATCAGTAGTTTGGAGGACTTGCATGGGATCATCATTTTCCAAGTGGGCCTCATTATCTTGATTAGGGATAATTTCAATCTTGGCTTCCACTATCTTCCCTTATTCTACCTCAGTGTCTTCATTGATACCTATTCAATCATGATCTTCCCTAGTTTCTATATTGCCCAAATATTTCTGAGAAATAATAAACCCTCCCATATCCTCATTGAGATTAATAATAATGTTATCGTTCAATTTATCATGGGTTTCTCTATTCCTAATCTTAGTTGGGGGCTCTCTCTTATCCTTAATGTTTTGAGAGTCTGGTATATTTAGGGTTAATCTATTATGAATCTTATCATTATTTGTTTAAGGTATTAGAATGTATATTGATTAGTTGGTAATGATCTTAATTTTTCTTATCCTCTATGAACTTAGCTCCATGTTAACTAGAATTTTAACATTAGATGAAGACACAAAATTTTCCTCTAGACCTTCAAATCCTCCTATAAGATTACTTATTCTCACTAGTATGTAACTATGCAATAATTCAATAGGTAGATTGAGAATAATGATCCATATAGGCACTCTGATGTTGTAAAAATATTTTGGTTCAAAAATTTGTTTCTATTATAAGAATTTCAAACTCTATCCTTTAAAGTAAATTGGATTTCCATATAAGAGTCATTTTTAAAAGAAATTATCTTGCAGTCAATAACAAAAAAGTCTTCATCTAGGGTAGTAATACTTACCTTATCCCCAAATGATTCCTTGAGCCATCTAACAATGCATTTCACAGAGGACTTGAATCCACACCACTTCACATATAAACCATGATTTTTGCAATACTCCCAAAGTCATTCAATGTAGATGTTGTTAATAACCATAGTATTCACTTCCTCATTAATGGATTGAAGGTTCACTCCATTCTCTGTATTGCCAAATGGACCTAGAAACTCATTAGGGTTTATGTGATTTTTCTCACAATCATTGGGATCTTCAAAAGCCTCATGACTACATTTATTACTACCATGTATAGAAGATGGATTCATACTAGGCTGAGAAGATCTAGATGGCCTACTGGTAAGAGTTACCATGAGTTTTAGAGCTTTTTAAAAAGGTGGTTCCAATAGGATTTTGTTTGCACCAGATGTGCATATTGGAAACTTGCTTATGATGGGTATCACCCACATTCCATTGAGTCTATTCCTTCTATCTTCAACCCTATCCAATGCAACCCTAGTCTTTAGGGTTCTTTTTTCCTTGTGACCTCTCACCAATTTTCAGCCATCATTTTTAGACTCCATTGTTTTTGCCCCAAAAGTGTCAACTCTAGGGCTCTTTTGCCCCCAATTCTGTCCATTAGATCTAATAGCAGATGTCGAGCCATTTTGTCACTTATCTGGCTGGTGATTATTCTTTCTAGATATGGAACCCTGGATTGATTTTGAAATGCAGACTTTCCATCTTGATATGATGGATTGAAATTCCTTGAGGCAATATTTTTAATACCCCGATTCTAAGATTTTGTAGTCTCCTTTAGAGGGAGATCATCCTATAAGCTAAGCACAACACAATGATTACCATTGCTTGGTAACCCCTGCCTAGCCATGAAGTTATAGTATTTCATTTTCTTGAAAAAATCATATTGCATTCTTGATTTTGCATTCGCATTTGGTAGCATAGCAATATTCGCTGTTGGTAAACAGAAATAACCTCAATTAATAAATCTTATTAATTATTAATATATAATTTAATACTATTAATAACACACCATATTATAATAAATAATATTTTTATAGTAAAATAAAAATATATTTTATCTATAATTATATTTTAGGCTTTAATGTATTTTAAAAATAAATTATTTTTTTGACGAGTAACATTTTTATGGTAGAATAGAAAGTGAGTTTTTATTTGTAAAATATATTTTTATTTTTAAAATTCTTTACTTGTAATGTAAAAAGTATTACATTGAAAGCATTATAATATCTAAACTATTAAAATATATAAAATTATTTACATGTAACTTTTTAAAAATTATTTACTTGTAATTTGTTAAAAGTATTTATTTGCAATTTTTGTTTGCTTTGATTACAACTTTATTTCTTCCTCAAACTTTATTGAGTTGCATCTTCTCCTCTTGTTTCTTTTATAATTATTACTTTATTTTACAAAACTAGTTTATTTCCTCCTAAAAATTAAGTGCGCTACACCTTCTCCTTTATGTCTTTTGTATTAATCTTCTCTTTTGTTTTTGTGATTATTTTTTCATCGAGTTATCTTCTTGTTCTCTCCATCAATATATTAATTTTTTGGGTGAAAAGTTGTGTTGATTCATGTGTCTTTGTATTGTCAGTTACATACAATATTATTTAATATTTCTTTTCAATATTAATGTATTGTATGCTGATAATTTAGCTCTTTTATTTTTAAAATAGTTTTCGTTGACACTTACATTTTTCTCTGTATAGTCATGGTAGGTTGTTCTTCTCAGCGTAATTATAAATTTCTATTTATTTGTGTGATATAGAATTTTTATAAAATTACTATGAGTGAACTATACAATTAGTTTTGATTATTTAATTATTGAGTTAGTAAATATTATGATAAAACTAATGACATTTAATTGTATTTATCTAATTTATAATATTAGCATAGATGTCTTAGATACATTTATATAAAAGATATTGAAAGATTAAAATTGTTATTAAAAAAAAAGCGCTCAAGAGATATATATTTGTGTCTTTTAGATAAATATATTTAAGATATCTATACTCAATTAAAATCAAATTTAGAATTAATGATGGTAAATTAATATTTTTGTTCTTAAAGTTTTAAGAGAATGTTATTTTATGAAACAGAGAAAGTTGGGATACATTTGCATTTTAGGAATTTTTTTGATAGGCTTTATAAAGAGGTCAAAGTTAAAATTAGAATTTCAATAGGCATCTTAGGAGTGACACTAGGGTCAAGTAAGGGTGCCCCTTATTCCCTACTATTTTTGGTCTTTATATTGACAAGCTTGAGGAATGGATAAATTTACAAGCTAGAGATGGGGTCTATTTGGGGGAGTTTATGATAAGGCTTTTTCTCTACGTTGATAATCTTATTTTGTTTGAAAATCTAACTTAGGAATTGTAGGAGAACTTATATGCCCTTGAATATTTTTATAGTTTTGTGGGGATACAAATCAATATAAAAAATACTAAAATCATGATTTTCTCTAACAAAAGAAAGAAAAGTTAATATAAGTTATATTTTGATGGAAATACTCTTGAAGAAGTTAAGGAGTATAAATATCTTGGGATTGATTTCAATGACAAGCTATTTTGGAAGGATTGTAGAAAAAAGAGAACTTTGAGAGGAAGGAAAGCATTATATACTCTTGAAAATAGATGTATGGAGGTTGAATTTTGGGATTGGGAAGTTATATATGTACTTTTTGGTCTTCTAGTGCCATCAATTGTGCTATGCGGGTGCGAATTATGGACTAACAACACTTCTATACAAAGTGGAAACAAGTTGAGAATGTAAAAGTTCTTGATCACAAGTAACTTTAAAGTTAAAAGTTTAGATAATTATGATATTTTGTTGAGTGGCTCATGGGGGCAGTCCTTATTGAAGCAATTGCTATGATGAATCTTATAGAATATTTAAAAAGAATTGAAAAAATTGGAAGAAAGTAGATGGCCAAAGGTTTTTTTTATATTATCTAAATTTGACATCACTTCTAATATTATATTTTAGTATTCTTCCTAATGTTTCATCAACATCACCATGCTAATTAACTAAATTTGACAACTTAAACATAATATTTTTATCAACAAAGAGCTGAACCCATTGCAGAAGTATGCATTATATTAATATAATGATTAAAATTTACATCTTATGCAAATTGGTCGAGCAAAGCTCTAGACCAACTACCAAATAAACTATAGAGCCATACCCCAAATTGATTTCCCCCCATTGTCTAAGTCTAAATAACCTTCTTTTATAACCAACCTATATACAGATTTCATAATCTATATATGAAAAATGCTTCTTGATACTCCTAAGAGTTATTTTTGTTGTCATTAGTTATGAGGAAGTTATATTGTTTGTCAAAGTCATTCGGTAATGAAGGAAAGATAAGTTGGTAAAGCAGGGAAAGCTATTCAATAAAGGAAATAAGGAACATATAATTTTGGTAAAGGAAATAAGGAATATGGAATTTTGGTAAAGGAAAAGAAAGTTTGGGCATCGATCAAGGAAGAACCGAGAACCAAATTGAGAAGATGAGTTAGTTATCGAGTTAGAGAAAATGTGTTACCGAGCATAGCAGGATGACACAATGAGAATCTTTAAGTACATTGAATTTGGACACCGAATAGAAAATAATTTACAAATCTCGAGGAGATTGTATGATAGAACATTGGAGATTGAAACATGATGATTAGACATGATCACAAGGTGAGATCTACAAATGAGAAAAAGTATGAAATATGCATTGGAGGAGTAACCAATGCTAAGCACCACTTGAAGAGATGATTCTAGAACACCTAGCACCGCTTCTAGAATTGTATATAAATGGATCTGAGAAGTAAAGATAAGAGTGGCATGTATAAATGCAAGAGGAGATTACATATGTGAAGCAGATTACTGAGAAGGTGATGCAAAAAGAAGTCACTGAGTACAGAGTGATGAAGAACAAATAGAGATTGTGATTCAAAAGTGAATCTACCGAGTACTAAATTGTTATTGTGAGAGGTACATGGTATGAGGTAATGAATTATTGAGAAAAAAGAGCCTAATTTAAGAACATGTTTGATGCAAGTTTGACAAACATATTTTGTGTTACTGATTAAAGAATAATCATAATTGTAAAGTCTCTTAACCGTGTAGATCCTAGTAGATCTTATATTGTAAATCCTTTAATTGGGTGCAGTTCTTAGATTATAAGTAAAATCCTTTCACAAGGTAGAGTTAATAGTCTGAAGACTCTTAACCAGGTTAATACTCTTAATAGGCTAAGCTGTCAGAAATAGCTAAACATTGTAGCTCTAACCAAGAAAACTTTATACTACAGTAGTGAAGTCTTGTGAGTGTCATCCCTATCGTAGTTTTTATCCTCTAAGAAGGATTTCTGTGATACCAAAATATTTGTGTTATGAGTTATCTATTATATATTTTATATATTTTATGAGATGCATGCAAAAGCTATGGAATCAGTAAATGGTTAAAAAGGAAAGTTTACTTAGTTTAAAAGTGTTTTATAATACTGATTCACCCATCCCCTCTCAATACTTACCTTTGCATACTTAGTCCAACACTTCTATCCTATTAACATTATTTGTGACATAAAAATGAAGAATGCTAATGGATCTTCCCACTTGAGATTCTAAAATGCTTCCAACCTGGGTCTGGAGTTTGCAACTAGGAATGGTGCCTCACCGCCTATTGTTGGTGGCCCTATTTGTGCTGGTCAATCTGAGAATGGTTTTTCGACACCTAGCTTGGGGATTCCTACCACTTTTGGGGAGCCTTTTTTAACCTCTACTTCTCCTACAAACACAATGGTCTCTTTACCTGCGTCTAGTCCTAGATACGTAGGGGTCGAAGTTGCTGGGCCTTTTCTCAATGATGTGTTGATTGGTGGTTTGGCTGCACTTTATGTTTCCTCCTTGTCACTTTCTCATAGTGATTCCTCTATGGTTGGTGTTACAAGGGTTACTCCCCGTATCAGACTTTTTTCCTTCCCATCAAGAGTTTCTTTTTCACCTAGTCTCACTACTTCTACTGGTGTGTTGTGCTTGGGGGTTTCTGCCTCAGGATTTTATGGTTCATCGACTAAGGGTGTGTTATATTTAGGGGTTTCTACCTTGGTAAAATTTGTTCCCCTTATTTTTTCTTCTCCTAGTTGTGGGTAGAAACTTGGGTTGGATGCTATCATTTATTCTCCTGGTACCGATGGTTCTGGCTCTAGGACTATTAAGGATGGTGTCCCCCCCCCAAAAAAAAATTTACTACTACTAGTGGAAGGAACTATGCTCATGCTACCAAATTTATTTCTACCATCCCTTCAAGGGTGAAAGCTCAACATGTTTCTTATGCCAAGGCCTCCCCTATGGTGGTTAGTAGCTCAGATGTGGTGGAAAATGTGCATTTTTACCAATGATGTGGTTTGATCTATAGATTTGTAGGTCTCTAGCTCTCTCTTCTAGATCTACAATGTTGGGTTACAACTAGTTCTTGGAAACCCTTAGTTTTTGGTAATATTGAGCTCTACCCTTGTGCAAAGGGTTTTTTTTTATTGATTTGTTTTCTTCTTCTGAAGATTGTGATTTGGTTTTGAACAAGTTGTGGGTTCAGGGGATTCGTGTTAGGAATGAATGCTGAAAATATCCTATGGGGGAGTATTAGCAACCATCCTATAGTAGTTGTTGTTGCATTCATGACTATGATTGTAATTGATGTCAACACAGTGATCTACTGAAGATTAGTAGAGAAGCATACAATGTTTGAGTTAGCACACTTGGGATATTGAAGATGAAGCTATGCGCAGTAGAGAACTTATTCTATGTGTGTTATAAGATTGTGGTTAAGAGCACATATAGTAATTTATTTATTCATGGAAGTTATGAGGAAATCAGTGGAAGTAGTATTCAAGTAGTGTTCCTGAGTAGCGGTTTGTGGAAATCGGATGATATCTCCTAATCGGGATGAATTTGGTTATGCGTAGTTGGAGAGAAGTTGAAGACATGTTGATAGTGATGTGGTTGACAATAGAAGATCTGAGGTCACACGAGTGAAGAATTATATTGATTGGAAGCTGACAATTTTGTGTAATTTTGATGTAACGTGTGGAAACCTTTATTTTGTAATTTGTATGCTGACTCATTTGTAATTACTTGAGTGTGGTATAAAGGAAGGAATGTATTCCTTGTTTTAATATGAAATGTGATGAATGTAAGTGTATTGTGAAAGAGAAATTGTTGAAAGAAGATATGCGAAGTACTGAGATCTGGTATTGAGATCTGAAGGAGTTGGTGCAGTTTGGCATAGTTAGAGAAGGAGTATTGAATTGTTGAGGTTAGTAATATTTTGGTATTATTCTTTTGAGTAATACAAGATCAGTTGGATAGTGACTTCGATGATCTTACCCTGAAGCTCTTTGGGTAGTGGGTCCTTCTGTCTTCCATAACTCCTAACAGAGTTAGAATCTTTTAACAGGGATTCATATGTACTGAATGTATTTCATAAGTCTCCTAACAGAGTCCATCCTTTCACAAGGAATATTCATATTAGTGCATCTTTTGTGGGCATCATTCCCACCGGGGTTTACTCTTTGATCAAGAGGTTCCCTAGTCAACATATCTTGTGTCATTGTGTTATTGTGCATGTATATCTTTCTATGGTTGTTGGTTACATTGCTTACATGGTTAAAATCTATTGAAGTTGATAAAAGTTATATTTATTTGATAACTGATTCAGCCCCCCCTTAGTTATCTTGGTGGACTTTACTTTCTAACAATTGGTATCAGAGCGAGAGGTCCTTGAAAGAAAATTTTAACAACTTAAGGAGATCCATGGTGAATTTTAGGAAAGAAAGCCCTAAGTTTGATGGAGTAAATTTTGATAGTTGGAAAGAAAAGATGAAGACACATCTACTGTGTTTAGGACTAGGTTATTTTTTGATTACAAAGAATGAGAGGACTATAATTGATGAGGATAACATTGAAACATGTACTAATGATGAAAGAGATTATTCATGTGTAACATACTTGCTAGAGAAGCACTCTTGTCAGCCCTTTTGAAGAATGAGTATAGTCAAGTAAAATATTTAAAAACATCTCATGAAATTTGGTTAGCTTTACAGTCTACTTTTGAAGGTGATGAACATGCAAAGAAAGTCAGATTACATAATTGGATATGTGCTTTTGAAGATATAAGAATGATGGAAGATGAATCTATTAGAAGCTATATTGGTAGAATGTCAGAGATTGTTGCAGGTATAAAATCTTATGGTGGAAAAAAGACAGAGAATGAAGTGATATGGAAAATTTTGAGGACATTGACTCCTGCATTTAAGCAGACAACACAAATGATTGAACAAGTCATCCCTTGTACTATGAAATTTACAACAGAGACTCTTCTTGGAAGATTGGAAATAGTTGAAATGAACCTGAGGTTATCAGGAGACCTACCTAGAATGGAGATAGAATTCAGTGCTCTTAGTGTTTGTCCTACTTTTTCAAGAAGCATTAGTGTGAGTGAATATTATGCTAGCAGCAAAAGATCTAGAAATGAAGAAGAAAGGAAGATTGAATAAGGTATTGCCTTGCTTGTGAAGAGAGAACCAGACGGTAAGAAAATTTTTAAATGTTGGACTTGTCAAGAATATGGTCATTTTGCATCTAAATGTCCTAAAAGAGTCAAGAAGTATAGGAAGAACTTTAATCCTAGAAGATCTAAAGAATGTTACTATGCAAATGATGAAGAATTTGAAAATAGTTTGGAGAAATCTTTGAGTGAAAGTGATACTGAGAACAATGATGATATAGGATTTGTAGCAATTAAAGAAGAAAATCCTAAAACTGAAATTAAGGAAGAAAAGGCTTTAGTTTCTCAAGTAGAAAAGAAAGCTGATTGGATTATAGATAGTGGTTTTTCACATCATATAACTGGAGACATGAAAAAGTTCATAAAGTTTAAAAATTATGATGGAGGAGTTGTTAGAGTTGGAAACAATGCACCTTGTTTGATTAAAGGTATAGGATCTATTACTCTTGATGGAAAGACTACTACTAATGATGTTTACTTTGTGGATGGTTTGAAACATAATATTTTGAGTGTTGGACAGTTAGTTGATAAGGGATATCAAGTTTGGTTTAGTGAGAAAACATGTGTGATAAAAGACAGAGATGGAAATATGATTGGTACTAGATCTAGAACCAGAGGTAATGTATTTCAGTTGAATCCTTCTAAGATGACATGTTTGAAATTACTAAGATTGATGAAATTTGGTTATGGCACAAGATTTTGTCATATAAACTTTAATAACATTGTGAAAGTAAGTACTACTCTTGAAGTAAGAGATTTTCCTAAAATTATGAAGCCTACTAACATGATGTGTAAGGAATGTGTGATGGCTAAGCAGAAGAGAAGCTCATTTCCCAACAAGAAGTTTACAATAGCAGAGAAGTTGGAGATTGTTCATACAGACTTGAGCAGTCCTACAAGGACTAGAGGATTCTATGGAGAAATGTATTTTATGATTCTTGTTGATGAATTTACAAGAATGATGTGGATTGCATTTCTTAAAGAAAAATCTGAAGCATTTGATAAGTTTAAGATCATTAAGAACAAAGTTGAGAATGAATCTGGAATGAAGATTAAATATTTGAAATCAGATAGAGGTGGAGAATTTTCTTCTAAAGAATTTAACATCTTTTGTGAAGATAATGGTATTAAGAGACAGTTGTCAGCCCCTAGGACACCTGAACAAAATGGTATTGCAGAAAGAAGAAACATATCAGTAACTGAAGAAGCAAGAGCTATGTTATTTGAGAATGACTTAGCGAAGATATTCTGGAGAGAATTAGTGAACACATTCGTGTATACAATGAACATAGTACAAATCAGAGTAGATACATACAAGACACCCTATGAACTATGGGTTGGACATGCACCATCAGTTAAGTATTTTAGAATTTTTGGAAGAAAATGTTATATTAAGAGAGATGATGACATTGGAAAGTTTGATCCTAGAAGTGATGAAGGTATATTTCTTTGTTATTAATTGAAGAGAAAAGCTTATACATGTTACAATAAGAGAACTAAGACTATTGTTGACAGCGCAAATGTTAAAGTTAATGAAAAGTTTAGAGTTCATGAAAGAATGCTTGATTATGAATCAGATGAAGGAACTCACCCTAGACCTAACCCTAAGACTACTAAATTATTTTATGAAACTAACAGTGATTTGTTGAATGAAAGCCACAATGAGGTAATTGAAGAACCAACACCTGAAGTAAGATCTGAGATAGTGACACCTAATAGGAATCTATCAAGGAATCATCCTATTGAGCAGATTATTAGAAGCATAGACAGAGGAGTTCAAACTCGAAATAAGGTACAAGAATAACTATGTTTGATTTCTCAAATTGAACCTAAATCTACTAGTGAAGCTTGTGAAGATGAACATTGGTTTAAATCTATGAAAGAAGAACTAGATCAGATTGAAAAGAACAAGACATGGGAATTGGTCCCTAGAGCTAAAGATAAGAATGTTATAGGAACAAAATGGGTATTCAGAAACAAGATGAATGAACAAGGAGAAGTGGTAAGGAACAAAGGAAGATTGGTATGTAAAGGATACTCACAGCAAGAAGGAATTGACTATGAAGAAACTTTTGCACCAGTAGCAAGAATTGAAGCAGTAAGAATGTTTTTGGCCTATGCAGATTTTAAGAAATTCAAAGTGTATCAGATGGATGTGAAGTCAGCATTTCTAAATGGAGAATTGGAAGAAGAAGTTTACATTGAGCAACTTGAAGGTTTTCCTTTAACTCAAGAAGGAGACATGCTATTTAAATTAAAGAAATCTTTATATGGATTGAAGCAAGCACCTAGAACTTGGTATGCGAGGTTGGATAAGTATTTGTTGAAATTAGGATTTACAAAAGGCACAACTGATAGAAACTTGTATACAAAAGAAATTGAAAATGGTTTGTTGATTGTACTAATTTTTGTTGATGATATTATCTTTGGAGGAGAAGATGAAGCCAACAATAAATTTGTAGATGAAATGAATTATGTAGTAGTAAAGAGAATATTGAGGTGCTTAAGAGGCACACTTGAGTATGGATTGTGGTATGAAAAATCTGATGATTTTATCCTATGTGCATATACATATGCTGATTGGGGAGGCATTGTTGATGATAAAAAGAGCACCAGTGGTGGAGAACTTTTCCTTGGAGGAAGATTGGTTTCTTGGTTAAGAAAGAAGAAGAATTGTATTTCACAGAGCACAACAAAAGAAGAATATGTAGCAGTAGAAAACAATTGTAACCGGATAATTTGGATGAAGCAAATGCTGAAGGATATTGGAGTAAAATTTGTTGAACATGTTGTTATACATTGTGATAACATCGGAACAATTAGTATGTCTAAGAACCCTGTGTTACATTCAAGACAAAGCATATAGAGATAAAGTATCATGTAGTGAGAGAGAAAGTAGTAAAGTGTTATCACCATATTAAATTTTTCAGCTCTATGATAATGTTTCAGACTAGTCTAAGAATATTGACCTAGTTTTTTTTTTCTTCAAGGCGTAAACCCTAAGCTTTTTCCAAAACCCTAACTTATCCTAGGTCATGTTATGTTTCTGCATTACCTTTTAAAAACACTATCTTTTCATAAAACATGTGCTAGTACCTTGACTCACTTTTTTCATTGTTCTATGTCTCGAGGTGGTTAGGCTTTTGAACCGTCAACCCTTTAGTTTAAATAAATCCACCAGAGCCTAAGTTTTAGATTTATTCTAAAAAAGGAAGCCTTTAAAATTGTGCGGTTGTTGTTCCACCGTAGGACTGCTCCTTGCCAGTTTCCCTGACATGTGAAATAGCGACTATGCGCACCCTATCTTTGTGGGCCCATTTGATTTTATAATGCGCAGGCCCTTAATGAGAGAATCTAATCCACGGTTATTGTTATACCGTTGGACCAAGATGCATGTCCTTTATGCATCGCGGTATAGCGATGATTGTCGGATTGCCTTTTGATGAGTGAAGTTTGTGCTGGGTCCTGACATTGTAAGGTCATATCTTCATGTAAGATTTTTATTGGTTGTCAGCAGTATTGAGGTGGCGGTTGTCAGAATCTTTCAGAATTAATTTTCAAGATGACAAGTCTTCCACTTGTCATTTTTATGCAACGTGTAGTTTTTTGGTTCGATGTTCAGTTGTATGATGTGTCACCATGGGACCTGAGTAATATGAAGATTAAAGTGTGGTAAGATCTTATGGCTATCGTTATACCGTTAAGTTGAGATGCACGTCCTTTATGCATCGTAGTATAGCAATGACCGTCGATCTTGCCCAAGGATTAAAAGTGTTCAGTGGGTCTGCGGTTGTCAGGATTTTTATTGATGTGTTTCTTTTTGATTGGCCCATGGTGCTAATGATGAGTTTTGATTGCCAAGTGTTTCTGACACCACAGATGACATGGAATTTTTTAGCTTGCTGGCTTATTTGAGGTGCCATCTCCTGATTCATCAAAGGTTTTTAAAGGTGTTTAGCGGGGCCAAGATTTTGTTAAGTTTCGGTGATCGTCCGATCGGACTGCATCTACGGTGGTCGTTATATTTGGGGTTGGTATCTCTGATAGGTTTTGGGTTGTGCTTTAGTGACATGGTGACACCTGTCTACTTCTAGGCAAAATAAAAATTATTTATAAGTCTTTCCACATGGCGTTTGGAAATGTTCTCATTGGTTGAGAACTAACTTAGGGAAAAGTAAACAAGGCTTTATTGCTTGACTTATCGACTGCTCGATGCGCCGAAGTGGAGATTTATCAATGGCCCAAATTAAATTTTTTTGCTTAGTGACATTTTTCACGTCCTGTGAGTGCAGAGGCCACCAACTTTCAGTAATGGTGGATTTATTGTGCTATGTGCGGGTAAATTGCAAGTAGTTGGCTACGCTATACAACATAATTCAACTGTTGTTTCTCATTACCGTTTCAATAAGCTCTCTAGCGACTGGTTTTCTTTCTATGAGCAATTTCAAGTGAAGAATTTGCAAGTGCTTGGTAGGTCTACTTTATTGATTTAAAGGGTTTTCTTGAAGTTTTTGAAGAATTTGTGAAGGAATTTGTGTTGATAGTTCTTAGGGTTTTTTCTTGAATACTCGTATATTATTGTAAGAGGCCTAGTTTCAAGATGCTGCCCAAGAGGAATTTTTTTGGTCAAATAGAGTATATTAAAAGAGGGATTTTTGAGGATTTAATGCAGTTGCTTCCTCATTTAGACAATGGGGTAGCTAGGTTGAAAGAACTAGTTCCAACAAACCCTAGGGATTCAGTCACAGACAGTCTCCATGACAGGGGAAACTGGATGAGAGATGCCAAGGTGGGTGACAAGCATAATGGTCTTATTCTTTCCAAGTCAGCTTATTCACAAAGGAATGCTTGTGCCCCTTTGAGTAATATATGGCAGTTTGATATTGGGAGTTTAGTTGTTCCTGGTGTTTTTATGGATGCTGAATTATTAATTCAGATAGCTAAGTGCTATGATCCTGTGACAAAGTGTGTCAAGGATATAAATGGTAGAGACCTAATCAACATCACAACGGATGAGATTAGGGAATTATTTTCATTGAATGAACCATCTATGGGGTCAGAGAAAATAGATTTCACAGAGTTTACTGAAATCTATGAAGCACAAAGGGATTATCTAAGGACAGGGCCTTTGAGGTAGTTTTTTGATCAAATAGGATTAATGTGTGCTATTAGTGCAAGCACACCAAAGCCATTTAGATTAGACTTATTCAGTAAGAGAGCACATGAAGTTTATAAGTCTCTGACATTGATTTTGGGGCATAACGAGGTAACTCATATGCCAATACCTTATATGTTCATGATGGTATAGTCACTGCACCCCCAATTAGCCCTTATTTTTGACTTTGCATCCCATTTAACTGATATAATCCATGAAGGGTTGATGGGAATCAAAAATATGAAGGTGTCTAGACCTTTTGGGTGGTACTCAATGCTCATGCACATGTTTCTATACAAAGGTGATAAATATTTTGGTGCAACAATAGATATTATGAAGGAAAGGAATGGAGAGATTCTTCCAGTGCAGTTGCGGACTACAACTCTGTCATGGGACAGAATTGATGCCAGCTATATTATTTTTGACAGAGATTTTGCCTCTAGACTTAGAGCTCTTTTACATTTTGACAATCCAAGGATTCCAAGAGAGTTGCTGAGGCTAATTAGGCCAATGGAGTTTTGCCAGGATATTACTATTGTTCACAACTTTGGGGATATTATCTTATATCCAGTTTCCATAGTTTTCAAAGTGTATGGTTGCAAAGTAGCACCTTATATTTTACCTTATCAAGTCCCATTGAAGTTGGGATATGCAGATATTCTAAGGCAAATTGGAGACTTACAAGAGTCCGTTCTCACTGGTAAAGGAAGGGGAACCTTTTTCCCAGACATAACCATAGCACACCAATATGTAATCACAAAAGGAGGATGGGTGCATTTCAATAAGGTTTTACAACCCTACAGAATGTCTAAAGTAGTGGTGAGGTGTGCTGATACTGAAGGTTTTCTCTCAGGAGTATTTAGAGATAAAGTGAGGTGTGCTCTTATTGAGCATCAATTTAATTTTCCTAAGGATATAATCAGAAATGAGTTTGATCTTCAAATTTAGGAGATCAAGAAAGAGAAATGGGTCATGTAAAAAAAGGCTATAGATTTCATTCAAAATTTTGATAGAGTTTATGACCCATTAAAGGGGTTTGAACCATGGGCAAGGAAAGTGGATACCCTTATGGAGCATTTTGAAGGCATCATGCATGTAGTAAATGAAAAAAGAGCAGCAGTGACTAAGACAGATCCTGAGATGGCTAGGCAAATTTTGAGTCAGCCTAAATATATGAAATTGACCCCAAGAGGAATTTATACAATGAAAAGAAGGAGTGGTTACACTATTCTCCTGCCACCACAACAAAGAAGTGAAGATATCCCTTCTACTTCAAGAGGGGAAAGGCCTATTGATGATCTAGAAGCGTGGGAACCCTCTCCAAAGAGGCAGAAACAAGAAGAAGTAAGACCAAGAGAGGAGGCTTATTTTCCTTCTCAGTCCCCTATTCAATTGGATGAACATGGGGTGGTAGAACTGCTTGTGCAGCTAAGAAGTGAAGGAAACTTTTTTATTTCTAGTGAAGATTTGCAGGAAGGAATGCCTGAGGCACCTAAGGAGGTGGCCATGGATCTTTCAATAGAGGAGTTTGAGGGTAAACAGAGGGACCCTATTTTAAAACAGGCCACAGATTCTTTCCTTGCCGATGATAGGTTTATTAAGACCAGGGCATTCTCCCAATTTCTTTGGAGAATGAAAATAAATCAATTCAAGGAGATATGCAAAAAGAAGAAAGAGGAGTCCCCTGATAGGGATGTCACAGAAATAGAAAATGAGACCAAGGTGGAAATGGTCAAACAATTTGAAAAAATTACTCTAGAAGAAGGGAGGGCCATGGTTCACACGACAGGGGTTATAATTCTACCAGAATGGGACATTGCTGATGCAATTATCTTTGGCCAAGTAAGAAAAAGCAAAGTGAAGACTCTTACTACAGCAGAACAAGCTACAAGAGGATTTTCTTTCTCGGAGGATCATGTTGCTCTTGTGATGTGGTCTCTGAATAAGGATGAAAATAAAGGGAAAAGAAAGGATCTCTTTGAAGGATATGCAGGCGGTTTGTTAGTCCAGAGAGTAGGGCAAACATCTGGAGTTGAAGCATCCAATTTGATTTTAGAAACTACCAAGTTTAATGCCCAAGTGGTAGAGAAGGATGCTAAAGAGAAGGAGGATCTTAGGCTCAAATTTGAAAGGGTTCTCAAATCCTACAATGAGCTCAAGGTTGAGCTAATTCAAAAGGACAAATTGATTGCACAATTGTCAGGACCCTTAGATCATAGGTCTCCCCAATCGGTGATTTCTGATAGACCTACAGTGGCTTCATCTTCAAGTCCAATTGTTGAATTTCCACCTTCACCACTGCCAGATACAAGCTTGGACTCAAGGGTCACTTGGGAGAAGCAAAGATTGACAGGAGAAACAAATAGGTTGAGGGAGATAAGGGTACAGTTGGAGAAAGAAAAGGATGAGAACATAAAGGTGACAACTTTAGCAAACCAAAAATATGAAGAAAAGATAACAGATGCCATCATGGAGTTTGCTATTGATTTAAAGCCCTCCATTCATCATGGCCATGCCAGTAAATTATATTCATTATTTGAAATTTTAAATAAGGAGAAGACAGAGTTGTCACCAGTTTTGAAGAAATGGATTGAAAGGTCTCCCAATATAAAGTTATTTCATATGTTGTCAAAGGGACATGAAGATCCTGATCCATTAATTAAGCCAGTGCACCAAGTTATAAAGAAAATGGTACATTTTGGGATCATTCTGGATGGTTTTATCAGAAGATCAAACATGTTGAAAGTTGAACTGATGCTTTCAAACTATGAACTGGTTCCCGCCATTTTCACAGATAAAGGAAAATTCAAAGAGGCACATCAATGGAGGGATGAAATGGATGCACTTTTATCAGAAAGGGTGACTGGTGTCGTAAGTGGCAATGTTTCTTTTAATAATGTTATTAAGTTGTTGATTAATGCTAAGTCAATGTTTGACAATTTTCAGTATAAAGTCAATCAGATGGAAAATGAGTGGGAACAATTATCAAAGAGGAAGGCTGAATTTGTCAATTTTGAGTTCCCGAGTGAAGAAGTGTATAATAGGTGGATGTATCAATATATTCCTCATATTCAAAAGGATAGTATTCCACCAGCTTCTTAGAGTGGACATAGATAGATATTTTTGATAACAATGGTTGGTGAGATATTTTGAAGACATTTATTACTGGGTGAACAACGAGGAGCATAGGATAGATTTCATGAAGACAACCAGATACAGTAGAAGAAGCAATAAAATAGGGCGTTCTTCTTGTTATATCTCATCTACTTCGATAGTGTATTTATTGTGAATATGTAAAAGTTGTTGTAAAACTTTTCTAGATTAAAATATGTAACCCTAGAAATGATTGGTGGCTTGTTGCATTTCCTCATATATAAAGGATTTTTCATGATCATTCTAGCTATTTAGAACTTAGGAGAAAGAGATATAAATTTTGAAAACCTAATACTCAGTCAGGGGTTTTAAATTTTGTATCATTCTATCAGAGAAATACAGAAGAAGAGGTACAAGTTACTGCTATTATTTTGCAAGCTTTGTTCAAGATTTGATCTATGCAACGTTTAAAGGGTGATCTTAATATGAATCTTGGAACTTTGCCTCTCCTATGAGTTTGTTCAGTAAATTTTGAAGTCTCTTTGAGGTTTATATGTATGTGTTTGAACTTTGAGTTCTGATCTAGGATTGGATTAAAATTGCTTTGAGTTAGATGCATGTTTACTGAATCCATTCAAGGATTTCTGAAAGTAGGAAAGATTTGTAATAGTTTATATTTATGTTCAAGACCCACAAAAAGAAAACTATTGTATTCATTCTATTTTCTGATATATTGCCCAATGGATAAGGCACTGGCTTTAATCTTCCTATCTTGTCTTTGTATGGAATGATTGGAATCTTGTAATCCCTAAAAAAAATATTAAAATCACTACCGGTCTTTTACTTTTATTTATTGTATATGTATTATTCTACCCAGTGATGGAGAGTCAATGAATAATAGGTTTTTATTTAGCACTTTCTCACTGATATCTATTGTAAGATCCAATAATCAGTAAATGGTAGAGTTAAAACAAATTGGATCAGGTGCACCCACCTTGGTTTTGTAGAGCCAGAAGCAGAAGAGGGTAGTTTTATCCCTATAGTTGGTCCAGTTGCTTATTGATTGCCCATATTTGGAGCTAACCTTTCCTTAACATCCATCATAAGCATATTGACAGCCCTAGTTGGCATAAGCATTTTTAGACACCAACAAAATGGCGACTCTACTAGGGAAAGAGATTAGAATCATAAGCAAATAGTGCAGGTTCCAAGTTGAGTTGGACTCCTGACTTTCCTATTTTAATCATTTGGTATCCCTTTTGAAATAAATCAGTTATAAATAACACAGGTACGAGTAGAGCTAGACTCCTAGCTGGCTTGTTTTTCGTATCCAGTAGTTTTCCATTGAAATACATAAGAGTCTATTTCAAAGCTTCAAAATCTTCTCACAAACTTGTGAGTGGTGACTCTAAAATATCTCTGTACTAGTGCTTTAATAATCATGAGTTCCAAAAACACAAGGTCTTGGAGAAAAGAGCACCCAGATGAAAATCTGCAAGAGGGGCTTCCTCCCACATCTAGGAGAACCCAGGTTAGGAGAGAAAAGGATACTGATGATATGTCTCTTACCTAGAAATAAAAAGAAAATCTAAGATGGGGAAATATTGTTCCTCCTAGTCAACAAGGAAATGCCTCAGAATATGAGGAGGCAATTGATTTAGGCTTGAACCATTATGAGGATTACTATTCCCCCATAGAGAGGGAGTGTGAAAGACCAACCCAAAATAGGAGAATGATCCCTAAAAGATAGCATGGAATGAAGGGAAGATCTAGAAGTAAAGGTAGAAGTGAACAAGATTTTCCTCCCCCCTTCACCTTGGGTTCAACATCACCCCAAGACCTCCATGAATCTCAAAATCAACAAGAAGAGCCTCAAGCACAATAGGCTGAATCTGAAACAACTTTGCCTGACTCTGAAGAAATATTTGAGGAAGTGTATGAACTAGAAAAGAGGATTCAAGAGCAAGCAGCTATCATGTTGAAAAGAGAAAAGGAAAAAGAAGAAAAGATTAGACATGCTATGATAAGAGATGATCAATTAAAAAAGCAATTGCTTGATTTAGAGGCTATAAATTATGTCCCTATTCCTGAACAGACAAATGAGTTGCCTGTTGTCCATCAAACATTTGAGACAAGGAATCCAAAGGACAAGGGAAAGCAAAAATAAAAGGGCATTTCAATTAAAGAACCTATAGCCCCTAAACTCCTTGAAGACCAGGCCTTAAGATTCGAAGCTGACCTTGAAAAGGCCAAATCGAAATAGGAATTGTTAGCTAAAGAGCTTGAAATGGCAGAATTAGAAGCTGCAACATTAGAAATGAAAAAGAAGATTGATTTTCTCAGAAGATCTGCAGGGCCTACAAATTTTGCTAGCTCTACTATGACACAAGGAGAAAATGTTGCAAATATAACAAATCAAACAACAAATGTACCCCCACCAGGTGGACTAGGAACTACTGCCACTGCCACCACAAATAACAATGCATCTACATCTCAGGGTGCTGGTATTTTTAATACAGGGGTTATACATGAAAGGTGCAAGCAGTTGATTTTTACTGGTATCCCTGGTTATCCTAACCCTTTCCCTGAAGAAATTAGAAAGAAACTTCCTACGTTTACTGGAAGCAATGTTGTTACTTGTGAGGAACATTTAAAGAAGTTTATTGATGTCATTGATGATTACAACATTGTGCCTGATGACGCTATCATGAAATTGTTTGTACAATCCCTAATAGAAGATTCAAGGGATTGGTTCAGGGCTTTTCCACATGGTAGCATAGGTTCATGGAATCAACTTAGACATTTTTTCAAAGAACAATATGGTGACAAAACACATGAAGGCTTTATGCTCAATGAATTTAACAACATAAAGAAAAATTTCAATGAGGACGTTGTTGAATTTAATGTCAGGTTTCAAAAAGCTATGCATAAGCTATTGCAAGTTATCAGACTTGATGATAGGGTGTGTCTTGTCACATATTTAAATGCTTTTGACTCTAAAATGGGTTATCTTTTGAGGGATAAGAATCCAGGAAGTCTTGTTGAAGCTTACAAGTTAGCTGTAAACATAGAAAGTAACAGAAGGATTTCAAGAAAATTGGGAAGGAGGGAGGATAACCAATCTCCTATGTTAAATAGAAAGGACCCAGGGAAACCTACAAATGTCAAGCCTAGGGATGATGAAAGTCTAAAGCAGATCTTAAAGGCAATGAAGGATTTAAAGCCTACTGAAAATAGAAATAAAGTTACAGGAGGGGATAAGCCTCCCTTTAATAATTTTAACAAGGCCCCAAGAATGTAGAATTACCCTTACAATACTCAATGGAAAGATGGAAGGCCCATACTTCCTGAGAAAAAGGATAAACCAATTGATAGGACTCCTAACCCTTTACAAAGAAATTCAATAAATATAGTGGAAGAGGTCCCATGGTGTATTACTTGTCAGTCGCCTCATGATCCTGATTATTGTGTCATATCCCAGAGTGTTTCTGCGCATGAAGAGCAAGAATGTGATGAAGAGCAGCCTTTTGATGATCAGGGTTGTGGAATGATTTCTTCCCATGTTTGGGATGAGGTGGATTCTGATGATGAAGATGAAAATCAAGATAGTCTTAATTCTTAGACTAAGACTGAATTCTATCATCAGCAAATTTTTTCTGATGAGGATGGTGAACCTGATACTCTCCATTGTAATGTTGTAAAAGGTGAAGAGATAGTTACTTTAAGAAAGCCTTCTGATGAGAAAATTGCTTTAATAATAGTAGATTTGGTTACTCAAGCAAAAGCAAACTACAACTTGAGAAATAGAGTGATTGGAAGTCCAAATTAGAAGGCAGCTGGTATTTTCATCAAGAAGACAGATAAAGATGTAAAAATATCACAAGATAAGCCTAAAGCTGTCAGTCCTATTGATAAAGTCAAAGTAAAGAAAAATGCTAAGCCTAACATTGTTTATAAGGTCAAGCCCAAACCTACAACTGAGGAAGTGCCAGTTGTAAGAAAGGAAACTGAAATTCAAAATAAAAAAATTGCAGACATACCTGATCAGGAAATCAAGGAGGTTGCAGATTTAAGGCTTGATGTATCTGATTCAAAATATGTCCCAGTGGATATGAGCAAGTTATTATCTCAGATTACTGTCAAGGTTCCATTGTTAGAGATGATGAGAATTGAAGAGCATAAAGAGAAGGCTCTAAATTGGGTTAATAGTGTGGTTCCTAGGGATTCCCAAAAAATTGAAGGAGTTGAAGAACAAATGACATCCATGAATAGTGAAAATGGAAATTGTACTGAGGAGATTGTTTCTAAAATTCCTCAAATCTATTTGGATAAAAAAGTTGTCAGTACCATAGCAGGAATAGTTGACCCTTTCTTTTTGACTCTACAGATAAATGGAAAGATGTTAAAAAATTGTATGATTGATTCTGGAGCATCCAATACTGTTATGCCTACCGAGGCATGAAATCTTTGGGATTAAAGGTGGACACACCTCATGGTAGATGTCAGGCAATGGATTTGAGGGAGGTTCCAATTGTTGGTACTATCAAGTCCTTACCTTACAGATTGGCTACATACCCTAGTAAACAACTAACTATGAGTGTATTGGTAGTGGATATTGCTCCACAGTATGGGATGTTACTATGAAGAAAGTGGAGTGCATCTATGGGAGGTAGCATACAATGTGACTTATCATTTTATACTTTCAATTTTGAAGGGGAAAGTATCAAGGTTACTAGGGAATCTAGAACTCCACATATGATTGAAGAGGAGGAGGATAACATGAATTGCTTTCTAGATACTGACATTAATGCCTTCAGAGTTGAAGATAAGGAGATACTAAATGATGATGAGAAAATCCACAAGTTAGAAAATCAAGAGGGATGGATTGACCTAGATAGTCTGTGGACCATGTATTTTGATGGAGCAAATAGCAAGGAGGGATCTGGAGCTGGAATATTGCTTATATCTCCTAATGGTAAAACTTTCAAATTCTCCTTTTCTTTGTTATTCTCATGTACAAATAATGTTGTAGAGTATGAGGCTTTGTTGATAGGCCTAAGGTTGGTGTCAAGGCATGGCATAAAATGTTTGAGAGTAATAGGGGATTCAGAGTTAGTTATTTCCCAAGTTAGATCAAAATATACTTCAAAAAATCAAAGGTTAAAGCAGTATAGTAATGTAGTGTGGGATGAGATTGAAAGCTTTAATGCTTTTAATATTTGTTGGATGGAAAGAAGTCAGAATAGAATGGCAGACTTATTGGCTAATATAGCCCTTAGACCAAAAGATGTCACATTTGCAGATGTTTCTAAAATAGAGGTGCAGGCCAGGCCTTCTATCCCTGATAATTTAGATAATTGGCAAGTTTTTTTTGATGACCAAGATATACTCAGGTTTCTTCATTGTGAATCTCACTTTGATGACAAAGAGATGGATTTCAGTACTTATGTTAAAACAGTGGATGGTAAAGATGTTATTTTTGGAAAAGAAGTTTTAAAATTGAAATCAAATAGAGTTCCTAAAGGATTGGTTTCTCTTGAAAGGGCATTTGATAATAAGGACAAGGCTTTCTCTACTAATAATGATAAAATCAATGAGCTTGAGGAAATAAACTTAGGGACAACATTTGTTCCTAAGAAAGTTTATATTGGTAAGTCTTTATCCCCGAGAGTCAGAAAAGGTTTGATTGATCTTCTCAAAAAATTCAGGCATGTTTTTGCTTGGTCTTATGAAGATCTTAAAGCCTAAAGGGAAGACCTTTTCCAACATGAGATTCCACTAAAAGAAGGCACAAAACCATTTAGGCAAAAATTGAGACCTGTTAATCCAACCCTCGCACCTAAAATGCAGGATGAAATCAAGAAGATGATGCATGCTAGAATCATTAAACCTATTAGGCACTCTACCTAGGTTTCAAATTTGGTGCCTGTTAGAAAGAAAAATGGTGATATCAGGTTGTGTGTAGATTTTAGGAATTTAAACATAAATTCTTTGAAAGATAATTATGGGTTACCAAACATGGAAAATATGTTGCAAAAGGTCACTGGGTCAGAATTGATGTCTATGATGGATGGATTTTCTGGTTAGAATCAGGTTATGGTAAAGAATACTGAACAATTTAAAACTACTTTCACAACCCCATGGGGGACATATGTTTATGTAAGGATGTCTTTTGGGTTGACTAATGCTGGTGCTACTTTCCAAAGGGCTATGGATGTGGCCTTTGCTGATTTTATTGACAGATTTATGGTGGTGTATCAAGATGACTTAACAGCTTTCTTAGGCAAGGAGGAACAACATTGCTAGCATCTTGAGAAGAGTTTTGTCAGAGCATTAGAATATGGGGTCTCTTTGAACCCAAAGAAGTGTGCTTTTGGTGTGACAGAAGGTAAACTTTTAGGGCACATTGTTTCAAAAGATGGGGTGTGGATAAACCCTGAAAGGGTGGAAGCTATTGATAAGTTGTCTTTTCCAAAAAACATCAAAGGAATTCAATCTTTTCTAGGACAGGTTAATTTTTTAAGAAGGTTTATTACAAACTTTGCAGAAATCAGTATTCCTATATCAAGAATGTTGAAGAAGGGAGAAAAAGTTGAATGAAATATGGAAGCAATACAGGCCTTTAATGATATTAAGAGGGCCGTTAAGCATGCTCCAGTCTTAAAAACACTAGACTACAACAAACCCATGCAAATTTTTTCTTTTGCATCTACCCATACCATTGCTGTAGTACTATTATAGAAGAATGCTGGAGGTTTTGAACAACCAATTTCTTTTTTTAGCAAAACTTTGCAGGCGGCAGAATTGAATTATGATATTATTGAGAAATAGGCTTATGCCTTGGTAAAGGCCATTAAAACATTTAGATGTTATTTGGTAGGTGCCACAATGGTTGCATATGTTCCAAGTACTATAGTCAAGGATATTCTGGTCCAACAAGAGGTTTCAAGAAGAAGATGTAGGTGGATTAATAGGATCCAGGAGTTTAACATTGATATTCACATTACAAAGTTGGTTAGAGGATTGGGACTAGCAAAATTGATGGCTTAGAGTAATTTGAATGCAAACCAAATAAATATGCTAGAAGAAGATCAAAGACCTTATGTGTGTAACATGGATTGTTGTGAATGGTACAAGGATATTGTCAAGTATTTACAAAGGATGGTTTTACCTCCTGAAATGGATGACAATAAGAAAAGAACTATTAAGCTCCAGTCAATAAGGTATGCAATTCTAAATGGTGAACTTTGGTGGAAAAATAATGAGGGTGTTTTACTTAGATGTGTAGATCAAGAAAAAGAAAATATTTCAATGAATGAAATGCATAATGGAGTTTGTGGAGGGCATTATATGGCAAAGACAACAGCCCATAAGATTATTAGATCTGGTTTTTGGTGGCCTTCACTTTTCAAAGATACCCTTCAGTTTGTTAAAAAATGTGACCCTTGTCAAAGATTTGCTAGAAAATTGAAATTTGGTGGAAATTTGCCTCTTCAACCTGTTACTATTCAAGCCCCTTTTCAGAAGTGGGGTATGGATTTCATTGGTGAAATCCCTAATAAATCCAGTGGGGGACATTCTTATATTCTAGTGGTGACTGACTATTTCACCAAATGGGTTGAGGAAATCCCTATGAAAAGAGCAACTAGCAAAGTGGTGATAGATTTTATGATGCAAAATATCTTGACAAGATTTGGTTTCCCAGAATCTATAGTTGTGGATAATGCATTATGTTTTAGGTCAGAAGAATTTGTTGATTTCTGCAGACATAATGGTATCAAAATTTCATATTCTTCTGCTTATCATCCATAGGGCAATGGCCAGGCAGAATCTAGCAATAAGAGTTTAATTAAGATTCTGAAAAGAGTCCTGGACAAAAACAAGAAGGCTTGGGACTCTAAATTGCTACAAGCCCTATGGGCTGATAGGGTTACATTAAAGAAAGCAATAGGGTGTGCCCCTTTTGACTTGGTGTATGGAATTAATGCAAGATTACCCCAAAATAATTTGTTGCAGATGTACCAGTTCATTCAAAAATATCATGAAGATATAGAAGAAGATATGACTATTAGAATGAATGATCTGATTCAACTCAATGAGGTAAGAAATGATGAACACATAAAAAATGAGAATTTGTAGGCCCAGTGCAAAGTCCTGTATGATAGAAGAACTATTTAGAGAAATTTTGCAAATGGAGACATGGTATTAATGTGGAATGTAAGAATGGAAAACAAAGGAAAACATGGGAAATTTGATCCCATCTGGTTAGGCCCATATATCATTGAAGAAAAATGGGGAGCAGGTTCTTACATTCTAAAGAATTTGATAGGAGAGCTCCTGGAGCTACCCGTTCATAGTCAATTTTTGAAATTCTATTTTTCCTAAGGTTTCTGGCAGTCTCTGTACAGTTTTGTTTTTAGGCCTTCATGTATAGTTCCCTATTTTTGGTTTGAATTTTTGGTTCTAGTCTGCTGTACCAGGAGTTTCTGGTTTTCTCATTATATCTACAGGAGATACACGTCCCCAAGCAAGAGCCACTATTATCACCATATAAAATTTTTCAGCTCTGTGATAATGTTTCAGACTAGTCTGAGAAAATTGACCTAGTTTTTTTTTTTCTTCAAGGCGTAAACCCTAAGCTTTTTCCAAAACCCTAACTTATCCTAGGTCATGTTATGTTTCTGTGTTACCTTTTTAAAACACTGTCTTTTCATAAAACATGTGCTAGTACCTTAACTCACTTTTTTCATTGTTCTATGTCTCGAGGTGGTTAGGCTTTTGAACCATCAACCCTTTAGTTTAAATAAATCCACCAGAGCCTAAGTTTTAGATTTATTCTAAAAAAGGAAGCCTTTAAAATTGTGCGGTTGTCGTTCCACCATAGGACTGCTCCTTGTCAGTTTCCCTGACATGTGAAATAGCGACTATGCGCCACCTATCTTTGCGGGCCCATTTGATTTTATAATGCGCTGGCCCTTAACGAGAGAATCTAATCCATGATTATCATTATATCGTTGGACCAAGATGCATGTCCTTTATGCATCGTGGTATAACGATGACTGTCGGATTGCCTTTTGATGAGTGAAGTTCACGGTGGGTCTTGACACTGTAAGGTCATATCTTCATGTAAGATTTTTATTGGTTGTCAGCAGTATTGAGGTGGTGGTTGTCAGAATCTTTCAGAATTAATTTTCAAGATGACAAGTCTTCCACTTGTCATTTTTATGCAACGTGTAGTATTTTGGTTCGATGTTCAGTTGGATGATGTGTCACCATGGGACCTGAGTAATATGAAGATTAAAGTGTGGTAAGATCTTACGGCTATCGTTATACCATTAAGCTGAGATGCACATCCTTTATGCATCATGGTATAGCAATGACTGTCGATCTTGCCCAAGGATTAAAAGTGTTCAGTGGGTCTGCAGTTGTTAGGATTTTTATTGATGTGTTTCTTTTTGATTGGCCCGTGGTGCTAATGATGAGTTTCGATTGCCAGGTGTTTCTGACACCACAGATGACATGGAATTTTTCAGCTTGCTGGCTTATCCGAGGTGCCATCTCCTGATTCGTCAAAGGTTTTTAAAGGAGTTTAGTGGGGCTGAGATTTTGTTAAGTTTTAGTGATCATCCGGTCAGACTGCATCTACGGTGGTCATTATATCTAGGGCTAGTATCTCTGACAGGTTTTGGGTTGCGCTTTAGCGACATGGTGACACCTGTCTACTTCTGGGCAAAATAAAGATTATTTATAAGTCTTTCCACCTGGCGTTTGGAAATGTTCTCATTGGTTGAGAACTGACTTAGGGAAAAGTAAACAAGGCTTTACTGCTTGACTTATCGACTACCCGATGCACCGAAGTGGAGATTTATCAACGACCCAAATTCAAATTTTTTGCTTAGTGATGTTTTTCACATCCTGTGAGTGCAGAGGCCACCAACTTTTAGTAATGGTGGATTTATTGTGCTACGTGCAGGTAAATTGCAAGTAGTTGGCTATGCTATACAACACATATCAACTGTTGTTTCTCATTACCATTTCAATAATCTCTCTGGCGACTGGTTTTCTTTCTCTGAGTGATTTCAAGTGAAGAATTTGCAAGTGCTTGGTAGGTCTACTTTATTGATTTAAAGGGTTTGCTTGAAGTTTTTGAAGAATTTGTGAAGGAATTTGTGTTGATAGTTCTTAGGGTTTTTTCTTGAATACTCGTATATTATTGTAAGAGGCCTAGTTTCAAGATGTCACCTAAGAGGAATTTTTTTGGTCAAACAGAGTATATTAAAAGAGGGATTTTTGAGGATTTAATGTAGTTGCTTCCTCATTTAGACAATGGGGCAGCTAGGTTGAAAGAACTAGTTCCAAAAAACCCTAGGGATTCAGTCACAGACAGTCTCCATGACAGGGGAAACTAGATGAGAGAAGCGAAGGTCGGTGACAAGCATAATGGTCTTATTCTTTCCAAGTCAACTTATTCATAAAGAAATGCTTGTGCCCCTTTGAGTAATATATGGCAGTTTGATATTGGGAGGTTAGTTGTTCCTGGTGTTTTTATGGATGCTGAATTATTAATTCAGATAGCTAAGTGCTATGATCCTGTGACAAAGTGTGTCAAGGATATAAATGGTAGAGACCTAATCAGCATCACAGCGGATGAGATTAGGGAATTATTTTCATTGAATGAACCATCTGTGGGGTCAGAGAAAATAGATTTCACAGAGTTTACTGAAATCTATGAAGCACAAAGGGATTATCTAAGGACGGGGCCTTTGAGGTAGTTTTTTGATCAAATAGGATCAATGTGTGTTGTTAGTGCAAGCACACCAGAGCCATTTAGATTAGACTTATTCAGTAAGAGAGCATAGGAAGTTTATAAGTCTTTGACATTGATTCTGGGGCATGATGAGGCAACTCATATGCCAATACCTTATATGTTCATGATGGTACAGTCACTACACCCCCAATTAGCCCTTATTTTTGACTTTGCATCTCATTTAGCTGATATAATCCATGAAGGGTTGATGGGAATCAAAAATATGAAGGTGTCTAGACCTTTTGGGTGGTACTCAATGCTCATGCACATGTTTCTATACAAAGGTGATAAATATTTTGGTGCAACAATAGATATTGTGAAGGAAAGGAATGGAGAGATTCTTCCAGTGTAGTTGTGGACTACAACTCTGTCATGGGACATAATTGATGCCAGCTATATTATTTTTGATAGAGATTTTGCCTCTAGACTTAGAGCTCTTTTACATTTTGACAATCCAAGGATTCCAAGAGAGTTGCTGAGGCTAATTAGGCCAATGGAGTTTTGCCAGGATATTACTATTGTTCACAACTTTGGGGATATTATCTTATGTCCAGTTTCCATAGTTTTTAGAGTGTATGGTTGCAAAGGAGCACCTTATATTTTACCTTATCAAGTCCCATTGAAGTTGGGATATGCAGAAATTCTAAGGCAAATTGGAGACTTACAAAAGTCTGTTCTCACTGGTAAAGGAAGGGGAACCTTTTTCCCAGACATAACCATAGCACACCAATATGTAATAACAAAAGGAGGATGGGTGCATTTCAATAAGGTTTTACAGCCCTACAGAATGTCTAAAGCAGTGGTGAGGTGTGCTGATACTGAAGGTTTTCTCTCAGGAGTATTTAGAGATAAAGTGAGGTGTGCTCTTATTGAGCATCAATTTAATTTTCCTGAGGATGTAATCAGAAATGAGTTTGATCTTCAAATTCAGGAGATCAAGAAAGAGAAATGGGTCATTTACAAAAAGGCTATAGATTTCATTCAGAATTTTGACAGAGTTTATGACCCATTAAAGGGGTTTGAACCATGGGCAAGGAAAGTGGATACCCTTATGGAGAATTTTGAAGGCATCATCCATGCAGTAAATGAAAAAACAGCAGCAGTGACTAAGACAGATCCTAAGATGGCTAGGCAAATTTTGAGTCAGCCTAAATATATGAAATTGACCCCAGGAGGAATTTATACAATGAAAATAAGGAGTGGTTACACTATTCTCCTACCACCATAGCAAAGAAGTGAAGATATCCCTTCTACTGCAAGAGGGAAAAGGCCTATTGATGATCCAGCTATGCGGGAACCCTCTCCAAAAAGGTAGAAACAAGAAGAAGTAAGACTAGGAGAGGAGGCTTATTCGCCTTCTTAGTCCCCTATTCAATTGAATGAACATGGGGTGGCAGAACAACTTGTGTAGCTAAGAAGTGAAGGAAACCTTTTTGTTTCTAGTGAAGATTTCCAGGAAGGAATGCTTGAGACACCTAAGGAGGTGGCCATGGATCTTTCAATAGAGGAGTTTGAGGGTAAACAGATGGACCCTATTTTAAAATAGGGCATGGATTCTTTCCTTGGCAATGATAGGTTTATTAAGACCAGGGCATTCTCCCAATTTCTTTGGAGAATGAAAATAAATCAATTCAAGGAGATATGCAAAAAGAAGAAAGAGGAGTCCCCTGATAGGGATGTCACAGAAATAGAAAATGAGACCAAGGTGGAAATGGTCAAACAATTTGAAAAAATTACTCTAGAAGAAGGGAGGGCCATGGTTCACATGACAGGGGTACTAATTCTGCCAGAATGGGACATTGCTGATGCAATTGTCTTTGACCAAGTAAGAAAGAGCAAAGTGAAGACTCTTACTAGAGCAGAATAGGCTACAAGAGGATGTTCTTTCTTGGAGGATCATGCTGCTCTTGTGATGTGTTCTCTGAATAAGGATGAAAATAAAGGGAAAAGAAAGGATCTCTCTGAAGGATATGTAGGCGGTTTGTTAGTCCAGAGAGTAGGGGAAACATCTAGAGTTGAAGCATCGAATTTGATTTTAGAAACTGCCAAGTTTAATGCCCAAGTGGCAGAGAAGGATGCTAAAGAGAATGAGGAGCTTAGGCTCAAATTTGAAAGGGTTCTCAAATCCTACAATGAGCTCAAGGTTGAGCTAATTCAGAAGGACAAATTGATTGCACAATTGTCAGGACCCTTAGATCATAGGTCTCCCCAATTGGTGATTTTTGATAGACCTATAGTGGCTTCATCTTCAAGTCCAATTGTTGAATTTACACCTTCACCACTACCAGATACAAGCTTGGACTCAAGGGTCACCTGGGAGAAGCAAAGATTGACAGAAGAAACAAATAGGTTGAGGGAGATAAGGGTACAGTTGGAGAAAGAAAAGGATGAGAACATAAAGGCGACAACTTTAGCAAACTAGAAATATGAAGAAAAGATAACAGATGCCATCATGCAGTTTTCTATTGATTTAAAGCCCTCCATTCATCATGGCCATGCCAGTAAATTATATTCATTATTTGAAATTTTAAATAAGGAGAAGACAGAGTTGTCACCAGTTTTGAAGAAATGGATTGAAAGGTCTCCCAATATAAAGTTATTTCATATGTTGTCAAAGGGACAGGAAGATCCTGATCCATTAATTAAGCGAGTGCACCAAGTTATAAAGAAAATGGTACATTTTGGGATCATTCTGGATGGTTTTATTAGAAGATCAAACATGTTGAAAGCTGAATTGATGCTTTCAAACTATGAACTGGTTCCCACCATTTTCACAAATAAAGGAAAATTCAAAGAGGCACATCAATGGAGGGAGGAAATGGATGTGCTTTTATCAGAAAGGGTGACTAGTGTCTTAAGTGGCAATGTTTCTTTTAATAATGTTATTAAGTTTTTGATTAATGCTAAGTCAATGTTTGACATTTTTCAGTATAAAGTCAATCAGATGGAAAATGAGTGGGAACAATTATCAAAGAGGAAGGCTGAATTTGTCAATTTTGAGTTCCCGAGTGAAGAAGTGTATAATAGGTGGAGGTATCAATATATTCCTCATGTTGAAAAGGATAGTATTCCACTAGCTTCTTAGAGTGGACATAGATAGATATTTTTGATAACTATGGTTGGTGAGATATTTTGAAGACATTTATTACTGGGTGAACAGCAAGGAGCATAGGATAGATTTCATGAAGACAACCAGATATAGTAGAAGAAGCAATAAAATAGGGCGTTCTTCCTATAATATCTCATCTACTTCGATAATGTATTTATTGTGAATATGTAAAAGTTGTAAAACTTTTCTAGATTAAAATATGTAACCCTAAAAATGATTGGTGGCTTGTTGCATTTCCTCATATATAAAGGATTTTTCATGATCATTCTAGGTATTGAGAACTTAGGAGAAAGAGATAGAAATTTTGAAAACCTAATACTCAGTCAGGGGTTGTAAATTTTGTATCATTCTATCAGAGAAATATAGAAGAAGAAGTACAGGTTGCTGCTATTATTTTGCAAGCTTTGTTTAGGATTTGATCTATGCAACATTTAAAGGGTGATCTTAATATGAATCTTGGAACTTTGCCTGTCCTGTGAGTTTGTTCAGTAAATTTTTAAGTCTCTTTGAGGTTTATATGTATGTGTTTGAACTTTGAGTTCTGATCTAGGATTGGATTAAAATTGCTTTGAGTTAGATGCATGTTTACTGAATCCATTCAAGGATTTCTAAAAGTAGGAAAGATTTGTAATAGTTTATATTTATGTTCAAGACCCACAAAAAAAAAACTATTGTATTCATTCTATTTTCTGATATATTGCCCAATGGATAAGGCACTGGCTTTAATCTTCCTATCTTGTCTTTGTATGGAATGATTGGAATCTTGTAATCCCTAAAAAAAATCATTAAAATCACTACCAGTCTTTTACTTTTATTTACTTTATATGTATTATTCTACCCAGTGATGGAGAGTCAATGAATAATAGGTTGTTATTTAGTACTTTCTCACTGATATCTATTGTAAGATCCAATAATCAGTAAGGGGTAGAGTTAAAACAAATTGGATCAGGTGCACTTGCCTTGGTTTTGTAGAGCCAGAAGTAGAAGAGGGTAGTTTTATCCCTATAGTTGGTCCAGTTGCTTATTGATTGCCCATATTTGGAGCTAACCTTTCCTTAACATCCATCATAAGCATATTGGTAGCCCTAGTTGGCATAAGCATTTTCAAACACCAACACAAAGAAAGAAGTCAGAGTTGAGTATATAAGCACAAAGCAATAGATTACAGGCATATTTACCAAACCTTTTCCTAAGGATACATTTGAGTATTTGAGAGGTATGCTTGGGGTTATGCCCCAACCTACTTTTGAGAAGTGATGCAGATTTTTGCATCCGTCTAGTGGTATATAAGCCCTATTTTTCTTATGGATTGGATGTTGGCACTTTCTCTATGGGGGGGTATGTGTATCTAAGCTAAGTCATGAGGACTCTAGTGAATGTATTTTCTGAATAGTGTCTTTTGACATTGAAGTTGTTGTTGACATAATGATGAAATTTATGTCATTGATGTCAATAGGGGAGAAGTGTACATGAAAAACCATTTGTACCATCTTTTGGAGAGAAATAAATAGGAAAACAAAGCAAGATTTGATTGATGAAGAAGACTTGAAGAATTTTTAGTACAATAGTGTTGCAGTGATTGGATTTATGGAACTTGGATGTTTTTTCATTTATGTTGCCATCAATACCAATGGGGAGATTTTTAGGAATGAATACTAAATATATCCTATGAGGGAGTATTAGAAGCCATTCTATAGCAATTATTGTTGCATTCATGACTATGATTGTCATTGATGTCAACACAGTGATCTACTGAAGATTAGCAGAGAAGCAGATAGTGTTTGATTTAGCACACTTGGGATATTGAAGATGAAGCTATATGTAGTTGAGGACTTATTCTATGATGTGTTATTAGATCATGGTTAAGAGCACATATAGTAATTCATTTATTCATGGAAGTTATGAGGAAATTAGTGGAAGCAGTATTCAGGCAGTGTTCCTGAGTAGCGGTTTGTGGAAATCGGATGATATCTCCTAATCAGAATGGAATCTAGTTATGCATTGTTAGAGAGAAGTTGGAGACATGTTGATAGTGACATGGTTGACAACGCAAGATTTGAGGTCGCACGAGTGAAGAATTATATTGATTGGAAGCCGACAATTTTGTGTAATTTTGATGTAACATGTGTAAACTTTTATTTTATAATTTGTATGCCAAATCATTTGTAATTACTTGAGTGTGGTATAAAGGAAGGAATGTATTCCTTGTTTTAATATGGAATGTGATAAATTTAAGTGTATTGTGAAAGTGAAATTGTTGAAAGAAGATATGCGAAGTACTGAGATTTGATATTGAGATCTGAAGGAGTTGGTGTGGTTTGGCACAGTTAGAGAAGGAGTATTGAATTGTTGAGATCATTAATATTTTGGTATTATTATATTGAGTAATACAAGAACAGTTGGATAGTGAGTTTGGTGATCTTACCCTGAAGCTGTTTGGGCAGTGGGTCCTTCTGTCTTCCATAACTCCTAACAGAGTTAGAATCTTTTAACATGGATTCAAAATCTCCTAACAAGGATTCATATGTATTGAATGTATTACATAAGACTTCTAACAGAGTCCATACTTTCACATGGAATATTCATATTAGTGCATCTTTTGTGGGCATCATTCCCACCGGGGTTTAATCTTTGATCAAGAGGTTCCCTAGTCAACATATCTTGTGTCATTGTGTTATTGTGCATGTATATCTTTCTATGGTTGTTGGTTACATTTATTACATGGTTAAAATCTATTGAAGTTGATAAAATTTATATTTATCTGATAATTGATTCACCCCCCCCTCTCAGTTACCTTGGTGGACTTTACTTTCTAATAATTCCTCCCTTTCTGCCAAACCTTGGACAATATCCTTCAAACCTCTTAATGATCCACTTAATGTGAATTTAGTGTGGCTTTTCCTTCCTAATATTCCACTCCATTTCTAGGATATTCCTTGCTTCAAGGCCATTGGAAAATTTGTTGACTATTTTCTAAAGGTGGATGATCCTACAACCACATTGGGCCATTCTACTTGCACCTTCATTCATAGTCATGGAGCATCTATGGACTCAAGTGTTGGGTTATCAGGGCCTTCCCTTCCATTTCCAATGTTTCTTCTCCGCTAGACACATGGCTTCTAACTACACTCTTCTGCATTGAAATGGTGCTTCTACTTGGTGGAAGGATTTTTGTGAGGATCATTTGATAGGCCATGCTTTTGATTCTTCCTTTGAATATTATCAAGCTATTGATGATGATGAAACACTTGCTAAAAATTTGGACATGACACCCCTCCTATTTAGGGTAAGGATTTTTCTACTAATCCATGTTCTATTCCTACTGTAACTCTAGATGTTTCCCTTTCTACAAGTGTAACTCCTTTTGGCCATGAGGACTACTCTACTTCTATTGCTTCTACTTCTACTTTGCATCAATTTTTTGTTGACATTGTTCAACTTCTTCAACGCTCTGACCACAAGGCTGAAAAATTCCCTAGTGGAGTTTCTTTTGTTGGTGAGCCTAAGGATAGCATCGCTTGGACAATTGTTCAACAACGTACAATAAAATATTATTCAAATTCTTGTACATATTCTCTTGTAATGTGATATCAAGGCCTTTCCTTTTAAGGGATTCTAGCCTCTGTGATTTATGCTTGGTTTCATAGTCAACATATGTTGTGCTTCCTAAGTGTTGTTGATCACCTACTTTTTCATCTTCTGACTTTGTTTTTGTAAGGCTTAACACCCTTGTTAGATTGCTTAATTGATTAAAAACATTGTTTGAGACATAGCATACAAAATTGTCTTTTTAGTATCAAATATATACAAAGAAGAGGAAAGTCTATTCCATTTATATTAATCTAAAGAATACTCAAAATAAAAACATGACAACCTAATTTATGACAATAGCTTTTCCTTTATCACCTAGGCATATGTATGTAGGGTATGGTTCTTCCATGTTATTGGGACCTAGTTTTTATTCATCTACAATGACCTGCAAACTATCAAATCTTAATTCAAATCCCTCTTCTTTGTTGATGGTGTTAGCTCCATCTTCAAGCATGTAGTTTTGAATCAAATAACCCCCTTCATTCCTCCTAAGTCAAAGGAGTTTCATTTAGAAAACCACATTCTACTTGATGTTGGCTTTCCTAACTCTAGAACACCTTGCATCTTCAACTACCAGAATAGGAAGGCATGCTACCGGTTTTCCATCTCAACTGACATGACATTGTAATCCCTTGGGTATGAAATTGTTAGCTCCTTTCTTATAATGTTATTGAAGACCTTATCCAAGTCTCCAAGAAACTTCTTAAATATCTTGTAGCATAGCTTTGCAGTGTCCTCCTTAGAATCTTCTATATTCAAGAGCATGGAAATAAATATTGTAGTTACTTTTGTGTTGAATCTATATATATGGGTAGTAAAATTGAACTCCCCACTCAAAATCCTCTTCACCACACTAACCACCAAACTATGAGGTTTATCAATGTTTCTTTTAGTCTCCTATCCTTAATCTCCTCTATAAATGCCAATTGCCTCTTACTTTCAATAAAACAAATTGGAGACTCCATTCTGGCTAACTTATAGTGGTAATTTTTTCAACTTCTAATCATATCTTGTAGTATAATGCCTATAAACACTCACCTATTTTATTTTTATAGAAAAATTTGGAGATCCTACCCTAATGTCTTGGATATGGGTCCAATTAATATGCCATGGTGTTTCTTTCATCCATATCAGTCCTATATTGTACCATCTAAGTGTTGGAAATATTCAAGAATTAACCAAGTTACTGAGAGGGGAGGGGTGAATCAGTAACTCCAAATTTTCTTTCAATAACAAATGTATTAACATATAGTTCACTTTATCCTTTTGCATATAGAAAGCATGAAACATAAAAGCATTCACAACAATGACACATAGATTTGGTTACCTAGAAACCTTCCAAAAGAAAGTAAAACTGGGGTGGGGATGAAACCCACAAAGCTTTAGTACTGCAGTATAAAGTTGGCCAGTTAAGGCTTACATTGATCACTTCTGATGATCTGCCTTGCTAGGAGCAATAAGGACTGCTAGGTCCACCTTGTTAGAGGTTTTACAAACATACAATGAAGTATGCACTCGGTTAAGAGATTTTACAAAGACTGTTAAGTCTACCCGGTTGAAGGATTTCAAGTTGATTCACCTGTTAGGATGAAATAATAGATCTCTTACTTTGCAACTGGATTGCTGAATGAGATTCGCTGATGTACTGATCACCTTCTATGATGAATTTGTCTTTGCTGCTCCTTATACTGCTGTAGCCCTTTGTAATTCGCTTATCTCTGCCTTTTATCTCTTTTCTTTTCTTTCATTCATATTCATACATTTGGTATTTGTACAACATTGTTTATATACAAGTCTAAACAATTAATTACAATTACAAAGTTGGCTTGACAAATAAACATAAGTGCTACTAAGTCGGCCCAAGTATGGTTACACGGTTCCTACAAACTAACTCGGTGACTTTCTGATACTCGGCGTCCACTGCATTACTCAGCATCGTCATGCACTCAGTAGAAGTGAAGGCTCGGTTCATACTAACCACTTGGTAAGCTTTGAACTCGGTAAATACTTGTGACTCAGTAGACATAATGTTACTCGGTTTGCACTGTCCTGCTCGGTTTGCATTGTTATGCTCAGTTTGCACTGTCCTGCTCGGTTTGCACTATTCTGCTTGGTTTGCATTATTCTGCTCAGTTTGCACTATTTTGCTCGGTTTGCACTGTTCTGCTCGGTTTGCACTCAGAATGCAAATAAGTGTTGTCACTAGTGGCAATCCTGCTTAATGCCAACACTAAGTTTTTTTCCCCAAATCCATCTTTCATTCATTTTTCTAATATGTCTACCAAATTAGGCCAAATAAATATACTTTAGCCGAGCCACATTTATTATATTTAGTGACCTCCTCCATATATCAACTTGAATACCAATTTATTTTGATTGTGTAGACACCTAAATTTGTCCTTTTAACATTAATTAAATTAAATTTAATTAATGACCCCTAATAACATTATACTTAATTTTTAATTAATTATATTTGTTAAATCCATCTATTTATTTAATTAAATAAATTCACTAATTATAGTATTTGAATTAAATTTAAATACTACCTTTCACAATGTATTACATTTAATTTAACACATGTTCTTCCATATTCCCCTTTCATAATTTATTTAATTCCCTCACATTCTTTATTTCTACTAAGCCATGATTAAATTAAATTAAATTAAATTTAATCCTAAATCCAACCTAGATGCTATCCTACACACATCACTTTCTATCTAATAAACCTACTCACTAATTAACTAAGGTTAATTCTAGGCTAATTTTCCTACATCCATTAGTCCTAATTATTTGCTCACACATGTGTGATCAAATTTCTAAAAATTGCAATTTCAAAAATTGCCAAAATTTGCATAAACAAGGCTTCTTACAATTTTGATGACACTTCTTACACCTTCTAAAATGGTGAAAATAGATTTATTCTCTTACACATCTCTTACACACACTTACACATGTACTTGAAGTACAGATTGACCTCTCACATCCCAAGTTGCTCACACATGTGAGAAAGTCTTGGACTTTGCATGACTTATGTGTCTCCTTGGTGGCACCTATGTGGATTCCACATAGATGCTAACTCACCCCAACCCTCCAAAATCCTATAAATAAGACCCTTACCTCCAACAAATCATCCATCATTTGTATGTAGAATTATTATGTTAGTTTGTTTTCTTGCATTTAGAGTTTTTCACTAATCATTTGGTAGTTGCTATATTTCTTTCAAGCTTGTAGACTTAGTTTCATTCTATGTTTTAGCTTCATTCATTTCTTCTTGTTAGTTTCATGCCATTAAGCTTAAGGGTTGCTTTCATAGCTCCTCCTTAAGCTTCTTTGGCTTCTTGCATTGAATGTTTGAGGGTTGCTTCAAATAGATCCACCTCGAGTATTTCAATCCATCTTTGCATTCATAGTGGGATCTATACTTGTGTTGGGAGAGCACACCCACAACACTCTCTAAGAGCTTAAATCAAGAAAGGCTTGGGTGCACTTGCTTCTTTCTCATCAGAGGTGTTGGTGGAAGCCTTTTGTTTGGTTCTTGCAAGTTTATAAAATGAACTAGATTAATGTTTGAATATCTTGTTTATTGCTAACGTTTTCATGTTTGGACTTGCTCCCAATAGGTTGGTTTTCATCATATACATTTTGGCATGCCCCATGGGACATGTTTGCATGTTTGTTTAGTTCATACAATTTGGAAAAAATGGCTACTCAAGCACGAGAAGGACATAGTTCTAGGGTTAGGTCATCTTAGTTAGATTCACAAACTACTTCTCTAAACTCCTTTAACTCTTCTAGGATGACTCGTGATTGACAAAACTTTATGGAGGATAACTTGCTGGATCTATCTAAGACATTCATGAATAATGAGGATGATACTGGTGTTTTTTCACTTGAACCTGTTGAACATTTATCTTTTTTCCTTCCTGTGTTAAGTGGCTAGACCATTTCTCCTCCATCCATCCATCCATTTAAACCCATCACATTAGCCTCATTCATCCATAATTCCTGAGTCTTCTGGAAGAAGCTTGAATGTGCAAAATAAAAATTAGGAATATAAGAATCCACTCACATATAAAGGTCACAATGTCCTATCTAATTGACATGTGACTATAAAAACAAAAGCAATATTCAAGAGACCACAAGGGTCCTTCAAGAAAAGAAAAAAAACAAAGAAATTATGGATTCATAAATCCATCCTAGAAGAATTGCAATCAAATGCATCTTAAAGAAAAGAAATATCAAATTCCATGTGGATTCCCATGTCTCTCTTAAAAGACTTGGATATAAAATAAAACTCAATGTTGACATTCAAGCTCGCCTCTCCTTCTTATGACTCACCTCACTCCCAAATTCTTTGCACCATCATTACCTTCGCTACTCCTTGCTAAAATTACCACTCTCTCCAAAACCAAATTACCCCTACAAGCTCCTCTATAATCTGAAGTGTATACCTGTATCTCTTCATCACCCATGAATTGTTCAAGAGAAATCTAGACAGTACTTTCCTTAGGTGTCTAGAACGCGATGAATCTGACAAGGCATTACAAGTGGTTCAAGAAAGTATTTGTGGATCTCTTTGGAATGGTATTTCATTGGATACAATACCTTCACTTAGGACATCTTTGCAAACTTTCCTTACTGATGATGACTACACAATCTTCCAACTTTAAGTACTAGTGCTACTTGGTGAACAAAAGAACAGTGGCATTGGCCTATCTAGGGCATATCAAATTGAAACACCTGAGGGATATGTTCTCCCTTATTCTGTAAATATTCTACATTTGAAGCATTTTTATGCATAGCTTGACATTCAGTTCCTCTACAATGTTATTCAGTGAAAAATCCTAAAAATCAGAAAAAGTCCAGAAAAAATTCTAAAAATCAGAAAAATTCTTGAAAAATCCTAAAAACTAGAAAAAGTCCTGAGAAAATCCTACAAAGCAGAAAAGATCCCGAAGAAATCCCAAACATTAGAAAAGTAGAAAATCCTAAAAAAAAAGAAGAAAAAGTTCTTGAAAAAATCTTTTTTTTGGTGAAAACCTGATAAACAGGAACCTTGCAAAATAAAAATAAAAAATAAAAAATTGTCCAATAGTGAAAACTTGGCAAGCAAGCACTCTGGGAAAGTATCATGGTGAAAACCTATTTCAGGTGCTATGATAATAGATTTGGATCCATTGTCTTCCACCACCCACTGTACATATCCATCCTCATCCTGGTCCTAGTTTTCAGTCATCACTTCCCGCATTGCCATAAAGATCCAACCGCAGTTCCTAGCAAGTTGAACTTAACCCCATCACATTGAGCTTTTCCCAGACACAATGATCGCAAAAGTGCTTATCAAAATCAACATAAAAATTTAATCTCTAAGTTATTATTCTTTTCACATCTATTGCTAGAGAATATCCATCTCAGTCAATCAATCTTTTCCCTGCAGGATGCGTCCTTCCTTAGTCGGCTCAAATCACTCTCGTCAATCCTATCCCATTCATGGCAAGAACTGTGGACCAAATGACCACTTGGTCAAGAGGCATTCTTTGTTGATTTTATCTTTTTGTATCAATAGAGCCTACTCATGATTTCCTTGATCTTTCATATCTTGGTATATTGTGAATGGTGAAATCTGATGCAAGTGTCGATTGCGGTATGATCTATTTGTGGATAATTTAGGAGCATTTTTGTTAGTTTCTTAGTTATGATTATTCATATCTTAAATGGGGGTATTGGGTTAGCATAATTATGTCCCTTCAAAGACCTAAGTGTGCCCAGACCTCTCCAATAAGTATATGTCATAGGCTCCATCATTATCAAGAAATCTACATCTCTATTTGTAAAGCTATCTGAGAGTCTAGTCCACTCAAAGGAACAATGTCATCTGTGTTTTTATAACACATGATGCATACCTCCTATTTCAATATCAAAATAGGGTGTGCTCTCCAACATGAACACAAGTGATCCCACTAAATCATGTAGTCAGGTTGCATCATAGTTTAGTTTCATATTAGTTAGTTTATTTTTCTATATTTTTGTTTGAGACAAGGGTGGACTAATTATTCACCCTTCACTACCCTCTCCCCCCCCATTTTTTTTTCCTAATCCAACCTCTCATCTTCCTCCTTTCCTTTGTTATTTCCCCCCTTTCCCTAGGAAACTCCCCCTTGGTGAGTGGATCTCTTATCCTCCCCCTCATTCTTTTGGTAGGTGGAGATGCCTGTCTAGCAATGGGAGGATCTACCATGATCTCTCTCTCTCTCTCTCTCTCTCTCTCTCTTCAACAGAGACACCTGTTGGTAGATGGGCAGATCCAATCATATATGGGTGGCTCCACCCCATATAGAGATTCCCGTCAGTAGATGAGCGGCTCTGCCCGTAGATAGGTGTTGTCTCTGCCCAAGAAGAGACACCTATTCATAGGTGGAGATGCCCACCGTAGATGGGCAGCTCCACCCGTAGACAGGTGGCTCCGCCCTAGACAGAGATGCTCGTAGACAGGTGGCTCTTCCCAGGTGGATATTCCTATTTGTAGGTGGAGATGCCTGTTGGTAGACAAGTGACTTTGCTAGTTGATGGGCGGCTTCACC
Organism: Chamaecyparis obtusa; assembly: GCA_027943335.1. Taxonomy (NCBI): domain Eukaryota; kingdom Viridiplantae; phylum Streptophyta; class Pinopsida; order Cupressales; family Cupressaceae; genus Chamaecyparis; species Chamaecyparis obtusa. Next base: position 572,250 of record BSBK01005083.1, read on the forward strand.
TTGAGAAGAGATCCCATCTATGAACGGGTGGTTCTGCCCTTCTTTGTTGCGCATCCATTCTTGTCTATAGTTGATGGCTCCACTTCCATTAGATGCTTCACTTTGCCAAGTGGCGATGCCTGTTCCACCATATGCCCCCTTCTCCCTTTTCTCCTACCATTAAACCCCCTGACACAACCAACTAACGTCAATTAATTTTGTTTTTAATGTGCAAACATTACACAATTACAAAAATGAAGGTGGGTTTTAGAACTCACCAAATTGCTCTTGTATGTTGCCCGCCGGTTGACCCTCCCCTTTTGTCTAAGTCATGGAAAGTCTTTTCCCCTCCTTTTTTCATGAAAATTGGCCAAATTTTTTATTTTTGACCTATTTTCCTGAGGGGGCACATCCTCCTAATAAATTTCCCTCGGTACACCTTTTAGGTCCCTTTTTTTTTGGGGGGGGCATTTATATTTTCTTTTCTTTGACACGATGCCATTTTTTGACACCGCATCAAAGGACAAAATGTAGACACCTAAATTTGTCCTTTTAACATTAATTAAATTAAATTTAATTAATGACCCCTAATAACATTATAGTTATTTTTAATTAATTATATTTGTTAAATCCATCTATTTATTTAATTAAATAAATCCACTAATTATAGTATTTAAATTAAATTTAAATACTACCTTTTATAATGTATTAAATTTAATTTAATACATGTTCTTCCATATTCCCCTTTTAAATAAATTTTTAATTTATTTAATTCCCTCATATTCTTTATTTCTACTAAGCCATGATTAAATTAAATTAAATTAAATCCTAAATCCAACCTAGATGCTATCCTACACATCACTTTCTATCTAATAAACTTACTCACTAATTATTAAGATTAATTAGGCTAATTTTTGGATTCCTACATCCATTAGTCCTAATTATTTTCTCACACGTGTGAGCAAATTTCTAAAAATTGCCAAAATTTGCATAAACAAGGCTTCTTACAATTTTGATGACACTTCTTACACCTTCTAAAATGGTGAAAATAAATTTTTTCTTTTACACATATCTTACACACACTAACACATGTACTTGAAGTACACATTGACCTCTACATCCCAAGTTGCTCACACATGTGTGAGAAAGTCTTGGACTTTGCATAGCTCATGTATCTCCTTGGTGGCACCTATGTGGATTCCACATAGATGCCACCTCACCCTAGCCCTCCAAAATCCTATAAAAAGGGCCCTTGCCACAAGCAAATCATCCATCATTTGCATGCAAAATTATTATGTTAGTTTGTTTTCTTGCATTTAGAGTTTTTCACTAATCATTTGGTAGTTGCTAGATTTCTTTCAAGCTTGTAGACTTAGTTTCATTCTATGTTTTAGTTTCATTCATTTCTTCTTGTTAGTTTCATGTCATTGAGCTTAAGGGTTTCTTTCATAGAGCTTCTCCTTAAGCTTAGTTGGCTTCTTACATTGAATACTAAAGTTATTATGAATAAATGATACCTAATGTTAGTTAATTTTAGATAAAGAAGTCATCATAAATTACATTATTTGATGGTAATTGTGGATGCTTAACATTATAGTCTAGATGATGTTATAAGATCAATACATATGTTTCCTTATGATATATGATGATGGTTACTTACATGTTAATGAGTTACTGATGTTTCAATTACTACTATACTTATGTCACTACTTCTTATTAATTTTGTATGATGTATTTGTATAAAGAGGGACAAAGTCATAGTTACTCACTCATGAGGCCCACACGATGGCTTGATCCCCTTCACGGCTTGCCATTGTTTGATATTATATATATGCATATGTGCTTCGACTATTGTGCTAACATGGACATGTACCAAACATCAAATTCACCTAGCTCTGTAGGTTTGAGTGTTCTTGCTTTCCCCAACAAGGGTTACTTGGAGATGACACATTGGCCAACTTTTCCTAAGCCTAACCTCATCTTGCTCAGTAGAGTACTATCTAGCTTTAATGAGACTAGTATTTCACCCTCTGGCTACCGCCATTGACAATGTTTGGTTACCTTGACCCCCATGTGGAGACCCTACGATAAGTGTTTTTATGTTTATATGCATTTCGTAGGAATTTTATTACAATTATTAGTTTATGTTTAAATTAATAATTTTTGTGATTTAATGGTTTAGTTAATTATTTTTATAGTTTAATGGATATTTATGATTAAATGAGTTTTAAATGTCTTTTATGCAATTAAATGATGTTTTGATATGTTTGGGGCTCTTGAGGATAGGATTTATAATCCTAGTAATTGTTTATTTTTATTGCGATTTATTAATATGCTGAATTTTATTATGTATATGTGTTATTAAATATTTGTAAAGAGGTTATTTGATGTTTTGAAAAACATTTATATGGTGTATTTGTGCTTGTTTTAATCGACATTGCATGATTTTAGTTTGGAGGTGTTCATGGGGGTAATTTGGGTTTATTTGTTTATGTTAAATTTTAATGTTTTATATTCCCACTCCAAAAAGTAAAATATAATTGATAATTAAAGTTTTATTTCAACACTTAGTTTTATTTTTCCTTCTTCATGGTTCTCAAACCCTACATGGACATTCTTGACATTTAGTTTTATTTTTCCTTCTTCATGGTTCTCAAACCCTACATGGACATTCTTGAAATGTCAAGATTGGAAGATTTAGAGGAAAATATTTTGTGGGTAAGAGCTCAATAGACTCATGCATGAAAATTTTTATGACTATTTGGATTTCATGGCTTCTTACGATGTGTTTGGTTTCCCTTTTCATTTTAAAGTTTTCTTCAAGTTAGAGGTTTGGATCTTGATTTCTCTCTTCTTTTTCAATTTGGGTCTCTGATTATTGTTGCAAATAGTGATCAAATTATATGTTTTTAGAACAATTATTTAGTCCTCATTTGATCTTTTATTTTAGTTATTGATTTTATAGTAGAAACTTGGGAAGCATGGTTGAATTAGGGAAATGCTTCCTAAATTTTTACGATTGAATAAAATCTAAATTTTATTGTATTTCTAGAGTGTTTTATAGTTGTGGATCAATGAGTTTGCCTGGATTTTCAATTGGTTGTGTTTGAATTTTGGATCTTTTTGGAGGACCATCAATGGTGAATGGCCTCCATGACTGGTTTTTAGCCAATTTGGGTATTTAATGAAAGTTATAATTTGTTGTTTTAAACATGATTTTATTTTGTAGAATCATGATATTATAGAATTAATTTTCATTATTAACTCAATTTGGTTGTGGGTGTGTGGTGTTATGGTAGTTTCATTATTGGGATTGAATGTGAATAGTAAAAAAAATAATTATGGAAGTATTATGTGTATTGCATGATAGTGAGTGAATGTGAAATGGTAGTTTCTAATGTAGAATATTTATTTGGGAGAAAGTTCAAATCCAATATTGGAGGTACCTACATATGAAATTAGCCTAAATGTTGAGGAGAAAATTGATTCGATTAGTGCAATGGACAAATACTTCAAGTATGAGGATAAAGATGATGATAAGAATGTGAAGTTTGCAATAGCCAAACTTAAATTTCATGCATCACTTTGGTGGGATATGGTACAAGATGAAAGAGAAAAGAAAGGCATGCCCAAGATCAAAGGATGAGATAGAATGGTGGCTAAATTGTAATTTAAATTCATGTCTAGAAGTTATCAACTTAGTCTTTTCAAGAAATTATAATATTTTAGACAAAAAGAAATATTAGTTTATGATTATATGAAAGAATTATGTTGGTTTACCATCAGATTTGGGCATATTGGAAAGGATCCTAAGAAAGTGGCTTGATATCTAAATGGATTGAGATTCAATATTTAAGATGAAATCAATATTTTTTATGTAAGGAAAGTTGAAGAAGCTTATCAATGTACTATCAAGAGAGAAGAAACACTATCCATAAAGAAAAAATAATACAAAAAGTTCAAGAGGTAATTGTAGGGTTTTCATAGCTAGAGGACAACAAAGTGGTCAAGATTAGTTGCAAGTCTATAAAGAAGATGATTGTATCTCATATCATCGATACAAATTCCCAAGAGGTAATCATTATTTTAGAGGTAGAATACCTTGGCCAAGATGTAGAAGTATAGATAATAAATATCGTCATAGATATTATGGACTCCTAGAGAATCATCCAATAAGATAGAGGAGAGTAAAAAATAACCTATTTACGAAGATGTTCTTAAGGTTGGAAATCATTTCTTACAAAAAATATATGCTTATGAAATTCAAGATCATTCTTAAAGAAAAGAATTTATTAGAACTACATGCAAGACTAAAGGTAAATTTTGTAAGGTTATTATTGATAGTGGAAATTCTAAATTTGTTTCTACTAAAATGGCTGATAAAATACATGCCTAAGAAGGAAAACATGTCAAGATCTATGAGTTATGTTGTCTAAAAAAAATTACATCAAGGATTGGTAAATGAATAGAGTTAGGAGGAACTTCAAATGTGATGTTATGCAAACAAATTTTTGTCAAGTTATTTTACATAGGCTTTAACAGTTTGATAGGGAAGGAATTCATTATTGAAGAAGTAATGCATAATGTTGTCAAAAAAAATTTCACCCTTTTTTGAGGTATGAACCTAAAATAACCTCATGAAGAATGGAAATAACCCTAAATTATGGGAACTAAATAACTAGGGTTGAATCTCTAGAGAAGGTCAACTTCCTTTCGGATCAAGGTGAAAATATTGAATGAAACAAATACCTTTAAACCAACTCTGAAAAATTTTAGAGGAAAGGGGAAGAAGGAATGAATAAAAGGGAAAGGAGGTGATGCACCAAGATCAAATCTTGTTTCTCCTTGCCTATAGTTGCACAAGGCGTCAAAAAAGGACCCCTAAACATACACATATCTCTTTCCTAATCCAAATCCAAAGAATCATATGTAGGTTAAAATTTGTGAGATTTTTTAAGGAAATAAACATTCACACTACAACTATAAATATATTTAATACAATATGCAATCTAGAAGTAGGCAATATATTATCCTACTTTTTGCCCATTTTAAACCACCAATATGAATGCTCATCATAGTGTATTTCTCCATTAGTAAATCCCTCATGTTATCGAGGAAAATAAGATTTTATGAGTTATCTGAATCAAAGAAGTGCTAAGATAGAGATTTTCTTTGAATACAAAGACAAGGTAAATCTATAGTTGAAGAAAAACCTAAGTATAAATATTAAAGTTTGTTTATTCATAATTTTTAAATATAACTAAAATGTGATTGTAATAACATGTTGAATGTGTTGGAAGGAGTTAATTTTTCCTTAGGAGTTATTCCAAGTATACATGTAGTTACTAAAGTATTGTTAAATCAGATCCATTAGTTAATTTCACATGCATAATTAGGTAAGACAAAACTGTAGATAAAAAAATAATATTTTGAGCTATTAGTCCACATTCTCTAAAAATAAGGAGGGAAATTTTGCTACATCTCCATATTTTTGAAGACCATATTCCACATGTTTCAAAAAAGACTAGTTGATCTGTCCTGTGCATTCCTAGTCGACTGTCCACATTTCAGGTTGTTAGGCCGATGTATTAGAGTTGCATTTGGTCACTTTGGTTCTTCATTTAAGATAGAACATCTATAAAAAGAGGCAATATAATCAGTTTTGAATCATCAATACAATGCTTTATTTTCTTTTGTGTTGTAGCATAAGTGTTGTTTTCATCCTATATCTAACAAATTGGTATTAGAGTTGGGCTAGCTAGGCCCAACTCCCTCAAGGGAGGACTCAAGATCCCAAATTATGAAAGTGACAAAGACTTTAGTTTGTTAACTGCTATAGCAGTTAGGATTCCACCAGCTAGAAATTTTCTTAAAATTTGGAAAAGTTATCAACCATTTAAAAATGGCGCGCCATAATTTTGGGTGTCAATTATGAATCTTTATTTGACTGGTGTTTTCATGTGTTAGAATTATTTGTAGAAGATAAAAGAGGAATTGAAAAAGAAAATGTACAAGGAAAATTTAAAAAATTGTATACACAGAGAGTTGATCTATTTTCTTGGAGAAAGGTGTTGCTGAAGCAAAAAATTGATGATTGAAGCTTAAGTTTATAAAATTTTAATGTCAATTGTAAGGTAAATAATTTGACGTTTAGAAGGTTTTTATTAGAAAGTTGTACTAAATGGATTGCACAACTATTTGTCTATTGCTCAAATGGTGAGGAAAAGTAGTTTTTTTTCATCTATTCTATCAAATAAATAAATTTGAAGTTTTCTTATGATGGATAAAAGCTATAGAAGAAATAGCTAAAATAAGATTATGCCTTGGGAAAGTTATAAAATATAACTATAGTTGTTGGGGTAAGATATGGTTGATTAGTGTGTTGCCATAGCCATGATGAAATGAAGGAGAAGCATGAAAATTTGTAGTAAATCCCAAAGTGATGAAATATACTTTGAATTAGTAAATCCCCATAATGATAGTTTATGGTCACCTTAAGCCATGTGTATGTAAAGTTTGTGGTCATTTGAAACTACTTATATGTGAGTTTTGTGGTCAGTCAAAACCATTTGTGTGCAAAGTTTGTGGTCAACTATTAACCACTTCATGAATGTAGTAGTTTATGGTAAGGGGTAAGCCACAAAGTCCCAAAAATAATTATGACAAGGGGTAGTGCTTGTTGTAGCATTTAAGATATAAATTAAGGGGAGTCTTGGAAGAAGTTAATTTATCTGTGTTAGAGGGTGTTAATTCTTAGCCATTACTTGTTAAGTTTCCTCCACCATTATCTCCACCTTGTATGCCACATATAAAAACATTTGGAAACATTTTTTCTCGATGCCTATTCTCATGCAAGATGATCTTACTCAATAATTGATTATTATTAATTTATTTCCATTGATTATGGTGGAAGGAATATCCATGTATGTAATAGTTAGGAGTTCAGTTCAAATAATGATGAATCCTCTGTAAAGAGGCCAACAATGTAATTAGTTTGAACAATCAATAATAAAGTTTATTTATTTCTATGTTGTAGCATTTGTTGTGAATTGTTATCTCAGTTTAAAAAAATGCCATCCCGATTAATATGGAAAAAGGAAAGATATAAATTATTCTTATGGTAAAAGGGATTACAAGGAAATAAACTTGAATAAGTTCATGCCAAGAACTCAAGGTGTTTGATGATTTAATCATGTTGGACATGTTTATTTAAGATAATTATTATAACCACTTTTTCATTTTAATCATACAAAAGGTTACAAATTTTTCATTTCCCTTTGTGCGTGAGCTTGCAAAGGATGGATATTTAGGCTTGAAGGTTTGAGTGATGCCTATGTGAATGGACAGTGCAGTCTCTTCTACTCAACTCTTCATGTGAAGAGTGTGCTTTGAAGGGGAGATTTATTCAGGAAACTTCGTAATTGAAAGTAAGAATCATTGTCATGAGTGTTAGTATACAGATTTTCCTTCCCAATAAAATTGAAACTCTCTTTAAACTCTCTTTCCCATATAGAAGGAAAAACCAATACAATAGTTGAGTTTGTCACTCACGAAAAAACTCTCTGTGATTAAAGGAGCGACTACCTTATATAAAGATCAATCTTGATAATCCATTTATTAAAAAAGAATGAAAACAATAAGAATAAATATACTTTTGACTTGAAAGTAAGAAAGGCTTTTTCAATTCTTCATGTAAAATGACTATAGAAAGATTTATGCTCTTAGAAAGATCCACATTCATCTAAGTCAACTGACCAAGATTACAAGAAAAGCATTCCTAGAATGATCGATCCAACACATATACTGAAATAAATTGAAGAATGCATAAATGATCATAAAACATACAAAAATTATAGCAACACACATTTAATTCCAATAGAAATCAAGATACATGTAATATTCAGACCAACTGATCCAAGAAAGATACTATTATCTGCTATATATATCAACTGATACTATATCATATGTTCCAATCCAAAATATAACCATTCATCGAATGTACTTGCAATAAAATAACAAAATAGCTAAGTTTTTGTCACCAGAGAACCAACGCTTGTGAGGTCACTCAAAAATTAATATATAGCCATGCAGGGCTTGATCAGTTTCATAAGTAAAAGTCTATTCAAGGAAAATGAAACTAACACCCTAAGCCACTTGGAACTTTTCCTTTCAAAGACTAATTAAATGATTAGATTTTCTCGGCATCCACACTAGTGGTAGTGTCAGCTACTTTGTGCATGGTAGTCCATTCTTCAAAAGCCATCACAAATATCTCCAAAATCTCCTAGTTTGGTGAAGGAACCAAATTGAGCCTTTGTTCCTAGATACCCTTATAGTTTTGCAACTATTCTAGCTTAGTCTTCAGTGTGTTTATCTGTTCATCACCAAGAACCGTTAGTGATTACACCTGGGCTATAACTGAACAATCGTGAGCTTCCATCTCTTTAGGATATTTCAACCCTTGTGCCTTTTCTGCATAGGATTCCCTCATCTTGGCCACATCAATCCCAATTTTAACTTCATTCTTAGACAACTTGTATAAGCAATCAACATGATTACTAAGTATTTCTTCAACATAGGAAACTACCTCTAGGACCTAACTAGACTCCTCAATACCTTGGTCGAAAAGTGAACACTGTCATTCTTGATTAACCTTGACAACAAATAACAAACTGGCATCAACATCAGATATTGCTTTCTCAGTTAAAAACTTATCTATACCATAGACAAAAGCTTCGTCCAAATTGGATATCTCTATTTCCAGAATATATCTTTTCACTTCCCAGAGTTTAGTATTGGCCTCAACAACAGCTACCAGGGATGAAGATCTCTTGGTGATATCTTCATAGGCCAGTGCAAAACAATTAACTTTTTCACCAACTTCTCCCATCCAGTTGTAAAATGCCTTAGACAATGACCTTTCTTTGTGGACTTGGTCGAGGAGCCTCTGATTATCTAGTGACTTGACATCTAGATTCAATGGAACCATCGCGAGAGGTTGAGTAATAGGATTCTACAACTATTGAATGTATTTTTCCATCTCACATAGAGCCTGCTTCAGTTTTGCTTTATCTTCTGCATCCTTCAGTACCCTATGATTTATCTTCTTGTTTGCAAAATTGAGAATCTTTAAATCTGCCACCCTAGAAGCCACTCCTAAATCTATTTTCTCTACACTCAAATCTTGTTCAGTGACCTCAGCACTAGTCTTGTCAGAATTAGGCTTGAATATCTCAACAACCCAATGTCCTGTACTTGGGTCTATATCTACCATATATTATGTCTTTGGCTTCTTTGTCCTTGGGGATTTTCTGAGATATTTTCCAACCAAGCCACCAAAAGGAATTGAAGTAGGAACGATGTTCCTCTTCTTGTTTACAGACAAATCTAGCCAGTTTGGAGTCTTTGAAGTTGTATTCTGTAAGGAAACAAAAGTGCGTAGATTGTTTGGAGTGACTGGATCCTATTGGCCTGTACTCACACTACCTCTTGCTGATATTGAGTCCAATATGGTTGATGCTTTGCTTCTTTTTAATCTTTTGAATTGCCTTATGTTAGGCTCTTCTATGTCAGAATCAATAATACAGAAAGATGGGGCTACTTTCTCACCTCTTTTACTTCTCTGCCAGGTAAATTTCACAGTGTCATCAGAAACCAACTCTGAATCTTCAATGTTAGGGTTTCTTGGAGGATCTGAGCTACCTGCAGACAACAACAGTTCAATCTTATTAGTTAAGATAGGAGAAGGTTCAATTTTTGGAGTCCTTGGACTCCTCCTATTTCTCAGTGTAGGAGCTGCTTGAATTTTCTTTTGTTGAGCTTTAAGCCATTGCTCTATTCTCTGGAAAACCTCTTTAGTCAAAGACTTTATATCTTCTTCCTCCCTTTTAGTCCAATACCAAATTTCTGATCACCACTTCAGCACCTGATGTCATGCATTCTGATTCCAATACATCATCATCTTCATCCTTTATGTTTTAGATACTGAAAGGAAGTTTTAAAGAAATAATTTGTTTAAGAGAAAATATGGAGTGCAGTCTCTTTGTAACCTCAACTTCATCCATGCAGTCATCCTAGAAGTCCTCTAATTCTAGTTGGTGAAGAAACATGGCATCTACCTTGAAATGGCTCTCTACAAAACCCTTTCTATCAAAGTAATTCATTGCTTGATATGGTTGGAGTTCATTTATTTCAGTGCATTTATCAAGAAGGCAAAATCATGCATTAACCTGAATCTACAGTGCCCCATTTCTAGTGGGGAAAAGGCACTGATACCTTGCTTAACTCTATATTTATTTTCTACCATTAGCAACTATCTTCCCACCTCAAGTAGAATACACTTGTCCAAATAATACCTAAATGTATGCTATGAAGCCTCTTGACTTGTCTACTCCTTTGAACTGCATCCTTTCCTTCTTTTGCATTCCGCTTCTGTGACTTATCCTATGCTGACCTTTCATTGCTTGTCCAAATGTGCTTTACATGACAATTTTTCCCTAGTTTGGGTACTCTTGAGGAGTTTGTCCTTGAGGATTTCTTCCCTCCATTCTTCTTCATTCCCTAGTCTTTCATCTCTTCCGTCAGCTTGCTACTCCCTCTTGTCCTCCACCTTGCTAGACTTTGGGACTACATGATGTGATCTTGCTTGGGAGTTTGATGACCATTCTGTGTGGGGGCATCCTTTGTACATATTTATTGATCTTGAAAAAATACCAAAAAAATTCATATATGATGCTGAAAAAATACAAAAAAAATCAAAAATTCAAAAAAAATAGAAAAAGTGCCTTGGTGAAAACCTGGAAACAGGTGCCTTGGTAGCAAAAAATACAAAAAAATAATAAAAAGTCTTGAAAAAAATTCTTCCAAGTGGTGAAAACCTGGAAATGAGTGCTACTTGAGGCCTTTGCACCCCTATTTCTTAGTATGCATCCTCGACACTTAGCCTTTCTCCATCATGCCTTGTCCTTGTTGCCTTGGTTTGGAATTGGTCTTTGTCTTTGTCTAGGGGGCATCATTGTGTTAGCTTTGGTCTCTTGGATATGGTTGTCTTTAGGACACCTCACAAATGGTGTTTTTCAACACCAACCCAATTGTGTTTTTCAACACAACCCCTGACATTGAGTGTTTTTGAATACTTATCACTTTGGTCTTATCTAGTTTGGTCATGTGATCTTACTTGCTTGCAAGCATTTGATCGTTACCCTCGGAACTCAGTATCAGTTTACACACTTAAAATTTTTAAATGCAACACTTAATGCTTGAGATATGTCATGATTTTTTTGTGTGCTGACTTTTATTGATTTTCATTGAATGTCCTTGTCTAATAAGTCTCTCCATGATGCATCGCTAGAAGACTTGGGGCATGGGGCATGTTTTTATTTGCTTTCTACTTGTGGGTGTTGTCTTGAACCTCTTCAGTGTCTCTTGTTATCTCCTTGACACACTTAGGAGATTTAAGGCATCATCCTTGACTATTTTTGCACAACCGTTCTCATGGTCATCCTGGCATTTATGCCTTGACGTGAGCGTGGTTTTGCTACATTAAATTGGGTAAGCTAACATTGCAGTCATCTTGACCTTTATGTCTTTAATGCTCATGTTAGAATCTTTCCACATTCCAATCTGATATAAATCACATTCATATCTTCATAGTTGCATTTTTGACTAGTGATGATTGTGTGATCATCCGATGTCTGGTAATAATGGCCCTATGATGAAAATAAGTTCTCTTACATTCTCTAATGAATGATGAACACAAAAATCCTATGTTACCCTATTGCAAGTACACCTTTGCATTTCTAATGAATGATGAACACAAAAATCCTAAATTACCCTATTGCAAGTACACCTTTGCATTTCCATGTAGCTTGCATTATTTAGACTTCATGTTAAATTTGCACTTTTAGGCTGCATTATGAGTTTGAGAGGGTTTCCTTCATCTTTCTTGTGGACTTTTAGTCAACTGTGGTCACGTTTTGATCTTCATTTCCTTATCTTCTTTCATGATCTCAATCGAAATTCCCTATCTTAAATAGTTGATTGATTTTGGGGCATCTTCTTTCTAGAGGCAAATTCTCTTTCTTCTCTCCATTTCTTTCCATTTCTTCCAAACTTCTATCTTCCATTCGCTTTCACCCCACTTTTTTTCTTCTAATTCAACCTTGGGGCATAATCTTTCTTGGTAAGCTACCTTAGTTCTATGATTCTTATATCTTTCATCTTACATCAAGAACCTTATCTTTAGTTCGATTTGATCAAATTTATCAATTTACTGTTTCTCCTCTATCTCATTTCAATTTCGATCATGAGGGGGCAGTACCTACCAAACTTCAATGCTTGATTCAGCTTTATCAAATTTATCAATTGCTTCTCTTGGGGCAATCTTTCTTGAGGTTCTTATCTCTTATTTGAGACTTGACAATTACCTATTCATAGGTGTTGGCCTTGTCTTTTTTAGTCTCCTTATCTATGTCCTGAGGTGTTCCCATTCGTCGAACACACATCCGGGTTGTTTTGTGATCCCAAATTGATCTCACACATCAATTCCATTCTTTTACTACATGTGATCCTGAGTTGACCTCACATTAGTCAAAGAGGGGCAAATGTATGAACCCTAAAATGGTCGCCTAGACTTTGGGCCCCATTTACTCAATTTGTCAAATATCAATTTTCTAAATCAATGCTTTACAATATATTCAAATTAATTTTCTTGATCGAATCATAACTATTTCAATCATTTCAATAATCTCCTAAGGTTTAATCATGTCATCAATAATTTTATTTAATTAAAAGAAATAATCTCTTTTAAATAAATAAAACAACTTTATTTAATTGAAAGTAATATCTCTTAATTAAAATAAATTTATTTAATTAAAACCCTTTTTAATTAAATGATTTTATTTTATTTAATTAATATTCATCTTTTAATTAAATAACCTTATTTTATTTAATTAAAAGAGAATTATTCTTTTAAAATAAATAAAATCCTCTCAAAAGATCTTTTGTGATGAAAAAAGGAAATAAGTGAAATAAAAATAAATAAAATAAAGAGATTTCCTTTTCTCTCCACACTTTCTAAAAATGAGATTTCTTTCCTCCTTTTGCATTAATCCCACATTGATCTTGGAGATGCATTCTTTTCATCAGTTTCTTATATAAGGAGCCCTCTCCTTCTCAATTAAAAATCTAGAAATTTCATATTATCATTATGCTAAAGATTTTCTTGACAACATTAGAGCTTTAGAAATCATCATTTTAGATTGCACATTTAGTTTAATTTTCATAAAGATTAATTAGTGAAGTAGTTTATTTCTTGTATTGCATATAGATTAATTTCAATAAAATAGTTTATTTCTTGCAATCATATAGTTTAATCTTCATTTCAATAAATTAGTTTATTTTCTTGCATTTGTAATCATATAGATTAGTTTCATTTGCATGCAAGAACTTGATTCAATGGAGATTAGCATTCTTACTTCTCCTCCTTGAATCTCTCATTTTGTGGTGTGCTTGCATGGGTTCAATCTGAGGGCCTCATAGAAAGCCATGCACTCCACAGATAGAGAGCTATGGATTGATATTCGAGAGCTCATTATTGAGTATTCTTGGATGCAAGGATTCATAGTAGTGTGATCATTTTCAGTTCACAAACTAGGAAGTTTCAGGGGACCATCACTGAAGCCTCCTACTCTCAAATAGCTAAAGGTAGGGAACTGAATATAAAAACTGCCATAAATTTTCACAAATTCCATGGCTTCTTCTGATATCCCGCAATTAGGTTTTCCCCTCAACTCAAAAACCAGTTTGGACATAAAAGTATCATGTACTTCCTTAAAACATGTGGGATTTCTTCCTTTTTGCAACAGGGGGTGATACTCATAAATGGTCATACTGCTATTCCATTCTTCATGTGGTAGACCGTGCCAAATTCTACAAATGGCAAGGATATAAAAGAGGTAAGAAGACATATAGAAACTTGAAATCAGGGCTGGCTGGGACAAACTTTCATGCAACTATTCTGCTATGATTTTGGCCAAATCGATGACATTACCCAAGTCTATAATGGCTTGCATGAAAACATACATCCAATCCTCCCAGTTGGTATCTATGGGGTTACCTTTCACTCTGTTTAACATTACTGTTATATCCCTTACTTCTCTAAAAAAATAATCTTTCTAAAGGGGCCTAGGTAGACGAGAACCTCCTTTTTCTAGGTTTAATAGCCAATCTCTAGCTATGTTGTTCCTATACTCTTTCTTGTTCTGGATTCAGAGGAATATGATGCTGAATCTTACCTTTTCTAAAATCCCTCAAATCCTCATACGACCATGCAAACACATCTCAAAATTCTCACAACAATTTGGTGAATACCACCTTCTCTATAGGAGTACAACATGTACCCAAGTTAACAAATTTAGGGACTTCATCACTGCCAATATTTACTTTCTCATAATTATTGGATTGTTCCTCTTTTGTCTCATTGGTCTGGCCAACAAAATAGTCTTTGTGGTCAAACAGGTTTTCCATGGTCACAAGACCTTTGGAAATATGATTTCCCTTTAATTGAATAACATTCTCTCATTTCTCTACCTCTTCATCTGCACAGAACTCTTGACACTCAAACTCTGACCCTTTGAAAAATACAGAGGAAAACTTCTCAATACCTTGTATGAATGACATCACATGGGCATCATCACTGAAGACCTACTAGGAATTAGCATTATTAGGTACATTGGGTTGATGGATAAGCTCAATGGTATATTGATCACTATCAAAGTCAGGATGAGGAATAAGCAGCACTGCTGAACCAGCAAGGGCGTTTGCTCTGGAATTCATTTCTCTAGGAGTGGATTCAATGGAAAAAGCTTTGAATCCTTTGACTTCATCCCAGACTCTATTCTTGTAGTGCTTCATCCTCTCATTCCTAACTACATATTTTCCCCTTACTTGTTTTAAAATCAGCTCAACATCTCCTTTTACCCTTAGTAATTTGATAGCTTTTCTTTTTTCTTCTAAGATCCTGAGTAACAGAGTCTCATACTCTGCGGTGTTATTAGTATTCTCAAATTCAAGCTTGAAGGCAAAAGTAATTTTTTTTTTAGTTAGAGATATCAGTACCACCCCAAAACCTGAATCGGTAGATGAACAACTCCCATAAAACTCTATGGTCCACAGCTCATCATTGTCAGTACATTTTTCATTCATGACATGAATTTCTGGCATGATCAAATAATTAGAAAAACCAGTTTCCTGATACAAGATGTGAGACTTAGGATCATCAGAGGGAAAAATAGTGTATTTACACTTAGTCTCAGGTTGTAAAGGGACCTTCTTATCTCCAATATGAATGATAGCCTGATACCAGTCTAATTTGATCTCTCCACCTGGATCTCTACAAAAGGTTCTTCTCAAGAGAATACCATAACTAGCTGGTATGTCAGCAACCAGGATGGTTAACTTGAGCCTCTTGTTAGGGAAAGCTGCTAATGCAACTTGAGCATCCTTGATTTGGCTAATTAAAGGAACTTGCTTAGAATCCATGGAGTATCACCTACCAAAAGTTTTTGCTAAGGGAAAATAAATAGATTTTGCTACTAAAGAGGGCATGATGTTATCAGAAGCTCTAGAATCAATAATACAATTACTAAGTTTATGGCCATGAATGAATAATGAAACATAGAAAGGCTTAGGTTTCCCTATTACAGGAGTAGATCTTGAGGATTCGAGATTGATAATGGGCTCTTTAACTTTAGGTTTTTTAATGTTTGGGTTAGTAGGGATTTTACTAGTGGATATAGTATTTGTTTGATTGGACTGCACAATAGGAGAGGAACCGTTCACATAAGAAAACAACTTATCTGACTCACCAGGATTTGACTTCAAATATTCAGTAGGAGATATTTGGATTTTGGATGACTTACAGAATTCTATGAAATCAAATGAGCATTTAGAGTTTGACCTTTTAAGGATTTTAATTCCTGCTAATTCACTCCCTAGAGTCTTAGTGCTACTACCAGCTTGACCCATTGGTTCTTTATCCTTCTTGCCTTGGAAAGGAGATAAAGCGTGGCTATGAATTTTGCCACCTTGCTGAGCTTGGGTAAGCACTAAACATGAAGGATGCTCTAGAGTTGTAAGAATGTCACCACCTCATTCTAAATCAGACTCATATTCAAGATAGTAACTCATGGAGTCACCAGGTCCTCCAGAGTTTTCTTCATTGCCAGGGATTTCCATAATGGTTTCTTTGTTGGCTTCCATTTTCTTGTACCATACCATCTTGGGATAAGAATCACCATCGTGCTCATCAATCAAATGAAAGATACACATGTTGCTTTTAGTAGGAGGTGCTTCAATCTGAAGTCTTGGTTGATGTGGTAAAGCATTTGACTATTTTCCATAATTTCTTGTTCCTTGATTTCCATATCTCCTAGGAATGTCTTAATATGGAGCATGAGGAGACTTGGGCAATTGCCTTTTAAGGGTAATCATATCATTGACCAATCTTTGAACAATAGGATTAGAAGATCCAAAAATAGATGGTTGATTATTTGGAGTCTGTACCTCTCTTCTCCATTTACTGACAATTATCATATCATCTTCGAGCTCCATTGCTAATGCTTGGGCAACTACCAAGTCTGCCACCCTACCTCATCTTAGATGGAAAATGATATCTGAAGGCATAACATTTATAAAGAATCCCTTTATGTTCTCATTACTAGGATGATGAGTATTTGGAATTTGCTGCAAGAGTTTATTAAACTTGGCAATAAATTCTCGCATCGGTTCATGCATCTCCTTCTTTAACTATGAGAGTTGCAATAATTAAGAATGTTCATCATCTATAGATTTAAAATGAGCCTCAAAGGCCATTCTCATGGCATTCCAATTTGCAATAGAGCCATTGGGTAAATGACAAAATCAATCCGCAACAACTTCATTCAGTGTATGGACAAAAAGGCGAATAGAAACATATTCCAAACCCACTTGTATAACACTACAAGCAGTGTTGAATGCATTAATATGATCACTCGGGGAGACTCTACCATCTCCATTAAACTTGAGAAGAATATCTCTGGCCCCTTTTGGAAAAGCTTGTAGATTAAAGTTGGTTAGATCAAGGGGGCCAACCTGAGCTCCCCAAGGTTGGTTTTGGCCATGATTGGTAAAGAAAAATTTAGATATAGAGGATTGAAAAGAGATGAGACTAATGTATCAGATAATGTAAGGGATTGGAAACCAGAAACGGATGCGGGTAGCTTGGTAGGTGAAGATGGTCAACTAGTGGTTTAAAACCTCCATCTCACAAGAATATTAGGGGTGAAGTTCGACTGCTTTAGTGGTTCAAAATCTTCATCAACTGAACCTTTAGCCTTATCACCTCTTGTGTACCTCTTCTCCACCAGTTTATTGATTGAAACTAAAATAAATGAATAGATAAACAAAAACCTATCCTCAAGGCCTTTGAGCAGCTTTGTCTACTATAGTGACTTCCTGAGCTACAAGTAAACCTCTCAGCCACTCTCCAATTTCCTCTTCTTCTTTGTTCACTAACCTCACTTGTTGATATTTTTGACCACTTGTTCTTAGATTCCAAGCCATTGCATTAAGATTAGCTATAATGTCTTCTTGGGTGTCTGAGAAGTTAAGGTTAGGTTGTAACACTCAGAGAAGTTCTTGCTGACAAGGTACTCTATCAGCAGGTAGCACCATAAT
Organism: Chamaecyparis obtusa; assembly: GCA_027943335.1. Lineage (NCBI taxonomy): Eukaryota > Viridiplantae > Streptophyta > Pinopsida > Cupressales > Cupressaceae > Chamaecyparis > Chamaecyparis obtusa. The sequence goes on from BSBK01005083.1 coordinate 589,944, forward strand.
TGATCATTCAATTAAAATTTTAAACCCTGGTCTACTCGTTAGACTCCCTAGTAGAGTCGCCAAAAATTTATTAGTATACATATATTCCTTCCTAATAAAAATTGAAACTCTCTTTAAACTCTCTTGCCCATATAGAAGGAAAAACCAATATAATAGTTGAGTTTGTCACTCACAACAAAACTCTTTGCGACTAAAGGACAACTACCTTATATAAAGATCAATCTTGATAATCCATTTGTTCAAAAAGAATGAAAACAATAAGAATATGTTGGTGTCTTTTTCTTGTAGGACCAAACTTGAATCAAATGGTTGGGCTTGAAACACAGGTTAGGTACTCAAGCTTGACAAGAAAAACAAACCAATTGATGAGGATAGAGAGAAATCCTCCTTCTTCTTTGAGCTCCACATTCACTCAGGTGGGTATTGCCTTATCTGCACACTCAAGACACCTCATGACAAACCAAAGGCCTGCAGATAGATTAATGTGGAATAGCAATCAATCTCCTATAGGTATCATGTACCCTAATGAAGCCAATATCTCATGCAATTGCCCAACTTGCATGGAATGAGACTGAAAGCTAGAGACCTATCCTAACAACAAGAAAGGGAAAGGGTGGAGCTAAAGGGAAATGGTTTTAAAGATAGATTGAAGGTACCCCTGAGATACCCTAAGTCTCTCATAGACCAGTGCCTTATCCAATGGGCCATAGAGTCAAATACCCTATTGCAAATGACAGCTATGAAACAAGAAAATAATATACCCAATGTGTTGATGCCTTACATCAATCACACACCATGACCAAACCTCAACTTAACACCCATCTGTGCACTCAAGCATGTTATTATCCATTCAAAGGATTTTAACCCTCCCCTTAGAAGAGACCTATAAATAGATAATACATTAACCAACATCTACTGGAAGACAAGCATGACATATCTTTGACACCTCAGCTCATACATACATGAACACTAACCCTGAACCAGTTATCTCTATGAAGATAACTCCACTTGCAAACACTCAGGCAATGAAAATAGAAAAATCAAACACCCTTGATGTATGATTAATGAATCCAGAATTCAAATGGAGATAGCTTAGTAATAATAAGGATATATTAACTTCTCACACATAAGGCAAATCACTTACAATATACATTATGTTCTCAGAACTAGCAAGGAAAGAAGAACACCCTATATGTAGAGAGAAAGAGAAAATCTACAGGAAAATGACCCTTTACTGGAACCAAATCTCCTCAAAAATTTGCAGAAGAAGGAACCCTTACAAAATCGAACAACTTGCAATCTATACTCTAGCTACCTTGGAATTCTCTAGGAGAATGCAACAAGCTTGGGACAACTAGGGTTAGGGTTTCAACTACCCAACCAACTCAAACAGTCACAAAATTTACTGCAGGGGCAGGAAACACAAGCAACCTGGAGAAAAAAAATCTCTAGCAGATCAACAATCATGAAAATCTACGAGCTCAGCATAGTACACCAGGAATGCCATGAAAATCAGTCAAATCAGCCACCTGCAAATAGCTCCTCAAGCTCAAAAATAAACTCCACCAAGTACAAAATCACCTCAGCAAATGACCACAAGAGCCCTGGACCACATCACAACAATCATCGCCACCAAACCAGATCAAATCCGGCTGTAAAGCAATGAATTTCAATACTTCCTATCACTGCAAACCCTTCAGCAAATTTGAATTTGAATTCCAATGGTCACATTCATGGTGCTTGAAGTACATTAGCGGTCCTCATTCAAAATCAGATCAACTTTAAGTCCTGACTGTAGATCCTTTTATCCTTCCCGGGCTTGCAACTTAACCTTTACCTTTAGTCGCACCACCGTGCGATCATGAACTTCACCACCACAGGAATCTAGTTATATATGTGCTTGGTTGCATGATCGCAAGGCACCAAACTAACCTTTGAGATCATGCGACCACAGTCTACTAGCTGTGGTCAATGGTCACAAACCCCTTGCAAAGTCCTCAGCCCCAGCACCAGTCAGCAACCAATGAAAAGTGAGCACACCGGCAAGACCCGCACAGTGGACCTACCCCTAACTTTGCAACTGTAATGCCACCTATCACCATGCTATTCGTTGCATCCACCCGGTCACCTCTACCACAGGACCCACCTGCAAATAAAGCCTTCAAAATCAAATGACAGGTGCATGATTGCATGGGCTTGAAACTTCCCATGAGATCATACGCCAACCACTGGATCTGCCATGTTATCCTCCTCGTCTGACAACGGGACCACTGCATAGTTGTCAACCAATCGCATGATCGCATGTCAGAAAAGTCTGACATGCGGCCATGTGATAACCAACCACAAGCCACCACATTACCACCAGTGGGATCATCGCTGAAGAAACCTTACCCTTCAAAAAGCCTTGAAAATCTAGGCCCACCATTACGTGACCTGGCGACAAAGGCAAACTTAACCGCTAGCCAAGTCGCCAGATGTTAGCCGCTTAATCGCCAGAATCAAGCGACTAGGAGAAAACTGCGAGTCGCCAAATCACGGAATGAGAGATAACCGCCAGGCATCTAAACACTGCTAAGAACTGGGACCCACATGGACAAGTGACAAGTGGTCACATGTCAGAAAAGTTTGACATGCGGCCATGCGACAGCCAATCAGGAGGAGCCCACATCACGCCCACAGAGAAAAATCCAACGACCGTCGCAAAAGTGCAAAGGCTAAACCTCGTGCAACTTTTCCACATGAACATATGACAACCCATTGATCTTGTCCAAGCTTTAATGTGCCGGGCAACTGAGAAGAACTGGGTCCCACCGTCAAACTGCCAAGCATTCAGCGACAACGTGACTAACCGCTCACCAAGTCGTGAGATGCCAGCCACTAACTGCCAAGCCTGAAGAGATTGCATGACTACATAGTGGCCGAGTCGCTAGAGGTTAGGCACCTAACTACCAGAAATAGGAGACCTAGCGATGACTACCACAGAATCTGCGATCACGTGACTGAAGAGAAATAGACTGCCCGCTAAGTCGCTGAAGGTTAGGCGCCAACCGCTAGATATGAAGAGATCTTGCGACAGCACAGTCACCAGATCACCGAATAGAGGATATAACCACCAGAGACCTGGAGAATACGCGATTAACCTTTGCAAAGACTGGGCCCCACCAATCGATCGCACTTGCGCACATAGGAATGAAATAAAGAGTGCTGGCAAGAGGAAAGACATCTGAGGTCGAAAACACATAAAGTTTTCGACACCAGAAGACAAGCACACAAAAGCAGGAAGTACAAGGTTGAAAGCAACAAAGGTTTTCACATAGACCGAAAACATCATGGATTTTCAAAAACATTGTGGGTTTTCGACACTTGGGCAAAATTTGAAATTATTTCCTGCAGAGCTTAAAATTTGAATGACTTTCTAGATTTTTCAATTCAGTATGTGCAATTTGGGCCGGAGCACAGTGACACAATGAAGAACACAAGGCTAGGGGCACTTCAAGGAAACTTTGCAAGGAAATAGGCCGTTTTCATAGGATTTTTGCAATGACAAAAAAATGGCCTAACATAATAAATATACTTTTCACCTGAAATTAAGGAAGGCTTTTTCAATTATTCATATAAAATGACTATAGAAAGATTTATGCTCTGAAAAAGATCCACATTCATCTAAGTCAACTGACCAAGATTATAAGAAAAACATTCCCAGAATGATTGATCCAACACATATACTGAAATAAATTGAAGAATGGATAAATGATCATAGAACACACACACAGATTATAGCAACATGCATTTAATTCCAACTGAAATCAAGATACATGTAATATTCAGACCAACTGATCCAAGAAAGATACTATTATGTGCTATATATATCAACTGATACTATATCATATGTTCCAATCCAAAATATAATCATTCATCAAATGTACTTGCAGTAAAATAACAAAATAGCTAATTTTTTGTCACCAGAGAACCGACCCTTGTGAGGTCACTCAAAAATTAATATATAGCCACGTAGGGCTTGATCAGTTTCATAACTAAAAGTATATTCAAGGAAAATGCAACTAACACCCTAAGCCACTTGGAAATTGTCCATTCAAAGACTAATTAACTAATTAACTTTTCTTGGCATCCACACTGGTGGCAGCATCAACTACTTTGCGCATAGTAGTCCATTCTTCAAAAGCTATCATGAATCTCTCCAACATCTACTGGTTCAGTGAAGGAACCAAATTGAGCCTTTGTTCCTAGACAGGGATAACTTTAAGGAACCCCCCCTTCCCAAAAAGTATAAAATTGTGGCGAATCACATGTGTTTTGGGGGGAAAATTTTTAATAGTGATAACGAATTATCTATCAAAATATGGATATTTGGTGGTGAATCCTTTAATAGTGTATACAATTTTTATAAAGAAATGGCGACTAATTTTTTTTATGATAAAATTATTAATATTGATGGTGAATTATGTATCAAAATATTGATATTGGTTGGCGAATATTTAAATAATGGATACCATTTTTATAAAATTATGACGAAACTATTTTCCAAATATTTGAATTAATATATTTGTCATGGTGAATGGTTGTAAAACATTTATAGTTGGTATGTTGATTGAATAATTCTGGAGATTGAATAACTAAAGGATTGAATACCTTCCACCGTTCACACAACACACGTCCGTTGGATTTAAAACAAATCAATGGCCCAAGGTGAATTTCAGGCCCTTTGCTTGTCTTCATAATATTTATGGGAAAATCTCGATGGAATCATGACACGTGTCATGATTCCACCAAGATTTTCTCATAAATATTATTAAGACAAACAAAAGGCCCGAAATTCACCTTGGGCTGTTGATATGTTGTAATCGAACGATCAACGGACGTGTGATACTGTCAGTTTGACTATCTGAGGAAAGATTTAAGGAGATCCCGACTCCCAACTCCTGAAGCTTGATTAAGATTTCAATTTTCATGTCAAATTTATTATTGATACCTAAAGTGAACTTCAAATTGGTCTATAGCTTCTTGGTGAAGACACATGTTGAACCCAAATAAAAATTTAGTAGACTTGCAATAGGAAGTATCCCCTTTTGATGTTGAGTTTATGAAAATAGGTCATATAAACAACCAAGGGAGGAGGAGATATAGATAGAGGTGAATAATAATCAAGGACAATTAAATAAAAGTGTAGCGTAGGGTTTTCAAGGACATTAACCTTCTTTTCCATACACTAAAGACCATTTGCATTGTTCCCAATTTTAGATATAAATTAAATCTAAGCTTGTGACTTATCTCCAAGTTTGAAAGAGGAGAACCATTATGAATATTAAAATATGTATATCCTCATGTTGTGGATGAATAACCTACTATAATTTATAGACGAATAAGGATTTATTCCATCATGATAATATTTATCCACATTGAATATAGGAATTGCAAGGTAATAATGGTTAATGCCATATTCACTAGGGCTAGAAGAGGTGAAGTCTAAAGATAACCAACCTTCACATGGACACAAATTTAAAGAAGTAGAAGAGTATATTATTCAATAAAGAGTGAGAATTTTATTTGAAAATTTTGTATAGAAGAAGATGCAAAAATAATGCAGAGAAAAAGAAGGCTTTACATAATTCATCTACTAGTCGCTAATGCCAAATATCATTGGGTCAATTCTAATAAAGTTATGGAAAGAATGTATTACAATACTTGAATATAAATATTAACAAAAAAAGGAAGACAATGAAAATGAACCAAAATTTAGATGAATGAAAATTATTTGTAGTATAATTATAAGTCATAAACCAAAGCTTTGCTAATTTTATTTTATTTAGCAATCTAGGTGATTTAGCAGAGACAAGTATTTTATTGATAAGTAGTGTTAACGAGTCTGTAATATTAGATAGAAATATTAATTAATGGCGATTAGTAGATGAGTCATGACATCAATTAAAGTAATGTGAATTAATGGTTTCTTTGATGGCGCCTTTCAATTTTCACTGATAGACAGGTGTGCACTATGACATCATATGATCATATAAATATTAACTATTCAGTACCTCGATTGATTAATGCCTTAAAGTTAATGCTTGAATGAAAATGTCATATCATATAAGGATAATATTTTCTGACCGTTCGATGATCTTAAATCAATGGTAAAACTTCATTTCCTGTCGCCATTTCGCTAGTAACATACTTTGGTACTTGTTTCCACTTCTGGTAAGGTACAGGTTTTATGGTTTTTTAATAATAAAGAATTGTTATGTCCACCCGTGTGGCGCGAGTCTTTTGGCCTTCATTATTCCCAAGATAGAAAATGTCTTATCATAAGTGTTGTTTCCAATGGCAATAACAATTTCACCCAGTGTTGCATTAAATATGAAAGATTTGGAGATTTTTGGATAGTTACCATTTATCTTGTGATTTACTTAGATCTTTAGGGGAATGATTTACAATCAAGAGTTATAAATAGATCGATCTATGCTCGTTAATTTATGATTGTGAAAGCATATTTGTGAGAATAGTCTGCGAGTGCTAGGTTCTCTATGAAAGAATATTTGTGAAAATAGTTTGCGAATGGACACTCCAATTCATTTGAGATGCACTACCTTGGAGGACCAAAAGGCCTTTTTGGGCTTGGTCACAGACCCAATCCTGGCTTCTGTTACTACAAAGTCCGTAGCCTTCACCAAGGAGGCTATAAGAATGGTGCTCAGACGTGAATTTTTGGAGAGCGAGAATAGGTATAGAGTCACCATTGACATTTCGTCTCGATTCTTGGCTTCTCTGTTGGACCTGGGGGGGAAAAGGTGGATATGCTTATGCTTCTGAGGAAAGTTTTCAAAGAAGAGTACCTCAGCGATGATGTGCATGCTGTCATATTTTCTCAAATTGGGGTGGGAATTCCTTGGGCAAATGGTTTGCAAAAGATTCTAGAACTAGGAGTAGTTCCTAGGCAACCATTCCTACTGAACCTTGATGCTGAGCAGCTCAAGCGTCATTGGAAGTGGGCAAAGATTGGGAGGGATTTCCTCTGGAAGTGGTACCTACTGGATGAACCTGGGGACTATCAGTGGCTAGATGAATTCTTCGAGATTCTCCTCTCTTTAGACTTCCACACAGAAGGAAGGGAGCCTTAGCTGGATAGTCCCTGAGTCTACGACTCTCTAGTCCCTCTACTCTCTACTCTCTATTCTCTTTTCCCTTGGCCTTTACTATGTGACGTGTCTCCCTCTAGTGGTACTAGTAGTAGCTTACCAGAGTTTTTCAAATGATATAAATTGTAAATTGTTGAAAAATATAATATGAAAATATTTTAAGAAATTCGAAGTGCTACTGCTTTTATTTTTTGTTTTTATTTTAAGAATCATTAATAGATATGGTCTTATTATAAAATGCAAAATGCAAACGCAAATTTCTTGTAATATTTTAATGTTTCCAAACTTTATCATGGATAAGCTATTCTAAGCGATTATAGTTAATGATTAATATTCATTTACATTACTGTGTATTAAATTATTAATATTTAAAATCATGACAATCATTTATATTATATAAGACTAATATAAAAAATTTGCGTTGCATTTTTGTTTCATGTAATATTTTAATGTTTCCAAACTTTATCATGGATAAGCTATTCTAAGTGAATATAGTTAATGATTAATATTCATTTACATTACTGTGTATTAAATTATTAATATTTAAAATCATGACAATCATTGGATAACGAGAGATGAATGGTTGGAGTTGTATTTCGGAAGTACTATGGGTTTCAAAAAGCTTTTCTAAAAAATCACTCAGAAAATGTGACACGTTGACGTGTAATTCGATGAAAAGATTACGTGGTACGTTGTATGTTTTAGAAAGTTAATTATATACCATTACAATTTACATTTAAGTTTTAACGAAGGCTTTTTAACATTACTCTTAGTTGCAGAGCTAAAAAGAACTGTTGAACCGTTGCTGAAGATTTTGAGACTGTAATTTGTGAGAGCCTTAGGGCTTAGAGTTATCTGTTCTAACTTCAATCTATCCACCAGATTTCAAAGTTTAATTTCGGGTAAGATATCTAGCCTGATGCATCTTGATTTTGTAATGTCAAAAATTTACTTTAACCTGCTTTTGAAATTACAATTTACAATTGGGGTTTTCTTAAATTGGGGCCGGGGGATTTTGTAATGTCAAAAATTTACTTTAACCTGATTTTGAAATTACAATTTACAATTGGGGTTTTCTTAAATTGGGGGGGTTTCTTAAATTGGGGTTTTCTATGATTTTGTTAGTAAATATCTATGAATCTGTGTTGTTTCATTCTTTGAAAGAACAATGGTGAAAGTGAAAACTCAAGGCCAAGGGCAAGCAAATGGGAAAACTTTAATAGACTGCAGAAAACTAGTAGAAATCCCTGGTTTCACTAATGAGTATCATGATGTTTATGATCCTGCTATCGATGGTGAAAGGAGACTTATAGCAATTACTTTCCGAAAAGCTCACATGGTGAGCGGTAATTATGTAGATGGACACAGCAAACCCGGGTCAGGTTGAACCTTCCATCTCGCTCTACCAACACTTTCAATTCTGCTGCTTTGACCTTAAACTGATCTCCTCTCCTCTCAGTGCTTCTCATGCTTATGACAACATCACAGAGGTGGGTGGGGGCCCGCCATGTATTCAACGAAAGAGCGGGAACTATGTATTGTGCAGTAAGGAAACTGGGCCAAAGAGGCTTGATTTTATAAAATTTAACCTAGCGGTAGGTGCAAAAACCAATAAAGTTGCTTCGTGGGATGTTGGTTTGGGTTACATGCTATTACCCGAAGTTTTCCCTTGCCCAAAAATTGTCTTGATTTGTGCAAAAAATTATGATGAAGAAAGAAAAGCAATTGTGAATAAAAATAATCAGGAAGAAATTTATCAATAAACGAGGAAGAATTTCTCAGTTTTCTAGACCTAGGGTTTGACCCACAAAACTATAATGTCCATATTGACCTGGGATTGCTGGCAAACCAAAATGAGGGAGTCCCGCCAGATGCAAAAGATTCATTTATAAAGGGTCTAATAGTTGCAGAGGCAAAGGCTTCATTGGGTGAGAACCATAAGCCTCCTTATGAATTTAACATTTTTGTGCCATGGGTTCAGGATACTATATCCTCACTAGCATTTTTCTTGGGATTGGAAAACAATAGGGAAGTGGGTGCCAGCATTCTTCAATTCATTTGGGATATCCATTGTGTCAATGAACTAGTAAGATATAATTTTGTTGGACATGTGGTTCAATCGATGCAAGAATAATTAGCATTGATTAAAAGGGGCAATTCTAAGACATTTAGGTTCACAAACTACTTGTGCTATCTTCTGCTAGCCAAGAATGTTGCAATATTAATGAGCAACGACAACAAGCTAGAAATTTAGAGTGGGGCAGGTACTCCATTTCCAATATATAACTGGACACCTCAGATAAGAATGTATGATAGCAGAAGTAATTACAGTAATTTTGTAGACTTCTTTTTGGCACCATTGTACAATAAAATAACAAGCACTCCAATGCCCAGGTTGTCTACTTCATGTAGGGATTGCATCCAACTTGGAAGCACAATTCAATTGGCCGACTGGTACTTAATGGAAGAATACATTGTAATAAGGTTTTATGGGTTAGAACTACAACCCCACAAACTTCCAATGCATGTGATAGATAGGGTGTTTGCAGTAGAATATGTAGCACAACTAGAGAGCACAAATAGACTCTTCGCTGGCCAATCAAAGAAGAGCATATTCCCTTCCTTACCTTTCTCAATTGGAGGGTTAACATTTGAGAGAAAGGCATTCAAAGTGGAAAAGTTTTTTTTATATATTTTTCAATTTGATTTAGAGTGGTACTCGAAGTATGATCCACTCAACGTCATTCAAACAATTCTTGTTGCTAATAAGAACTCTACAAACTTATTTCAACATGAAAGTAAACCATTGCTAGAGAAGTTGAAAAAAAAGGATAGCTAGGATGACGTTAGAAAAGAGTTGGAGAAACTTTTCGGCGAGGAAAAAATTTCAGCTAAATAGTTGTCATCACAAATTATGACAACAATAAACCAGGGCATTGTATAGCCTAGGATGTCCTACAATTTTTACGAAAAAACTGCTCAGCCATCAAACAAAAAAATACCAAAGAGCTTAGCAGAAGCTTGTAAGGATAGAAAATGGACTAGAAAAAAAATGGATGATTTTTGGAGTATGAGAAAGGCTCTTGGTGAACCAAATACTAGTGAAGATCTGGATGAAATAGATGAGGATATAGAGTTTAGCAAATTGTGGAATTTGGAGCATCCTAGCATGGCATACGACACTGAGGATGAATATCCAGACATTGATGATGATAATCCACCAATTACCTTTACCCCAGGTACTGGGATTTAGAGTGGAGCCAACAAGTCATTACATAAAGCATATGGAAAAGGTGTAATCATTGTGGAAAAATGGGTTATAAAGGTGGTGGTTTGGGTCCCATAGGAGAAGGCGTCTGGAATACAATTGAGACAGAAAAAAGTGCTTATGATCGTGGTGTAGGCCTTGGAGTTGGGTCTGCTAGTGTCACTAGTGCCAGTGGGACTGGCCAACTTATACAACAAGTTCCCTCTCTAAAGAGGGAACTAACTGTAGAATCTACACAGAATCCCATACAAGAAGATAGTGTCAAGAAGCAAAAGCTTTCCATTTCTAGAACACCGACAACAATGACATTCGATCCTAAAGAACTGTTTGCTAATTCAGGTCCAACAAAACCCTCTAGAAGTTTAAATCCTCAAAGAGCATTAGTTAGATCAAGAGGCATTGCAAGCTTTGCCTCTGCATCACCTTTCAAACATTCAAATCCTTCTACAACACCATATTTTCATTTCAAAGATTTCTCTAAAAAATTTGCAGAAACAATAACCAAGAACAAGGAAATAAAGAAGACATTGCAAACTCGTGCCCTTAATGCAACTATAGAGGAACAACCTACATCCAACAGGGTTTTACCAACATATGACCCAAAAAGAGACATGATGGAGTTCATGGTTGTTATTCCACCAAACAAAGATGGAAACCCACCAGAGAGTCAGATAGATCCATCTAAATTTCAAGTTAGCACTCTCGGAATGGATTTTTCCAAAGTTAAAAATGTGGACAAAATCAATGTGTCAAAGTCTACAAACCAAGTGGTCTACAGTGCACTACTAAAGGTGGAAAGAGAGAAAACCAAGCTCGAGAGAAATATAGAAAAGTTACAGGCAGACATTGGCAATGAAAAAGCAAAGAGGAAAGCTGCAGACAATAGTTTGAAAGAATTACAGAAAAGGATTAAAAAATCAAACTCTACATCAGTAGATACAGAGCAAGAACAGGAGTAGGCAGAGGCAAAGTTGAAGGCACTGAGGGGAAAATTGGCAGAAATTAGTAAAAAACTAGAGGAAGAAAGAGTCAGTTCAGAAAAGTTAGTCAAAACTGTGGAGAGTAATGCTGCCTCCAACTAGGAATTGCAAAAGCAATTGGAGTCTTAGGCAGATAAAGCCAATCATTGGGAACACAAAGAAGTGGAAGAGAGAGAGAATTGTGAAAAAATGGCAGAAGAACTAAAGAAAGCCAATAATACAATTCAAACTTTAACAAATACTAATAATAATTTAGTGAAGAATGCAAAAGAACACATTTGGGGCCAAATATTGGTGATGTCTAATAGCTTGTATGAGTGGTTTGAAATGCTTTAAAGTATGAGAGTATGTTATTTGAAGCTCCATAAGAACATTGAATAGAACATGGATGTTGTCAAGAAAGAAAAGGAAGCAAAAGATATTATGCAACAACTCTATAGTAAGAGTGATAGTTATCTATCAAACAAGGGAATTAGCAACCACCTTGATGTCTCAGTAAAGGTATCAAGTATCATTCAAAAATGTGAGAAGCTAAGGGAAGCACAAGAATTGGATGACAAAGCTAAGCAGAAGATCACAAAGATGGAACAAAGGAAAGCGAATATGGAAAGTCTTGGTTTGCCTAAGGGATTTGACGCAAATAACTTCATTGGAAGAGAAAATTACAAAATAAGGTTGCAGGACAAAATAAATACTAATTTACGCTTTCTTCCTACAAACATATCTCTAGATACATTCATGGATTTCATCAAACCAGTGAGAACTTTGAATGGAGTTTTAGAAGCAACAGTGATGTCAAGTCACACTTCCAAATATGAATTGCTAACGAAGTTGCAGGAGTGTGACTATACTATGAACCAAATTGTTCTGCCATCAGAGGATGTTTGGATGGGCCTACAAATATTTCTCTGAATTTTGAACTACTGTAAATTGTAATATATTACAAATGAATACAAAACAAATTGTGCTCTGTCTAATTTTCATGTTTTCCAATTCAATGTATGTTGAGTTACTCTATTTTATTCAGTTATTCTTAGTTGATTTACTCTATTATATGCTATTGGAATACAAAATTTCATTAAAGAATTTCAAATTCAAATATGAATGATCATTGATGATACGATACAAAGTTACAAACTACACTCTACAGTAATAATACTCTTTGTTCTCAAATTTTAATGATGAAACATAATACATTCTTGCTTTTCTAAAATGAACATTGAATGATAGGATATAGTAGTTAATAAGTTCAAAAAAATACATATTGATTGCTACTACTAATTTAGTAGAAATTTCCTAAATTTGCCAATTCATCTCTGCGTCGTCATCATCATCAAATTCTGGTATTCCAGTTTCTTCATTGTTCTCTTCATTTTTGTTTGTGCCTTCTTCACTCTGACCTCCGCTTCTATGACTCCCATCGCCACCAGTACTTGTCCCACTCGAGCTCACTATCAGAGATTGGTTAATGGTGTTGCCCAACCCTCTTCTTTTGCATCGTTTCTTCCAGATTTCCATTCCTTTTTGATAAGGAAAAGTATTGACATCATACCTAGATGTGTAGACCCTCAAGCATGTTTCCAAATTCTTGTCTAGTTTGTTTCTTAGCTTTGATTTTAGGAAGCCCAAAGAACTGAAAACTCTCTCATCCTCCATTGAACCCAATATCATGGTTTGACATAGATCAGAAAGCTTGAAGAACTCTAAAATTTCTTCACGCAACATTGTGCTCTATTTTAGTTCTGTCCAAAGCCTTGTTGCCGAGCCCTCTTCATGTGGGTTATGCATTAATTGATATTGATGCCTCATAGTCCTTGCAAAAGTGCCTGATTTCTGTCTAAGAAGACCCTCATATAAAATTCCATTGATTGTCACTCCATTGAATTCTATAGATTTGCAAAATTCCTTTATCAAAGTCATCAGCTTATTACAATAATCTTCCTTAGAATTTAAGGACCAATATTGAGGAAACACAATTGTCATGGCCTCAAGTAGTTTTTCATATGGGAATCAAGATCTTATTTTAGAGGAAAATTTATAGGCTATGTCCCTTGCATTACCTGCTCTAGACTTGACGATCTTGGTAAACTCTTCCCTTGTAACTCTTGTAGCTCGCTTCTTTGGGGAACTGTAGTACATTGGTATCTGAAATCCTCTTACACAAACAAATAAATCCCCATTTTCAATGATCTTTAAATAATTATCAGGATTGTCCAAATTTGTTAGTTTCCACCAGTGATTAAATCTTTCATCGAATAAATTTAGGTCATTTCGATAGAGACTATCGAGGGCTTGACATGACATTTTATGCAATTGAGCATATTCTACAATATACATGGCTCTTTGTTGGGATTTTTTCATAATGAACGTCATTTCTTCTAGCATGGGAAGAAGAGATGCTAAAGTCAAAAGTGTCTCTATATTTCTTAACCTCCGAAGCAGGTTGCCACATCTTTGATTTTCTGCATTGTCTTGATTTTTGTACATCAGTCCAATCAAAGATTGATATTCAAAAAAAACTTGATGCACTGGTCCATCCAAAGAGATCCATCTGGTATCAACATCTTTAAGAAGTTTGTTTCCATTAGTAATTCCATTAGCAAGGTGTTGAAATTCCCTAAATGTTTGGGACTTCGACAAAAATATGAGTACAACTCTCTTACTAAATCTTCAACCTTGTTTACTAAAGGAAACTTCTTCACAACTCTAAAAGAAAGATTCATCATATGGGCCATACAGTGAATGCCAACAACATATGGTGAACAAGAAGCCTGCATCTTTGTGCAAAGACCATTCCTTTGACCTTACATTACTGAAGCTCCATCTACTCCAACATGGATCAACTTCTTCGCTATTGTCAATTCATCCATACCTCCATATTCAATTAATTGGTTCTTTACTAATTGAAATAAAGTTTTCGATGTCGCATTGTCCCTCAATTTTGCAACAATGAGTAGATGTGGTTGGCAGACATTATTCTGTATAGTATAAACATGCATGCATACCCATGATGTATTATCTATTGCTGTAACTTCATCTAAGGACAATGCAATAAAGGTTGACTCTTTTATTTTTCTCTGTACATCCTCTATTTCAACCTGGGCAATACAACTTGCCAATTCCCATCCACTATTTATTGACCAATGAGTGATAGGATAGTTAGGAACTTTTAGAAAGTGTAACAAACCACTCATTTCTGGATAGTCTGTCATTGGACGCCCTCTGCTCAAAATATGGAAAACATTACTTAATTGGACAACTTTTCCACGATCTTCTACTTCACTTGCTTTTGCAAAAATAGCATTAATAGAACCTTGAACTTCACCAGGCTTCATCTTAAATTTCTGAAACAAATAATATTCCTCAGCATTCCTTTTATGTTGACATTGCTCCTTTGTTTTATATCTTACCACTTTTATTTCCTTTCCATCAACAGTTGAGGTTTCGTAAACCTTACCAATATGTTTCTCTATGGTGTCTAGTTTAAGCTGCAATTGCTTTTCCTTTTTATACTTCCAACTACAAATTGTACATCTACATTCTACTAGCGGCTCACCTACAATTGGATTGTCCATAGGTTCAATGAATGGTTACTTTGCTACCCAATCAAATTTAAATCTCCTCGCCATCTCCCATTGACAATCAATTTTTTCTTTTGATTTTCCTCTCCCTTTAGTGTTACTGTTAATTGAACCATCATCATCACCGAAGTCAATCACTTCATCCTGGTACTAGTTGTTGACTTGAAATTCTTCTTCAAGCTCATCGTCATTAGAGATATCAAGTTCCGCAACTTCATCACCAGATTTATTAGGCTCTCCAATTTGTTCATTAGACTCCTATGTAGGTTGAGAACCTTGAAATTGTACAGGTTCCTCTGATGATGTACCTTCCTCACTTTGACCAACACTATCATGTCTTCCCATGCCAAAGTATGAAGATAAATTTCTGCATTTCGTTGGCCTCGGGCTCTCTTGGACATCTCCACCTGCAATAGTCCTCTTCCTATTTAACTTTGACTGTGACATCTCCAACAAATTAAGGCTGCAAATAAAATTTTACTTGAATAAATTATAAGATACTACGGATTGGCAGTCGTTCGCTACCGATCGCAAATGCAATTGTGAGCTCAGAATCAACTAAATCTCTTGAAGTCTCCTTCTCTCTAGCATGTTTCAATAATGAAACTCATATCTCTTAAGTAGACAACTACAAGTAAACCATTTTCATATTAGCCATCAGATTTAGCTTCATAATCTCCATCATCCATTTTGGCGAAGGGGTCAATAGTTTCTTATGATTAACAACTAATATTTGGCGAACCTGCGTATTTTCAAATAATTGACTAGGCGAATAGGGCAAGAAATTGGGACATGATTATGTATGATGCATGGGGAATTGGGTCCTAGTGTAAATAAAATTTTTACTTGGGAGAATGGGTCTTTAGCGAATGTTGATCCTCAGTGAAGACACCCAATTTAATCTGTGGCAAAGAAACTGACTACCATAATAGAAATATGGGCGAAGAACCTGACTACCATACTGATATTACGTAAAAATAGTGGCGAACAATCCGACCACTATATGAGCATTTTATAAAATCTGGGTGAACCGGTCAACAACTATAGGAGCATTTTATTCTCCAATTTCCTCCTGCTGATAGGCACATATTCGCCAAATGGTGAATAATCACCACTAAAAAAAACCCTATTCCCAGATACCCTTATAGTTTTGCAACTATTCCAACACAGTCTTTAGTTTGTTTATCTCATCACCAAGAACCATTAGTGATTGCACCTGGGCTATAATTGAACAATCGTGAGCTTCCATCTCTTTAGAATCTTTCAACCCTTGTGCCTTTTCTACATAGGATTCCTTCATCTTGGCCACATCAATCCCAATTTTAACTTCATTCTTAGAAAACTTGTATAAGGAATCAACATGATTACTAAGAATTTCTTCAACATAGGCAATTGCCTTTAGGACCTGACTGGACTCCTCAATACCTTGGTCAAAAAGTGAACACATCCATTCTTGATTAACCTTGGCAACTATTACCACAATTTTCCTATTCTATACAAATTTGGCCAAAATCTATCCCCAGGTCCCTGTTTTAACCCTGCCAAGCATCCTTGAAGATTTCATGGCTTCATATCCTACCCTTTGGTCTCGGTAAACCTCTAAACCCTCTGGTCTGTAGGTCAAAAAAATTCATAAAACTAGCCGTTGTAAGCAAAAAACCCTAAAAAACCCTAGGGCTTTGTTCTAATTTGTAGTTAACTTTATTGGCCACTTAAGTTCCATCAATTTCCACATGTGTTTTTATTTCCTTCAGTTGCCAAATCTCTGATTCCCAGTGGTCAAAGTTCTAACACTTAGCGATTTGGCGAGTGGTTACCTTTTGAGTTGGTGGTCTCTGCTTAGTGGCTAAAGTCAAGATTCTAGATTTGACGATTGTCACATGATCTCATGGCTTCAAAAGATTCCAAGACATCTTGTGACAATCGTCAATCTTCCTATCTGTAGAGTTTGTTTGTCAGTGGGTCTTGCCACGTAGTCCGAGTTGTACACCTTTCATTGGTCAAGATTTTTGATTCAGCGCCATGTCAGCGCGGGCCCAATGGTTGTCAGTCTACGACGATCTAACAGCTAGCACATGATCTAAAGGAGCTTTTCTGACATATGAGATCATGCACCTGCCGTTGATCTTACTTTATCTTTGGGCTCTATCAGGTGGGTCCTCGATTTCTGACATGCTCATTCATTATTAGTTGCCCAGTTGATAGCTTGGATGTGTCAGTGGGACCGTGTCAGGGATCTGTGGATGCATCAGAAGAACTAATATCTAAGGTGGTCGTATGATCTCATAGAATCTTCTGACCCTATGAGATCATGCAACAACCATCCGATGTGAATCAAGGTTGCAGTGGGTCCATTGTTAGAGGTCTACCGAGGTGTTTGCTGATGAGGCAGTCAGGGAAAATGGATGATTGCCAAGTGGCGGATGGGCCTAGGGTTAGTAAGATATTTTGTGAGTCAGCAACTAAGGGTTTCTTTTGGTCATTGGACTTAACCGAGGTCAGTTCAAACAATTAGCGGTTCTGCGACCAAAGGGAAAAAGGAAGCCTGAGGTTAACTTGAGGTTAATTCTGTAGTCAATGCGGTGCCCGGGTAAATAAAAGGATTTGACGGTCATGTTTTAAAGTAAGGTTAAGATTTAAATTATATCTGTTGATGGAAGAAAAGTATGGTGCCACTTGCTAGCCGTTAATATTTAAATTCAAATATATTTCTCTGTAGGGTTTTTTGCCAGGGTTTTGATCCAGTGATCGATTGCGATAGAATGGGTAGATAAAATTGATGTTCTCAGGACAGTTGTAGTTGGAAAAAATGATGTGAAGACTTGTGCAGCCGTCATAGGTCATTTCTTGCTTCTTGAGAGTACCAACTTGAGCATTCATGGTAGGTTTGAGTTACAGAAGGGTAGTTAGATCAAGTCGATTGTGTCTGCAGGTGGACTCAGTAAGGAGATGTACATGCAAGGATAATATCTGATCAGCTAGGATCTTTTCAAAAAATATATGATAATCAGAATGACAGGTTAGGGTTTGATTATTATATGCAGAATTATGTAACCCTAATTAGGTTTTGACTCTGGCCTGTGTGCCAAAGGGAGATGTATATAGTTAATTTTTGGAGCCTTAGTGCTCAGAGTTGGACAATTGTAAAAGAATTTCACTTTTCTTAAGGGTCATCTCTGGTATCATTTCTACCCTCTGGCTTATATAGTTGTAAATCTTTCATTGATAATTCAAATATTGCAGAGGTATTTTGTGACAATCCTTCATGTCCCTATGCTTCCTTTGTCTGAATCATCTCTTAATGAATTGAAGTCTATGCATGTTTTCAATGACAATTTAGGGTTCCTGATCCCTCTTACTTTCTGTAATTGCGTGTGTTATTGTGTTTGATTTGATTTAGATATTTTTGTGGGTATAATTCAGCCCCCTAACAGTCTTGTCTCAATCCTACACCGAGTTGCAGAAGTGAATGTCTGCTTGCAGGTCATAGGTTGTGTCTTATGTTTAGACCCTCCTATGAAACACTTATGCAAGCCTATTCAGTAATTTTTGACCTACTAGACCTAAGCCTTTCATTGGTTTTATCCCTCTATGCTACAATTCATACCCTAATTTTGGTGTATCACCTAGTAGGTAGTTTGCTTTCAGTCATTTCCCTTTCCAAGCATTCCTTCTATCCCTTTCCCTACAAAGATTTACTTTCATGTCAAGAATCAAATTAAGGTGATTATCCAAGAGGAACCAGCCTAGAACCTAGAGGTCTCATCTCAGTTAGCATAGGTCCCACAACCTGGAGATGATTCCCATGTTATACTAGGTTATCAATACTATGAGAGCTTGAAACAAGGGTGCAAACTTAGTGTATAACAATTTTGGCATGGCCTGTGGGACCACAAAAGAAGTTCATTGTAGAAGATATGCTATCTTTGATATGCTGATAGCATGCTACAGACCTAGGAGAGGTCATTTTGCTACATATCTGGTGACGCCAGAAAGTCTATTGGTTTCAAAGATCAAGTGTTGGTATGTTTCAAATTTGTCATGTTCAAATTCCAGCTAATTATATGAGTAGACATGTCAAGTTATTATGGATAGTCAGGTTACTCACCATCTTATTATGAGAATAATTCTTAGTGGGCTAGTTATTAGCCTTATCAGAGCCACCTAAAGCCTCCTTTTATCCCAAGCTTCCATACAATACAAGGCCATCATTATATCCAACATGCTCCAAATGATTTTGCCCTTGTGCAAGATTATGAAAGAGCCCTCTGCCAAGAAGGATCATGGGCACAAATGGCACAAAAAAGGTTGCAAAGCCAACTCCCCTATCATGCTTACCACCCACCCACCCCTTCTCAGCCTAATTGGCAACAGACTCAAAGTTCAGACTTCATGAAAGAGCAAGAAAAGACCAAAAATCTATTGCTTGATTTGATTAAGCAAGTGTTTGAGATCAAGGAGCAGCAGGAAATGGAAGCTCAGAGTTATGAGAAAGGGTTCATTTCCAACCAAATGATAGAAGCTCTCATTAATGAGCAATAAATGAGACAATTTCAAGAAGAGATCAGACACCAAGCTGACATTGAGACAACAAGGTTGAGGTCACAGATTACTCAACAAGAGGGTCTTAGACCTAAAATCCCAAGCTGGAAGACCCATTTGTCTATGCCTTCTATGTCTCCCTCTGAGCCCCCTCAATTTCATATCCCCAGTTTTAAGGCAAAAAATTCCTTCCAAGAGCCTATATTTGAGATGCAGCCTACCACTCTGTAATACCAGCCTATTCAAGAAATTTTTTTATCCCAAGAGGCCCCTCTAGTCTCTCAAGATGATGAAGTGTTGTGGATACCCCAATGGACTCTCCCTCCTGGTTGTCAGATGCCAAATCTTTTCAAAGATACTAGTCTAGTGTCTAAGCAAGGACCTATGGTAAATGAGCTTTCATTTGAAGAGGAGGAGAGAAAATCTGAGGTATCAGTGTAGAGTGATGACTATGGTGAAGTGGGCTAGCAAGGTGAGGAGATGGATATTGATGCTCAACCTGAACTTTTGGTTGACTGGTTTGAAGAGCTTCCCCTCTTTGTTGATAGTGAAGAAGAGGCCATGCCATTACTTATGGCTAAAGGTGAATTAGAACAAAAGGTCCACTGTCAACAAGAGGTTGATACAAAAGGGGACACTATGCTTTTATTTGATAAGCTACCTGGTTTTGTTGAGAAGGATGATAAAGATATGATCATAGCCACCTCTGTGAAGTTGCAGTAGCTAGAAGAGATTGATCCTGAGGATATGCTGATTCATGAGCTCGATCTCATATTTGAGGAGAAGACTTCCCAATATGAAGAGGATAACCAAGGCCCTGGGAAGGATTGTCTGGAGTACATCATAGGAGGCTTGTGTGTGGAGCTTGATTGTAAAGAGCTAGTCATTCCTGGGGATCTTCAGGATATTGACAACTTTGATGAGCTCTTGGCCTATTTAAAAGAGGAGGATGACAGTCCCCTGTCCACAGATGATGAGTTGACATGGCTATCCATGATGGAGGGAAACCATGAAGATAAAGAAGAAGCCATCAGGGAAAGTCCCACCTTCAGACTTTCAAGAGGCTGCCCCATCAGATACTTGGAACAAAAGGAGTTTACCGAGGCCCCTCCATATGATCATTAGAGGAAGGTAAACTTGATCCTATTTTTGTAGAGGCAGTTAATAATTATTTGAAATTTTTTTGTGTGCCTCATATCTTTGTAGCTATCCTCATGGGTCCAATGCAAAATATCCTAATAAGGAAAGGTAGCTATTTTTTGCAACCAGTGAGTGGTTTTGTTTTACCAGGTTAGTTTAGGATAGGTTAGGTTTTCCTGCTTTTTGTCCCTATTTTCTAGCTTAGTTCCCTATTTTCCAAGAAGTGCTCGAGCACAATTTTGTTCCAAGTTTCTCTATCAAAGTTTTGTGTTCCTGAGAGTTGACCCCATGCCCAATGGATATGTCAAGGCCACTGATCCAATGTCTAGCAGGCTAACATCCAACAGAAATCACCAAAATGTTACCACAATTTTCCTATTCTATACAAATTTGGCCAAAATATATCCCCAGGTCCTTGTTTTAACCTTGCCAAGCTTCCCTAAAAATTTCATGGCTTCATATCCTACCCTCTGGTCTTTGTAAACCTCTAAACCCTCTGGTCTGTAGGTCAAAAAAATTCATAAAACTAGCCGTTGTAAGCAAAAAACCCTAAAAAACCCTAGGGCTCTGTTCTAATTTGCAGTTAACTTTATTGGCCACTTAAGTTCCATCAATTTCCACGTGCATTTTTATTTCCTTCAGTCGCCAAATCTCTAATTCCTGATGGTCAAAGCTCTAACACTTAGCGAACTGGCGAGTAGTTACCTTTGTAGTTGGCGGTCTCTGCTTAGCGGCTAAAGTCAATATTCTAGATCTGACAGTTTTCACATGATCTCATGGCCTCAAAAGATTCCATGAGATCTTGCAACAATCATTGATCTTCCTATCTGCAGAGTTTGTTTGTTAGTGGGTCCTACCACGTAGTCTGAGTTGTACACCTTTCATTGGTCAAGACTTGTGATTCAGCGCCATGTCAGCACGGGCCCGACAGTTGTCATTCGATGATGATCTAACAGCTGGCGCATGATCTGAAGGAGCTTTTATGACATATGAGATCATGCGCCTGCCATTGATCTTACTTTATCTCTAGGCTCTGTCAGGTGGGTCCTTGATTTCTAACGTGCTTGTTTGTTATTGGTTGGCCAGACGACAGCTTGGATGTTTCAGTGGGATCGTGTCAGGGATTTGCAGATGCGTCAAAAGAACTAAGATCTACGGTGGTCATATGATCTCATAGAATCTTCTGACTCTATGAGATCATGTGACAACTGTCCGATGTGAATCAAGGTTGCAGTGGGTCCATTTTTAGAGGTCTGCCAAGGTGTTTGTTGATGAGGTGGTCAGGGTGAATGGATGATTGCCAAGTGGTAGATGGGCCTAGGGTTAGTAAGATATTCAGCGAGTTAGCGACTAAGGGTTTCTTTTGGTCGCTGGACTTAACCGGGGTCAGTTCAAACAATTAACAATTTTGTGACCGAAGGGAAAAAGGAAGCCTAAGGTTAACTTGAGGTTAATTCTATAGTCAACACGGTGCTTGGGTAAATAAAAGGATCTGACGCTCATGTTTTAAAGTAAGGTTGAGATTTAAACAACGGTCGTTGATGGAAGAAAAGTATGGCGCCACTTGCTAGCCATTAATATTTAAATTCAAATATATTTCTCTGTAGGATTTTTTGCCATGGTTTTGATCCAGTGATTGATTGCGATAGAATGGGAAGATAAAATTGATGTTCTCAGGATAGTTGCAGTTGGAAAAAATGATGTGAAGACCTGCACAACCATCACAGGTTGTTTCTTGCTTCCTGAGAGTAACAACTTGAGCATTCATGGTAGGTTTGAGTTGCAAAAGGGTAGTTGGATCAAGTCGGTTGTGTCTGCAGGTGGACTTAGTAAGGAGATGTACATGCAAGGATAATATCTGATTAGCTAGGATATTTTCAAAAAATATATGATAATCAGAATGACAGGTTAGGGTTTGATTATTATATGCAGAATTATGTAACCCTAATTAGGTTTTGACTCCGACATGTGTGCCAAAGGGAGATGTATATAGTTGATTTTTGGAGCCTTAGTGCTCAGAGTTGGACAATTGTAAAAGAATTTCACTTTTCCTAAGGGTCATCTGTGGTATCATTTCTACCCTCTGGCTTATACAGTTGTAAATCTTTCATTGATAATTCAAATATTGCAGAGGTATTTTGTGACAATCCTTCATGTCCCTATGCTTCCTTTGTCTGAATCATCTCTTAATGACTTGAAGTCTATTCATGTTTTCATAATGAAAATTTAGGGTTCCTAATCCCTCTTACTTTTTGTAATTATGTGTGTTATTGTGTTTGATTTGATTTAGATGTTTTTGTGGGTATACTTTAGCCCCCTAAAAGTCTTGTCTCAATCCTACACCGAGTTGCAGAAGTGAATGTCTGCTTGCAGGTCATAGGTTGTATCTTATGTTCAGACCCTCCTATAAAACACTTATGCAAGCCTATTTAGTAAGTTGTGACCTACTAGACCTAAGCCTTTCATTGGTTTTATCCCTCTATGCTGCAATTCATACCCTAATTTCGATGTATCACCTAGTAGGTAGTTTGCTTTCAGTCATTTCCCTTTCCAAGCATTCCTTCTATCCCTTTCCCTCAAAAGATTTACTTTCATGTCAAGAATCAAATTAAGGTGATTATCCAAGAGGAACCAGCCTAGAACCTGGAGGTCTCATCTCAGTTAGCATAGGTCCCACAACCTGGAGATGATTCCCGTATTATACTAGCTTATCAAGACTATGAGAGCTTGAAACAAGGGTGCAAACTTAGTGTATAACAACAACAAATAAAAAACTGGCAGCAACATCAAGTATTTCTTTCTAAGTTAAAAACTTGTCTATACCATAGATAAAAGCTTCATTGAGATTGGATATTGCTATTTCTAGAATATCCCTTTTCACTTCCCAGAGTTTAGTATTGGCCTCAACAACAGCTACTAGGGCGGAAGATCTCTTGGTGATATCTTCATAGGCCAGTAGAAAATAATTAACTTTTTCACCAACTTCTTCCATCCAGTTGTAAAATGCCTTAGACAATGACCTTTCTTTGTAGACTTGGTCGAGGAAGCTCTGATTATCTGGTGACTTGACATCCAGATTCAATGGAACCATCGTGAGAGGCTGAGGAATAGGATTCTGCAACTATTGAATGTATTTTTCCATCTCACATAGAGCTTGCTTCAATTTTCCTTGATCTTCTACATCTTTCAGTACCCTATGATTTATCTTCTTGTTTGCAAAATTGAGAATCTTCAAATCTGCCACCTTGGAAGCCACTCCTAAATCTATTTTCTCTACATTGAAATCTTGTTCAGTGACCTTGGCACTGGCCTTGTCATAATTAGGCTTGAATATCTCAGCAACCCAATGTCCTATACTTGGATCTATATCTACCATATATTCTATCTTTGGCTTCTTTGTCCTTTGGGATTTTTTGAGATATTTTCTAACCAAGTCGCCAAGAGGAATTGAAGTAGGAATGATGTTCCTCTTCTTGTTTATAGATAAATCCAGCCAATTTGGAGTCTTTAGAGTTGTATTCTGTAAGGAAACAACAGTGCCTAGATTGTTTGGAGTGATTGGATCTTGTTGGCCTGTACTCCCACTACCTCCTGTTGATACTAAATCCATGGTTGATGCTTTTCTTCTTTTTAATCTTTTGAACTACCTTACACTAGGATCTTTTGTGTTAGAATCAAGAATAATATAGAAAGATGGGGCTACTTTCTCACCTCTTTTACTTCTCTGCCTGGTAAATTTCATAGTGTCATCAGAAATGAACTCTGAATCTTCAATGTTAGGGTTTCTTGGAGGATTTGAGCTACTTGCAGACAGCAACGGTTCAATCTTATTAGTTAGGACAGGAGAAGGTTCAATTTTTGGAGTCCTTAGACTTCTCCTAGTTATTAGCGTAGGGGCTGCTTGAATTTTATTTCATTGAGCTTTAAGCCATTGCTCTGTTCTCTAGAAAACCTCTTTAGTCAAAGACTTTATATCTTCTTCCTCCATTTCAGTCCAATCAACTCTTCTAATCACCACTTCAGCACTTGATGTCATGCATTCTGATTCCAATACATCCTCATCTTCATCCTTTATGTTTCTGGTACTAAAAGGAATTTTTAAAACAACAATTTATTTAAGAGAAAATCTAGAGTGCAGTCTCTTTGTAACCTCAACTTCATCCATGCAATTATCCTAGAAGTCCTCTAATTCTGGTTGGTGAAGAAACATGGCATCTACCCTAAAATGGCTCTCTACAAAACCCTTACTATCAAAGTAATTCCTTGCTTGATATGGTTGGAGGTTCATTTCTTTCTGCTCATTTATCAGGAAGGAAAAATCATGCATTAACCTGAATCTATAGTGCCCCAGTTCTAGTGGGAAAAAGGCACCGATACCTCGCTTAACTTGGTATTTCTTTTCTACCATCAACAACTGTCTTCCCACCTCAAGTAGATCACACTTTTCCAAAGAATACCTAGGAAGTTTTAGGGGAGCATCATTGAAGCCTCCTACTCTCAAATATCTAAAGGTAGGGAATTGAATATAAAAATTGCCATAAATTTTCACAAATTCCATGGCTTCTTTTGATATCCTACAATTAGGTTTTCCCCTCAACTCAAAAACCAGTTTGGACATAAAAGTATCCTGCACTTCCTTAAAACCTGTGGGATTTCTTCCTTTTTGCAATAGGGGATGATACTCATAAATGGTTATAGTACTATTCCACTCTTCATGTGGCAGACCATCCTAAATTCTACATATGGCGAGGATATAAAAGAGGTAAGAAGACATAGAAACTTGAAATCAAGGCTACCTGGGACAAAATTTCATGCAATTGTTCTGCTATGATTTTGGCCCAATCGACGGTATTACCCAAGTCTAGAATGGATTGCATGAAAACGTACATCCAATCCTCCCAGTTGGTATCTATGGGGTTACCTTTCACTTTGTTTAACATTACTGTTATATCCCTTACTTCTCTAAATAAATGATCTTTTTGAAGGGGCCTAGGCAGATGGGAACCTCTCTTTTCTAGGTTTAACAACCAATCTTTAGCTATGTTGTTCCTATACTCCTTGTTCTGGTCAATGTTTGCTAGGGATTTTTCAATACTCCAATCCCCATAAATCTCTACTGATGGAATCTTGAGGGCACCCATTATTACTTCTCTCCTTATATTTACCAGAACTTCACCACTTTCTATATAGATACACCTCTCAATCTTATTGTATTTGTTACGTCATTCCATAACTAGTTCTGGGCATGGGATGACTTCAGGAAAACCGGCCGCTTCTAACAAACCACTTCCTACAATCTTGACAGTTATGGCCCCATCAACTATTTTTCTTAATCTTTGCACAATTTCTCCAATATTATCATCCATTATCACTGTATCCCTCATTTCGGGCAGACAACTACCAATGGGAGAAAACTTATTCTCCTTCACAAACTTTACTTTGGAGAAAGACATAGTGGAATAAAATTTGCACAATTCCTAATAACACTTGGACGAAAAGCAAACAAGAACCTAGCTCTTTACTTAAAATGAAGAATCCAAAGGAAACATAGAGCCAAGGTTACTGTGAAACTCACCGCTTTTCTGCCTGTTGGTAATTTACCTCGACTCTCCAAGATGCTTTTAGAAAATAAACCAAGATAGAATGAAGAAACAAAAGGAGAGGGAGAATAAATACACACTTTGCTTCAATTCCAAACAAATCGAGAGGTCTGACATGCAATAACTTATTCTACCGCAATAACTGCTAACAACTTGTTTTGCATGCTTCATTTCAGGAAAGAGATCACTTAAGCCGAGCTGGCATCATTCTTCTAGTCCCATCAGTCATTTCAAAAATCAATAAGCAAGGATTTGGCTCGCGACAATTTTATTTCGGTATTATCATCTTGAAATCCGATCCTTGACCTATAAAATGAGTTCAAAGTACAAGATTCACGATGGCTTTGATTTATGTATGCACTTAACAACCGCGGTGGGCCCTTAGGACATTTACAACAAGCTTGGAATTTTGTGAACCATGACACTAAGGCTTCGGCGTGGAAGACTTCAATGCAAAGTTGTTAAAGTGCATGTTAAGATGTGAACTTTGAACCATATTTTTTATATATTTATATTAAATTATGTTAGAATTTTATTAATTATTATAAAATTATACACTTCAATATATTTGTTCTTGAATTATATCAAATAAATATAGATAAAACAGAAGATATAATTAATATAGAATATTTATATATTTTAGATAATATATTAATTAAATTAATCTTAAACAATATAAAATAATATTTCTATTATTTTTAACTTCTTCTTTCAAGGTATATTTTATGCTATGTTGAATAGCTATACCCAAACTATATATTTGACCCCTATCTCTTTCATGTTAGCACCACAATGGAGAGAGAGAGAGTTATATAGAAGTGGATAGAGACAAAGAAATAAAGGGATAGAAACAAAGGGCTATATGGAAGAAGAAATATGGATAAATACATATAGAGATGCAAATAGATATATACATACAGGTCTAGGTGGGGGAGAGAGGGAGAGAAAATTTTTGAAAGATAGGTTGCCAATTTCATATAAGTAATGAGAAATGAGAGAGGTAGAGAGAGGGGGGAGGGGTGTGAGAGTGGATAAGATAAATAATAGAAAGAGGGAAGAGAGATGAAGATGTGAAAAGATCGATAGAGATAGTAATAAGGAGGGCCAAATAGAGAAAGAGAGTGTATGTATATGAGAGAGATATAAAGGGAGAGACAAAGAGGAAGGGATAGGATAGAAGATGATAGAGGAGAGGGGGAGATGGAGAGATAGAAAGATAAAGATATATGAGTATTATATTGACAAAATTAATAAAATAATTATATATCTAATGCATGATGAACAACTAGGAAAATATGTATTCATTTCAAAATGACAATGCATTACATATTTACAACGAACATATGGACAAAAGAAAGACTTGTTAATGGAGCTCTTAGTGAGATTATTAACATTGTTTATGGACCAGGTTGTAAGCCACCAAATGTCCTCATGTATGTTGAGGTACATTTTGATAATTATAATGGCCCGCCATGGAAATGAGAAGATCCAAAAAGTGTACCAATAGTACCTATCACCTTGGGTAGTCGAAGGCAGCTCCCGCTCACTATCTCATGGACTATTACTATACAAAAGTCTCAAGGGCTCACGTTAGGGAAGGGAATGATTGATATTGGCACAATTGAGAGACAAGGATTGACATTTACAACTATATCTAGAGTGAAACCCTTAAATGGTCTCCATATTCAACCTGCTTTTACTCCTGACAGATACCTAGAAATGCAAAATAACCTGTATACATTTATACAAGAAATAGACGAATCTCGTCTAAATGAAATGACACTTCAAACAAAATGTGATTAATTTCCCGTAAAAAACAATAAAAATAGAATTATTCTACCAAATGTCCTATTGTATTAAAAAAATATTATAGGACCAAACTTTTGATATCAACAATACAACAACATCATTAAAAGTATACACAACTATCGGCATAACCCTTGCACCCCTTAAAGGTGCAAGTGCTAGTTTAAATCTATTTTTCTTTATTCAACTTAAACATATTACTATTTAAACACATTCCACCCATTCAAAACATTCAAAACATTTTAAAAATACATATTATTAATTTTTACTATTTTTTTAATTTTTTAAACGTATTAAAATTATACCCCTAAAAATTTGCTTTTTCATACCAAATTTCATTTACCATTAAACATACTTAAATCGAATGATTTGATACATGGTACATATAATCATGTTCTTTTAATAAAACACATTATTGTTAAATTACATACGTAAGTTTAATTTGGACACCTTTCTATTTCCTCTGTCTATGAAAGACACAAACTTTCTTTTTTCAAACCTTTTTTATATTTTTTTCCTTTTTCTGTTTAACACTAAAAATAGCCCCAACTACTCGCCGACAGTTTCTATAGCTTTCACTTCATCAGCTCATAATATAAGAACGTGACGTGGCAACAAAAGACACAAACCTTTTCTTTTCAAAACTCTTCCATTTTTTCCAAGTACCTATTTCTCACCACGTCTGCTCAGGATGTGCGGGTGCGACGCGGACAATCTTCTAACTTTCAAATCTCCCGACGGTATCGGCATCGATATCGATGATGTCCACGCAATTGAATATTGGCCAAGGGAGTTCAAACGTGACGATTTTGACTCCATGGAATTCGCATTCCATTGATTTGTGATAATCCGGTGAAGCAGAGTTTTACTTCTCTTTCCATGGATAACACTTCTAGCTTCAATGCCTCTTCTACTTCATTGTCTTATATTTCAATTTTCTGGAATGGACGAAACACGGTTATGCCCGATCAGACCGATAATGATTTCGCAGCGCTCTTGTTCAATAACACCACAGCCATCTTTCCCACTTTCGCCAGTCTTCTTATTATTGTATTAGTAAATATATATTCTATATGTAAACTCCTCGATACATCTCGGTGTATTTTACATATAGAGTATATACTTGCTAGTAGCAGTCGCGACACATGTAATCTATTAAATAAATTAATTTGATTAGGGTTAGTATTTAGGGTTACAATTTATATCATGGTCAAGGTTACTATTAGAGGTACAATTTATATCATGGTTAGGGTTAGCATTAGGGTTAAAGTTTGGTTTAAATTTATTATTATGATTTCGATTAGAATTTAGTGTTAAGGTTGGGTTTATAGTCATGGTTAGGAGTAGAATTATGGTTATGATTAGGGTTAGGGTTTGGATTATAACTATAATAGGTTTCAGGTTGGAATAGGGTTTTGCTTAGTGTTAAGTATAGGGTTGGAATTACTATAAAGTTTAGGATTGGAGTTCTAATTAGGTTAAGGGTGAAGATTTAGATTTGGTTAGGGCTATAGTTAGGGTTAGGGTTATAGTTAGGGTTAGGGTTTAGGTTTAAGGTTAGGATTAGGATTTAAGAATTAAGGTTAGGATTATGGTTAGGGTAAGGGTTTACATTGTGGAAAGTATTATGGTTAGTTTAAGATTTTTATTAAGGTTAGTTTAGGGTTTTAATTACGGTTAAGGTTAAAATTAGGGTTAGGCTAAGGATTATGTTTAGGATAATAATTTACATCACGATTAGTATTATGGTGAGGGTTGGGGTTTTGATTAGGGTTAGGATTAGGGCTTAGAGTTTAGATTAAGATTATCGTCAGAGTTAGGGTTCACATCATGGTTAGTATTATAGTTTGACCTAGTGCTTTGATTAGGGTTAGGGTTAGGATAAGGGTTTAGGTTCATGCAATAGTTAGGGTTAGGATTGTATTTAGGGTTTAGGTTATGATTGTGTTTAGGAGTAGGATTATGATTAGGATTGGGTTTTTTCATCTAGGTTAGGGCTTGAGGTTAGGTTTAGAAACTGAGTTATGGTAAGGGTTACATCATGGTTAGTATTATGGTCAGGATTATGGTTTTGGTTACGGTTAGGGTTAGGATTAGAGTTAGGATTAGGATTTGGGGTTAGATTTAAATGATTATAGTTAATATTATGGTTAGGGTAAGGGTTTACATCATGGCTAGTTTCCATTAGGGTAAGGGTTTGGATTAGGGTTCAAGGTTAGGGTTATGGTAAGGGTTTGTATTAGAGCCTAAGGTTAGCATTTATGGATTATCATTAGGATTATGGTTAGGGTTATGGTTAGAGTGAGGGTTTTGATTAGGATTAGGGTTAGGGTTAGAGTTAGGATTTGGGTTAGCATTAGTACAATGGGTAGGATTATTGTTATGGATATATTTAGGGTTAGAGTTAGGATTATGGTTAGTGAGCTAGAGTTTAGGATTATGGTTAACATTTTGGTTAGGGTTAGGGTGAAGGATTATGGTTAGGGTCAGGTTTTGGGTTATGTTTTAGACTATGTTTAAGGTTAGCATTAGTACTATGACTGTGATTATCATAGGCTTATGATTTACATCATGGTTAGTGTTATGGTTTGAGATAGTATTTTGATTAGGGTCAAGGTTGGGATAAATGTTTAGGTTCATGTCATGGTTAGGTTTATTAGGGCTTAAGGGCTAGAAGTTAGGTTTAGGGTTATGATATGGATAATGGTTACATCATGATTAGTATTATGGTGAGGGTTATGGTTTTGGTTAGGGTTAGGATTATGTTTTAGGGTTAGAGTTAAACAATTATAATTAGGATTATGTTTTAGGGTTAGAGTTAAACAATTATAGTTAGGATTATGGTTAGGGTAAGGATAAGGGTTTGGGTTTACATCATGTCTAGTTTCCATTAGGGTAAGGGTTTGTATTAGGGTTCAAGGTTAGGGTTATGGGAAGGGTTTGTATTAGAGCTTGAGGTTAGGGTTTAGGGTTTAGCATTAGGATTATGGTTAGGGTTATGGTTAGAGTCAGAGTTTTGATTAGGGTTAGGGTTAAGATTTTAGGGTTGAGGGTTAGAGTTAGGATTTGGGTTAGCATTAGTACTATGGGTAGGATTATTGTTATGGTTAATGTTTAGGGTTAGAGTTAGGATTATGGTTAGTGAGCTAGAGTTTAGGATTATGGTTAAAATTTTGGTTAGGGTTAGGGTCAAGGATTATGATTATGGTTAGGTTTTGGGTTATGTTTTAGAATATGTTTAGGGTTAGTATTAGTAATAGGATTATGATTTTCATATGGTTAGGATTTACATCATGGTTAATGGTATGGTTTGAGATAGTATTTTGATTAGGGTCAAGGTTAGGATAAATGTTTAGGTTCATGTCATGGCTAGGTTCTAATTTAGGATTAGAGTTAGGACTAGGGTTTAGAAATTAGGGTTAGGATTAGGGTTTTACATTTATGATTAGGGTTAGGGTTAGGTTTTAGCATTTAGGGTGTAATATTTATGATTAGGGCTCAACATTTTGGATTATAAATTTATGCATAGTCTTGATAATTATAAATTTTAGATTATTTTAAAGGAGTAATATTATATTTTAGATCAATAAATTATATTAGTCTTGATAATCATAATTTTAGATTATATAAAAATTGGAAAAAAATATAGTAAAAGATATCATAGAATAATACAAGAATGATACGTGCCAATAGTGGCATGTTGTGATAGTTTAGTTATTGTGTTGTTTTCCTTGCCATCAAGGTTCAACTCCCATGGGGATTAGGTCTCCCATTTGTGGCCTCATCGATTCATAGCTTTAAATTTGAGCATTTACACCTTTTTATAAATAATAATAATAATAATATGAGAATGATTCTATTATGTTTTCCAACTATTTTATAGGATAAATTGAGGTAAAATAAAATAAACTTTCATACTATTTCTGAAAAAAACTATATTCTAATAGGGAATTGTTTTATTATCACTTCTTAATTATTTTACATAATAAAATAAAATAAAGATATTTTTATTCTATACTCTACAAAATGAAATTACATATTTAATATAAAAACTATTTTATTATCACATCCAACTATTTTATAAGATAAAATAATAAAAATCTCATTGCATAATTAAACTTTCATTAAAATAAAAAAATAATTAAAATTTAACATTTCTAGTAAGTTTCATCCTAATTGAATCCTAACCATAATTGATATAATAACTTGATTTAAATTCAATGTTAATAACTTAGGTTTTGGGCCCCTTCAAAACCTATTTTTACCCTAATCAAAACATTTCTACTAAGTTTTATCCTAATTAAATCCTAACCCTAATTGATATAATAACTTTTCTATTAGAAATAAGGTAATCAAAATACAATACAAAATGGAAGAGTCACAGCGAGTAACAACAAGGAGGCCAAGCCTCACCACGGAGAGGAGGAATCAACTGTACATCAGAACAAAAAAGGAGAGAAACAACAACTAGCTGAGAACATCGTAATTGACATCCATCCAGGCAGTCCAACCTAAAGGACCCTCCATCCAGACAATATTCTTATGCTCTTGAATCTGAGACATCATGAAGAGTTCTTTCTTTCTGGCATTCCCGTTCTTTCTGAATTCTTTGTTCGGCCTTATGCAGGCTTGTTCAAAGGCCTTTAAATCATCCAAAGTTTTCTGCCACTGGTAACTATGGTTCAGCTCATAGAAGAAAAAAGTAGCATGCCCATCATGGAGGAGCCTTTGCAGCTTATCCCTTTCGATCCTCATAGTCGCATGGACCTGCAAATTTTTTTTAACATATGTGAGTTTTTGAAAAAACTCAGTAAGAACCCTCGGCTTACCTTGGTACCTCTCCTCGTTTCTGCACTTCCAGATCTGCCAGAGAATGTTAGAAGACAACATATTCTAGAATAAATTGGTATCTTTAGGAAGACCAGTAATATGACCAGTAACAATACTAAGAATATTCACATTAAGAGGATAAATAATGCCAAACATGTTCCATATCTCTTTAGCAAAAATACATTCAAAAAGAATATGTCTGCCAGTTTCATGAAGTCTCCACAGACTGCATATATCAGAGTTAGAAAAGTCTTTTTTAATAGGAAGTTTATCCAACAAAACTAACCATTTGAAACATCTAATCTTAGGCTCAACAAAATTTTTCCACAAAATGTCAAAGTATTTTTTCCAAACATCAGCATCAAAAGAAGAATACCAGACAGCATTAACATGGTCAATAATATCAGTGTTTTGATCAATAATTTTGTAAATATTCTTAGCCTTAAGCTTGGCCGTAATAACTCCATCAGGCCACTTACATTTTAAATGCCTATGAGAGTCAACATTACACAAAGTAGGAAGATTACTAGAAGCTTGAGCAATCATGTTGTAGGTTTTCTTTTGAGAGTCTGGGATGTCAAATTTAGTTTTAAGCTCGTCCCAAGGGATAAGATGATTCTACTCAAAGAGATCAATGAATTGCCTCAAACCGTTCTTGGCCCAAAGTCTGTTTACTAATGTTTATCCGATACACCATCCATGGCATGTACACAACAATTTATAGAAATGTATACAATTGACAAATGAGGAGAAGGGAGATGACAAAAGGTCATGTGACTGTTGGACTTCACACTCCCAACAATCTCCCACTTGAAGTCCAACTGGTACAATCCTGAACAGTGACATCCTTGCTTTTCCACGTTATTATTACATTGTAACAAGTCCTATAGAAGATTTCAACTTTTCCAAACTCTGTTCACAAAGAGTGCAAGTTAATCATCTCCAAATTTTGTCAGTTTTAATATAATCTAACACTGAAATAACTTCCATTACAAATTTTACAAATTCAAACTCACCCATAAATCTATGATCAGGAATACCACTTTCTACATATTCAAAATACATTCCTTCATGCAAAGGATAATACATTTGATCATATTTACACATGACTGGGGATATAAGATGCATGCCACTTATACAAAAAAATCATATCGACATCCAATGAATTTATCAAGTTATGAGATGTGTACATACTCATACTAAAAGCCTAAAACCATAACTAAGACCACATTTTGTGAAGTACTAGCTATCCCCTCCACATCCTTAGCCATGGTTGCCTTGAAACTTTCTTCTTTTTCAGAATGAATAATCTCATGATATATTTTATGTAGATCACTTGCAGTAAGTCAATTCCTAACCTCAGGCGGAAACATGGCACTACACACCACTATCATGAACTAACCCTCTCCATATCATTATTAAAATTAGCTCATGCATGCAGAACATTGTAGAAGGATCTCATAGCAGCCAACCTGACATTATCACCAACATCATTTAGAAAACTCAAATTAATGTCTTTCACAACAACATTAAGGATGGAACTCACTACCCCAGTATTCAAAAAGTCAATTATAAAATTTAAATCACTCATAGGCTACACAAAAAGAGAAATTTCCACATCCTCTTTCGTGGGAATTTCAATCTCTCATTCATCAAACCTCTTTAAAAATGTAGCCACACCCTTCATATTCCAAACTGAGCTATTATTTTTGGTAGACTATTAAGCTTCTGGAGCTTTTGCTTGTAGAGGATTTTGCACATCATTCTCAAACATGCAACCAAGAACACCAATTCTAACAATAGGAGAAACAATCTTAGAAATTGAAGTGTTAGAATTTAATCTTTCCTTAGTAAATTATGTATTTAAAGGATAAACCAAGGTATCCTATTGTATTTTTCCTCTAATCCAAGTGGGAGGACATGTCATATTTGTAATTCCTTTATTAAGGAAAATAGATATTCCTCCTTATGAGGAATCCTACACTTGTCTCACACACTATTGAAATGTGGCATGCATAGAAATGAGAGTTACAATGTAACTCCTTTCTCACATCTCTATTAAAAGAGATGGCTCTCTTTCTCTCTTTATATGAGATAATTCTTCTTCTTGAACACTATTGTATGAGCTAAGCTCTCACTCACACACACACACACTCTCTCTCTCATTCTTAGGCATTTTTGCCACATTCATTATATCACGAGGGTTTTTTAATGCTTTTCCCCCTTCAAAATTTTGTCTCCTTTGTTGCTTTTGTCTTTGGTGAATGCTCCTAGTTTTGTGTTAATTCATGGTAAATCTTCTTACTCCTTGCTCATTGAATTAAACAATTTCCTGTCTCTCTTTATTTTGTTATTATTTTAACATGGTATTAGAGCAGGTTGGTTTAATCATGTTTTGAGTATGTAGGTAAAGAAGCTACCATATCTTGGTGCACTCCAAATTTGAAGACATTGTTTAGAGAGATTTGAATCTCATTTTAGCTCTTACAATTAGTTCTTTGCAATATCATTTTAGCTCGTATCATTGCATTACTATTTTAGTTTCTAAATTTACATTTTTTTAATCATTACTAGTTTCTAAATTTACATTTTTACTAAATTTACATTTTTTTAATCATTACGCTTTTTAAAACTAAAGAAGTCGATTTGCACTAAAAGTGAACTCTTCTAAGTATTTGAGCTCGGATTGGCTTTGTTTCTTGGTGATTTTATTGGTTTGTTCTTCAGGTTTTTATCAGGCGCGACTTGTTTTTTTTCTTTCCAAGTTTGAACTAGGGCATTTCATTAACATTTTCTCTTATTCCTTTCATTTATATCATGCCCTAGGATGTTTTTGGTCGCGCTTCAAAACCCATGATTTCATCTTTTTCTATACTCACCTTTGTTTTTTCTATTCTTGTTTTTGCGTATGAGGGCTTTAGGTTGCGATTTTGGTATTTTAAGCCTCTGATTTCATGCGTTAGCTTACGTGATTTCTATTATTATTTGATTGATTGTATTGAGTTTGTTTTTCCTTGAATACTTACGCAGACTGCTAGTGAAGCCTTCAAGTTCTGTGAATTTGAAATTTTAAGCTTGTATAATGGAATCATAAGACCCCAATATCTCAGCTTATTGTGATTAAGAATATATATTTCATTCCACACTGTGGCACTAATACCCTAGATTGTATGGGAAAAATTTCTTGAAGGATCAAAAGAATGCATAGTTAAGAAAAGATGAGTCGATCCTAGTTGCATTTACATTGCTGTTTATTTAACTTTCTCTCTTATTTTAGATTATTAGAAAAGATCATTTGCATCTCTGCATTTGCATAATCTTACAAGAAGAATCCATTTGGAGGCTTGATTGCATACTTTAGATTGTAGTGAAAGATCATTTGTATATCTGCATTCATGTAATAGCATGATAAAGACTCAATCCATGACTGAAATCCATATGTCTATGCTTTAGTAGAAGGTTAACAAATCTCCATGCTAAGTTTAATCTGATATCTGTTCATTAATACGTTTGTTTTGCAGGATTGTGTTGCCTTTTCATTGTTAACAAGTTTATTGATGCAGGAGCATCCTGGGTGTAAGAGCAATCTTGCATCACCCAAAAATATTTCTATTTTTGTATTCAATAAGGGCTATCTTTTGTAGAGCTGCTATTTATGGAAACTTGCTATTTTTAGTAAGTTGGTCTTACGATCTCAGAATGTTCTGATTTTACATGTGGAGGTTCATCTTAGTCATATCAGCCTACTAGTAAAGTTTCATGGCTAGATCAAGTCTGGTTTTGAAGATATTGAAGATTTTCGGTATTGGCAACAGGGTATAGAAACTTTGAACTCAGTTTTGAAGGCTTTAGAGGCCCCAGATGAGGTCAAAAATTTGGGTGACAAGCGCTTGCACCAGTCAAGCCTGTAGAGCGCTTCATGGCATTTTTGAAATGGGGTTATAATAGTCAATCGGGTCAACTGGTAATGACTTATGGTCTCTGGAAGTCGGGCCACCTGAAATGGCGAAAAATAATTTTCCTTCAAAATTTTTGTTTGGGTTTCAAAAGTTATTTTGAGCTGACTTTGATGTAATAAATTGAAAAATAAAATAATTCTAAGTTTGGTTGGCCTTTAGGGCTAAATTTCTGGAACCTTCTCGGGTGGTGAAAATTACCTATATAAAGAAGGCTCGTAGTGTTGTCTTAGGCAGTTCATGACAGTTCTGGGTATTGATTTGAGGCTTAGTCCTACAGAATATTGTAAGGGAATGCCCATGTGGCTTTGCATATTGTAATTCTGAAAGTTTGTAATTCCACACTTGTGGAGATAATAAGAAGTCCATTTTCTGTTCTTGCAAATTGTTGTTGTTTCTCTGTTTCTGTTATGTGTTTGTGATATTAAGGGGAGCACCCTTCATCAAGTGGTATCAGAGCAGGAGTTCCTAAGCATGTAAATAGATCGTCGACTGTGAGGCAGTTTGCACCAGGACTGTGGTTAGGGTTTCAGCACGCATCGTGAACATGCCTCCACGAAGGGAACATGGCGGAAGAGCTGGTGTTGTAACACCTGAGGTTAGAGCACTCTAGAGACAAGTGCAAGCATTGCAAGAGGAGATTCACAGAGGAATAAATCTTAATGTCAGAGATGAAAGCAAGGATGAAGCCGAAGAAGAAGATCAAGAAGGAGAAGTCGAAGTTGTGAACCCGGAGGAAGAAAGACTTTTTCAGGCCATTTCCAAGATCAGGAAAAGACCTAAGATTGAGGTTCCTACATTTTCAAGGAATCTTAACCCAGAGGAATTGATCAACTAGATCAATGAATGTGAAGAATATTTTGAGTAAGAAGATATTGAGGATCTTGATAGGGTCAAATTCGCGAAGGCCAGACTGAAAGGTCATGCGAAGATCTGGTGGCAAGAGATTCAATTGGAGTGAAATAGAAGAGGGAAAGATAAAATCACAAGATGGGTTCAGATGGTGGATAAATTGAAGTGACAGTTCATCCTTGTTGATTATGAGCTTGACCTACTGAAGAAAATGCAAAGTTTGAAGCAAGCGGGATGATCTGTTTAGGAGTATACAGAGGAGTTCTATCGAATCCTCATTAGAATAGGCCATGCAGAAGCTGATAAGGAGAAATTTTCCCGTTACCTTAATGAGTTGAGGCCGAGCATTCAGGAGGAGCTGAATCTAGTTTGAATGAATAGTATTGAAGAGGCATACCAATTTGCCCTAAAAGTGGAGGAAAAGTTGAACAAGAAGTTCTAGAGCAGACAAAATGGGAGAGGTCATGGTAGACGATCTAGTGGACGGTCATATGGAGGCCGAAATGAAGATCCAAAAAAGAAGGATGAGGCTAGTAGCAGTCAAAATCAAAGAGGAAAAAATTCCAATCATTTCCAAGATCAGAATAATAGAGATCAGAGAGGAAGAGGAAGAGGACAAGGTTCAGGAAGAGGAGGCTTCTGTGGAACATGTTTTCACTATGGAGAAGAAGGTCATAGGGCATTTGAATGTCCTCAATGTCAAGGAAGGATAGATAGGAGGAATAAAGGCCAGGCCAGAGTTGCACATGTAGATGAAGATGCCAGATCATCAAATTCTGAAGATGCTGAAAGAGGAGAAACATTGATCAATAGAAGAGTCCTGTTGAGTAGTGAGAATGAACCTGAATAGAGGAGGAGCCAGTTTCGCACTAGATGCAAGTGTGAGGGTAAATGCTGTGATGTGATTATTGATAGTGGAAGAACTGGCAATTTGGTGTTAGAAGAGATGGCGACAAAGTTGAAGCTCAAGAGACAGAAACGCCCACATCCATATCGGATTGCCTGGGTCCAGGATGACCACAAGGTCATGGTCAGTGAACAGTGCCTGGTAAAGTTCAAGATCAACGGGTACCAAGATGAGGTACTATGTGATATCATATCTATGGATGCATGTCATATGTTGTTGGGTAGACCGTGGCAGTTTGACAGATGTGCTATACACGATGGTCATGCGAATACCTATTCCTTGACAAAGGATGGAGTGCGACATAAGCTAAAGCCATTGAAGGAGACCGAAGAAAAGGTATGTGGTAATGGAAGAATAACATTTGTTGATGGAAGAAAATTCCTAGATGGTATGAGGCATGAGCATGTGTGTTTTGCTTTAATTCCAAAAGCTGGTAAAGAAGAAGTAGAGGATGTACCTATAGGGGTTGCAAATTTATTGAATGAGTTTCAGGATATTGTATTTGATAATGTACCTGATGGATTACCACCAGTAAGGAAGATCATTCATCAGATGGATTTGATTCTAGGAGTCGATTTTCCAAACAAGGCAGCACACAGAATGACACCAGCAGAAAGTGAAGAGTTGAACAGATAAGTACATGAGTTATTGCAGAAGGGGTTGATTCAAGAGAGTCTGAGTCCTTGTTCTGTACCAACAGTATTAGAAAAAAAGAAGAATGGAGAATGGAGGATGTCTACAGATTCTAGAGCAATAAACAAGATCACAATCAAGTATAAGTTTCCATTGCCACGAATGGATGATATTATGGATTGTTTGAGTGGAGCTGTTTATTTCTTAAAGATAGGTCTGAAGAGTGGATATCACTAGATTCAGATCAGGGAAGGAGATGAATGGAAGACTACCTTCAAGATAAAAGAAGGACTGTATGAGTGGTTAGTCATGCCTTTTGGGCTAACCAATGCACCAAGCACTTTCATGCGGCTCATGAACGAGGTTCTGAAACAATTTTTGGGTAAGTTTGTCATTGTGTACGTAGATGATATTTTGATCTTTAGTAAGACATTGGAAGAGCATATGATGCATATTCATATGGTGTTTGAGAAGCTGAGAGATGAGAAATTGTTGATTAATTTGAAGAAGTGCAGTGTTGTGAAGAAAGAGTTAGTGTATTTGGGATTTGTAGTTTCAACAGAAGGTCTAAAAATGGATTCAAAGAAAGTACAGGCTATCCTTGAATGGCCTACTCCAAGGAGTGCTACCGAGGTAAGATCTTTTCATGGTCTAGCTAGTTTTTATAGAAAGTTTATCAAAAATTTTAGCAGTATTTGTGGTCCCTTGACTGAAACAATGAGAGGCGATAGAAAAGAGTTTAAGTGGACTAATGGGACAGAAAAGAGTTTTCAATTGTTGAAACAAAAAGTTATAGAACAACTTGTTTTAGCACTTCCAGATTTTAATAAGGTGTTTCAAGTAGACTGTGATGCTAGTGGTACTGCAATAGGAGTTGTTATGAGCCAAGAAGGTAAACCTGTTGCTTATTTCAGTGAGAAGTTAAATGATGCCAAGAGAAAATATTCTGTTTATGATCAGAAATTTTATGCTATAGTTCAAGCATTGAAGAAGTGGAGACATTATCTGCTTCCTAAGGAGTTTGTTTTGTATACTGATCATCAAGCTTTGCAATATTTGAAGAGTCAAGGAAAGTTGAATCAAAGGCATTTGAAATGGGTTGAGTTTTTGCAGAGTTATACAATTATTTTGAAACATAGAAGTGAAAAGTCTAATAGGGTTGCAGATGCACTTAGCAAAAGGCAACTATTGCTAACAGAGATGCAGATTGAGGTGGTTGGGTTCAAGGAACTCAAGAATTTGTATCTAGAGGATCCTGATTTTGGTGAAGCTTGGAAAGCTTGTAAAGAACCTGTTACTCTAGACAGGATGAAATGGCTGGATTTTATCATCCAGGATGATATGCTATTCAGAGGGAGTTAGTTGTGCATTCCACAAAGTTCTATGAGGGAGAATCTCATCAAGGAGAAGCATAGCAGAGGATTGGCTGGACATTTTGGTCAAGATAAAACCCTTGCTTTGGTTAGTGAAAATTATTATTGGCCATAGTTGTAGTAAGATGTCAAGAAGTTTGTACAGAGTTGCAGAGTATGTCAGATGGTGAAAGGAGTGAAGCAAAATACAGGGTTGTATCAGCCATTACCTGTACTAGATAAGCCTTGGGAGGATATCAGTATGGACTTTGTTCTTGGTTTACCAAGGACACAGTGGGGGCATGATTCAATTTTTGTAGTAGTTGATAGATTTTCGAAGATGGCACATTTCATTCCCTACAAGAAGACTAATGATGTTGTTCATATAGCAGAATTGTTTTTTAGAGAAGTAGTGAGACTACATGGTTTGCCAAAGACCATAGTTTTAGATAGAGACACTAAGTTCATTGGATATTTCTGGCTTACATTATGGAAGAAGTTGAAGATAGCTTTGAAGTTCAGTTTATCACATCATCCACAGACTAATGGAAAGATAGAGGTGGTGAATAGGAGTTTGGGAAATTTGCTGAGATGTTTGGTTGGAGATAAGCCAATAGGATGGGATTTGATTTTACCACAGGTAGAATTCACCTATAATAATTCTGTCAACAGGAGCACTGGTAAATCACCATTCCAGATTGTACATGGGAGTAGTCCTAGAAATGCATTTGAATTGAGAAAGATAGATAAAGGAGAAATAAGTAGTGCTGAAGCTGAGGATTTTGCAAAACATTTGAAGAACATCCATGAGGAGGTGAGGAAGCATATTACCAAGATGAATGCATAGTATAAGGCTAAAGTAGATGAGAAAAGGAGGCATAAGGAATTTCAGGTTGGAGATGAAGTCATGGTTCATTTGCGAAAGGAGCGATTTCTAGTTGGTATATATAACAAGTTGAAAATGAAGAAGTTTGGGCCATGTAAGATACTAAAGAAGCATGATTCAGGAAATGCATATGAGATAGAATTGCCTACTGAGCTGAATATTTCACCAGCGTTTAACATTTTAGATTTGACAGAGTATCATGAAGGAGGTGTTGAAGATGAGGTTACAACAGCACAGTGGAGTATTCCAGCAACCAGTTCAGATATCAAGGAGATTGAAGACATACTGGATAGTCGTGTTGGCAGAAGCACAAGGAACAAGACATATGAAGAGTATTTGGTCAAATGGAAAGGATGACCTATTGAAGATTCATCATGGCTAACAAAAGAGGAGGTTAACCATCTTGGTTTTCCTCTGCACACCTGAGTCGTGATGGGGTCACTTCTCAAATTACCCCGGGTGTCTGATGCAGAAGCATCCTGGGTGTAAGAGCAATCTTGCATCACCCAAAAATATTTCTATTTTTGTATTCAATAAGGGCTATCTTGTGTAGATATGCTATTTATGGAAACTTGCTATTTTTAGTAAGTTGGTCTTACGATCTTGAAATGTTCTGATTTTACATGTGGAGGTTCATCTTAGTCATATCAGCCTGCTAGTAAAGTTTCATGGCTAGATCAAGTCTGGTTTTGAAGATATTGAAGATTTTTGGTATTGGCAACAGGGTATAGAAACTTTGAACTCAGTTTTGAAGGCTTTAGAGGCCCCAAATGAGGTCAAAAATTTGGGTGACGGGCACTTGCACTAATCAAGCCTATAGAGTGCTTCGTGGCATTTTCAAAATGGGGTTATAATAGTCAATCGGGTCAACTAGTGATGACTTATGGTCTCCGGAAGTTGGGCCACCTGAAATGGCAGAAAATAATTTTCCTTCAAAATTTTTGTTCGGGTTTCAAAAGTTATTTTGAGCCAACTTTGATGTAATAAATTGAAAAATAAAATAATTCTAAGTTTGGTCAGCCTAAAGGGCTAAATTTCTGGAACCTTCTCGGGCGGTGGAAATTGCCTATATAAAGAAGGCTCGTAGTGTTGTCTTAGGCAGTTCAGGACAATTCTGGGTAGTAGATCTGGGTATTGATTCGAGGCTTAGTCCTATAGAATATTGTAAGGGAATGCCCATGTGGCTTTGCATACTGTAATTCTGAAAGTTTGTAATTCCACACTTGTGGAGATAATAAAAAGTCCATTTTCTGTTCTTGCAAATTGTTGTTGTTTCTCTATTTCTGTTATGTGTTTGTGATATT
The DNA here is from genome assembly GCA_027943335.1 of Chamaecyparis obtusa. Lineage (NCBI taxonomy): Eukaryota > Viridiplantae > Streptophyta > Pinopsida > Cupressales > Cupressaceae > Chamaecyparis > Chamaecyparis obtusa. The sequence goes on from BSBK01005083.1 coordinate 632,732, forward strand.
AAGGGGAGCACCCTTCATCATTTATTTAGTTTATTTCTCTCTTTGTATCCTCTTTGCATGCTTAAGTTTATAGCTTTCTCTTTGTATGCAAGAGATTCTTGTCGTTATCTGTTATTCAATAACAGTTTAACAGAGATCTGTTAACTCTTAAGTAAATTCTTGGTTTCAGTTTTACCTCTGGTAGTTGGATTTTCCTTGCATGCCTCCTTGGCGTAAGCTAAAGTAGCTTTCTGCTATTGCATGCAAGTGTATATAGTTTCTTTTGCATGCGTTTGATTTACATGCCTAGTTTTTTGGCTTCTCTCATAGTGCTCTTGCTTTAAAAGTTTCTTTTCTGGGTTCTGTTAAGGCTTTTTCATTTATTTATCTCAAGTTTAGGTGTTCTTTACATTAAATCTTCATATTAACCATGACCACCCTGTGCTAGAAATAAATTTTACTAGTATAAATTATCATGCATGGAAAATGCACATGACCTTCATCTGTTAAGGTTTTAGGATCATTGCAAATGTAATAGCAATGATCCCAAAACCTTAACATGGTATCAGAGCCAAGTTGCAAATTTAAAAGAGTAGTTTGTTAATGGTGAATGTGTGACTGTCTCAGAAAATTACAGTCTCAATACGAGGACCATATCTCACAAATGCACCATTGGATTTTTCTAAATTTGAGATATATTGGTGATAAACTAATTTAGAAGAATCTTACCAGAGTGATTGGAAAGAAAATGACAGGTTCAAAAGTTATGACCGAATGTGTATAGGTCTATGCAGATTTTTGAACAAAGAGAGTTCTTTGATTAAAAGCTTCAAACACTTTTTATAGTACAAATAAGAAAAGGATAATTACATTAATCAAGAGATGAGTATTCCATGTTGATTAATGATCATTAATTTTTTTTATGTAGTTATTAAAGCATACTATAATATTGGGATAGAAAATATTGTATGCTTTTATCTTTAATATTTCTTTGGGATAATATAGTTTAGTGAGCTATTTGTAATCTCTCTCTGACATACCTTCACGACAAAAGTACAAGATAATTTCATTCAAGGAAGAAATAACTTGATGCTTGAAAAAAAATTGATGATTCAGACTAGATGCAAAGAGAGTCTAATATTTCAAAAGAGGTCAAGAAGTTGATAAACTTGAGCTTCAGAGGGAGTAGATGGTTCAGCCAACTTGTGACAATCAAGTGATCATATTGATTGAGAGGGAGTTCACTATTGAAGGGGAAACATTTATGAGGTAAACTTGATATAAAATTGATTATTATACTTGTGAATTATGAATGTTTTTAATGGGCCTGCCCCCTATGTAAATCATAAAGAAGTGACGACTTCCAAATGATTATCACTTGTATTTGTTAAAGTTATTGGAAGGTGACGATCTTGCAATAACTTTTCTTTTGTAATATCTTACTTGTGGATAGAATCGCCGATAGAGGCAATCCACACCATAGCTCATGAGTTGTGGATAGAATCGCCGATGGAGGCAATCCACACAGGAGCTTGTGGATCTAATCGCCGATAGAGGTAATCCACACCATAGCTCATGAGTTGTGGATAGAATCACCGATGGAGGCAATCCACATAGGAGCTTGTGGATCAAATCGCCGATGGAGGCAATCCACTTGGGAACTATGGATAGAATTGCCGATAGAGGCAATCCACCTGGGAATTAACTCTCACAATTTATGAACTTATTGTGAGTTACATTTTATCTTCCCTAGCTAAGAGGGAGTGTTGATGTTTGTAGCATCGGTCAGATAAATAATATTGACTATATGATTTATGAGAAATGATTTATTATATATATTCATATATATATATATCAATATATATAATAATTGATATTATTATATACATAGTTAGGTTATAATTATTCTCATAATAAATAAATAGTTAAATTGATAAAATAATAATAATAATTATTATGTAAATATTAGATAAATTAATATAATACTCAAGATATATATATATATATATCTCTGTGTGTGTGTGTGTGTGTGTAATCATAATTGTCATTATATTAATTATATAATAATGAATAGACATGCCCCTTGAAGGGACATGTCTCTTCTTGGCTCATTCTTAATATAAATGCAAGAGATTGTTGCATTTGGAAAACACATACAATGAGATAGTGCTATTACATTTGCAATGATCCTAAAACCTTAACATCATCTTTAGATTCAAACATATTTTAGATATTGCAACTAATGCCAGTTCAAAACCAGCTGCCTCTGCTCCTCAAGCTGACCAAACTACTTGGTAGACTAAAAATGAGGAAGCACTTGGTTTAATCGGGATCTCCTTAAGTTCCGAATTGTATGTCTTAATTTCTACTTGTACATAAGCCCATCGAGCTTGGGACATCCTGAAAAATACCTATGACAGTGCAAACAAGACTCAAAAAATCTAGCTTCAAGACCAACTTGAAGACCTCAGGTATACCGACTTCAACTTTGTTGATGATTTCTTTCTCAAGTTTGATTCAGTTAAAGTTTTACTAACTAGTTTACAAGTTCCTCTCTCTGATTTAAGGATAATCCACATAATTATTCGTAAATGTTTTTGTTGCCCAAAATTTCCTATTCTGCAAATTTGGCCAAGTCCTATTCCTGGGTCTCTGCTTCTATTTTGTCAAGCACCTCAAAAGATTTCATGGTGTTATGCCTTGTCCTTTGGCCTCTGCAATTTATCTTGGCCTCTGGTCTGCAAGTTTAAAATTTTGAAAAAGTAGCCGTTACCCTAAAAAAGCCCAAAAAAGCCCTAAGCCCTGTTATGTTTCCTTGTTACTTTATCAGCAACTTAAGTGATCAAAAAAGGCACATGCATATTAGGTTTCTTCTTGTTCACCAGTTCACTATTTCCTTCCGACAGTGTTTTAAGTCATTCAGTGATTTCGCAAAAATGCCCTTAGTCGGGCATTTGCTTAATTGAACCCTGGGTTCACATGTAATTCGACGAACTAGCGAAGCCCCTTTGTTCATGTATTTGCTTGGCTCAACCATGGTTTATCAAAGTATCTTGCGAATAAGAAGCCTTTGGTCGCTAAATCGCCAGGTCAAGGTGGGGTTAGTTCTGCAGGTAGCAGTAAGATTCTACATCGGATGGTTGTCTTATAGTCTAAAGGAATATTCTAGGAGCATTAGATCATATGCCCGCCGTAGATTTGGTATTAGGATTACTTGTCAGAGTGGGGTCTCCGTTAGGAAGATCTAGCGGCTGGCATATCTTTGCATAGGCCGTTGTTAGAGCATGAGATCTTCAGACGACCGTTGATTTTCCCCTTTTGCTCAGTGCTGTAGTGTATTGTGGGTCTGATGCCACGTATTCTGATTTGGCAGCTCCTGGTTGGTCCACGTGTGTTGAGTCAGATTACTTCTTAGTGGGTCTGTTGTCAGAGGGTCTACGGAGATGTCAGCAAGATTCAAGATCTACGGTTGTCTGGTAATCTGATGGAATCTTTGGGGGCTATTAGATCATGCACCTGTCATTAGATTCAAATGTAGTCTTGGGTGGGTCCAAAGTTCTCAGAGTTGGCAATCAGATGGTTGGTGTGTGTTCTCATGAATTGTGTTAGAGGTATAAGATCTTATGATGACCGTCTGATCAAAGGTATGTCAGTTGGGTGATTTGGCGACTAAGGGAATTTAGTTTCCTCTATGTTTGGCGGTTCCGATAAGGGTTTCATGTGTTCACTCATTCACATAATAGTTTAGCAGTGCACCAAATGACTTAGCTATTTAGTGAACGCTTTGTTTGTTGAATCTCTAAATAAATTGGCAAAGGTAGAAAGTATTCTACGACTTAGCAAAGGTCTTCGGTCGCGCGGTCACCAAATGACTTAAAAGAAGAAGGGCTCGAGGTGGGTCCAAATATGTTGACATGACGATTTGCTTGCTTCTCATTGGTTGCTGATTTCCATGGTGGTATTTGACTTGTCAGGGGGATTTTGAGTTGTTTCCTCAATACATCATGGTCGTTCATCTGTCGAGAAAAGTTTTGCATCAAAAGATACATTTTAAAAAATGACCTGCTAGCTGTTATATTCAAATTTAAATATTTCTCTGTGAAGGTTTTGCTAGGGTTTGCATTTTGCGGCCATGCACGACAGTTTGAGTTGTTGGAATTTATTTCTTTAGGATAGGGATGGTTGGAAAGATGATAATAGACAATCTAATCATCGGCACCATGGATTTCATAGAGTACCGTGTCATGTTGAAGCTTCAATGAACTTGGCACCACATTTGCAGAGTTAATCTTTTTAAACCCAAATATCTAGAAGATCAGATTGGATGCATTCATGGCTTAGTGGAGTTGTAGGAAGGCAAATGAATCTAGGTTGCTTGTCCATGAGTTGATGCAGTACAGAGATGGGCATATAATATCTGATCAACCATAGTATTACAGAGATGTATTTATGATCAGATTTGATGGCAGTTAGGATTTTAATATTATTCTAATGTAAAAATCTCCACAAAACCCTAGTTAGGTTTTTGACTCCTGCCTGCATGCAGTTGAGTATGTATATATTGTTTTTTGAGAGCTTTAGAGGTTAGAGAGTTCACATTTTGTAAAGAAGAAAGTCTCTTTCTTAGAAGGCTATCTGTGGCATTTTTTTTGCCCTCTGGTTTTCTACATTCTGTAATCTCCCATTGATGATTCAGATATTGCAGAGGTATTTTGTGACATCTTTTCTATCCCTATGCTTCCTTGTCTAAATTATCTCTTATTGAATTGAAGTATATGATGTTTGCAGTGATCTCTTAGGGTTCTTGATCCCTCTCTCTTTCTACAATTTTGTGTATCATTGTGGATGATTTGATGTGAATGCTTTTGTGGGTATACCTCAACCCCTTAACAATCTTGTCTCATTCCTATGCCCAGTTGCAGAGGTGAATGTTTGTCTGCAGGTTGTAGATTGTGTCTAAACTTTTAGGAATACTATTGTTTGTGAAAGCTCTCTCTCTTTCCCTGAATAGTCTTTTTCTATTGCAGACCCTTCTATGAAATATTTATGCAAGCCTATTTAGTGAGTTGTGACCTACTAGACCTGAGTTGTTCATTAATTTCGTTCTCTATATTGAGATCCAAACCCTTCATTTCAGTGCATCACCTAGTAGGTAGTTTGCTTTCATTCATTTCCCTTTCAAGAATTCCTTCTATCCCTTTCCCTCAAAAGATTTACTTTCATGTCTAGAAGCAAATTAAGGTGATTATCCAAGAGGAACCAACCTAGAACTTGGAGGTCTCATCTCAGTTAGCATAGGTCCCACAACCTCGAGATGATTCCCATGTTATACTAGGTTATAAAGACTATGAGAGCTTGAGACAAAGGTGCAAACTTAGTGTATAATAATTCTGGCATGCCCGGTGGGACCAAGAGGTCATAGTTTTCATAATTCTTGCTGGTTTTGATATGCTTCCAATAGGTTGCAAACCTTTGAGGGGTCATTGTTTTGCATATCTGGCAACTCTGAATTCACATCCATTGGTTTCAAAGAGACTCACTACCTAAAATGGACTACCATCCTTCTTTTCATAAGGACATCCCTTCATTTCATGAGGGTCAACTTGATTAGAGTAGTGGTACTTCTGATTTCATGCAGAAATATCCAGTTGCAGCAGTGTAGAAACATTCACCTCATGCTTACCCCCCACCCACCCAACTTCTAGTATCATGGCAGTATCAATACACATACCAACAACCTTAAGAGGAGATGCTTTCTTTGAAAGAGCATGCTCATCATGCCCAGATCCAACAACAACAAGCTTTGGCTCAGTAGGATCAAGGTTATAGGAGGTACCTGGCAGAGCAATACAAGAGGAATGAGGCCAAGCTTGCTGAAGGGTTGGAAGCACAAAAGAGGCACTATGAGGAGGTGTTGGAAACACAGAAAAGGAATATGTGGACACAAGAAAAGGAGCAGTTCAATGCTAGATGGAAGCAGTGTGAAGATATCATTGTAGGACAACTAAAAAGTCAAGTAGCCCTTACAAGCAACCTAGCAACACTAAATAAAGTTTATAAGGAAAACTAGATGAAGGTTAGTACTGCTATAGCTGAAAAAGAGGAGGATTTTCAAAGAAAATTAGCAGCTCAGAGGGATGCTTATGAAGAATTAGAGGTTCATAAGAATAATTGTGAAAAGGTGGTTCAAGACCAAAGGGTTTTGATAGAGGCCATGTTTGATAAAGGCAATGAATTCCAGATTGAGAAAGAAAAAGAACTGAGAGCTCATGAGGAATTTCATGAGAGAGAGCTACAGGATCTCAAGAAAAATATAAGATTCTTGGCTTCTACAACTGAAACATATAAGAGAGGCTACCAGATGCAAATTGAGAAATGTTCTCATCTCGAGGAAGAAAAGGAGAGCATTGAACAGAAGATTGCTGATCTAAAGGAGGCTCTCTTTGAACAAGTTAAGACAAATAAGTTCTCAGCAAATCATGATAATTTTTCTGACAATGGTATACTTCTCCTACAAGAGAATCTAGAAGAAGAAGAAGAAGATCAATTTTGGGACAAGATGGAACATTTTTGTTTGTATCTTGATGACAAGCCCACACTTCTAGAGAACACCTACAAGCTATAGGAGATAATTGTTTCTAGTCAGCACAAGGAGGAGATCAATCAGACTGAAATAATCTCTCAGGAGCTTGAGTTTATCAAGGAGAGCTCCAGGTCCAGCATCTCTCATGGTTTCCCTATCAGGTATTTGGCCAAGATGCAGGTTATCAAAGGAGTACAAATTATGCCAGCATCCCAACATGATATTCCACCAGAAGCTGAGGCTGAGAATGAAACAAATCAGCTTGTTGTCCCCATTGACCAAGTAAGTAAGGTCTTATTGCTACTTGCTATTCCTCCTTAGAATGATCATGCTTGCAATCAGCTTGACCAAGTGAGTAAAATCCATATCAGTCAAACCCTTGTCAAGCAGGTGATTCTGCATATCTCCTATATTTATCTTTTAGTAGCTTTCCAAGAGCATGTGGATCATTGTAATCTGAGAAGGATGGGAAGTTATTTTTCACAAATAGTAAATGGTTTTTTCTGATTGGTGTTATGTACTGGTTAGTTTAGGTTAGGTATGTTTTGTTTCCTTTCCCTATTTTCTAGGTTAGTTTCCTGCTTTTCAAGAAGTGCTTGCGCACAAGTTTTGTCCCTCTAGTTTAGGTTCTATCCCTCTGTCAAGTTTTGTGCTCAAATGATGACCCCATGCCCAATGGATTATTTATAGGGCATTGGTTTTCCATGTCTCGTAGGCTGACATCCAGTAGAAATCACCAAAATGTTGCCCAAAATTTCCTATTTTGTAAATTTGGCCAAGTCCTATTCCTGGGCTCTGCTTCTATTATATCAAGCACCTCAAAAGATTTCAAGGTGTTATGCCTTGTCCTCTAGCCTCTACAATTTATCTTGGCCTCTAGTCTACAAGTTTAAAATTTCAAAAAAGTAGCCATTACCCTTAAAAAGCCCAAAAAAGCCCTAAGCCTTGTTATGTTTCCTTGTTACTTTATCGGCAACTTAAGTGATCAAAAAAGGCATGTGCATATTAGGTTTCTTCTTGTTTTCCAGTTTTATATTTCCTTTTGGTGGTGTTTTAAGTCATTCAATGATTTCGCGAAAATGCCCTCAGTCGGGCATTCACTTAATCGAACCTTGGGTTCACATGTAATTTGGCGAACTAGCGAAGCCCCCTTGTTCATGTATTCACCTAGCTCAACCATGGTTTATCAAAGTATCTCACAAATAAGAAGCCTTTGGTCGCTAAATGGCCAGGTCAAGGTGGGGTTAGTTCTACAAGTAGCGGTAAGATTCTGCATCGAACGGTTGTCTTATAGTCTAAAGGAATATTCCAGGAGCATCAGATCATATGCCTATCATAGATTTGGTATCAAGATTACTTGTCAGAGTGGGGTCCTAGTTAGGAAGATCTAGCAGTTGGCATATCTTTGCATAGGCTGTTGTCAGAGCATGAGGTCTTCAGACGACCGTTGATTTTCCCCTTTTGCTCAGCACTGTAGTGTATTGTGGGTCTGATGCCATGTATTCTAATTTGGCAGCTCCTGGTTGGTCCACATGTGCTAAGTTGGATTACTTGTCAGTGGGTCCGTTGTCAGAGGGTCTATAGAGATGTTAGCAAGATTCAAGATCTACGGTTGTCTGGTAATTTGATGGAATCTTCAGGGCTATCAGATCATGCGCCCGCCGTTAGATTCGAATCTAGTCTTGGGTGGGTCCAAAGTTCTCAGAGTAGGCAATCAGATGGCTGGTGTGTGTTCTCATGAATTGTGTTAGAGGTATAAGATCTTATGACGACCATCCGATCAAAGGTATGTCAGTTGGGTGATTTGGCGATTTGGCGACAGAGGGAATTTAGTGTCCTCTATGTTTGGCGGTTTCGATAAGGGTTTCATGTGTTCACTCATTCGCATAATAGTTTAGCGATGCTCCAAATGACTTAGCAATTTAGTGAACACTTTGTTCGCTGAATCTCTCAATAAATTGGCAAAGGTAGAAAGTGTTCTGTGACTTAGTGAAGGTCTTCGGTCGCGCGGTCGCCAAGTGACTTAAAAGAAGGGCTCGAGGTGGGTCCAAATACGCTGACATGATGATTTTCTCACTTCTCATTGGCCACTGACTTCCACGGTGGCATTTGACTTGTCAGGGGGATTTTGAGTTGTTTCCTCAGTACATCATGGCCATTCATTTTCTGAGAAAAGTTTTGCATTGACGACTACATTTTAAAAAATGACCTGCTAGCCGTTATATTCAAATTTAAATATTTCTCTGTGAAGGTTTTGCTAGGCTTTGCATTTTGCGGCCATGTACGATAGTTTGAGTTGTTGGAATTTATTTCTTTAGGACAAGAATGGTTGGAAAGATGATAATAGACAATCTGATCATCGGTGCCATGGATTTCATAGAGTACCATGTCATGTTGAAGCTTTAATGAACTTGGACCTACCTTTGTAGAGTTAATCTTTTTAAACCCAAATATCTATAAGATCAGATTGGATGCATTCATGGCTTAGTGGAGTTGCAGGAAGGCAGATGAATCCAGGTTGCTTGTTTGTGAGTTGATGTAGTACAGAGATGGGCATATAATATCTGATTGACCATAGTATTATAGAGATGTATTTATGATTAGATTTGATGGTAGTTAGGGTTTTAATATTATTCTAATGTAAAAATCTCCATGAAACCCTAGTTAGGTTTTTGACTCCTGCCTGCGTACAGTTGAGTATGTATATATTGTTTTTTGAGAGCTTTAGAGGTTAGAGAGTTCACATTTTGTAAAGAAGAGAGTCTCTTTCTTAGAAGGCTATCTATGGCATTTTTTTTGCCCTCTGGTTTTCTACATTTTGTAATCTCCCATTGATGATTTAGATATTGTAGAGGTATTTTGTGACATCTTTTCTATCCCTATGCTTCCTTGTCTAAATTATCTCTTATTGAATTGAAGTATATGATGTTTGCAGTGATATCTTAGGGTTCTTGATCCCTCTCTTTTTTTGCAATTTTGTGTATCATTGTGGATGATTTGATGTGAATGCTTGTGTGGGTACACCTCAACCCCTTAACAATCTTGTCTCATTCCTATACCAAGTTGCAGAGGTGAATGTTTGTCTGCAGGTTGTAGATTGTGTCTAAACTTTTAGGAATACTATTGTTTGTGAAAGCTCTCTCTCTTTCCCTGAATAGTCTTTTTCAATTGCAGACCCTTCTATGAAATATTTATGCAGGCATATTTAGTGAGTTGTGACCTACTAGACCTAAGTTGTTCATTAATTTCATCCTCTATATTGAGATCCGAACCCTTCATTTCGGTGCATCACCTGGTAGGTAGTTTGCTTTCAGTCATTTTCCTTTCAAGCATTCCTTCTATCCCTTTCCCTCAAAAGATTTACTTTCATGTCTAGAAGCAAATTAAGGTGATTATCCAAGAGGAACCAGCCTAGAACCTGGAGGTCTCATCTCAGTTAGCATAGGTCCCACAACCTTGAGATGATTCCCATGTTATACTAGGTTATCAAGACTATGAGAGCTTGAGACAAAGGCACAAACTTAGTGTATAACAATTTTCCTAGACAGTTCCAATAGTTTATTATAAATATTTACTCTCAGTTAGCTATTCCTTCTTTAGCATCTCAATTAACTTATGTCATCTTTCAAAATATGTTGCATCAAGAGGAAGCAAAATTGATTCAATTAGGTATAATTAAAAGTCACGAACATGCCTATGTCTCTCAAAGTCACAATAACAATAGATCTTCTAACACTAATCAAAATAACCAAAATTATCAAAGATCAAACAATACTAATAATGCAAATAATAACTTAGGCCAACAATTTAATGATCATTATAATTCTAGGCCTTCCAATAAATGTCATAATAGTAATCATTCAAATAGGCCACATTGCACCTACTGCGGTAAAGATGGTCATTCAATACATAACTATTTTAAGAAACAAAAGGATGATCAACCTAATTCTCAAAACTACTCAAATGGAAAATCTAATGGAAATCAATCTCATTCTGCTTTTACTGTCTATTTTAATGCTTCTAAACCACTTGAATGGATTACTGATAGTGGTGCATCTCAACATGTTCCATCTCATAAGGAAGTCTTTTATTCTTTGCAACCTGATTCTATGAATATTACTATTTCTTTAGCTGATAATTATTGCTGTCAAGTTGAAGGAACTGGTAATGTTTCTATTCCAAATGGTAAATTACATGATGTTCTTTATATTCCTGATTTGAAAGCTAACCTTATTTCTGTTCCGCAATAATGTCAAGTTTATAAGGTTGAGTTTCATAAAAATATTTTCCATATCATTGATCCCAATACTGATCAAATAGTTGCTAATGCTAAATTGGATGATGATAATCTCTTTAAATTTTATCAATTTACCTCTCCTAGATATTCATTACTCACTACTGTTGATTTTCACATTTGGCATGAGAGGCTAGGACATTTAAATTCTGATTATATCTCATTAATGCAAAAATAAAATATGGTAGATGGGCTACCTAAGTTTACTCCTTCTAAGTTTGATTGCAATGGATGTATGAGTGGTAAAATGCACAGAGAATATTTTCCCCATAAATCATCTTGGAGAGATAATAATAAGTTAGTTCTCATTCATAGTGATCTTTTAGGTCCTATGGAGAATACTTCTATTTTAGGCTCTAAATATGCTTTAACTTTTGTTGATGATTATTCTCGTAGAACTTGGATTTATTTCTTACATAGTAAAGATCAAGTCCTTGATATTTTTGCTGAATTTCATGTTTTTATGGAAAGACAAAGTGGTTGTAGAATTTAGATTCTTAGGATTGATAATGGTACTAAATATGTTAATCATTCTTTCCATTCTTACTTAATATCTTTTGGTATCAAACATGAGCTTACTGTTCCTTATACACTAGAAGAAAATGGTGTGGCAGAAGGGAAGCATAGAACAATAGTAGAAATGGCTAGATGTTTTTTACATGCTAGAAATATGGATTATAAATTTTGGGCTGAAGCCATGGCATGTGCCACCTATATTCTTAATAGAACTCCTACTAAGGCCCTACCAAATAAAACTCCTGAAGAAGCTTGGTCAGGAAGAAAACCCAATTTGTCTCATTTATGGATTTTTGGCTCCACTGCTTATGTTCACACACCTAAATAGAAAAGGAAAAATTTAGATCCTAAATCCTCACCTCATATATTTGTTGGATATTCTAAGAGCACTAAAGGTTATAGAGTTTATGATCCTATTAATAATAAAGTTCAAATAGCTCAAGATGTTTGCATTGCTGAAAATGGTGTCCATAATTGTTCTCAAATTTCAGATTTTGATTGTAGTCACAACAACATAGTTCTTGTGGAGGACCAACCTCTATCTCTCAACCCTATTCCTCACATTTCTGCTCCTAATGTTTGTATTCCTCTTGTTTCTACTCCTAACACTAAGGATAATACTAATACTCTTCAAAAGGATAATGATGAACATAAAGATAGTAATGATACTCCTAATGATTTTGTTCCTTCTAGTAGTAGCAGTGATGATGATGATGATGGTAATAATCTGTTTACTCCTCCTAGTAATATTTCTATTAATTGTAGGAGAAATCCTAAATGGTTTAAAGATTTACTTAATGAAGGTGATGATTATATTTCTAGAATGGGTGGACTTAAACCTAGAAGGATAAACTACTGCAATTATGCTCTTATGACTTCTCTCTCTAATTCTAATGATCCTCAAACTTTTGCTCAAGCTAAAAATCAACCTCACTGGAAAATTGCTATGCAAGAGGAATATGATAGTTTAATTTCTAATAATAATTGGGATTTAGTTACTTTACCTCATGGAAAAAATATAGTTTCATGTAAATGGTTATACAAAATTAATTTGAATGCAAAAATGCCTACCATTAAAGTTATTCTTGCTTTAGCTGCAAAAATGAATTGGCCTCTTCACCAAATGGATGTTAAAAGTGCCTTTTTAAATGGTGATTTGCATGAAGAAATCTATGTCTCAACCTCCCAGTTTTATTAAAGAAGGTCCTGAACATCTAGTATGCAAACTAAATAAATCTATCTATGGTTTAAAACAATCTCCTAGAGAGTGATATTAAAAAATTAATGCTTTCTTTATTTCTAAAGGTTTTGAAAGAAGTAAAAATGATCCTAACTTGTATATTAAGCATAGTGAAGATGACATTATTATTATCATTCTTTATGGTGATGATTTGATTCTTACTTCTAGTTCTAATCATTTAATTTCTAATATTAAGTTCCAACTCAATCAAAAATTTCAACTAACAAATTTAGGTTTTTTACATTATTTCTTAGGAATGCAAATTTGGAAAACCCCTAAGGGTATTTTTATCTCTCAAAGTAAATATGCTAAAGATCTTCTAGATAGATTTTATATGAATGATGCTAATCATGTTTCAATTCCATGTGATTTAGGAACTAAGTTAATGATAGATATGTAATCTCCATTCATAGATGCTACTCCTTATAGAGAACTTGTAGGTAATTTAATTTATCTAACCCTCACTAGACTTGATTCTACTTGATGTTGGCTTTCCCACCTCTAGAACACCTTGCATCTTCAACTACTAGAATAGGAAGGCATGCCACTAGTTTTCCATCTCAACTAACATGACATTGTAATCCCTTGGGTATGAAATTGTCAGCTCCTTGCTTATAATTTTATTGAAGACCTTATCCAAGTCTCCAAGCAACTTCTTCAATATCTTGTAGCATAGCTTTGCAGTGTCCTCCTTAGAATCTTCTATATTAAAGAGCATGGAAATAAATATTGTAGTTACTTTTGTGTTGAATCTATATATATGGGTAGTAAAAATGAACTCCCCACTCAAAATCCTCTTCACTACACTAACCACAAAACTATGAGAGTTTATCAATATTTATTTTAGTCTCCTATCCTTAATCTCCTCTATAAATGCCAATTGCCTCTTACTTTCAATAAAACAAATTGGAGACTCCATTCTGGCTAACTTGTAGTGGTAATTTTTTCAACTTCTAATCATATCTTGTGGTATAATACCTATAAACACTCACCTATTTTATTTTTATAGAAAACTTTGGAGATCCTACCCTAATCTCTTGGATATGGGTCCAATTAATATGCCATGGTGTTTCTTTCATCCATATCAGTCCTATATTGCACCATCTAAGTTTTTTTTCCCCAAATCCATCTTTCATTCATTTTTCTAATATGTCTACCAAATTAGGCCAAATAAATATACTTTAGCCAAGCCACATTTGTTATATTTAGTGACCTCCTCCATATATCAACTTGAATACCAATTTATTTTGATTGTGTAGACACCTAAATTCATCCTTTTAACATTAAATAAATTTAATTTAATTAATGACCCCTAATAACATTATACTTAATTTTTAATTAATTAAATTTATTAAATCCATCTATTTATTTAATTAAATAAATTCACTAATTATAGTATTTAAATTAAATTTAAATACTACCTTTCACAATGTATTAAATTTAATTCAATACATGTTCTTCCATATTCCCCTTTTAAATAAATTTTTAATTTATTTAATTCCCTCACATTCTTTATTTCTACTAAGCCATGATTAAATTAAATTAAATTAAATTTAATCCTAAATCCAACCTAGATGCTATCCTACACACATCACTTTCTATCTAATAAACCTACTCACTAATTAACTAAGGTTAATTCTAGGCTAATTTTCCTACATCCATTAGTCCTAATTATTTGCTCACACATGTGTGAACAAATTTCTAAAAATTGCCATTTCAAAAATTGCCAAAATTTGCATAAAAAAGGCTTCTTACAATTTTGATGACACTTCTTACACCTTCTAAAATGGTGAAAATAGATTTTTTCTCTTACACATCTCTTACACACACTTACACATGTACTTGAAGTATAGATTCACCTCTCACATCCCAATTTGCTCACACATGTGTGAGAAAGTCTTGGACTTTGCATGACTTATGTGTCTCCTTGGTGGAACCTATGTGGATTCCACATAGATGCTAACTCACCCCAGCCCTCCAAAATCCTATAAATAAGACCCTTACCTCGAGAAAATCATCCATCATTTTTATGTAGAATTATTATGTTAGTTTGCTTTCTTGCATTTAGAGTTTTTCACTAATCATTTGGTAGTTGCTATATTTCTTTCAAGCTTGTAGACTTAGTTTCATTCTATGTTTTAGCTTCATTCATTTCTTCTTGTTATTTGCATGCCATTGAGCTTAAGGGTTGCTTTCATAGCTCCTCCTTAAGCTTCTTTGGCTTCTTTCATTGAATGCTTGAGGGTTGCTTCAAATAGATCCACCTTGAGTATTTCAATCCATCATTGCATTCATAGTGGGATCTATACTTGTGTTGGGAGAGCACACCCACAACACTCTCTAAGAGCTTAAATCAAGAAAGGCTTGGGTGCACTTGCTTCTTTCTCATCAGAGGTTTTGGTTGAAGCCTTTTGTTTGGTTCTTGCAAGTTTATAAAATGAACTAGATTAATGTTTGAATATCTTGTTTATTGCTAATGTTTGCATGTTTGGACTTGCTCCCAATAGGTTGGTTTTCATCATATACATTTTGGCATGCCCCATGGGACATGTTTGCATGTTTGTTTAGTTCGTACAATTTGGAAAAAATGGCTACTCAAGCACGAGAAGGACATAGTTCTAGGATTAGGTCATCTCAGTTAGATTCATAAAATACTTCTCTAAACTCCTCTAACTCTTCTAGGATGACTCATGATT
Source organism: Chamaecyparis obtusa (assembly GCA_027943335.1). NCBI lineage: Eukaryota > Viridiplantae > Streptophyta > Pinopsida > Cupressales > Cupressaceae > Chamaecyparis > Chamaecyparis obtusa. Next base: position 648,040 of record BSBK01005083.1, read on the forward strand.
GACAAAACTTTATGGAGGATAACTTGCTGGATCTATCTAAGACATTCATGAATGATGAGGATGATACTGGTGTTTTTTTCACTTGAACCTGTTGAACATTTATCTCTTTTCCTTCTTGTGTTAAGTGGCTAGACCGTTTCTCCTCCATCCATCCATCCATCCATCTAAACCCATGACATCAGCCTCATTCATCCATAATTCCTGAGTCTTCTGGAAGAAGCTTGAATGTGCAACATAAAAATCAGGAATATAAGAATCCACTCACATATAAAGGTCACCATGTCCTATCTAATCGACATGTGACTATAAAAACAAAAGAAATATTCAAGAGACCACAAGGGTCCTTCTAGAAAAGAAAAATAAAAAATAAATTATGGATTCATAAATCCATCCTAGAAGAATTGCAATCAAATGCATCTCAAAGAAAATAAATATCAAATGCTATGTGGATTCCCATGTCTCTCTTAAAAGACTTGGATATAAAATAAAACTCAATGTTGACATTCAAGCTTGCGTCTCCTTATGACTCACCTCACTCCCAAATTCTTTGCACCATCATTACCTTCGCTACTCCTTGCTATAATTACTACTCTCTCCAAAACCAAATTACCCCTACAAGCTCCTCTACAATTTGAAGTGTATCCCTCTATCTCCTTATCACCCATGAATTGTTCAAGAGAAATCTAGATAGTACCTTCCTTAGGTGTCTAGAATGCGATGAATCTGACAAGGCATTACGAGTGGTTCAAGAAAGTATTTGTGGATCTCTTTGGAATGGTATTTCATTGGATACAATACCTTCACTTAGGACATCTTTGCAAATTTTCCTTATTGATGATGACTGCACAATCTTCCAACTTTAAGTACTAGTGTTACTTGGTGAACAAAAGAACAGTGGCATTGGCCTATCTGGGGCATATCAAATTGCAACACCTGAGGGATATCTACTCCCTTATTGTATAAATATTCTACATTTGAAGCATTTTTATGCATAGCTCAGCATTTAGTTCATGTAGAATGTTATTAAGTGAAAAATCCTAAAAATTAGAAACAGTCCAGAAAAAATTCTAGAAATCTAAAAAATTCTTGAAAAAATCCTAAAAACAAGAAAAAGTCCTGAGAAAATCCTACAAAGCAGAAAAGATCCTGAAGAAATCCAAAACATTAGAAAAGCAGAAAATCCTAAAAAAAAAGAAGAAAAAGTTCTTGAAAAAATCTTTGTTTTCGTGAAAACCTGATAAATAGGCACATTGCAAAATTAAAAAAAATAAAAAAAAATCATCCAACAGTGAAAACTTGGCAAGCAAGCACTCTGGGAAAGTATCATGGTGAAAACATATTTCAGGTGCTATGATAATAGATTTGGATCCATTGTCTTCCCCCACCCACTGTACATATCCATCCTCATCTTGGTCCTAATTTTCAGTCATCGCTTCCTGCATTGCCATAAAGATCCAACCACAGTTCCTAGAAAGTTGAGCTTAACCCCATCACACTGAGCTTTTCCTAGACACAATGATCACAAAAGTGCTTATCAAAATCAACATAAAAATTGAATCTCTAAGTTATTATTCTTTTCGCATCTCTTGCTAGCGAATATCCATCTCAGTCAATCAATTTTTTCCTTGCAGGATGCATCCTTCCTCAGTCGGCTCAAATCACTCTCGTCAATCCTATCCCATTCATGGCAAGAACTGTGGACCGAATGACCACTTGGTTAGGAGGCCTTCTTTGTTGATTTTATCTTTTTGTATCAATAGAGCCTACTCATGATTTCCTTGATCATTCATATCTTGGTATGTTGTGAATGGTGAAATCTGATGCAAGAGTCGATTGCGGTATGATCTATTTGTGGATAATTTAGGAGCGTTTGTGTTGGTTTCTTAGTTATGATTATTCATATCTTAAATGGGGGCAACAGGTTAGCATACTTATGTCCCTTCAAAGACCTAAGTATGCCCAGACGTCTCCAATAAGTATATGTCATAAGCTCCATCATTATCAGGAAATCTACATCTCTGTTTCTAAAGCTATCTGAGAGTCTAGTCCACTCAAAGGAACAATGTCATCTATGCTTTTATAATACATCATGCATACCTCCTATTTCAATATCAAAATAGTGTGTTCTCTCCAACATGAACACAAGTGATCCCACTAAATCATGTAGTCAGGTTGCATCATAGTTTAGTTTCATATTAGTTAGTTCATTTTTCTACATTTTTATTTGAGACAAGGGTGAACTTCTTATTCACCCTTCCCTACCCTCTCCCCCCATTTTTTTTTTGCCTAATCCAACCTCTCATCTTCCTCCTTTCCTTCTTTATTTCCCCCCTTTCCCTAGGAAACTCCCCCTTGGTGAGTGGATCTCTTGTCCTCGCCCTCGTTCTTATGGTAGGTGGAGACACCTGTCTAGCAATGGGAGGATCTGCCACAATCTCTCTCTCTCTCTCTCTCTCTCTCTCCAGTGGAGACACCTATTGGTAGATGGGTGGCTCTGATTGTAGATGGGTGGCTCTGCCCCAGGCTGAGATGCATGTCTATTGGTGGAGACTCCCGTTAGTAGATGAGTGGCTTCCCCCGTAGATAGGTGTTGTCTCTTCCCGGGTAGAGACACCTATTCGTAGGTGGAGACACTCGCCGTAGATGGGTGGCTCCACCTGTAGACAGGTGGTTCCACCCCAGATAGAGATGCCTGTAGATAGGTGGCTCTTCTTGGGAAGAGATGCCTATTCGTAGGTGGAGACACCTATCGGTAGACGAGTGACTCCGCTAGTTGATGGGCGGCTCTGCCTTGAGAAGAGATCCCATCTATGAATGGGTGATTATGCCCTTCTTTTTCACGCATCCATTCTTGTCTATAGTTGATGGCTCCACTGCCATTAGACACTTCACTTCACCAAATGGCGATGCCTGTTCCACCATATGACCCCTTCTCCCTTTTCTCCTTCCATCAACCCCCCTGGCACAACCAACTAACATCAATTAATTTTGTTTTTAATGTGCAAACATTACACAATTACAAAAATGAAGGTGTGTTTTAGAACTCACTAGATCACTCCTGTATGTTGCTCGCCAGTTGACCCTCCCCTTCTGTCTAAGTCATGAAAAGTCTTTTCCCCTCCTTTTTTCATGAAAATTGGCCAAATTTTTTATTTTTGACCTATTTTCTCGAGGGGGCACATCCTCCTACTGAATTTCCCTCAGTGCACCATTTAGATCCCTTTTTTCCTTTGGGGCATTTATATTTTCTTTTCTTTGACACGATGCCATTTTTTGACACCGCATCAAAGAGGGACAAAATGTAGACACCTAAATTTGTCCTTTTATTAAATTAAATTTAATTAATGACCCCTAATAACATTATAGTTTTTTTTTTAATTAATTATATTTATTAAATCCATCTATTTATTTAATTAAATAAATCCACTAATTATAGTATTTAAATTAAATTTAAATACTACCTTTTATAATGTATTAAATTTAATTTAATACATGTTCTTCCATATTCCCCTTTTAAATAAATTTTTAATTTATTTAATTCCCTCATATTCTTTATTTCTACTAAGCCATGATTAAATTAAATTAAATTAAATTTAATTTAATCCTAAATCCAACCTAGATGCTATCCTACACTCATCGCTTTCTATCTAATAAAGCTACTCACTAATTACTAAGATTAATTAGGCTAGTTTTTGGATTCCTACATCCATTAGTCCTAATTATTTGCTCACACGTGTGAGCAAATTTCTAAAAATTGCCAAAATTTGCATAAACAAGGCTTCTTACAATTTTGATGACACTTCTTACACCTTCTAAAATGGTGAAAATAAACTTTTTCTCTTACACATATCTTACACACACTAACACATGTACTTGAAGTACACATTGACCTCTACATCCCAAGTTGCTCACACATGTGTGAGAAAGTCTTGGACTTTGCATAGCTTATGTATCTCCTTGGTGGCACCTATGTGGATTCCACATAGATGCCACCTCACCCCAACCCTCAAAAATCCTATAAATAGGACCCTTGCCTCAAGAAAATCATCCATCATTTGCATGCAAAATTATTATGTTAGTTTGTTTTCTTGCATTTAGAGTTTTTCACTAATCATTTGGTAGTTGCTAGATTTCTTTCAAGCTTGTAGACTTAGTTTTATTTTGTGTTTTAGTTTCATTCATTTCTTCTTGTTAGTTTCATGTCATTGAGCTTAAGGGTTTCTTTCATAGAGCTTCTCCTTAAGCTTATTTGGCTTCTTACATTGAATACTTGAGGGTTGCTTCAATAGCTCCACCTTGAGTATTTCAATCCATCTTTGCATTCATAGTTGTGTTTGAATTTTGGAGCTTTTTGGAGGACCATCAATGGTGAATGGCCTCCATGACTGGTTTTTAGCCAATTTGGGTATTTAATGAAAGTTATAATTTGTTGTTTTAAATATGATTTTATTTTGTAGAATCATGATATTATAGAATTAATTTTCATTATTAAGTCAATTTGGTTGTGGGTGTGTGGTGTTATGGCAGTTTCATTATTGGGATTGAATGTTAATAGTAAAAAAAAAAATTATGGAAGTATTATGTGTATTGCATGATAGTGAGTAAATGTGAAATGGTAGTTTCTAATGTAGAATATTTATTTGGGGTTTAAAATAAGAGATTGATTAGGTAAATATAACCTACACCATTTTGGATGTTGAAGAATTTGTGTTATGATTATAAGAAACTTAGAAGAATTTACGTGTTATGTTTATTTTTAAATTTTACTAGTATAGATGATATACTGGATAGATGATCCATAGACATTGATTTATTTTGATCCAGTGTGGATGATTGTCATGTGCTGATGTTTTTGATGTTATTAGCTAGTTAATGTATTGCTAATGTTAATCTATTGACTGGACGCGCTCTGGGACATTGTATTGATGGGACACCGCCCCTTGTTTTATTGCTTCAGTATCAAAACTTAGATGAATATTAAGATGTTTATGAAATCATTGTGAATGATCCCTTATGCTCAACTTGAGATGATATTGATACTTTTATGTCATGTTTTTCATGATGAGCCTTGAGGTAAATGATAGGGATGATTGGGAATGTTGGAAATTAATTCATTAAGATGAATTATGATAAGTGATAAAGTATAAAATTATATATTTATGTGTGTGTGCATATGGTTGATTTGATTCTCATCTTCTTAAGAGGACCTTATATATATTTAGTGTGAGCTATTAGCACTAAATGATGACATCTCCCTATTTCTACCTATCACCTTACCTCATTATAGCTTCAGTAGTACCCTCAATTTATTTTATCTTATATTCATGATGAATTTACTTGATCATGTGATGATAGTGTTTTCTATGTGTATGGCATGCATGTAAGCCTTTACTCAATTGTATTTGTGTTTATTATGTTTGGTCCATGTGTTCATCTCCTTAGCATGGTTGGGTGGGCCTGAGAGTACCAAGTGGTCGGGTGGTGTGGCCAACCATCATTGGAGACTTGAGCTTCTATAGCAAGATATGACATCAGAGTTATCTTCGTCTCTCCCTTCTCTATGTTCTCTTGTACATTTTATTATGTTTCTCATATATGCTAAACTCTAGGATGTATGCCCTATTCTATGTATTAATGTAATCAAGTATATCGGCCCCCCTCTATGATGGGAACATTGTAATGTAAACTAATGGAAGGTTGATTTGATTATTAGTAGATATTTATGTTGTCACTAAGGATTGCACCCTATTATGCTAAGTATTAAACTCAGCAATCCTGTGAAATATGGGACTATTCTCAGGCTGTGGGTAACCTATCTAAGAATAGACCTCTAGGTTAAGGGCTGGCTTCCCTTTGGATCACTTGAAACTTACCTAAACTTGGAGGGAAAAGGGATAGAAAATGCTTGAAAATAAACAACTACAATTTGAAATGAAAGGAAGGTGATCCACCAAAATTGAAGAGAAACCACAATTGAGAAATAAGTTCACTTCATTAGCAATTCAAATCTAATTCACAACTCAATCCTACCTTCTCAATCCCTGATGAAATGAGGTACCTAGAATCCAGAAAAGGAAAGAAACTTCACAAATCTGATATTCTTGATTATACACAAATCACACCATTGAATTTAAGTCAAATCCCTGAATACCCACTTGAATCCAAAATGTAGATTAAGGATATAGAAACATCACAATAATCACACATATGGCTTCAACAGCAACCCCAAAATTATAGGAGAACAAGAAGGATCAATTTTATTACTAAAAAGGAATAGGTACAATTGTGTCTCTCAGAGCTACAACACTCATATCAGTGAGAAAAAGTGAAGAGCTAACCTCAATCACCAAAAGTGAGAGGTATAAAAACCAAGGCCTAGAATCTGCCATCAAACTCCACTACCTCCTAACAATAGAAAAGTCAAAATAGGACCCATGAGGTAGCATCATGGTCTGAAAGTTAGACTCCCAGATTCCTAGGGGGCGAGGAAAGTGGGACCTAAAAATAGACAAGCAAAGATGACCATCACGCCCATTAAGTCATGTTTTTATAACTAATATCTAACAAGGGCTCATAAAAATGCCACTTTCCCGACATCTTACAATGGTAGAACAATGAATTTTTACATTAAAAACAATAACTTCCCCCACTATATCAAATATGAGTGGATTCTGAATGTATATTCAAGACACACTCAACTCAAAATGAGGAGAATGTCTAAGAATATATGAATTTTTTAACCAAATCCACATCATATACAAGGACATTTATCATAAAAATAGGACTACAACAACCTCAACCCAATATAAAAAGGGGAGGAAACAATTAATAGCCTATTTCAAATTAAAAAGAAATAAGCCCCTTTCTAAAATAAATAAAACCCCTAGAAACCCTAGGTCATAGTTCAAATGATATCTCCACACATTAGCTTGAAAATACAATATTAAAAATAAAGCTAATGTATGATCTCGACCCTTAAAAGAAGGGGAGAATATGCATCGGCAAAATCATATCCACAGCTCTCGGCACTAGTAATGTGAAGTTCGATCCATGATAGATGGAAAGTTTCCATTTTCATCCTCGGCACTGAACTGAATCTTGAGTTCGAATGAGGAAACAACACACTCTCAGATGATAAGAAGATAGAGGTTGGCCTTGTGATTAGTTTCATTTTCATCCTCTGCATAATCGAAGGCACTGCATAATCATGACATGATGATTTTGTTATTCTTCTTATTGAAATTTGTTTATGTATATGCCTCTCGTCTTTGAATATTTGCATCTTGGCACTATTATATTGGATTTTGTTCATGAATTATACATAGCCTAAAAATTAGGGCATACACTGTTGTTGTTATTTGATTTTTCTGATTAGGGCATCATGATTATATCACCACATATTCATTGTTTTACTGTATATGTATATCTTTGTTTCTTGCTTCAACTTTGTAATTTCGATGCTGGTGTGCCTCCTTGTGAATGCATACTCGAACAAATGAGTATGGAATTCATGAAATTTAGTATAGACAGGGGCATCACACAATACCTGTATGCCGAGGGCATGTCCCTCTATTTTATTTTTTTCCTCACTGTTAAAAAAAAATGATGTCAAAACCTCGTGAATGCATATTCAAGAAATGAATATGCACTCACGACACTTGCTAACCATATAGCCCAAAAGCTATAAGGCTAGGGCACTATGGAGATGCATCACAATAATATTTTCTTTGAAACTCGAGTCTCAAGGCTTGGGCACGGTACCACTATGCCCATTGATTGTATACATAAAAGCTTGAAATTGCAGAGCCGCGACACTGTTGATTCAGTTTACTGTGATGTCAGCACGACATGTGTTAGCATTTTCCTTACTGATTGCATGAATATTGCTCACTGCTATGGGCACAGTGGTATCGTGCTCGAGCACCATGTATTATTATTACATATCTTGTATGAACCACGAACTCAAGGCGTCGAGCATGTGATGGCTCAAGATGCACTTGAGCTCTGGCTGATAAGCTCTATTTTGCCATGATCTGTTTGTTGATACTGTGAGCCTGAGAGCTACATGCTAAGCTCTTCTTTTCTAATTAGACATCATACTATTATGTTATTGATATCACTAGTTCATAATTCCCTGGCCTTATTGTATTTGACAGTTGGAATATTTGATATGTAGCCCGTGAATAAGGCACTGCATCATCATGTATGTTTCTACTGTGAGATTGTGAGCTCGGGCCATGTATTTCATGTGCTATAATTGCTTTCATTTACTGTAAATATCTCTGTGCCAGTGTTATTGTTAGTGCCATAACATATGTTATCTTTGTATTTCACATTTTGAATTGATGCCCCTCTGTACTTCATTGTATATCAAAGTTGAGATGCCACATACCTGGTGTTCGAATGCCACTGTTTCACATGCTACTCCATGATGTCATGCTATTATAAAAGAACCATCCCTAGCTCATAAATGAAACTCATGTATTTGTTCCACAATGCAGATCCAACACAATCATGCCACAGTATATGCATAGAATGCTGATTTGAAGTATATCATACTGTAAAAAATGATGTCTTGAGTTTATCTTTGAAACACTTTTATGTTGCACTTTCTGAACATATGGATTTTGTGTGCCCTCAATCATGTTGATGATGAATGTCATGTGAACACCTATGCAGCAGAGTGCCCTATCTCTTTCATAGATCTGTGTACTTTGCCATTAGCTCTGTTCAACTTTGATGCCATGTAGCTCTTTTTTATTCTTTTATCATAGCCTAATTGATGCTATGCCCCTTGGCCCTTGCTAGCTTATTAAAATATCATGCTCATGTTACAACACATAGGTTTAGTTTGCATCCTTATACTAGTAATTTTCTTAATATGCCATGCTATTTGATTGATCCCTATTGATGTTGAATCACCTGGATGCTCTTCATCTATACATACCATGTGTGTTCTTGCCCTTGAAGGGGTAACATATAGAGTACCATAAGGTCCTCCATCATTATCCACATCAAGGACCTAGATCATTCATGGAAACATGTTGGATCAACTTCCCTGTATCTGCACATGAAACAAACACGTCAGTGAAAACATGATGCCTCTTTTGGTTCCTTGGATGATTCTCATGCACATGCCCTAAGCACAGCCTTTGTTAGAGGTGCATGGTTGAGTGTATGTATGCATTCTATGATGTTGTGATACCAGCCATTGCATAGATCCATTGGATCTAACCCATCTCCTCTCTTCACTTCTTGCAGGTTCTGGATCTCAGGAGCTCACTAGACAGGACCGGATTTAGACATCAATACTAGGTGATGTTTGGTACCCCCATATCAATTATTCTTTATGTATATCTACACTCATCCATTTAATTCTGATAGTGGCTATGCTCATGGCCTGTGTAAGCTTAGATAGATTTTTTTCTTTCTTTCAGTTCTTTCCCTTTTGAACAGTATACATATGCATGATTAGATGTAGATGCAATTCATTTCCTTTTTATCTTCATGTACTTTGCAATGAAATGAACACAAATATAAGAAAGACCACCTAATAACACAAACTAGGTTATTGTAGCTCATCTAGTAATTAGGTCTCCAAACTTAAGAATGAGCAAAAAAAAAAAATGACAACAATTTACATGCTTTGGTGTTGGTATTGGATACACTTATTGAGTATTTCTTCGATTATGCTCTTAGTACTTATATATTTATGGTAATGTTATCATATGGAAAATTTCCATTAGTACACTAAAATGAACATAGATGTGTTTGAGTAGGCCCAAAGGAAGATTTAGTCATTATTCAATGTTAGTAGGATTGTATGTTAGCTAGTGATTAGGCAAAGAGTCCTTGATGGTGAAGTACCCATTGTCATATTTTTGCACATTTTGGAAAACTAGTTACTAGATGTGCTCTGTACCCTAGTTTTCATTATTATGTGGTCTTGATTAAGATTTGTGTTCATTTACTGCAAGTACATGAAAAGAAAAGAGATAAATTATTACAGCTAAACATTACATGTGCCATATCCTGAATATGCTATACAGAAAAGAGAGAACTGAAAAGAGAAACATTCATATGAGCTCACACATGCTGTGAGCATAGAAAATGCAAGAATTGCATAAATGAGTGCAATATGGAGGTGGATGAATGAGCTTTATGTTGGAAATATTCAAGAATTAACCAAGTTACTGAGAGGGGAGGGGTGAATCAGTAACTTCAAAATTTTCTTTCAATATCAGATGTGTTAACATATAGTTCACTTTATCCTTTTGCATATAGAAAGCATGAAACATATAAGCATTCACAAAAATGACACATAGATTTGGTTACCCAAAAACCTTCCAAAAGAAAGTAAAACTGGGGTGGGGATGAAACCCACAAAGCTTTAATACTGCAGTATAAAGTTGGCTGGTTAAGGCTTACATTGATCACTTCTGATGATCTGCCCTGCTAGGAGCAATAAGGATTGCTAAATCCACCTTGTTAGAGGTTTTACAAACATACAGTGAAGTATGCACTTGGTTAAGAGATTTTACAAAGACTGTTAAGTCTACCCGGTTAAAGGATTTCAAGCTGATTCACCTGTTAGGATGAAACAGTAGATCTCTTACTTTGCAACTGGATTGCTGAATGAGATTCGCTGATGTACTGATCACCTTCTGTGATGAATTTGTCTTTGCTGCTTCTTATAATGCTGTAGCCCTTTGTAATTCGCTTATCTCTGCCTTTCTCTCTTTTTCATACTTCTTGGTATTTGTACAACATTGTTTATATACAAGTCTAAACAATTAATTACAATTACAAAGTCGGCTTGACAAATAAACATAAGTGCTACTAAGTCAGCCCAAGTATGGTTACACGGTTCCTACAAACTAACTCGGTGACTTTCTGATACTCGGCGTCCATTGCATTACTCGGCATCGTCATGCACTCGGTAGAAGTGTAGGTTCGGTTCATACTAACCACTCGGTAAGTTTTGAACTCGGTAAATACTTGTGACTCGGTAGACATAATGTCACTCGGTTTGCACTGTCCTGCTCGGTTTTCACTGTCCTGCTCGGTTTGCACTGTTCTGCTTGGTTTGCACTATCCTGCTCAGTTTGCACTGTTCTGCTCGGTTTGCACTGTCCTGCTCGGTTTGCACTGTTCTGCTCGGTTTGCATTGTTCTGCTCGGTTTGCACTGTTCTGCTCGGTTTGCACTTAGAATGCAAATAAGTGTTGTCACTAGTGGCAATCCTGCTTAATGCCAACAATCTCCCCCTTTGGCATTAGTGACAAAAACACTTATTGCCCAAAACTTATATACATGAACCATGCTGAGATTTATTTTGATTTTTCAAAATTTGTCTTTGTCATAGGGCTTTATAAATTATCTCCCCCTTTCAATGCACTAACTTTTTCTTCTATAAATATCTCCCCCTTTTTGATGATAATGCCAAAGGTGTATATACAAGTGTTTTACAGGGAGAATCCAAAATTTGATAGAAAAATAGAATGTACCTTCATTATCAGTGCCAGGGTTCTGTCCCAATTTTCTTGCAGAATCCTGCATGTTTGGATTGCAATTTGGACTTCTGCAAAGAGTGCAATCATGTGATCTGCTATTGAGAACTGATTGTCATGAATTAATGTTTTGGAATGTTCAATGTGCTTATACATTATATTCATGATGGGAAGGATCATGTTCTGAATGTCTAGCAGTGTGGACCGGATCCTTGTATCTTCTTTCAGTAGTTCTGACTGCATATTTGATAGGAATGAGATTTTCATGTGATGAGAAGAGTTTGAACTTGGTTCAAGTTGCAGCTTCTGTATGCTAATCTTCAAATCCTCATCAATTTTATTCATTTTATCCTTGACATCCTTGGTGAACTCGGCAACATTGCATAGTTTGGCCAAAAGAGAGGTAACATTCGAATAGGAAGATTCAATGTTTGTCAAAACTGAAGATAATTCTTCTTGATTAATAGCTATGTGCTGAGCAATGTGCTCAAGCACTTTATTGTTTAATTTCTTCTCAGCTTTTTCAACTAACTTGTCTGTCCCAGATGAATCCTCATTGTACTTATTTACCGCTTCTGCTAATTGTAACAAAACATGTTGAGAGGAGTCTACTTCAATACCTAATGCTTCTGACAAAATGTCCTTAGCATCTTTAATGATTTTATATTCCTTGTCTCTCTCCTCTTTAAGCTTCTTTTGCTTCGCTTTCCTTTGGAGGATTTCACCTATATTTTGCATTTGATCCGCTGATAGATTTGCAAAATCCAATGTTGGAATCTCTATTTCCTCATCTAGGTCTATATCCTCTACTATATTCTTGTCCAAAAATCTTATACTCAGTTGAGCCTTAGGCTTATCTATTATGGTACTTAATGCCTTAGTAGTAGTGATAGTAGACATAGTAGGACTGGCTATAGAGAATGGTATACTATCTACTGGAGAACTTGAAGTATTTACACTTGTAGAATCAAAAAATGGAATACTTACTGCTGGAAAACTTGATGAAATAGGAGACTGCAACTCGGTAGAAGAAGTGGTAGTTACTTTTGTTGTTGCTGTAGGTGATTGGACAAATGTTGAAGTTGTCACAACCATGCTTGAAGATGTCTCCGGGCTAGATGTAGTAACTTTTGCTAGAGAGGTAGGAAGTGATGCAATGACTTCTGCCGCTATCCTCACAGTATCATCTACCTTAGTGGCTTCTTCCTGTTCATCACTGTCATCTTCAATGTCTTCTATTATAACTGATTTAGTACTCAGTTGGTGAAGATGGTATATGTTCTTCCATGTGGCATTTGCAGTCTTCACAACCGATTCAATATTGTTAATCAGAATTAAACAAGTATTGAACTTCAGTGTCATCTTATTTTCATTCTCCTTTAATGCCTTCTTTATTTCATCATTTTTCAAGCTTAGCATTAACTGTTTCAGGGTTTGATCAAATATGTCTTTTACAGTTTGTCTTGCATTGGCCCATCTCATTTTTATTTGATCTAATAAAGCTCCTGGAATCTATGGGGCTATTTCATCAGGAGAGTATTTCCATTGTCCCATCTTTTTAATGATAGCATCTTCAATCTCCTTTTGTTCTGTTTCCGATCTTATTTCATATTTTAAAGATTTTATATTACTTACTCCAGATCCTGATCCTTCTCTAAAAAGTTTGATCTTCTCTTGAAGGGTTAGAGGAGGCTTTTTGAATATTATATCTTTGTCCTTTTTGTCTGCCTTACCCCTTGCACTTCTCCTTGTAAATACGGCAGTGGGAGGCTTAGGTGCCTTGGTAATGAATACCTTTCCTTTCTTCTTTGCAGGTTCTGGTTCCTCTGTTTTCTCATCTTTTTCTCTTCTTCTTCAATGTCTTCTCCTCTGTCCTCGGTTAGCATTTGCATTTTGGCTATCCTCTTTTTTCCTTTATTTACTACCTGTGGAAGCTTTATACTTAATTCAATTCTCAATTTTGCTTCTTCATATGTTCCAAAATATGGAGCTTTGGGATCAACAGGCTGATTAAGGAGGGCTTCAATGATATTCTTTGTTTCATCAATGTTTACCTCATAAGGAAGAGGTTTCACATGTACAATCCTCGGTTTAGCTGCTTGAATGTATACATTGTCACAGTCCACCATGAAACAAATATCATCCTTATAATCCTCCACCAACTTCTATGGAATCCAGAATCTGTCGTTCATTTTCTCCTTGAAAGACTCAAAATAACTATCCATGATGTTCTCAAAATTTTCACCCATTTCTGAAATATATTCATTTATCTCATAAAGAATTGGCACATCCTTTCTCCATACTACTTTTCCTTTAGAAGGGAAGAATTTCTGAACATAGAAAAATAAACAGACCAGTAGAGATCCAAACTTACATGGATTGTTTTTGGAAGTTTGAATGCTTTCCATGTTCTTGTTAAACTGTTTTAACAACAAATCTGCAAGGTCAAATGATAAATTATTCTTTACCACTTTGTATGCTAGGTCTATGGCTTCACAGGAAACACTATTCTGTCGACTTGAACTGTATATTTTATGGGCAATGATGTGTGTTCCAAACTTCAGTTCAGCATTAGTAATGCTGCTTACTTTCATGCCTCTACCGTCCCACTCGGCTAGGGTTTTCTTCTCCAGCTCCGACCGACCTAGGGTTTTGGTAGATTTAACTTTGTTTAACATGGGAAGACCGGTGATTTGGTGAATCATCTTCTTAGTGATCTCTATGGGTTGCTCAAGCCAAATCTTGCCTTCATGTACACGGCTGAGAATGTATCTAACCCATTTCTCCCGAAAGTTTCGAGGTAAATGTGTAATGTGAACTAATCCCTTGTCTTCCAGATGTTTGTGCTCTGGGTTTAGAATACCATTCACACACAGTTCCTCATGCACAATATCTAGCTCTAGGTTTCCCATCTCTTGAATTGCACAATTGAAATGATTGCAAATATCGTTAACAAGTAGTACCTTAGGAGGAATCTGAGATTGAGCTCCGTTCAGGTCTAGGGCTGCTGCAATTGCGGGCACGAGTTTGAAATCTGGTGCTCTCCATTCCCCTTTGATTATCATTTCTGATCCTTTCTTCGCTGAAGTGCTGGATGATGCCATGGTAGCTCACAGAGAATTCTTTTCGCAAAAGTATTTGAATCGCTTGATTGCTCTGGAAATTTTTTGCTCTCAAAATGCTAAAGTTCACGATGAAGAATGAGTTTGATTTCTTGCCTTTTGTTTACAACTCTATCATTAATGCTTAGTAGAAATTAGGGTATGAATTCTGACAGACTGTCACCCACTATGAATTAATTGCTCGGTAAAGACTTCGCAACTCGATGAACTTGAGAATTCATGTTGCTCCGACCTCGCTCGGTAATCATATTAGATTGCTCCCGACCTTGCTCGGTGAAAACTGATACCGACCTTCCTGTGATCTTATTGCATCTTGTATGCTGATTTAGATCTTTCTTTTAATTCAGTTCTGGAACTGCTTGAAATTTGTCTATGAGAATACAGTTCCAGTGCTTTCTTGGGAATTTAGTTTGAGTCGGTAGAGCCACCCATTCCATTACTTGGACTGGTTTTCTCGGTAGATTTAGGAATCCACCGTTGTCTCATCTGTTTCCTGACCTTAGTTGCTTCATTCTTCTTTCCATCTTCAACTTCACTAGCATTCATGCAATTTCTAGCTATATGACTGAGTTTAGTGCATTTGAAACATCTTATGGTAGTATCTCTTTTCCTTAGATGATGTTTTATGCAATTCATGCCAATGTGTCCATATTCTCCACAGTAATGACATCTACACCAAGTGTTGTAATCCCATCCAAACATTGCTTTCATAATTTGTTCTGCTGGATTGAATGTTTTGGATCTGCACTCGGATGCCTTGTGACCTTATTTGTTGCATTTGTGACAATTACCTTTGAATCTTGGTTTTTCCCTGCATTCATTTGCTTTGTGACCATGCTGATTGCAGTTGTAGCATTTTCCATTGAATTCTGCTTTTTCATTGCTCCAACATTTATTTGAAGTATGTCCTATTTTGCCACAATGATTACAAGTAGGTTTCTGATTTCTTTGAGTACCTTGCTTAGAAGATTCACCTTCTCCTTTGTATCCAAGTCCTGCTTTTCCTTTTTGCCTATGAAGATTTCGATCATACAGTTGATTTAAGTCTTCTTGGCTCTTCAACATTATTTCATTGATTTGTTTTTCGGTGTTTAGGTCATCCACCAATCTTAGATTGATTTTCTTTTCAGATCTTAGTTCTTCTCTTGTGCTTTCTATTTCTGATCTTAGAGTCAGAATTTCCTCATTTGTATGGGAGATCTGATCAATTAGGTTTTCTAGCTGAAGGGTTTTATTTTGGACTTCATTGTTCCTTCCATCTAATTCATCTTTCAACTTGTTTCTTTGTTCTAAGATCTCACAAAATCTTGTTGAGTGTAGTTCTTGTTCTCTTTTTAATTTTCTCACTTCTTCCTGCAGAGACCCATTCTTTTCTAGGAGTTCTTTGACAACATTGTTTGCTTCATCTGAGCTATCTGAGGGAAAAAGATCTTCAATCTTTTCTTCAATGTAATTATGATCATTCATATGATTTGCAAGTTCCTTCCTTCTTCTTAGGGATTGGGAAAGATGTTCTTTTGCTTCTTTAAGTTTAGCTATGGCCATTTCCAGATCTAGCTTTTCATTTTCAATCACCTTGTTCAATTTGAATACCTCCATTGTCCTGGATCTTTGCTCAAGCTAGTTAAGCTTTATCTTGAGAACCAATACAACTCTGATACCAATTGTTGGAAATATTCAAGAATTAACCAAGTTACTGAGAGGGGAGGGGTGAATCAGTAACTTCAAAATTTTCTTTCAATATCAGATGTGTTAACATATAGTTCACTTTATCCTTTTGCATATAGAAAGCATGAAACATAAAAGCATTCACAACAATGACACATAGATTTGGTTACCTAGAAACCTTTCAAAAGAAAGTAAAACTGGGGTGGGGATGAAACCCACAAAGCTTTAATACTGCAGTATAAAGTTGGCTGGTTAAGGCTTACATTGATCACTTCTGATGATCTGCCCTGCTAGGAGCAATAAGGATTGCTAAATCCACCTTGTTAGAGGTTTTACAAACATACAGTGATGTATGCACTTGGTTAAGAGATTTTACAAAGACTGTTAAGTCTATCCGGTTAAAGGATTTCAAGCTGATTCACCTGTTAGGATGAAACAGTAGATCTCTTACTTTGCAACTGGATTGCTGAATGAGATTCGCTGATGTACTGATCACCTTCTGTGATGAATTTGTCTTTGCTGCTTCTTATACTGCTGTAGCCCTTTGTAATTCGCTTATCTCTGCCTTTCTCTCTTTTTCATACTTCTTGGTATTTGTACAACATTGTTTATATACAAGTCTAAACAATTAATTACAATTACAAAGTTGGCTTGACAAATAAACATAAGTGCTACTAAGTCGGCCCAAGTATGGTTACAAGGTTCCTGCAAACTAACTCGGTGACTTTCTGATACTCGGCATCCACTGCATTACTCGGCATCGTCATGCACTCGGTAGAAGTGAAGGCTCGGTTCATACTAACCACTCGGTAAGTTTTGAACTCGGTAAATACTTGTGACTCGGTAGACATAATGTCACTCGATTTGCACTGTCCTACTCGGTTTGCACTGTCTTGCTCGGTTTGCACTGTTCTGCTCGGTTTGCACTGTTCTACTCAGTTTGCACTATCCTGCTCGGTTTGCACTATCTTGCTCGGTTTGCACTATTCTGCTCGGTTTGCACTGTTCTGCTCAATTTGCACCGTTCTGCTTGGTTTGCACTCAGAATGAAAATAAGTGTTGTCACTAGTGGCAATCCTGCTTAATGCCAACACTTTAGTCATTAGGCACTACACTATCAAAAGGCCATAGTATCACTAAAATAGCATGCAATATCAAATGAGGATAATGTCACATTCATGGGCCTTAAATATAACATAACATGCACATGTACCCTTGAAAATATGGTGTCCTCTTTTTATCCATACATGTTGCAGAGATACAGTGGTAGGTGGTTTCAAAATAGGGCATTACCATGAAATCAATTTAAAGACAACATTGAATACCTTAACCAAGAGTCCCAATGCCTCGAATACAATAGAAACATTGAAATATTATGGCTCACATGCCCCAAGTATATGTGAGGCCCACCTTCGGCCCACACAGTGATCCTGATTTATAGATTTAGCCTTTCTTTTTTATTATGTTTTTTTGGAGATACTTGAACTCAGTCGACTACTGTTATATTATGATGGACTCATTAGACTATTTATTTTGTTGACTCTGTATATGGAATCCATGATGAGTGGATTTGGATTTGATCATGTTAGATTATATTACTATATGATGTTTATGTGAACCTGATGACTAGATTATGGATGATCTTGATTTCATTTGAATTACACTATTGAATTTTCAAATTGAATTATGCAGATTAAATTATGAATTATATATGCAATTGAATGATTAAATTTAAGATTGTTATATCATATATGATTATTGTATTGGTTTTCTTCCTTGAATTACTGATGCTGCATTGAGGTATTGCAGGTGGAAGGACCATGGAAACACATTTGGGGAAATCACATTGAATGTAGGGCAACCAGTTAAACCAAGGCCCCATCTAAAAAGAGACATGATGCCTCATTGTTAAGTATTTTTATTTGTAACAGTAATCTGGAATGTATGTGTGTATTAATGTTATGTGTTGTGACAATTGGACATACCTTGCGTGAAATGTTATTTCGTGAAGTGTCGCTTGACACTAGTGTTAAATGTTATCAAGGTATGTCGTGTGGTTGTGTGAGAGCACATTCTAGGAGTTCTAGGGGAAATCCTAAGCACACCTTTTTGCCATAGGAATCCATAATGTAGTTCCCATGCCCCATTCTCGATCATACTTTTAGTCATGAGTTTTAGAGGGTTAATAGTGGCCTTAGGGAGTGGTTTTATGCTTTATTAGCTAACCCATTCCATGTACCCATGGGTTAGGGGTATTTTCATCTTGTGAGACACCTAAAATTGACTTTTTGACCTCTCCAAAATTGCATGTTCAATCTTGAACGAAATTGCAACTTGCATCATGGACCCAGAGTACTTGGTAGGACCATCTTTATGAGGTTGTGGGGGTAGGTTTAGAGGCCCTTTTTAGAGGAATTTTGGGGGAAGGATGGGGTTGTTCACCCATTCTCTATCTTTAGAGTTCCAAAAAGTTAGAGGAGGAAAAAGCTTGGAGATTTGGATAAGGGCTCAACACTCCTACATCTTGCATTTGGACTTGAGGTTGGATATGCTCTCACTCATGTTTTAGTAGATGTATGAGATGTGATTTCTTTGGCTCTCCATGGTTGGTCATGGAGGAGCTTTGTTTTTGCTTATTTTGTTGTGTTTTAGCTCCCCATGGTTGGTCATGGTGAGAGCAAGAATGTAATGTGTTTTTCATGTAAATTGGATTTGGGTTGTTTACTCTTGGATTCACTCACCCTTGGGAGGGAAGAGAAATCAAGAGGGGGTATGGGAATGGAGGAAACTCCATGTGTAGAGTCTCCTCCATGTGTGGGGAAAGATGAACTTGGGTGAGTGATTTTCCCCAAGAAACCTTGCATTTAGCCCGTGGGGCATTGGGGGTATAAGGAGGGAAGATTGGCCATGTGAGCCTTGTTATGAAATTGTGATATATGGGTCCATGTGTGGCCTTGTTTTTGTTATGCAATGGTTTTCTCCATGGGTTGTCCACCCACACCCCCACAAAGGATATTCTTGGAATTCCTTAGTTTCACCCTTGAGGGAATTTGAGTTTTGCAATTGTATGTTTTCTTGTTTTTGTTTGTGTATGAGTGTATGTATCCCGTTTAATGTGGTTTCCCCAAGCTTGGGGGTGGCCTCATGAGAGGCCTAGGATGGGAGGTGAGAATCCCATGGTTCCTATCCTATTTTCATTGCAGGTATTGAAGTCATGATTCAAGTGAATGAAGCTTTATGGAGTTCAATTCCTTGATGTGTTTGTATGAAGAAACCACTCCTTGAATTAGGAGCATATTTTATGGATTAGGAATGGTGTTTTCATTCTCTCTATTGGAGCACTTTGTAAAATGTATATTGTAAGGAAAGGAGAGAGAGTAAACATGTTGTTTGAAATTATCTTTCACTGCAAATTTGAGAGTGCAAATGTATTTGATTATGATACTCAAGTAAAGCAAATCTAGTTTCCTTTTGAAGATTGCAATGCTTTGATGAAAACTAGGATGTTGTAGACTTATTGATGTATTTGAAAATGAGTTGAGGTGGAGTTCTTAATGATTAAGATGAATTCTTGCAAACATGTTAAAAAACAATCTCTCTCTCTCTCTCTCTAACGATAATTGAACAATACTCTCTCTTTGTAAAGGAATTATCCATAATGACAGGTTAGATATTGTAGCAATTTCATTTTGAATTCCTTATTTAGATTGATATAAGAATATCATAGTATCTTGTATGATGAACTAAACGTAATGATCGTTGAAAAACTATCTCTAAATGTGTTTCATATCTTACTTTTAGTCCTATTACTTGTAATGAAAGATCTATGAAGAATAGAGCAAGTAGTTATTTTGTTGTTATCTCATTGAATTAACATTCATACTATAATAGAAATTGAATATTGCTCTATCATTTCAATTCTATGGACTTCATAAAACATTAAGGAAACAAATGAATTAAGTTGATTAATATCTCATAGTTGCAAAGAAAATAAAACAAGGAGAATATCTTTCAAAGGAGAGAGTTCATATGCAAAGGAAAATAAGGCTTATCAACTCTCTGAAATTTGTATGGGGAAATAATTCCCATACAAATTCTTTACCACAGTCATTTAAAAATAATAAATCTAGCCACCTCATTTTATATAGCAAATAAAATAACATTAAATAATATTACCCCTTACCTTTTTAATTCTCCCCCTTTACTAGGCGCATGTGAAGGGTTGCATAGTCTTTGTATTAATTTCAAACCAATTTCATTGGACAATGGGAATGTCCTTTGCTGTCATCCCTTTTCTTTCACTTAATGCATAATACCCTTTTTCTACCCCAAAACCCACGCATGTTTTCATTGCCCATGCCTTGTATTAAGTTTCAAATTTGGAAGTGTACTCCCTTATGACATGGGAAAGGAGTGGGACCCACCTCCCACTACCTTTCCATGTCCTCACCCTTTTCCAAGCTCAAGTTTGGCGCAGGTTTTTCTTTGGGTTCATTTAAATTTTGTTGAATTTGACTTCCCTCTCCCTTACATGCGTACCTCCCTTGTCCCTTGTGATGGCAAGTGGAGGGTAGGGAGGAATAGGTAGGTATAGGGCTATCATAGTAGGTTGATTTGATAGAAAGTAAGGCTAGTTTTCTAGGTAGCCTAGGTTGATTTAATTAATGATTATGTTTTAGTGCAATATTAGTATAAATTTAGATAGTTTAGTTTGTTGTTAAGTTAGTTTAGGGTGTTAATTAATTTTGTTAGTTTGAAATTAATGTCTTGTCAATAATTTTAGTTAGTTATTTATGAGCAATGTTTCAAATATTTATTTAGTTGTTTATTGTTTTTTCTCATTGTTCTTATTATGAAGTATAAGTATATATATTAATTAATTTATTATGGTTTATTAATTAATTAATAAATATATTAATTAATTAATATATTATAATTATTAGTTGATGATATGTATGTTTATGTTATTTAATTTTATCATCATTATTTTCTTATCAATAATTAATCTTTTATAAATTATTAATTAGTTAATAATTATATTAATTAGTTATTAATTTGTGAGTATTAATTGATTTATCCTTTATCCATATGTAACGGATATTGGGTGAAGATGATTATATAATTTTTTGTATCCAAAATTCTCGCAAACTAAGAATCTAATCATCAAAAACAAATTGGCCTTGAAGTAAACATAATTGGATAATGGTTAACCTAATTATAGAATTAACGTTATTAAATAATCATTCAATCCCTCTTAGATCACCTTTAAGCTTTTAGATCGATGATCGATGATATTGATCGAGAAGATGAGCAACGATCTTCTTCGATTATAATGATTTCTTTCTAGCATCCTATGGAAACTTAAGCAACCTTGTTGAGGTTGATCCCCTATCTCTTTTTGAGACGTAGGCATTAACACTTTTATCCCGCATCTCAAGCATGGCAAAATTTTAACCTAAAAAAAATAAAATTTGTTGGTTGTGTTTTGTCCTGAAATTTTGGGCATTACAGTATAGATAGCCAAGATCAATTAACAACACCAGCAATATGAGATAGATAGAGAAGCCATAAGCACAACATGGAAAGCAATACAAGGACACGGGCTGGACAACCACCAAAACATGGAAGAAAGACAACACGAGCATTAAGACCATAGCCTATGTTGGTATAATTTTCCAATAAGGGTTGAGCAGGGCATTTCAATATGCAATGACAACATATGATTCACGGGTCTTTGAATCAATAGTGCCTTATGGTACCATGGGTTGCAGTGACAGTTGAGAAAGTAGCAAGCATCATTAGTACCATGGGTTTCTATGAACTTCAAACATCGAGCATCGCAATAGATAATACAGAAGGCCCGTGCCCTGACAAGGCAATAATCAAATATAATACAGAGATGTAAACCCACGGGTCTATGCATACCAACAGTGGTGCTAGTATACAACTAGAGAGGGGATAGCATCATGGTGTGGCAATAAAAACTGGAAACAATGAACAAGCATCACAGCGGACCGTCAAAATAATAAGAAAATTCAAACATTAAATGATGCCCTAGGACCGTAAGAAAGATGCCGCAACAGTGTTAATAAAGCGCAAGAATAATAGTAAATAGGGAACGATTATGGTGAAGACATGCATCATAGATGTCGTGCCCTAGCATATATGAAACCATGCCCTCGAGAGTCTAAAGGATATAGAGATACATCAATCAATCTCAGGCCCGTACCCTAATTGCCATAGCATCAAGCCTTATAACAGCACATAACAGAGTTCAAAAATATAACCATGCCCTAATACTTTGCATAGTGCATAAGGAAATACAGATGTATGATGAGCTTAATAGAGAAGAAACTCAATATCAAATAAAGAAGATAATAGTGCTATGTTAAACCAACGCCATGATCAATGAACATATGCCTCCCCAAATGCAATAGCATGGATATCAAAATAAGTGCCATAGTTTCAAAAGGATCAATACAGTAAAGCCTCAAAGCAAACAATACATCATGCCAACCGTGCCCTAACGGCTTTTCAAATTCAAAAATTGCAATGCCCTCACAAAAACAAGGAGTGATACATCATATGCTCAGTGCATCGAATAACAGTGGAACCTCAATGCTAATAAACAACAAAATAACAGAGACCATGCCAATATCAGATAGTGATGCCCTAAATGATGCCCTCAAGATGCAGAGTACAATGCCAAACAATTGCTATGAAGAAATCTTGCCTACCTCATGATGTTGATGCCGAGAAGGGTTTGATGTTTCCAAATAGAGCTCGAGATCCAATCCGGAAGGTGCCAGTAGAGAATAGCAACTTGCCATTTGTCTGGGTGGAGTCTCGGTGCCAGCAGCTTCTAGCCTTTTTCAAGAATGATTTTTATCAAATGCTCAATTAATATGTCCTCCCCTCTCCTAGGGTTGAGGATTATTAACTCTTCTTTGCTAAATATTTCACAGACATGGGTTTATTTTAATGTAAGGCTATTAATATAGTTATCTCTTTTAGAGGTAATTATATTAATTATGTTTGATGCCCAGGTTCCCATAGTGTCATTTTTGACTTAGGTTATAAATGATATATCAATCATGTATTTAGCATGTGGGGGGGGGGGGGGGGGGGGCGCTATTATTTTTAGAATATTTATATGTTAGGTGGGTCCTAGGTTTGAGTATATTCTTGTAATGTGGATATGTATAAGATTTAAATATTTTAGATATTTTCCTCAATTTTTGAGTTGAGAATATCTCGAAATATATTTAAAATCCACTTAGGGTGGGGGGGAATATTTTTTAATTATGATAAGTCAATGCAAGAGCCTCATTGTAAGATATTTTAACATGTGGTGTTCTATAAACCGCTATCAGAATATCATTATTTTGCATGACTTAGTGGGTCTTGGGTCTCCTTTGACTAGTCTATTTTAGGGACTCCACTTTTTCCGTCCCCCTATATTCTCAGGAATTGGGCATCCGGATTTCAGAGTGGTGGGGTCATGGTCCTAATGGCTAGATCTTCTATTCTTAGAGGGGTAGTGGACTTGATGGCAGATTCTACAGATTTCCTATATATGCCTCTCACCTTTGGTGATTGAAGGCTCGTTCTTCTTTCCCTCATTTTTCATGAGGTGAATGTTGTAGCTCTTTGAGAAGCAGGTTGATGTTTGGCTCCTTTTCATTGAAGATAATACAGTATTCCTTTTATTCCTGTTATTTTCTGAGTTTCTTATTTGAATTCATGCTAAAGTTATTGTGATCTCATTGTCCTTTACTTTGCATGTTTTTTCAAGTTGAATGCTTAGGAAGGTGTTTTGAAGTTATTGTTATAATCTGTGTACATGTGGTTTTAAGTTGTGGAAGTTTTTCCCTCCTTTTAACATGAATACCTCTTTATTCCTAGAATTGTTAAGGCAAACATGGTCTAGTTGTGATTTACCAGATTATTTTAAGTGTCATTGTGAGTTCTTTTTCAATCTGTGGATCTATCCAATTTGGTGAATCACCTAAGTTAAATTTTAGTTATTTCAATTTTATGCAATCTCTATCCCTTTCCCTTCAAAGTTCAGTACAGTTCAGGTGATACAAACGGGGAAGCCAACCCTTAATCCGGAGGTCTATTCTGAGTTAAGCAGTCCCACATCCTGAGAGTATTCCAATGTTTTATGGGATTTCTAGGTTTTATACTTAGCCATCACGGGTGCAATCCCTAGTGACAATAGTACCTAACCAAAAGAACTTGAAGTTTGACATAGACTTCCAAATCAACACCTCTACCTATTCACTGGTATCTGCGCTAATATATGTCTCTACCTAGAAACCAAAACCTTCGCCTCTCTAGAGTGAGACTAACCAATCACTTAAAATGTTCTAACTGGAAATTGACATCTCTGATTCTAAATCAACTTCTATGTAGATTAGTGCCTCTGTCTACCTTCAACGTTCGTTGATCAGGCTAGTTGTAAACTTGTTTGTTGGTCTATGTTTGATGAGTAGAGTTTGATCTTGTTTTCTTGACGTTTTAATGAGATGAATTATCATGTTAGTTTGGGATTGAATGATTAATCATATGATTGGTTAAAGTAGGAACCTTTCTAATTGGTGCTATTACACAACCTAGGCTAGTGAGTCATCATGGAACCCTTGGAAGTAATTGTAGTCTTCCACTTGTTATCTTTTGTGAAATAATTTGCTATGATATCTCTTGGTTATATATAATATTATTATTGTGATGTAAATTAAATGTAATTTTTGTGTAGTAAGAAATTAATTGTTAAAAAAATATTATTTCATTTGTTTTAGTACATGTTTTGTCCTCATTCTGAGGGTTCCTTGGCAAGGCATTACATTCATATAGATAATTACTTGGAACACTAGTGATGGAGACTATATGTCAAGAAAGGCTGCCCCAATGTCAAGAAAGGCTTCCCCAATGGGCATTAATGTTGTCAATTCAGTCTTAACAAATTTCAAGAACTTATTTTTAGAGAAACTCCTAAAGAGTACATTTGAAGTGTAGTGGTTGCACATAAACATCTATACTTTTTTAACACCATTTACCAATATTCAAATCCACTCAATCTTCCAAATGTCATTGAGTGCATTATTCATGACATGCTCACAACATCAAGTCCACCAAATGTGTTTATAATTTACGTCATTAAATTTCCCCACAACTATTCAACAATTATAAGTTAATTTTGATTTAAAAAAATAATTTACCGCAGTTCTTTAAATGAAATATAAAAATAATATTGACTTTTTTTAAATTTAAATTTATGAAAATAGCATTGACTTTTGTTGATTAAAGTAGATAAATATATCATTGACTTTTTTTGATTAAACTAAGTAATATTTAAATAGAATACTCTTCAGACAAATTTTAATCAAATTAGTTTTGTTTCTTCTTCCTCCCTGCTCCTTTAATGACTGCTCCTACAATTACTCTCTCTTATTATTGTCAATCTGACACTCATCTATGTCTCCTCTTAGAGGCAGAATGTTAGACTAAATTAATTATTAGTAAAATGTGGTCGACACAGATGAATGTGACTATCAACATAGACCAATATTTTTCATGTACAACCACCGTCCAACTTACTTTCATTGTCCATAATAAATAGATAGATAATTTTAATGTCCACGAGGCTAAACATAGCCTATGAGACAACCTACCAAATTAAGCCGATTTCAGTAACTCGGTTCTTTTCTTGTGCAAGTTGATAATGAGCACACCCAACTTCTCAATGTACTCCTTGATAAGTTATGCCAAGAGCTATCATATAAAATATCCACAAATTTGTCCTTGCTGTCCTTATATGCATCACATTCTAAAATAAAGTGTTGTTCTAGAATTGTAAAAAATGCAAACTCTCTCTTCCTAAGCCTCTTTTGGCCTCTTCCAATGTCTGGTCTCACAACAAAGTTGATGAGAGTTGGTTCTCAGCTAGGCAATAAGAATTTTAGCTCTCCAATAAATGTTGGCCCCTATGTAAGCTTTTTGAAGTTTGATCCCATGTGGAATTGAACTCATTGATATAATATATTTTCTTCCTTCCAAGCCCATTTCCCCAATTTCTCTTGTAGAATTTCTCCATAATGATTTAACCTTTATTTCTTTGTTATTTGTGGGCACATATTGAAATATCATCATTTCATACATATTTCCTACAACAAATACATCAAATCTGACATTTAATAATATTTTATCTAATTATATGCTACAGAAAATCTGGCATTTAATATGTATTTCCTATAAATTAATGGACTGTGCGTGAGTTCCTCAGAGCTCATTGCTATGGGTGCTTCAATGGCTGATCCTACAACAGTCTCTCTTATTATTCTCAATCTGACGCTCATTTGTGTCTCCCCTCAGAGGCATAATATCACTTATGGATCCACTCTCACTTCTTCTAAAAATTCCAAATGGGTTTCCCCAAATGGACAGTTCACCTTTGGATTCTACGCAATAACCCCAACTCTACACTTGGTGAGTATTTGGTTTGATGATATACCTACAAAAACATTGGCCTGGACAACTATGAAGGATCGAAGGGACATTCTAGTAGGAAAAATGTCTACATTGCAGCTCACGAACAACGACCTAATCTTGTATGATGATCAGAATAATACGAAATGGTCATCTGGTTAGACTGCCAACTTAGTTATACAAGCTACTACAATGCTTGATAGCGGTAACTTTGTTCTATCAAGTGCCTCATCTGAACCCATCTGGCAGAGCTTTGACAATCCTACAGATACCCTCTTGCCTGGTCAGACTCTAAATGTTCAGTCTTACCTATTTTCCAAGGCTTCGACCATGAACTACTCTACAGGCCGGTTTCAGCTCTTTATGCAAATGGACAGAAATTTGGTCCTTTATCCTATGGAACAACCTACCAAATTAAGTCCATTTCAGTAATTCAGTTATTTTCTTGTGCAAGTTGATGATGAGCACACCCAAACTTCTCAGTGTACTCCTTGATAAGTTATGCCAAGAGCTATCATATAAAATATCCAAAAATTTGTCCTTGCTGTCCTTGTATGCATCACATTCTAAAATAAAGTGTTGTTCCCAGAACTGCAAAAAATGCAAACTCTCTCTTCCCGAGCCTCTTTTGGCCTCTTCCAATGCCTGGTCCACAACAAAGTTAATGAGAGTTGGTTCTTAGCTGGGCAATAAGAATTTTATCTCTCCAAGAAATGTTGGGCCCTATGTAAACTTTTTGAAGTTTGATCAATGTGGGATTGAACTCATTGATATAATATATTTTCTTCCTTCAAGCCTATTTCCCCAATTTCTCTTGTAGAATTTCTTCATAATAAAAACTTCTATTTCTTTGTTATTTGAAGGACACATATTGAAATAGATATTCCATTCCATTTCATATGTATTTCCTACAAAAAATACATCAAATCAGCATTTAATAATATTGTATCTAATTATATTCTACAACAAATCTAGCATTTAATATGTATTTCCTACAAATCAATGGACTAGGCCGAGTTCCTCAGAGCTCATTGCTATGGGTGTTTCAATGGCTACTCCTACAACACTCTCTCTTATTATTCTCAATCTGACACTCATTTGTGTCTCCGCTTAGAGGTAGAATATCACACTTGGATCCACTCTCACTTCTTCTAAAAATTCCAATGGGTTTCCCAAATGGATAGTTCATCTATGAATTCTATGCAATAATCCCAACTCTACACTTGGTGAGTATTTGGTTTGATGATATCTACAAAAAACTCTGGTCTGGACGACTATGAAGGATCAGAGGGACATTCCAGTAGGAAAAATGTCTACATTGCAACTCACGAACAATGGCCTAATCTTGTATGATGATCAGAATAATACGAAATGGTCATTTGGTCAGACTGCCAACTTAGTTATACAAGCTGCTACACTGCTTGATAGCCGCAACTTTGTTCTGTCAAGTGCCTCATCTGAACCTATCTGGTAGAGGCTTTGACAATCCTAAAGATACCTCTTGCTGGTCAGACTCTAAATGTTTAGTCTTACCTATTTTCCAAGGCTTTGAATCTACAGGGTGGTTTCAGCTCTTTATGCAAATGGATGGAAATTTGGTCCTTTATCCTATGGATGGGAGCTGGAGGAATATATTGGTCTACTGGGTCTCTCTCTTACCAAGTAAGCTTGAAATTTGATTTGAGTGGGCTATTGTATTTTGTAAATGACACCAGCATGATGGTTTCAACTCTCACAGCAACAAGATGAAAGTATCACAATGATTTAAGGCAATGGAAAGAATGGTGTTGAGGGTCTGTGGTGCATTCAAGAACATCCACATCTAAGGCCATCCATCAACAATGTTGTTCAGATGATGGAAGCAAATGCTGTGATCATAATATCATGCTATGCTTTGGGCATATTAATCACTCAATACAATCAGATGCTACTCAGAATCTGCTGATGAATAGTTTTATTAATAGATTTTCTTTGTTTTGGTTAATTATGGTTGTCATTCAAGACTAGTTCAAGTGTTACGAAGTCTGTTTTACTGTCTACATTTATAAATTCTATACCATTATATGTGTCTATGGGTGTTACACAAATGAATGTTCGATACTTGGCTGGTATTGAACACTAGTCAGTCTCATTCCTAACTTTATTCTCCCGGTTGTCTGTGGATAATAAATCACCAGATTTTAAGTAATATGCTAACGTGTATGTATAATGAAGGAAATAGCACAGAATTTATAGAAAGATTAATGTAAACCTTTTATTTATGTGATATTGCAGATTGTGAGTGATATCTTGTTCCCATCTTTTCCACATAGCATGTATTTTACAAGTTGCCTAATATGAAGCAAGCACACAAAACAAGGATATTTGAGACATGCATCTTGGATGGCCTTCTTGTTATATTATGATAATAGTAATTCATGGTTACTCATGATTTTAATGAGTATTAAGTTAATGTAAGGCAGCCCTAATGCGATCCTAATAAATAGTCTCATGATGCTATTTGTGCATTCATGTGTTAATACGTTCTATCAAATGATCATATTTAAGGTGTATCTAAGTTCTATCATACTTAAGAAATTCGTTAGGTTAATTTTAATTTTGAGGATGCTTTAACAATAAGTGGCTTGTGTTGAGTCTAGTAGCTACATGATATTGGAGACTCTAACTAGAGGGAGATTAGATTGGTAATTATGAACCACTCTTCTTCTTTCAAAACCTATACACTATGTCAAATTGTTTGATGTTGGTACATCTATGTTTGAAACTAATGTTTCCATTTGTATTTCCTATGGATGATGAAATTGTTGTAGCAGATATCTATAAGCAATATATTCAATCATTTTGGGATATGGTATATATGTGAAAGGTTATGGGCAGATAAGGATTTGAGGTCCAAATTAGAGAAGAGAAGAGATATAGCATGAAGTGTATGGAATTGGAATGCTGTACCTAATTGGAACTATTTTGGCATTTGTAGATTCTATGTATCAATTCAATCTCTTTGTGATTTTGAAATATCTATATAGAAAAGAACCATTTTGTATTTGAGCAGTGAGCTTAGGAAGTGATCTTGAATGCGTGTGCATTCCATTTTGTAAACCTTTAACAGGGTATAATACTTTTGAGAGTATTTTATTTGTGGGTTCCATCCCCACCATGGTTTTTTTTCTTAACTAGGTTCCACAGTTAAAATCTTGGTGTTATGATTTCGCGGATGGTTTCACTTTTCTTTTGCATCTTCATTTCCTGTGCATGTGCTTTATGGTTGAAGATCATATTAATAAGTTTAAAAATTATAGAACATTGATTCACCCCCCTCTTAGTGTTCCATAATCAACAATCAGTGCATCATAAATACTCATATCTACAAATTAGCCTTTTCTTCAATGTCTAGATTTCTTGATCTTCTTCCTTATAAGTGAAAAGAAAGATTATAGTTGAGGATGATTTATAATTTGATTGAATACTAAACGGAGGGGAGGATAACTTATTTATCTAGCTCTCTAACCATTTTGGGGGTGCAAAACTTAAAGGGAAGCAATAAGGGTCTAAAATCTCTCTAAAGCCAAATGACTATTACATAGTTGGGGCCAAACTTTAGGGAATGACACAACTATTAGGAACAAAACAACTAGGTCCCCCTGTGTTTCATGTTGCTTGGTCCAACTTAGATGGACTCAAATTTGGATCAAAGGTTGATTTGGAGAGAGGATGTTAGAAATATGTGCAACTCTAAGTTGGATCAAGCTGTTAGGCATGGAAGGCTAGGGCACACTAAAATATGGCCTAACTATGGAAGAGTTTTATAGTGATGTAAATTTATTAGTCTACAACATACATTTAAT